>OX123206.2:8756993-9408993 GCA_944739405.2 Euclidia mi | reverse complement strand
GTGGTGTGGTCGCGGAAAAACGTAAAGCATGGATGGACTTGCTGGCCATAAGAGCCAATAAAAGGATACAAGGTAGTGTGAATGACAATGAGAGGATTGTAAAAGAAAAGTATGACAGGTTGAAATATAAAGTAAAAGAGACAGTGAGAAGGAAGAAAGAAGAATATAAGGATAAGTGTGATAAGAAATTTGCTAAGAATTTTCGGGCTAATATTAAATTATTCTGGCACTTGGTCAGAACAGCCCGAGGCAATTCGTCAGGAGACTCGAAGGTTGGGGTGATAAGGGATATGAATGGAAATATTATTAGAGAGCATGGAGATGTTCTGAATCACTGGAAGGTATGTTTTAAAAATTTGTTTGAACAAGGAGAAAATGTTACCAGGAATATAGTAGCGGATGAGGAACATGATAGTGAAAATAATATAAGTATGGAAGAGATAAGGTACGCATTAAAAAGTATGAAAGCGGGTAAAGCTGCGGGATATGACAGGATATCTGCTGAAATGTTCAAGGTAGGCGAAGGCGTCACGGCAAGCCTGCTGTACCTGCTTTTTAACAAATGTTGGCGGTCCGGTTGCGTTCCAGGTGACTGGAATAAGGTAGTAATTGTGCCACTTTACAAAGGCAAAGGGTCTCAGCAGGAATGCAAAAACTACCGCGGTATAAGCCTAATGAGTGTTGTTGGCAAATTGTATGCAAAGATACTGATCGAAAGAATGATTTCTGAAACGGATAGTAAGATATGGGATGTACAAGCGGGATTTAGAAAAAGCATGGGATGTACGGATCAAGTCTTTTCCATTGCAGAGAAAATCTTAATGAAACACGAGAAGGTTTTCTGCGCCTTTATTGACTTGGAAAAGGCTTACGATCGAGTGGTGAGGGATGAACTTTGGTCAACACTTTCCGTGTATGGAGTGAGCAGCAGTCTGATACGGGCACTAACATCCTTATATAGGGATTCAAGTGCCTGTGTCAGAATAAACGGTGCCTACACGGACTGGTTTAACATTGATCGTGGTGTTAGACAGGGATATGTAGCGTCTCTTTGGCTGGTCAATCTATTCATGGATAGTTGTGTGTCAGAATAAACGGGGCCTACACGGACTGGTTTAACATTGATCGTGGTGTTAGACAGGGATATATAGCGTCTCCTTGGCTGGTCAATCTATTCATGGATAGTTGTTTGACTGATTTGAAAGAGTCTGAATGTGGTTTAAGAATGGGTGAATCTGTGTTTAAGACCCTGCTATACGCTGACGATCAGGTTCTTTTTGCGTCGTCAGCGTCTGATTTACAGCAGATGGTCACCGTAATGAATGAGGCGTATAAGAAGAAGGGCATGAAAGTGAATGTAAGCAAGACTAAGGTCATGGTCATAGAGAGGGAAGATGTGTAACTGAATGTAACATAATGACAGGAGATGAAAAAGTGGAACAAGTGAATGAGTTTGTCTATTTAGGGTCATTGTTTACAAGAGATGGAAAATGTGAGGCAGATATTGAACGGAGAGTGAAAGCAGGAAATTGCGTGAATGGCGCCTTACAGACCATTTTTAGCAGTAAAATTATACCGAGTAAGGCTCGCCTTGCTATACTGCAGGGAGTTTTGGCGCCAACATTGATGTATGGAAGTGAATCGTGGGTATGGCACAAGAAGCATGAAAGTAGAATTAATTCTGTGGAGATGAGAGCTTTGAGGAGTATGTGCAGAGTAAGAAGGCAGATAAAATGAGAAATAGTGTTATTCGAGAAAGGTGTGGTTTCAAAGAAGATGTAGTGTCAAAGATTGAGAAAGGAATGTTGCGATGGTTAGGACATTTGGAACGGATGGATGCAAGGAGATTTACGAAAGATGTGTATCTAGTAAGAATGAATGGAGATGTCGGTAGAGGACGCCCAAGACGGACTTATGCCGACCAAATTGGTGACGTACTGCGGAAGGGCCAAAGCAAAAGTACCTATAACCTACGAGCATGCATGACGAGGTTAATGAATGTCGAAGAAGCGAAAGAGGTATATTTGAACCGGAACATTTGGCGTTCCATAGTCTCTGCCTACCCTAATGGGAGACAGGCGTGACGTTTAGATAGATTATCTATCTATCTAAACGTCACGCCTGTCTCCCATAGAGAGATAGAGATAGAATCATTTTGCATAAATAGGATAGTGAAATGTTAAAACTGTGGTTATAATTTAACATTAAAATGCGGGTTTCATTTTGGTGATCATTTACTATTTTTGTCTGTTATATGTAACTATATCTGGTGGTAAGTTAAACATAAGCCGTTTTAAAGTTATCGGTGATACATGATCTTAGTGAATGGCTTTGGAGTAGGTCTATGTTGGATACCGTACGGCTGAGATAATAACGAAGACAACAAAGTGTACAAAAATAGTATTCAGTTCACTCATGTAACCTTTATGTGGCAAAAATTTCATACATCGGCTGATATGACTTCGCAGCAAGCACATTTTCTATTTTTTAGACGCTACAAAAATATGAATAGAAAATTTAAAATCTACTTGCCAGCGAAACGGTTTGAAAATATTTATTTGTAAAGTATTTAATAAGCTGTTCAAACACGGAAAGTTGAGACTATAAGTAGCTAACAAGCTTTAAATAAACGTCAAGTTTAACTAAGCGAATAGTTTTGAAAAATAATGATATTAGATATGAAGATGCTATTTTGTTGTGAAAGTTTCAAAGCACTCTTGGTAACTGAGTATTCTGGTTATTTTCAAAGTTTAAACAGCTATAGACATCTATACATATAATAAGAGAGTAAGAAGAAAGTTTCTGTACATTGAATACATGTATTTACAAAAAAAAATTCAGTCAGGCTAAGAACTAGTAATTGACAAATAATCTAAAAAAATCTGTCTGTTTTACTGCCTGTTTGTTAATCTGTTTGTCTGTTTGTACACACTAATCTCCGAAGTTATCGGGTGGATATGAATGAAACTGTTTTGTTATATTGCTATTAAGTGAATGAAACTTTTTTTGTTATATTGCTATTAAGTCTGGGCAATAAATAGGCTATAATTGATTTTGTAAAGTGGAACACCTGATACAGGACCATAACAGCCCAGTGAAACTATAAGCCATGAAAGAATGCGGCGTGGTAATAAACATTACGCCTGATGAGCATTTTCTGTTGCAAGATTAAAATTTGAAGATCTTGAAACTCTGATGTGGAACTCTAAGAGCCCATCTACTCTATACCTGTTTTATATACCATATACTGTTGAAATATGTACTGGGTACCAAGCCTAATGTGTTCTGTATTCTTTTTATAGTTTGAATTATGTTTTGTCAATATATGTCACTTCATTAAAATTATTGAGAAGTCAAACAATATTTTTATTCTAAATATTAAAATATTTACAACAATTCGTTATCAGCACGAATTTGATGAGCTGGTTTAGTTTATAAAGTGTCTAGCTATTAAAAATATAGAATAGCAATATACATTTTGTGAAATATGGATGGAAAAAATATGCGGCAGTCTTCTTTTCCTTTTTTGTGGCTCAGCCTAAGTAAACGAGAAGACTATGGTGAGTGGAAATTTAAGATTAAAATGTATCTTATGCACGAAAAGTTGTGGGAAACGATCTGTGGCTATCCCGATGGCGATCAAACCAGTAAAGAAATGAGAACTCGTAATGACCAGTTGGCTCTTGCCAAAATTTGCATGACCCTCAATGGTCCTGCAATTACCCATGTAAGGAAATGCAAAAGTGCTTCTGAGGCTTGGCAGGCACTTGCAGCTGCATACGAAGATAAAAGTATGGGCCGAAGATTATCACTTGAGCGTAGATTATATCGTTTAGAATTAAAGGATTTTGATAGCAATATTGAGGCATATATAGATGCAGAATTGGCTACGGCTCAAGACCTATCTGATATAGGTAAAGATATCGTGGATGCTTCTCTTGCTGCAATAATATTAGGTGGTCTTACAGAGAGATATGTTCCGCTAATTATGACTTTGGAAAATTCTAATACTCCGATAACTACTGAATTAGTTAAAGGAAGATTGCTGAGTGAAGTTTCCAAACAAAATATTGAATTGAATAATATGAATAGTGCTTTGCGTACATTAGAACAGAGTACAAGTTCAACTCCAGCTACTAAGAGCTCACAGAACCATAAAAATAAAAAGAAGAAAGTGTGTTATAACTGTAAAGAGCCCGGTCATAAGTCACCGGACTGTCCTCACAAAAATAAGGACAATAAGGGAGCTTACGCAGTTACATTGTCTTCGGCACTGAATAGTCTTCCAAAGGAACAACGAGATATTTGGTACATTGATTCTGGAGCAACCAATCATATGACTTCTAGGGAAGATGTGTTGCAAAATGTCAAGAAGTTATATACAGAGACTAGTAAAGTTACAGTTGCAAATGGAGAAAAGGTAGACTGTACAGGAGTTGGTGAAGTCAAGTTTAGTACTAAAGATGGCATTGTAGGTACAATTCCTAATGTAGCAATTGTCCCAAAACTGAATTCGAACCTTATATCTGTGAAAAAGGCTGTAGATAAGGGTTTTACCGTAGTTTTTGATAAAGAAGGTTGTAATTTCTATATAGATTTTTCTTGTACAGGTAATATATTTTTACACGGTTCTATTCATGGAGGTTTATATACTTTGGATTGTTCAATAGATACGTCTGAAGATTTGTCGGCCAATACTGTGCATTCTGGTTCATTAAAATATCACCTGTGGCATAAGCGTCTCGGACATCTTTGTCGGTACGGTATGAATAAGCTTAAACAGGGACAAGCTATAGGACTGGAATACGACGAAGTATATAAAGAGCCTTGTGTAAGCTGTATTGAAGGTAAGCAAAGTAGGAAAACCTTTTAGACCTATTGCTTGCAAGAAATCTACCTCTTTATTAGAAATTATTCATTCAGATATTTGCGGACCTATGTCTGAAGTTTCTTTTCAAGGAAACAGGTATGTAATTTTCTTTATAGATGACTATTCACGTCGAGTATTTGCTTATTTTATGTCAACAAAGACAGAAGTGATGAGAAAGTTTTGCGAGTTTCAGTCTTATGTTGAGACTCAAACTGAACCAAAATTAAGATATTAAGGACTGACAATGGGTCTGAATATGTTAACAAACAGTTTGAAGATTATTTGACTTCAAAAGGGATAGAACATCAGACATCTGTTCCTTACAGTCCTCAGCAAAACGGTATCGCAGAAAAGACTAATCGTTCTATAATGGAAAAAGCTCGCTCAATGCTGGCGGGAAGTTCACTATCTAAAGCCTATTGGCAAGATGCTGTCGACACAGCTGTATATTTGAAAAATAGTAGCACGTAGCATTAAAAACACACACACCTTTTGAAAAATGGACAGGAAATAAGCCAAATATTAATAATAATAGTAAGAAGTTAGATCTGAAAGCTGCTCAGTATATTTTTGTTGGGTACACTAATGACTCAAATAGCTACATGTTTAGAGATGTTCTATATCCTAGAAGGTTAATAAAGGCCAGAGATGTTACATTTTTTGAAGAATGCTTTACTGATATTAAATCTTCGTGGTCGGAAAGTATAGAAACATGTTTGCCTTTTACCCATAATATTATCGACTGAATCACACGAAGAATCTTCGCCAAGACAAGTTGAACCTGACTCGATAGGAATTGAGCCTGTGGAAGATTCTAACCCTGATGATAATTTTTCTGATGCAGTTGATGATGATTCTCAAGATTATTCTACACAGCAAATTCCAAATACTAGTAGACAACAAGATGATACTGATTGTAGATATCCTCTACGAAGTAGACTGCGTAATCTAAAAACGGAGCTAATTGATGCTGACGAACCTATTTGTTACGCTGATGCTCTGAATTCAGATCAACGCAATAATTGGATAAAAGCTATGAATGATGAATATCAAAGTTTAATTAAAAAGGGTACATGGGTTCTAGTAGATAAACCAAACAAAAAGATTATTCCTTGTAAGTGGGTTTACAAAATCAAAAGAGATGAACAAGGTAATCCAATAAAGTACAAAGCGAGATTGGTTGCAAAACGTTTCAAACAAGTAGCAGGGGTTGATTATGACGAAACTTTCTCTCCTGTCGTGCGACATTCATCTCTGCGAATGCTATTGGCATTGGCAGCGGAGATGAATCTAGATATACATCACTTGGATGTAGATACTGCATTTTTAAACGGAGATCTAGAAGAAGAAGTTTACATGTTTCAACCACAAGGTTTTAACACTGAAGATGAAAAAGTTTGTTTGCTAAAGAAATCCTTATATGGATTAAAACAAGCTCCACGAGCTTGGAATATAAAATTAAACAAAACTTTGTCTTCCTTGGGTTTTAAACAAACTCCTTCAGAACCCTGTGTATATACGAAACTTTTTGCTAAAGCTTTTGTCGTATTGGCAGTATACGTTGATGACATTTTAATTTTTCACAATAGTGACAAAATATTTGACAGTGTCAAAAACGATCTTAACATTTTTTTCTCTGTGAAAGATTTAGGAAAAATTAAATATTTTCTTGGCTTAAATGTGCAAAAATGTGGAAATACTGTTAAATTGAGTCAGCACAGCTATATACGCGATGTCTTACGGCAGTACAATATGTCTGATTGTAAATCTGCACAGACTCCATTGACTACAAATAAGTTGGTTCCTGCAGAAAATTGTGAGTCAATATATCCATATCAGAGTTTGATTGGTAGTCTTATGTATATTGCAGTAAACTCTCGACCAGATATTTCATTTGCTGTTAGTTATCTGAGTCAGTTTAAAACTAAGTTTGATAAGACGCACTGGTTAGCTGCAAAACACGTATTACAGTATTTGAAAGGGACTATCGATTATAGTATTTGTTACAAGAAGACTGGGAAGTATCTTACTTGTTTTACAGACGCAGATTTTGCAAATGATTGCTCAGATCGTCGCTCATATACCGGTTTTTATACTGAGTTTGGAGGAGGTCCTGTGTCGTGGGAGTCTAAGAAACAACCCACAGTAGCGCTTTCTTCCGCAGAAGCAGAGTACATGGCATTGAGTTCCTGTGCTAAAGAAGCCGTGTATTTACGTCGTTTCCTGTCAGAGATAAGTAATATTTCTAAGGCACAAGTAACAATTTATAATGATAGCCAAAGTGCACAAATGTTGGCCAAGAATCCAATTCATCACAATCGTACAAAACATATCGATATACGATTTCACTTTATTCGTGAAAAGATTTCAGATGGTACTATTCAATTGAAATACTTACCTACAGCCGATATGCCCGCTGATGTTTTAACCAAGCCTTTAGGGCATGTAGCTCATGATATTTGTGTGAAGGGCATTGGTTTAACTGTATAGTACCCAAATTAGGCTAATAGCCATTAAGTGGGCGTATGTTGAAATATTTACTGGCTACCAAGCCTAATGTGTTCTGTATTCTTTTTATAGTTTGAATTATGTTTTGTCAATATATGTCACTTCATTAAAATTATTGAGAAGTCAAACAATATTTTTATTCTAAATATTAAAATATTTACAACATATACAGACTTGACGTCTTAGCAAAAGTTGTTCAGTCTGATGAGCATTTTCTGTTGGCTTCTAATAATCGGAGTTCTAAAACTGAAAATGTGGAACCACAAGTGCCCATTTAGATTATAACATTCATAAGTACTATGTCTGTGTAATAATTGGTCAAACTGATGAGCATTTTCTGTTGACTCATAAAACTTGAAGATATAGAACATTTGTTGTGGAATTTTAACCTTTTAAGCGCAAAGCTAAATATCGACTGCCCTGCTCCTGGCGCCTGGCTACACATCGATATAATAATACTTATAATAATTACGAAAGTACATTCGATTCCTCGATAGCAAAAAAAAATTTCATGGTATAGTTTTTATCGCGAGAACCGACATTCACGCCGGCGGAGCCGCGGGCGGCAGCTAGTTAGGAATATAGTATCAGTGTATATAAAATTCTTGCATTGCTGAAGGTCAAAGCATACATGAAAGTATTGGGCGTAGGAAATCATAAGATGAGTAAATATTTAATCATAAAATGAGTCGCATAGAAGATATTGTCAAAAAATATATTAAGGCGTCATTTTTCAAAAAGGCAAGAATGCACCTATTTTCGTAACACTTGAAAAACATTACGGCCAAACTGTCTAAGTAAATTATTGTACTACTAGACAATTAATGTTACAAATTAAATTACTGTATATGTTCGGCTTTCATGCGGTTTATTAAGATTTAATAGTGGTTACACATAATAGTAAATGTTTTTGTGGATAATTTAGATTTAGATCTAATTACTGTGAAACCGAATTAACCACAACGAAGTTCGTTTTAAGTAATGGATTTAAAGGGATACATTTTGTTTGTTAAGAGGTAAGGTAATTTATTATTATGTTATAGATTTATTTTCGCTTGTTGAATTTATAAAGGAAGGAACTTATTGATTTCTAAAAAATCTGTGGTTGATTTAGGTGTAAAATGTGCGCGAGTGAAGCCGCGGGCAAAGTCTAAATATCGATAAATATCACCCAGAAACAATTCACAGTGATGAGTACATCACAAAAAGATGTATCTTGTCTGGGAATCGAACCCACGACCATCAGCAGTCAGGTTCAATAACCACTACACCAAGTCCGATTATTCCAAATATTTAAAGTAAACAACTGCAAATATTTCGTCCGAGATTGTTATGCCAAGAATTTAGGGCTCTTTAAATAATTCATTGGCATTTGCTTGAGAACAAAGTTGATGGCGTTATGAATATGTAAGGCTGAAGTTATTTCGGCAGATTAAGACTGTGAGATTTTAAATGATTTAGTTGAACCTTCGTATTAGACCTTTGACTGCATGTAGGTATGTCGTGGTCCGTGTGGTGATGGATTAAGAATACGGAATGTCAGCACCCCATATCATCCCGTGGGTGCCGTAAGAACCGACAGAGAGAGCATATTATGCAGAGAACAGTTCAGTAAAAGAAGGAAAACTTGATACAAACCCTATACCAACCCGTTTGGCCAGCGTGGTTGTGACGTATGTCACAGTACTGTCCATACGCTCAGCCAATCAGAGAAGGCCATCGTCCGTGCTCGCGAAGGCTGACCATATTTGGTCAGGCTTCGCAACGGTCAGGCTTATGAACGGACTCCAACGCGGACGGAGGGCCCAGTATATAAAGGGGCCGACAGAGAGGCCGGCACCGCTACTCTAACGTTGCTTCTACTACATACCTACGCGTACCTTCTGACCCTACGTCTTACGTGTATCCTGATCCCAGCAGCTGGGTTCAAGGTCTACCTTGGAAGCTCCGGGCTACACTACCTAGACCGCTACACTTCCTGCATCGCCTTCGGCGTCACCTCTGCCGAAGAGTCTGGCCTGCCCTGCTCATCGCACTCAGACCGCCGGCGCTTGCCAGCTGAGCCAACGGCCTGCGAGGATCTGCCGCTACGCGCAGCCCTTCGAGCAACCTGCCCTGCACATTACCGGAGGGAACAGCGTGGGAGACTGTAGCCCTTAGTGTTCAGGCCAGTGTAGTGTTGTTGGTCGATCATACTCGGCATAGGGAAGTGAGACAATACTCGGCAATAAACGCATCTAGAACCTCTACTGCGTTTCAATACTAGAACCCGTTACAGTGGCGCCCAACGTGGGGCGTGTAAGCGAGGAGGTGCGGCTACAGTGAACCGGTACGTATTGTTGTACTAATTGTCTACCTTTTAGTGTAACTACCTACTACGTACTAGTTCGCAAATTTGAATCATAACGTTTTCCTAATTAGTCCTAACGTTCGAACTTTTACGCCTTATCGTAAAGTAGGCCATTTGTAAGGGTGGAACGCTTGCGCATTAAGTGTAGTGTGTAGTGCTATACTTACGCGGTATTTATTCATACAATGGGCTCACACCCTATAAAATACTTCCTGCTAAATAAGAGCGAGTTAGCTTATGAGGTTGCGATTAGAGGTGAGGAGCCGGCTACCTCTGTCCTAGGTCTGCGGAAGCAGCTCCCTAAATTACTGGAAGCCATTCTAAATGATGACATTTTGGAGTCGGGTCTAGCCATCGCGGTGGACTTCGAGGGCGCTAGCGAGGCCGTTTCTGAGCTGGCCAAGTGACTAAATTTTTTATCTACTTCTTACGACGCGAACCTAGCTATGAGGTCTACCGCACTGCACAACCACTTATTCCACAGACTCCGTAGGATGGAACGTCCTACGGCGTATTGCAAACGTATTACCGAATTGTGCAGCCGGTTCGACAAACTCTCGGCGGAGCTGTCCGCCATTGAACAATCAGGTGTTCGCTCAGCTGATGCTGTAGCTGAGGTCCAACCTGCGCCGTCTACCTCGACGCAGGCAGGGTTAGCCCCAGTATTGCATTGCGAGCATTTGAGAGTTAGCGAACTGTCCAAGTTAAAATACGACGGTACGGGATGCGTCCGAGCGTTCCTACAACGCGTAACCGAATTCCAAACCGCGCGTAATCTACCTTCCACAAAATTTTTATCGTATGCCTCCGAAATATTCACCGGTAACGCACTTCACTGGTATCGCGGCCTAAAAGAATATTTCACTGCATGGGCAGAACTCACCACTAAATTAATAGACGATTTCACACCGTACGATTATGACTACCGGTTATTAAATGAAATCCGCCGACGTACTCAAGGTGCTACCGAAACTATAATTATTTATCTCTCGATAATGAATCAGCTGTTCGCTAGGCTGTCACCGTCAAAGCGATTGTCCGAACGCGAAAAATTAGACATCCTATTGCATAACATACGTCCATGCTACTCGCTAGTGCTAGTTCCGTCAATATCTTCAATAGACAGTATAGCAACACTGCAGACATTATGTTTAAACTACGAACGGATGAAATGTTTGAACTCTCAATTCCGCGAACCGTATTATAGTAACGACACGTTGGCACCAGACCTAGCTTACAGTCACAAACCTAATAACCGAGCGCGTAATAATTCCTGCAATAATTATCCCGTTGCCACTATAGAGGGTACGCCCGGAAAACCCGAATACACTGAGAACAATGAACCTAAGAATCCTAAGTCTAAACCTAGCTCTGTCACTCTAGTCATGTCCATGGACTGTCCGCGCTGCCGTATCAATAGTCACAGTTTGAATGAATGCAAACGCGATCGGTTCGCAATTTGCTTCAAGTGCGGCCGTAGGGATGTGACATTCCCTAACTGCCCGAACTGTAAATCTACGAAACCAAAAAACTAGTTGGTCAGGGTCAGGGCGTGTCAAAACCTAAATTAGGTTCTACAATATATGCAACTAATTTTGACAAAGATGATTGGAAAAATTGGCTAAACACTCTAAAAGTGTATTTCTCTAGTTATTCCGTCGCCTCGATCCTGGATAATAAACCTAAAAATGACCTACGGCCCTATGTTAACGTAACGATTAACAGTTTACCTATTTGTGGATTGCTTGATTTCGGTTCAGCCATTACAATTTTAGGTAACAACTCCTATATGGAGGTAATGACTAAAACCTGGTTAGAAATACAGCAGTGTCACAACACTAATATTATTCGATTCGGTCCGCGGATGGAAATATATTGTTGCCGCGCGGGTTTATCAACTTACCCACTACTTTTAATAGTCAAACCCACTTATTGAAAGCTTATATTATTCCAGAAGTTACAAGTAATTTAATTTTAGGCATCGATTTCTGTAAACTATTTAAATTACTGCCTAACCATATCGCATCCGTATGCATGTCTAAAACATTGCCGTGTAGTGTGTTAAGTGAAAATAAGCCGAGTAACACGAACGTATTGCAATCTTTTAGTGAGTTGAGTGAGTCACAACAAAGAACGGCTAAGTTAATTATAAAGCAATACGAGTCGATTTCTACTGAAAAAACCGGGTTAGGACGAACTCACTTAATAGAACATGCAATAGACACTGGCGATACTGCGCCGATACGCCAAAGATATTTTAGGTTACCGCCGGTGAAATTAAAAATAATTATCGACGAATTAGACGAAATGCTTGCATTGGGAGTGGTAGAAAAATGCGAAAGTCCTTGGTCGTCGCCTATTTTACTAACGCCTAAGAAGGACGGTAAACTAAGGTTTTGTTTAGATAGTCGGAAACTTAATTGTATTACTAAAAAAGACGCGTACAAACTACCTTACGTATCCGAAATTTTAGACAATCTTAGGAACGCTAGATATCTTAGTAGTATAGACTTATCTATGTCCTTTTGGCAGACGCCTCTTCGCGAATGTGATCGTGATAAGACTGCGTTCTATGTGCCTACTAGAGGAACATTTAGATTTGTGACTATGCCGTTTGGTTTAACGAATGCTCCTGCAACACAACAGCGTTTGGTGGATCACTTGTTTACGAACAGCCCTGAGTTCGAAAACTCTGTATTCGTTTTTTTAGATGATATCGTGCTTATATCGCCATCTTTTAATGCTCATGTGTCACTATTAAATAAAGTATACGAAAAATTAAAATCGGCCAACCTTACCATTAACTTAGAAAAACCTAAATTCTTCCGTGATGAATTGAAGTACTTGGGCTACGTAGTAAACTCTAAAGGATTACAAGTAGACCCATGTAAGGTGGAAGCCATTCTTCAATATGCTACGCCTAAGAATAAAAGAAGAAGTCAAAAGTTTCTTAGGCATTGCATCATGGTATCGGCGATTTATACCTCATTTTAGTACTATTGCCGGACCTTTGAACAAACTTACCTCTACCGGTAAGAAAGCTGGACTATTTCAGTGGTCGGTGGAAGCTGATGGCTCGTTTTGTAAACTAAAACAATTGTTAAGCTCCGCACCAATATTATCGTGTCCCGATTACGAGAAACCTTTTCAAGTTCACACAGATGCGAGTGCGAGTGGCATCGGTGGGTTGCTTACACAAGAAATAGATGGCGTGGAACTACCTATCGCTTACATGAGTAGGTCACTAAATGCACAGGAACAAAACGACAGTATAACAGAACGGGAGACATTAGCAGTTCTAACAGCCCTCGAATATTGGCGCTGTTATTTAGATAACGGGTTAAAGTTCGTGGTGTATACTGACCATTCTGCACTGAAATGTTTCCTAAACGTGAGCAACGCGACTGGTAGATTAGCTTGGTGGTCGGTTCGTCTGTCAGCCTTTAACTTCGAAATAAAGCATCGGCGCGGCACAGATAATATTATAGCAGATGCGTTATCACGATCCCTACCTGTAAATATAATTAACACGAAAAATAATAATAATAACGTGAACAACCCTAATGTTGACACTGATCAATGGTATTCAGCCACCTACAATGGTTGTTTATCTTCGCCTAATGACTATCCAGACTATTCTATAAAAAATAATAAATTGTATCGTATGATAAAATCTAGGTGTATGCTACGTAAGGAGTTCGAATGGAAAGAAGTGCTACCTTCTTCTGATCGAAATAATGCCATATTAGAGAACCATGCCGAACCCACTTCGGGGCATTTCGGTATATTTAAAACTTACAACTGCTTAGCACTGCAATCGTAAAGTTACTACGTAGTACTAGCAATAGTAAAGTTCATAAATTCTTGCGTCACTTGTATCGCGCACAAACATCAGAACCATGCACCATTGGGAACCATGGGACGACCCAAAGTGTGTTCACGACCCTTCCAAACCATTAGTGTAGATTTGGTGGGGCCATTACCCGTCACAAGAAAACAAAACGCCTACATCTTTGTAGTAACTTGTTGTTTTAGTAAATACTGTCTACTTTTTCCTATCAGGCGCGCAACTGCTGAAATAATAACTAATATTTTGGAAGAAAAATATTTTTAGTTCATGGTATACCATCTACAATTATATTGGACAATGGTAAACAGTTTGTAAGTGCTACTTTAAAAGCTATGTTGCACAAGTGCAAAATCCCTAATCTTCATTATACTCCTAAATATTCCTCACATGTGAATACGGTCGAACGCTATAATAAAACCATTGGTTCTACCTTAGCGGCGTTTGTAGGAAATGACCAGAGATTATGGGACACTCTCCTACCTAAGGTGCAGTTTGCATTAAATACTGCAGTTAATGAAGTCACGGGCTATACACCTAGTTTTTTAGTCTATGGACGTGAATTAGTTCCATGCGGCTTACACTATGTCGACACGGACGCTGATGATATAGTATACATACCTAGGGACGATTACGCTGAAAACATAGGTCACTTATCAGGCATATTTGACGAAGTTCAGGCACTCCTCATTCAAGCTCATGCTAGGAATTCCCAAACTTATAATTTACGTCGTAAACCAGCTGAGTTTAATGTGGGAGACACTGTGTGGAAAAGGACTTTTTATCAGAGCGACAAGGATAAGACCTTCTGTAAGAAACTAGCCCCTAAATTCATGAAGTGCACAGTGATTAATAAAAAGTCGCCTCTCGTTTACGAGTTGTCGGACGCGTCTGAAAATTCCATTGGGTTTTGGGACATAAAGGACCTAAAACTTATACACTATGGTGCCTAACTATTTATACAAACCGTATAAGACTTTCCCTTCTTTCTTTCTATATGCCGTCTTAGCTTGGACAGTAGCGGACTCGTAGACCTAACGCAGCTAGTCGGATTTTTCTTGTTAGCCACGCAAAATCCTCTCCAAAGGCGGGCGGTATTGTGACGTACGTCACAGTACTGTCCATACGCTCAGCCAATCAGAGAAGGCCATCGTCCGCGTTCGCGAAGCCTGAACAAATATGGTCATGAACGTACTCCAACGCTGACGGAGGGCCCAGTATATAAAGGGGCCGACCGAGAGGCCGGCACCGCTACTCTAACGTCGCTTCTACTACATACCTACGCGTACCTACTGACCCTACGTCTTATGTGTATCCTGATCCCAGCAGCTGGGTTCCAGGTCTACCTTGGAAGCTCCGGGCTACACTACCTAGACCGCTACACTTCCTGCATCGCCTTCGGCGTCACCTCTGCCGAAGAGTCTGGCCTGCCCTGCTCATCGCACTCAGACCACCGGCGCCTGCCAGCTGAGCCAACGGCCTGCGAGGATCTGCCGCTACGCGCAGCCCTTCGAGCAACCTGCCCTGCACACTACCGGAGGGAACAGCGTGGGAGACTGTAGCCCTTAGTGTTCAGGCCAGTGTCATGTTGTTGGTCGGTCATACTCGGCATAGGGAAGTGAGACAATACTCGGCAATAAACGCATCTAGAACCTCTACTGCGTTACAATACTAGAACCCGTTACATGGTATAGAAGGCCAATTTCTCCTTTCAAAGGAGAGGCCTAGTCCAGCAGTGGACTGTTAAAGGCTGATGATGAGGTATGTCATAGTTGTTTAAGTTGTTGCCTTGCCGTTACACACTGCGCTGTGTGTTGTGTGTTCGGCTGCTACATGAGACAACACTTTGTGTGATCCACAAATTGTTGTTTTAAGTCTGTTTGGTCAAATGTTAGTAAGTCCTCCACGGCACTACGTTTTCCTTAATGTTAGTTACGTTTTATTAATTCCCCTCCTTCCTTCCATTTTCCATACATTCGACGGCCAGTTGGTGTAGCGGGAGTGGAAGCGACTGCTACGTCGAAGGTCGCGGGTTCGATTCCCACTCAAGTCAATACGTGTGCATGAACATAGATGTTTGTCTTGGTCTGGGTGTTTCTATGTAAGATATGTATGTATTTACAAAAAAAAAGGTATATATGTATGTTTATCCATTATCTTTTTTTTTTGGTATCGGGTTGGAAAATCCTTATGGAGTCCCTCGGCCCTGGGGGAAGGTCGAAGAGGACTGTCAGACTCTTACTGACTAAAAACCAACCCCGTTTGGTCGCGGGAGATTGGGCGCGCGGCAACGCAACACCGACACGCCTCTCCTCCCGCGACCACACCCGACTGCGAGGGACAGACAGAACTGTCCCCCGCACCCGCACCATGGAACGCTTCATACGCAGGCCTCACCCAAGCCTACGTGGAGCGTTCCCTCCCGAGATCCCGCTTAGTTTCACCGTGGGTGTACCTCAAACCCACGGTTACTGAGCCCCCCACCACGACAAGGTGGAGATCCATCGGGGGGGATGTTGATCCATTATCTAGTACCCATAGTAAAAGCTCTGCTTAGTTTGGGACTTGATGGTGTTGTGTGAATGTGGTAGAATATATTTATTTATTTATTATTTATATTTTTTTTTATAAAAAGCGGCGATAGCCCAGTGGTGTACGTAACGGAATGCCGAGACGATGGTCTCGGGTTCGATCCCTAGGTACCCCGGGCACACACCTCTGACTTTTCGAAGTTATGTGTGTATTAAAACGTTAATTATCGCTCGCTTAATAATGTGCCCGGTAGATGGCAATAGGCTCGCCCCCTATTACATTGGGACCTAAACATAACTGGCGAAAAGTGGGTGTAATACACCTCTGCCTACCCCTTCGGGAAAAAAAAGGCGTGAAGTTATGTTATGTTATTTATATTTATCCAAGAATTTTCTTATATACCTGTCTTCTCGTAACATGTGTCCTACCGTGTTAAATGAAATTGATATTAAAAAAAAATTATAGCCTCACGCCTGTATCCCCAAAGGGTTTGGGATCATGGGAAGGTTTCGCCATGATTTTTTAGGTCCCACGTAATAAGCGGCGTGTCCGTGTGGTGACGGATTAAGAATACGGATTGTCACCACCCCATATCATCCCATGAGTGTCGTAAGAGCACAGAGAGAGCACATTTTGCAGAGAACAGCTTTGTAAGAGAAGGAAAACTTGATACAAACC
Source organism: Euclidia mi (assembly GCA_944739405.2). Lineage (NCBI taxonomy): Eukaryota > Metazoa > Arthropoda > Insecta > Lepidoptera > Erebidae > Euclidia > Euclidia mi. Next base: position 9,392,208 of record OX123206.2, on the reverse strand, counting down.
TGTTGGCCAGCGTGGTATAGTAGGCCAATTCCTCCTCTCAAAGGAGAGGCCTAGTCCAGCAGTGGACTGTTAAAGGCTGATGATGAATAAGGGGCGAGCCTATTGCCGTTACCGGGCACATCACCTGACTCCGCGTTGCTACTGAGAATTCGGAAAAACCTATTAACACGTTTGCCCGACCCAGGAATCGAGCCCGGGACCTCCGATCAGCAGTCGCATACGCTATCCACTGGACCACGGAGGCAGTCTAATCTAAAAATTATCCATTTAACATACATCATGAAGAACAGAATGATCATAACTTTTACTCTAACCATTTCATAAAGAAACTAGATACGTTCCTCTAATAATTATAATTCCTTATAAAACAGGCTAACTGTTATGTTATAAAATACGTAACATTCCCTGCAGTAACACGAGATGGTTGCTTTGTAATTTCGGTTACTTGGTAGTAAGGCTTAGAAACAAGATGTCCGACCATTGCAATACATTTGCGAACCCACTTCGGGCACAAGCATTTAGCGTAGTTACAGGGATCAACATGAATGTTTGTAATTTAGAGTAAGCGGAACCCAGACTACAAAGTGAAGGTGTTGGATGGCAAGGCTTTTATGATAATAACAGTAGGAATAGCTTTTATGTGCATATGCTTCTAAATTAAAATGCATTGTAAATGTAGAATCTTCAAGAACTTAATTCATAAATTTGAGGTTTATAGGATGCACATTGTAACGTAAGTCGATAAATGATTATTTAAGTACTTAATTTTTATTTAACTGACTCCGTGGTTCAGTGGATAGCGTGCGCATGCGAGTGCTGGTCGGAGGTCCCGGGTTCGATTCCCGGGCCGGGCAAAAGTGTTACTGGGATTGCCAAATTCTCGGTAGCAGCACGAAGTCTGGTGATAAGTCAAAAAAAAAAAGTCAAATTCATTTATTCATCTAGGTCACAAGGTGACGCTTATGAACGTCAAATTTTAAAATAAATTACTTAATGCTTCTACATTTACATTTACTGCTCATTCGCAAAGCAATAGGTAGAACCACGAGAAAGAACGGGCAATAAAACTCGTGGCCACTCTTTTTAATCGCCAGTGTTATGTTACATATTTTGTTTTTGTAAGGAGCTGCAACTGTTTCACATTGTAATTAATTACTTGTAAATAGTAATTAGGAACTTACATAATACTTAAATAATTAATGCAGATTAAGTGCTCTAGTAGCCTTCCATTGTGAATCTTGTGTAACAGGAGCATCCACTTACATCTTATAATGTAGGCAACTCGCGATCATGTTCAGAACTATGATGAAAATGTATGTTACAGAAAGTGACGGTAGGTATATGAATACACAAAATTTACAAAGATGTTAGTGTACAGCCCATGATCACGAGTTATCTTCATCTAACACAGTAGTATTTTTTTAAATTAAAAGGAACAACAATGCAAATGTAAATGTAGTAGATAGAGATAGATGTGCCCGGTAACGGCAATAGGCTCGCCCCCTATTACGTGGGAACTAAAAATTCATGGCGAAATGTGGGTGTAATATTTACACCTCTGCTTACCCTTTCGGGGATACAGGCGTGAGTCTATAAAAAAATAATTTGATAAACGAATTTCATAACCGTCACCCGGTGACGTAAGTGAATAAAGCATTTTCACTTTAACTTTGAAATACACTTCTATAGTTTATTGTAAAATAATTAATACGAATCTGCACGATTGCCCGTGTTACGGTGGCAATAATCGTAAAAACTTACAGTTATTTCATGATAAACATAACTTCACGCCTTTCATCCCCGAAGGGGTAGGCAGAGGTGTACTATACATCCACTTTTCGCCAGTTACGTTTAGGTCCCAATGTAATATTGGGCGAGCCTATTGCCATCTACCGGACACGTTGTTAAGCGAGCGATAATTAACATTTTTAATTCTTAATACACACATAACTTTGAAAAGTCAGAGGTGTGTGCCCGGGGTATCTGAGGATCGAACCCGAGACCATCGTCTAGGCAGTCCGTTACGTACACCACTAGGCTACCGCCGCATAAAAATTGTATTTATCATAATTATTATTTGTCTCAATATGACAAGCGGGTCTCCCCGTACCACTCAATTTCAGAATAACCTCAAAGTTGATTTAGAGCCTGGTTGATAGAGTATGTACGACAAAATAAGTAAGTGTAATTATTTGTTATATTATCACAGGCAACTGGATCTGTATTAATTTATAAATTATATTAACAGATAATTCAATAGAAACACTGCCTAAAAGAAAATCTTCCACGGTTATTTGCATAATTACTAGGAGTTTACTAATTATAAAGTCCTGAAAAGTAGTAAGTATTCTGATTGTAAGACTATATGATGACGATAATAAGCACTAATTTAAAAGAAACGAGCATTATGAACATCACATGACATCGAGTCACGTCGCATTACGCTACATCAGGTTACGTCACTTGTCGTCACATATCGTTAACAAAAAGCTCAGATATTTACATAGAGGCGCATTTCATATGGCGCTTTGAAGACAAACTTTCTGCGACTCAAATTGCCGCTTGGCGGCGTGGCAGTCACGCTGCGGCAGCTGTCTCTCTCTCCTCCAGTGTATCTTAACGACGAGAGCGAGAGGGACGGAGAATGACGCCAGTGCCGCCAACGGCGCCAACGAATCGGCACATGAAATCCTTAAGAACTGCGTTTCTATGTAAATCTGAATTCATTATCGTCACGTTGTCACGCCACACATCACCCCGTTACGTCACAACAAGTTACGTCACGTCATTTACTTAAGGTTATATCACTTTACGTCAAATTACGTCACTTTAAGTTTCGTCACGTTTCGTTGTGTCATGTTTCACCCACCTTATGTCACGTCGTAGCATGTCAATCAGGCAGAAATGCAATTCTAAGAACAGCTAGTGAGTGAGTACATAAAACTTACCATCAGAACTCGGCGGCGGATCTGTTTGGAATAAGCTCTCTCTCGTTTGACATCCCGACTCTTTCGTATCAGGAGCACCAACAGAAACATCTCTCATCTCTTTCTTTCTACTATCTTCAGAATCTTTTGTCCTACTCCTCATCGATTCCTCCTTCTTACTCAAGTCACTTCTTCTTGTCCTTCCGTTCCTTTCTATTCTTACGTCTTCTGCTTCTGCTGGCATGCTGTCTACTTCTCTTCTCCATATTTCTTCGTCTAGATCCAGATGAGTCTCTTGGATATAGTCAGATTCTATACTGGATTGCTGTAAAATAATACACATAATATTTGGAGGGTTTAAGAAGGCAAATATGATAACAATACACACGTGAGACGGAAAATATTATGTCACAAAGTATGATGGCATGTATAACTTATATTGAAGTCTGGCCTTGTGGGACCGATTATATGTATGCGATGACTACGATGATTTTTTTCTATGTCAGCTTAAAATTTTACCATTGTACTGGTTCTCATTTTATAGATGAAATTAGCAGATGTTTTAAATATTTAAGCAAGTTTGCCACCCATGTATTTATCATCGAGAAAATTTAATACTGCTGTTGAAATTTAGATATCTGACAATTTAACTTAATAAGAACTTATCAAACAGCGGTGAAACTGGCCCTTATATTACTCGTATAGAGCTCAAAGGTTTTCGATTCTCAGAAATAAAATTATTTCTTTCATTGTATCTAACTAATGGACTGCCTCGTTGGTCTCGCGGCATAAAAGTGCGCGTGGGATTGGAAGGTCTCGAGTTCGATGCCCGAGGCGGGCAAAGTGTTATTGGGTTTTCCGTTAGGAAATTCTCAGTAGCAGCACGGAGTCTGGTAATGTTTCCGGTACGGCAATATGCTCGCCCCCTATTATGTGGGACCTTAAAAATTCATGGCGAAATGTTCCCACATTTCACCATGAATATTTTATATTCCACCTCCTACCTACAGGCGTGAGTCTATAAAAAATATAAAACGATCTTACTAACTCTTGCTCACATTTTCAAGGAAACTTAGGATAAATAATTCCTTCTTAGTAGGTGCCTACGTCATAAAATAAACCCATTATCCAAATTATCGTGCTTCTAACTCCAGCAGTCAAGTTTATTTGATGGTATGACAATTAGGACGAGAGTGATTTTATGTTTATGATTAAAGACATGTTTTGATGAAAGCCTTTAATCCTTCGGGGTCATTAACACTTAATTTGTCTTTCGGGATATATACCACTTGTTTTCTTGTGTCGAAATATCGGATACTCAAGAAAAACGTGGTATATTTCCCGAGTGAGAATTTGCAATCAATCTATTCGTGTACTTTTAGCAACAATAAATATCGTCTCCCGCCTCCGTGGTCTGCTGATCATGAGGGTTCGATTCCCGCGTTCAATAGCAGCACAGACTGTGGCAAAGTGCCTGGTCATGGCAATAAGCTCGCTTCTATTACGTGAGACCTACAAATTCATGACATGGCGAAATGTGGGTGTGATGTGTGTGTGCTCTTCTCTCATTGCCCACCCCTTCGGGGATACAGGTATAAGTCTATTATATAAATAAATATCAATTTTTACCTTGTGTTTAGAAAAACTCCTCTGCTTCTTAAACATTTCATTTGTATGGTTCTCTCTATCCAGACTAGCTCTAGGCTGGCTGTCTCTCTGGAGCCTCTTCGGGTCCAGAGTGAGACGACTGGTCTGTATGTCGTCTAGACGATCTTCACACGATTGCCGAAGATGCTCCTGAGACAGAAAGATATATTGACCATATTGTCCACAGAATATTACCTGTTATTATTTCTTCATGATCAAGAATCTTTTGCCCGTGGCTTTGCGCATGGATTAAATGTATATTTATATGAACTAAAATAATTTAAATCAATCCATAGCTGAATCCTAACTTATAAGCTATGTTAATTTGAACCCCTTTTCATTAGCAACAAAATAGGTACTTTTTGTTGGAAAGACTTGGAGACAGACGTAGCCTATGTCCGTGTCCAAGTTTCAGTATATTTGTATGCTAACATCCATGTTATTCGGTTCAGCTGTTTTTATGAAACAGTATACATTCACACATGTAGTTTTTGCATTTCAAAATGTAGGGTTTTTAACTTTATGAGTGGAAACTAGCTACGAAGAATAAGTTGCAACTACAAGATTGCGCATGGGCTACTTTTTTAATACAAAATCAACATTCGTAATTACCTAAATAAATACTATACTAGATGAGCCCGCGGTTACACCAGCAATATTTAATGCTACTGTTCCACTCCTGTGACTCATAGCGTGATGTTACATAGCCTAGAGCCTTTCACGATAAATGGGCTATCTACCACTTAAAGAATTTTTCAAATCGGACCAGTAGTTCCTGAGATTAGCGCGTTCAAGCAAACTAACAAACTCTTCAGCTTTATATTAGGTAGTACTAGATGAGCCCGCGGTTGCATCCGCGTTTTTTAAGGCTACTGCTCCGCTCCCGTGGCTCATAGCGTTATGTTATATAGCCTATAGCCTTCCTCGGTCCATTACTTCCTGAGATTAGAGCGTTCAACCAAATAAACAAACAAACAAACAAAAAAACTCTTCAGCTTTATACCTTAATATATAAAATCCTTGCGTTACTGACTGACTGACAGACACGCTACAGCCGAAACTATTGGGCGCAGGAAGATGCAATTTGGCATGTATGTTTCTTGGGGACCGTAGAGGTGAACTAAGAAGGGATTTCCCAAAATTCCCACGGGATCGTCCAAAACGGGTAAATAAAAACAAAATGCAGGCGTAGCTGCTGGCGTCCTCTAGTATTAGTATAAGATATGAGATTAGATTTAAGTATTTATATAGAACCATTAGGATATGCCAGACCCAGCCTTTAGGCGGTTTATAAGCTCCGATACCAGTTTTAGCCAGGGTTAGTTACAAACAAAAATTAAATAAAAAGTTCCAACACGCGATTCTAAGAAACTACTATACAATAAAATAGACAACTTTTGTATTAAACGACAAAAGTTATCTAGTTAGTTAGTTATAACACTCAACAAATTCTATTTACCTACTTTTATTCTTGATAAGTAGTTTTAGCGTCGTATTAGTAGAATACACGAGCATGGTGGCATTCTTAGACTCTTTACCTTTGCAAGTGTACTTCGATAAAGCTTTTACTCTGTAAAGCCTCCATAATGGTTTCTTGGAAGATATACCGTATCACACTCGTGATATGTAAGTTTTGATGGTCGTGATTCATGTGGTAGTTGTAAACATTTATCGCTTATCTATACTAATAAAATATAGCTGAAATGTTTGCGGGTTTGAGCAAGCTTATTTAAAAAGTTGAAATGTGGACAACGTTGGTATCGACGATATTAAAAAAAACCATTCGGAATTCTGTTTTGAGCGCACTACTCGCTGTTAGCATTAGTCGAATTTGAAAATGTTTGTTGTATGATAACCACATTTCTGAATAAGATTTTGTTTGATGGTCTGTTCATGATGCTATGATCCTCAGGAGTTGATAAAAAGAACGCTGCGACAGTTCAATGGACGAGTGCAAATTGCTTCTTGCACATGGCATTAAAGGACATAAGATAAGTTAAATCTTGAAGTTAGTCATTATGCCACTACGTCAGTTTTACAAACCCTTTAGTAGACAGTTCTATTAAATCATACAGTTCTAAAAAATCTTACAACAATAAACAAAAATCTTAATACAACTGACCTTGATAATCTTGTGGTCCTGGTACAGCTTCCTCATACACTTGAAGATGAACACGAAGGTCATGCCGGAGAGGATCAGGGAGAAGATGACGAGGATCACCACGATGTGCGTCTGATTCAGGATCGACTCGGTTTTTAGCTGCACAACAGTAATTACAATATTAGAAGAAATGTTCCCCCTTTGGATTGCGGAGGTCAGACGGCAGTCACTCTGTAGAAAAGCTGATAATCTCTCAAACCTGATTAGACTAGTAAGCAGACCCCGGGACCTAAGGCTTAAAGCGCATCTTGGATGCAATTAGGATAACAATAGGACAATTATGATGTATGGTCCTCCAGGGGCCTCACTTTTGTACATTAATTGCTCGGCCAGAGTTAAACGCAGGTGCGGGTGCGGGCGCGGCGCGGGCACCTCAAACGTATGAAACTCTATAGGAGTGTCCGCAGTAGGCGAGCGGGCGCGGCGCGTGGCGCGGGCGGTGTAGCGCGGAGAACACGCGGGCAGCTATAACCATAGGACTTTCATACAATTGTCCTTTGTGAATGTGCGGGCGGCAAGCGGGAAATAACGCCAAGGGTGCGGATCTCAAACTTAACTGTGCGCGTAAGCATAATAACGCCTTCTGATTTGAAATTAAATTTAATGTTGAAAACTTTATAAGCGCAAATCATCACGACCCACACTATAGATGTCAAAACCTAAGCAATATAAAAACAAAAATGTTATCTCAAGACTGTAAAATTTTGAAAGGACAATCAAATTGAGTACAATTAATTATCTTTCATTGCTTTCAACTCCTGATTATACCCCTTTTGCCTTTAGTCAGTTTACTGCATGTGATGTTAAGAAGAGCGTTTTATCCATTAGCTCTAACGCTGTTGGTTCTGTTGGTATCACCCGTAATATGATCCTCCCCATCCTTGATGTTATCCTGCCTATTATCACGCACGTGTTCAAGTTCTCAATTACTAGTGGCGTGTTTCCTACAGCTTGGAAGTATGCTCACGTGGTTCCTCTACCTAAAAAATCCAATCTTGTATCCTTCTCAGAATTCCGGCCCATATTCATACTACCCTTCCTTTCCAAAGTCCTTGAACGTCTTATCCATAATCAACTCAACTCATTCCTTATTAAAAACAACATCCTCAATCCTTTTCAATCAAGTTTCCGTTCAGGTCATAGTACCACGACTGCACTTGTCAATATTACGGATGATATCAGGTCAGGCATGGAGGATGGCAAGCTCACAATTCTCTGTTTGTTGGATTTCAGCAACGCTTTCAACACCGTTGACTTCGATGTTCTCCTTGCCATTTTAAGCTCTCTTAGCATATCTCCATCAGTGACTGACTGGTTTCGTAGTTACCTGTTTGGCCGCCCGCAGCGTGTCTATCTGGATGAAACTTATTCGTCCTGGTGTGACAATACTGCGGGTGTACCTCAGGGCGGTGTTCTTTCTCCTCTGCTCTTCTCAATCTTTATCAATTCTATATCTAATTCTATTTCTAGTTCCTACCACCTCTATGCAGATGATTTGCAAATCTACACTCAAGCAAAGCTTGAAAATTTGTTGTTAGGCATCGCCAGTATTAATAAGGATCTAGTTGCTATATTTGAATGGACTGAAACATTTTCATTAGAAGTGTCAGATTTGACTAGTTGGGATCATCCATATTCCTTTGCTTATTATTGCTCTCGCGAAAACTCATCCCAAACTAGGTTACTGCTATGCCTAAAAAAAATGCGAGCGTCAGCTAAAAGAAACTATTTCAATAATAAAAGCGAAACTACGTTCGCTCGCTACATCAGTTGCTAGCGGTCGTGCTTTCTGATTCATTAGCAAATCACTGTATCTCAAAGTTTTATAGTTCAATTTCTAAACTTTTTCTGAAATACGAAGCAATATGGAAATGAACAAGTGCGGCAACTGTGATGATCTGCTCACTGAAGGCGCTCTCTGCACAGCTTGTAACCGGACGCTGCACTTCCACTGTGCAGGTATCACCGAAACCGGCTACCGGAAATTAGGAGACAGAAAGCTGACATGGCGGTGTATCAAATGCAAGCAAACCGGACTTGTTGCTCAACCCAGTTCACCAAGACCAGTATCACCAAAGCCACCAGCTGAATCATCAGTACTTCAAGAAATTCGTATTCTTGCTGAAAAACTCACTCCACTGGAAGGCCTGAAAGAAGAAATCATGGGATTGAGACAAGAGTTTGCTGACCTGAAGTCGTCTCTGAGCAAACAGCTCTCCGAAATTGTTAAGGAATATTCTGCTAAAATTGATGATTTCGAGCAGCGCCTAGTACAAGCAGAAAAGGTTCAAGGACACGTAAGTCAACTTCAAGCGCGTATCGAGAAACTTGAGGATGAGCAGAGCAGTAGGGACCAATGGTCGCGGATGAATAATGTAGAGATAAAGGGATTACCACAAACACCAAATGAAAACCTCTTTGAAATAATATCGAAGATTGGCACAAAAATAAGCTATCCTATAAACAAGACCCAGATTAACTATATAACAAGAGTGCCGACACGTGAAAAAGACCAGACAAAGGCTATTATAGTTAATTTTTGTAATCGTTATGTTAAGGAGGATTTTGTGGCAGCAGCCAGGTATGAAGCCAAGACCTGTCCTCTTACCACCAACCTTATTGGAGCACTAGGGAACAGCAGAATCTTCATCAATGACCACCTTACAATAAGAAATAAGTTGTTACTATCAAAGGTTAAGAAAGCGGCTGCAGAATCCAATTTTCGCTACGTGTGGGTCTAGCACGCAAAAATTCACGTGAGAAAAATGGACACAACTCCTATAATTGTAGTGAAATCAGAAAAGGATTTGACAAAAATGGTATAAATTACAACATAGTTTCACATCTCTCTAATGGTTGCTTAAAAAGAAATAAAATTTCCATCAATGAGTTCGAACAGTTTGAGAACCATAATCCGCAGCGTGCTACTAGCACTTTCCAATTAGTTCTGTGTCTTCGCACTGTGCACCTATGCGAGTCTTTGGAACTTATTTATAATACCTGTGCTCAATGTCAAGCTAATTGCTGCCATAATTCACTCAAAATAGGGTCGAATTTGCAATACTCCTTTTTGTTACTTACTACATTTAAACATTCGCCACTCATAACTCATTACCTGTTATAGTCTATTGTACCTATTCATAAGTGTCTTTCAATGTTGTTTGTTATGATAGACTGTGCTTTGTTGTGTCGCTTCGATTCTTCTATGTTACTAGTGCATTCTACCGCCATTAATAATTATAATCAGAGTTTATTTAAACAGCTCCTTATTTTGTGTTTAAAATATATCTTAAATTGCGTGTTAGGAACTATTTATTTATTTAATAATACTATAGATATGCTACAAAATGGCTGTACTTAACGTATACTACCAAAATGTGCGTGGTTTGCGTACGAAAACGGACAATTTGTACCGTGGTGTGTGTATGAACTCTTATGATATTATAATATTTACCGAAACTTGGCTAGTGGACGATATTCTTAACGGTGAGCTATTTGATAATCGGTATCTTATCTGGAGGCGTGATCGGGACTATTCTAATACTGCACAAAAACGGGGCGGCGGCGTGCTGATTGCAGCTAAAAGTGAACTAACTATTATTGAGAGACATGAATGGCGCAGCACCGCTGAGGACATTTGGATCTCACTTTTGCTCAAGAATACGAAGTTCCAGGTAACATATTCTTTACATATATGTGTGCTTTATTTGTGTAAGGAGAACCAAGGTAATTCTTACAACGCCCAATTAAATAATTTTACCTTAAATCTAAACCGCTTATTATATACTTATCCGTTGGATAAATTTTTGGTGGTCGGCGATTTTAATTTTGGTGGTAACGTTGAATGGGTCCTTAGTTATTCTCGGGGTACCGAATTAATTGCACAAAATATAAAATGTCAACAAATTATTGATTTTTTTGATACCGTCAATAGCTCGAACTTGTCACAGTACAACGGTGAACGTAACATTAACGGTAGATTGTTAGATTTGGTTTTCTCAAACGATAATGTGTCCGTTTGTGAATGTATGGAACCATTGGCAGTGCCAGTAGATATGCATCACAAACCACTTATTATAACAGCAGATTTTCTCCAAACGAATAGACTCGCGGATAGGATATCTACAAGATATATTTTCACACGGGGAGATTATGAAGGCATCAAGTCAGAGCTTGACCAGATACATTGGCATGATATCCTTGGTAATGGAGGATTGAATGATGCTGTTGAGATATTTTATAGTAGGTTATATGAGTTACGGGACAAATATGTCCCACGAAAATCTATAAAACAGGGTTCTCATCCGATATGGTATAATTCGGCTTTAATAAAATTATTAAAAGGAAAATATAAATATCACAAAAAATATAAAAGGTATAAAAACATATCAGATTATCATTCGTTTTCTATATTACGTAAAAGGGCAAAAGAGTTAGAAAAATCTTGTTTCGAGGGTTATATTGAAACAATAGAAACTTCCATTACTAAAAACCCAAGAGCATCCTGGTCATACATAAAAAATAAGAGGACCACGGGTGCGTTGCCCAATGTAATGCAGTACAATGATTTAATGGCAAGTACAGGCGAGGACATCAGTAACTTATTTGCCAGTTACTTTCATTCAACCTATCAGGAAACAAGCTTTGACTCTAGATTAGCGACACCTCTGGGACCTGACCCTGCTAGTGATAGCATAGCGTCTATTGGTACAGTTGAGGTTTGTCATTCTCAAGTATTGAAGTTGCTTAAGTCTATGGATCTGTCCAAATCAGGTGGCCCCGATCAGATTCCGCCGATATTTATTGTAAAATGTGCCGAAAGTATTGTTGAGCCTCTATGTATTCTGTTTAAGAGATCCCTTTCGGAAGGTATTGTCCCTAGTATATGGAAAACCGCGTTTATCACCCCTGTTTTCAAAAAAGGAAATAAAGCCCATATTGAAAACTATCGCCCAATCTCGAAAATATGTCTCTTCTCAAAGATACTTCGGCGATTAGTATATACCGATGTTTACGCGTCATTAAAATGTTATTTTAGCCAACAACAACACGGTTTTCTCAGACAGCGTTCTACCACAACGAACTTATTACTATCGCATGATTACATATCCCACGGGATGGAACAAGGAGCCCAGGTAGACGTCATATATACCGACTACAGTAAATGTTTTGATCGTATTGACCATCGATTGCTTTTGGACAAACTACTGACAGCCGGTATACATGGCGATCTATACCGCTGGTTTTCGTCTTATATAGACCATCGTACGCAAGCTGTAGTGCTTCAGGGGTACACTTCTGGTTGGTATTCTGTGCCTTCAGGTGTTCCCCAAGGTTCAATTTTGGGACCACTTTTGTTTATATTGTTTATTGCTGACATCGATACATGTTTTCAAAATTCTTATGCTCTTCTTTTCGCCGATGACATGAAAATCCATAATAAAATACAAGGATTATCTGATGTCCATGACTTGCAAGCTGATTTAAACAGATTTGAGGCCTATTGTGCAATCAACAAGCTCCAGCTAAACGTGTCAAAATGCTACCATATGAGTTTCACGCGTCAAAAATCTGTTATAGGTACAGGCTATGGATTACACGATCAAATAATTAATAGGACTAATACAGTCAGAGATCTTGGCATTATTATGGACAACAAATTACTTTTTGACGAACATATTGAGCATATAGTGAATAAGGCGTCTAAGGCCCTGGGATTTATAATACGAAATTCAACCCACTTTCGTTCCCTAAAGCCAATTAAAATTTTATATTGTTCTTTCGTACGCGGCCATTTGGAGTATGCTTCACAAGTGTGGAGTCCTCAGTATGAGATATACAGTCTCGTATCGAGGGAATCCAGAAAAAGTTCCTAAGATATTTAGACTACAGAGCAAAGCAAGTTTCTAATGGTTATGAGCACCGCTGTAAAAGGTACCATTTTTTACCTTTAGAGAATAGACGTAACATTAATGATGTTTGCTATTTGATTAATATTGCTAATGGTTCTATAGACTCTCCTGAATTAATATCTAAGTTACATCTGCGTACTAACCAAATGGGACTAAGACAAAGACCAGTACTTGCTGTACCATTTGCGGCGACGAACTATAGGCGGAACGCCTTTTTTCTGCGCGCAGCACTAAGTTTTAATAAACTGCCTACAGATATTGGTATAGACCTATTCTGTACTAATCCATGCACAGTGCGACGACAACTTGCAAAAACATTTTTCCTTTTTAGGGTTCCGTAGTCCACAAGGAACCCTTATAGTTTCGTCATGTCCGTCCGTCTGTCCGTCCGCAGCCTAGCTCAAAGACGCCTGGTGCTAGAAAGCTGATATTTGACATGAATATAGACATAAGATATTGCAACAAAACTGTAGAATAAAATTTAGGAAAATAATTTTTTTAAGGGTATCTCCCCTACATATATAGTGGGATTGAATTTTTTTTGGTTGAGTACCCCATCATGTGGGGTATCATTGGATAGGTTTTAAAAAAATATTATTAGTTTGCTACAATCATTTTTCGATCAAGTGATTGGTTTGTCAAATATCAAGATTTGAATTGAAAAAAATTGTTAAACTCAAGTGTCCCCCCCTTCTGCCGGCTAAACTATTAATTTGGAAGAGATGAAAAAAATCACAAATGTAGTACATATAACGAATTTAAAAGGAAAACTATCACGGCTAAGTAGATGTCACTAGTTTACGAGTAATCGTCGGTTAACTTATAAATACCTATTTCTGTGAGTTTACATTTGGCGCGCTGGCTTAATCTTAAAGATATACGTACTTTGGTATGTAATGTACTACGGTACTACGTATGTATAGTAGTATTATATCTTGGAAACCACATTTTATGTTTACAATACATAACTGGATACATACCTAGTATTTTTCTAGTGTTATTAAAATTATTTTTTCAGCAAAATAAACAGTCGGATTTGTTGTACATTAATACCCTTTGCAGCAAGTCATTATAGGCAACTACGGAACCCTACATTGCGCGTGGCCCGACACGCACTTGGCCGGTTTTTTTAAATTATTCCGGCGAGTGGTGTTAAAACTGTATTAAATCATTGATATATTGATATTATTGTTATAACTTTGTTTATTTTAAAATGAACTGCAACTGCAACCTTTATGTCAATTAATTCCTAAAATTAAACTCCTTTATGTCTGTTAAATCTTATTTCATGTTTATAGTATAATATTATGTAAGATACTTTGATAATGTTTCTATAAGTGGAAGCTTGTTATTGGTAATTTGATTATGTAGTACTAGAAACCTAAAATTGTTATTAGACTGTAAGCTTTCCTCAAAAGAATAAAATAAAATAAATAAAATTAAAGTTAATCCCCTTAAAACACAGGCTATAATTATCGGCAGCTCTAGACTTATTTCTAGGATTAACTGGTCAATGCTTCCCCAAGTGTCTTTTACAGGTGCTTCTATACCTTTCAGTAAAGATGTTAAGAATCTCGGGATATACATAGACACAACATTTTCTTGCACCATCCAGCTACAATACATCAGTCGACGTCTTTTTGCTGCCGTGGCATCATTGAGACGACTGCGTAACTTCCTTCCGACTGCCACTAAAATTGCACTTGTGCAATCTATTCTTCTTCCCATTCTTGACTATGCCGATGCCAGCTATCTCGATCTTAACAATGATCAGCTTGATAAACATGAGCGACTCCAAAATTTCTGTATAAGATTCATATACGGGTTACGCAAATATGATCATATCTCTGAATTTCGCATGAAGCTCAAGTGGCTGCCTATTCGCCTTCGACGGAATACTCACATTCTCTGTCTTCTCTATAATATTCTATACAATCCTTCATTTCCCTCATATCTCAAAACACGCTTTGAATACCTTCACGACACACATACGAAGTGCTTAAGATCATCGGAGAATCTTAGATTGAAAGTTCCTTCACACACTACGGTTTTCTACGACAAATCTTTTACTGTAAAGGCTGTACGATTGTAGAATTCGTTGCCTGACACAATCCGACAGGCTCAGTCCTTAAAAATATTTGAAAAACTCGTCACCAATCACTACTTGGCAGATATTCCTTGACTGCTCTTTTAAACTTGCACTAATATTGTATATATTTATGGTATCTATTTATATATTTTATAATGTATGAATATATTGTATAATATATGGTATCTTTTTATATATTTTATATATATGTATTTAGTAATTTTAGTATGTAAGTAAATAGTATTGTTATTAGTTTTGCTGAGCTCCTATGTATACACTATTCCATAAAGTACACCATAATTTACCCACTCTCTCAGTCACTAAATCATTGTATTCCATTCTTGGTTGTCTGGAAGAAATCGCATTTTGCGATAAGACCACCCTTCTACCACTAGACTTAAGTTCTTCTTTTGATCCATGTATTCTTGTTTTTTCTGGTGTACAATAAAGAGTTACTATCTATCCATCTAAAATAAAGTAAAATTACAATTTCATGGGCATGAAGTTATTTTTTATTTAAAGAAACGTAGGATTTAACATTATTTTCAACGTCTAATAATTCTAGTAAGAATTTTCTATTAAAAATTATTCTTCTTCATCCCTATTGTCTTTGACAAACACTGTACACGGCACCCGCGGACGCGCCGCACTTCACTGCGGACACGAAAACGTGCTTCCACTCTGGCCAAGCCCCTACACACCAACCTGACGCATTCCCATAGCGCTACGAGACTTTGCAGTTTCAAGGTACCGAATCTCGAAAGATGCTAGTTGTTTTGTACTTAAAATAATATCTAGTAGAAGTACTGTTTCTATATAATCTGTGAAAGTGTGACACTGCCCAGGTAAGAGCCCATTCATGGCAAACTGGCGCGGCTATACTATCCGTAGTCAAAATGGTGATACTTACATCACATTTGGTTGGGTCTTCGTCAGCTTTTAGCCTACACTGCGCATAATGATCGCATTTCAAATCCTTATCTATACAAGTGTTATCCTCACAGTCGAATTCATCGTCGGTGCATGCAGCGCCTGCGAAAAGAATAGTTCAGTAATGAACAAACATAACGTGGGTAACCTTCCGGCTAGATCTTTCTTATTTCTCGTGTGAGTGTGTGGCCAACTCAGGTGTTGAAGTTTTAGAAAGCTTTTGACATCGCCCAACGATTCTTGTTCTGAGACGGTTGGCGTAGTGGTTTAAGCGGTCGCCTCGCCGCTCGACACTGCGTTGAGTGTTGTGGGTTCGATCCTCACACGAGACAACACTTCGTGTGATTCATAAATTGTTGTATCGAGACTAGGTGTTCATTGTGTCCGTTGGTTGTATGTTTGTAAAGTCCCCCGCGATACAAGATTTATTCCTAGTGCGAGAATTGTCTTTTTAAACGAATAAATAAGAACCAGGACAGATAGCTTTCCGTGCCCTTCAAAGCACGGTAGCACTCTGATGTTAATACCACACTTGGTCACCTATCCACTGCGCAAGCGTTGCTTGCAAATTTACTGACCTATTTCGAACGGCAAGGTAAGTCACGCTATAAGAGCTTCGGCTAGATGGAGTGACGATATAATATGTGAAGTGGCTGACGGCGGCTGGACACGAAGAGATAAAAAGCAAGGTTGGTGTCGTGTCACTAGAGAGGCTTACATATTATCTAGCCATGGACTACATACAGGCTGAAGATGATGACGATGTACGATCAAATAAATTTGTTCGAGGGTAGATAAACGAAAAAGTTTGTCATGATTCCGCCTATTTTAAAGCAATGCTACGGGTGACAATGGAGCTTGCTTGCTGAGAAGATGCCTTTTACACCCTTGACATCAATGTTTATGATTATGTTTTTTTATAACTCCCGCCCTAGGTGTTAATCCTGTGTCGTTACAAACATTCAATGAATGGACACAAAGAACACCCAGAATCAAAACAAAAAATTGTGGATCACACAAGGTATGGGAAATAAACCGACGACACTCAGTGCAGTGCCAAATGGCGAGTTGTCCGCTTAAACCACTACGACATACGTGTAGTCATAATGTACTCACCAGAGGATCTAGTACGAGTTTTACACGGTGACGATAGACTAGTCGACGGTCCCGTCGACTAGGGAACAATTTTCATACATTTTCTAAATGCGCCCCTCGACGTCTCTATCCATCGCTACTGTCCGTTAGAGACGCTTTAAGAAAATGTATGGAAATTGTTCCCGTCGACTAGGCTATCAGCACCGTGACGATCGAGTGCAAAACTCGTGGTAGACCCGCAGGAATCAGAAACGTAGGCAAAACAAAAGGCAATATGCATAAAATATGTAGTAGCAAGGCTCTTCATACGTATGGATGGGATATCGTGTTCACGAGATAGAGGTGTTGCTGTGGGGGTAATGGCACACTTAACTTCTTTACTTGTATCCAGCATTCTGAAAGCGTTGTAAGTTGCTTTGAACTTTAACTTCTCCCTGTTTTCTATTTTGGACACGAACAGTCTTATGTGCATAATGTTGCTCTCGCTGTCGTCTGAGGTCGTCACAGAATTTGCTACAGAGCCACAGAATTGTTCTAACCTGCAAAAAAATCAAGTTGAAGACATATATTTTCATTTCAAGTATTTACATATTGGAATTACATACAACTAAACAATATAATAAGTAATTTACTTTTTATAGACCTAAACTATTCTTAATTACAAGAAAGCTAAAAGGGGAAATTTTAATAATAATAAAGAAAAGTAAATAGAAAATAGCAATCTACGATGTGTCAGAAAATTGCTCCGCAACGCTGTCGACTGGTAAAATTCAATGGATTCCTAGATAATTTGTTGTCAGTGTTACCAAAGATTGATAAGACCAACAAGACGACTTGTGTTGAGTTTTCTGGTAAGGTAATAAAATGTTGGAACAAAATTTACACAAGGCAATCTAAGTCCTAACGAGATAGAAGTATCGATTGCAATGAAATAATTCAAACACTGATCTTTAGTTTTATGTATGCTATGAAAGTTGTTGGGATTGCGGGATGCAGTTGGAATTGGACCGTTAAAGATCAGCCTAGGTGAAAAGCCCATTCAGCAGTGCCTATCTTTCGGCTGAGGTGAAATGAGTATATAGAGTATAGACTAGGCTTTTTATTTGTTACAGAATATCAAGCAATTTTAATATTGCTATCAACTTCTTAAGCTGCGTCTAATAAACTTAAGCGCCATAAAACACCAAGCGCGATATTTTGTCCCAACTTGGTCCTATACATCAGTACTTACAATACGCTCGCAATCCAACGCTTTTAGAGTAAACTCAAGATTGAAGTAAACGTTCCAGGTAAATGTTTACCCCTCCCCCCCGTGGGATCTCCACTTTGTCGTGGTGGGGGGGGGGGGCAGTAGGAGTAATATACGGCGAATACGCGCCAAGATTTCACAAGAACCCAATATTACACAGAAATGCTTGAGAAACTGCTTAAGTCTATCCTCAGCCAGAGATTTTTTCTATTCTAGGAATCCTTTATTTTTAACTAATTATGAGTTAATTATAACTTGCCCCGTGATTCGGAGTGCACGTTTGGCCGTCGGTCCCGGCTGTCAGGAAGATCACAATGACAGTCGTTATCGGGCGTCAGTACCTCTGATTAAACTGACACTAGTCTAAACCATGGAATATCGCTAACCTTTTGGGTTGCGGAGGTCAGACAGGTAGTTGCTCTGTGGAAAAGCTAATATTCAGTCCGCGTACACAAGTTAGTGGACCCCGGATTGAAACTGGGATAACGCTAGGAATATGATAGCTAGGATGATGATAATGACTGAAATTGAAACTTATTTCGCTAAATATATAAGTAAATATTGGATTAAACTTACTTGGAGTCCAACTCCAAAATTGAACCGAACACTTGTATGACATTCTCTTCACACTCGTTAGGTTTCGCTAACTCGTATTCAGTGAAGTTTAGATATATCTGGAACAAATAAAGGTAATGAACATTTAAATAATGACATTCTAGATGATTTTGTGACATGAAAAAATTTATTTCAAACTAAACTTTGTACCATGTGATAAACAAAATGTTATTCTGTTACATATACCGCATACATTGAGTTCCTGAACTGCAGAATCGTAGAAGATTTATTAACATTGCTGTTGTATCGCTGTGATGCGTGCGATGTCGACTATTAATTAAAAGGCTAAATCTCGTAATTATCTATGTTGTGAGCGGCGATAGCCCAGTCCAGTGACGTACACGTAACGGACTGCCGAGACGATTGTCGCGGGTTCGATCACCAGATACCCAAGGCACACAACTCTGACGTTTCGAAATTATGTGTGTATTCAAAATGTTACTTATCGCTCGCTAAATAATGTGCCCGGCAGATATAGCGGCAATAGGCTCGCCCACAATAGGGACCAAAACATAACTGGCGAAGTTTGGATGTGTAATACCTCTGGCGTGAAGTTATGTATGTATATTTGGTCAAAATGCCAATTCTCGTAAATTAAATGACACAGCTCACACTTAAATGATATCGTGATTAGGTCGAAAACTGATAATCACACTATGTATCAACGTCGACGTCGCCCTATATGTGTCAACTTATATATTCATTTCATTATCATTGGACATTAATAAGAATACCAATTTTGTGAGTTAATTTGGAATCAAATCGCAGTTCGTTCAAAAAACAGTGTTTGTGCTTGTTAAAATAAGAGAATAGGCCTTATGTATATGACAACTCATACGTGCAGTCTAACATTTTAATTATTAATCTACAGGTTACAGGAAATTACCTTTGTATTTGGATTGGTTTTGATAGTCCATAATACGTCTAATGCTTGGTTGCTGGTGCCCGCCAAGCATTCAGCGCCTATAGACTCTTTATCGATAAACCCATAGTTAGAGTCTAAAGGATGGTAGCAAGTTTCCGGTATTTTATCTGTGAATGTAAAAAAAGCATTAAATAAAGAATGGTAGCAGAAAATTTAATGTTTATGGATATTTGTACCATTTTTGTTTTAGAGGATTACTAGTAAATTGTGGATGATAAGATTCCGGAAGATGAATTAAAAACGTGACTACGACTAAAAAATGACTTATTTCACCTGGGTGATATCAGTTAGGTGAAATCATTCTGAGGTGAAATATGACACCAAGTAGTCTACATTGTTTGCCCACTTCATATCACCCAGGTGAAAAAAAGTGAAATAATACAGTAGAAAAAGAAATAGGTACTACAAGAGAATTAGTGGCTGTCTAGTATTCTTGTAAGTTTTGAAGAAAGGAACAGGGGCCCTGTTTTCTTGCAGGTAACATTCATCAAATAGAGTTTTGTCCAGTGTGGTAATTGAACATTCAAGAATAATTTAGTTCTTAAAAACATATGTGGCTTTCAGGGAACAATGGAAGTGTTGTCCAATATCAATATTAATAAGGCGTATTTGTGCAGTTACCATTTTATTGAAGATAGAGAATGACTACGTCTACGCCCCCACTTTTTTTAAATTTGCACCTTCCCGTAGGAATTTTGGGATATCCCTTCTAAGTGCATCCCTACGCTTCTTGCGCCTTATAGATTTGACTGTAGCTCTGTCAGACCGTCAGTAACGCAAGGATTTTATATACAGTACAAAATATTTTGTTTGTGGCTGTTCATAACAAACAATTGGATTCTTTCCGAAAAAATTTTTAAAACCGTTTTATGCTAAAATGGTGCATTTTGTAGAGGGTAAAATACTCCATTATGGCCCTAGAATCACCATCAGAAAGAAATACGAGCAGTTACAAATCAACCTGTATATAGATGTTATAATAATCGTGACGTCGTACTCACGGCTATTCCCACTGTGGAACTGGACATGTATCTTGAACCCTTCGTACTCTATAGTATCGTCGGAGTGGAATTTCAGCCACACGTTGGGCCCGGTTGTGGTGATCTGCCTGGGGAAGGTACTGCCGCAGACCTTGTCGAGCAAGTCAGCGTAGCCGTGGAGACCGTTCCGGATCTGATAGGAGAAGTTGGTCTTAGTATTTGTAACTCATACTTCGTAGATTTGCGACACTTGGGGGAACGGTATATTATGATATAAGTGAGTCATTTGCTCTATTTTTGAGTTTTGTAAAGGCATTGTAAAGATACAAGGCAAGGCTGTATAATGAAATGTCTATGTCAGTTGATAATATTGATGTTTTTTCAATGAAATTTGCATCGTACAGACACGCCATACGATGCAATACAACTGACACAAATTCTTAAGCACCCTCGAATTTATTTTTTTCTTGTTTTAGTTGTTTTTTCATTACTTTTAATCAATTCCTTTTTTTGTGTTTAATTTTAAATTTTAACTCTAGTTTTAATACTGTTATTGGCACTTGTGTAGTCCAAACATTATAGATATCATTGTATTCAGTGTCATGCATATCTGTTATTTGTGTAGTTACATAAATATAGAATACTGAAAATGTTACTCATCTTAAGAAACCATGTAATTATGCTGTTGATGTGTTTAACATAAATAAATAAATACACAAAACTACAACTGTCACTCAAGTTAAAACACTCAAAACTTAATAGGACTTCAAGTAAAGTCTTGAATAAAATTGTAGACAAACATCATGATATCTCTTCTTGTGTTAAATAAGGCTATATTATTGCTTGTTTACCATACAAAAATATCACCGACACTGTCCGGTAATGAACTTCGGAAAATATGTTTAAGCAGCGCAATGCAGTAGCTTTTTATGTCAATATTGGCCATAATATTTCAAATACATATTTTCCAGGCTTTTCATAGAATCTATCAAACATCTCTATAAAGCACAGAATACGCGATACTGTTATTGAATCACCTAGTGCTGTACTAAACGATAAAGTTGAGGCTACTTTAAGTTACTTCACTATTCTTACAGTCAACCTACTATTCAGTCGATGTTTCTTCAGTAGGTACTTTACAATAGAAACTTACCTCCAAGTAATCATAGATACAGTCAGGATGCTTTTCTATGCGAAACATATCAACAAATGTGAGGGTGATTACATCGGTGTCTTGAGTTGCTAAAATAGTAGATTTCCTTTAGCTTTATTTGCCTTGAATTCTTATTTAAATTTGAGTTTGTAATTTAATTAATCTTTCAAGACGTAAATTGTAAGTCAAGTTTAACTTTCGCTGAATCCTTGATTGATTGAGATATTAAAAGTTTTCAATCTTAATGAGACTTTTGAATGATAAACATTATCTTCAACAGTAGTATTACAAAATTTAGGGAGGATGAAATTATAACTGAAATGTAACCATTTTATCGATTATAATAGACTTATTAAGCAAATCCTAAGTTGGTGCGTTCTTTATCAACTATTTAGTATCTATTTAGCTCTTGTCGAAATTTATGCATAAATAGTTTTCTGGCTTATGCATTTTAATTACTTAAATATTATGTAATTGACAACTTTAAAGCGATCTACAATTCACTGTAGTATTTATAATATATATATATATATATATATATATATATATATATATATATATATATATATATATATATATATATATAATTTTACTTACCATTGATCACAGTAACACAGTTACTATTATTATAATAATATTTCTTTATACTATGTTTATCATGAGGATGCATGATCTCCATACTAGTTGTATCTAACTTAAAATTGTCACATCTAGAATCATGCTCTTCTCTTTTGACCCTCCTTTTAACTTCTAGCTCTTGGTCTGGATAAAACTTTCTTAAATTACCGTGCAATCTTCTTACATTAATCTTATGCATATTAAAATTGGCTACTTGAATTTCATTATCTTTGTATATTTCATTAACACTTTGATATTTAGGTGTAGGTACTCCTATTCGATTGTCGTGATTATTTGTGATAAATTTCTTATTAAATTTATTGGTCCAATGATTGCCCATGTCGAGGTCAAATGTCGATGACCTCATACTTTTGCTAGTGTCATGATCAGCTCCTTGCTCCGATGCTATGCCGCAGATGGAACAAACTGTAACAATAAAAAAATATATATATTTAAAAAAATCCATTGCCTACTAAAATCCTATTGCTTTGCAAACGAGGCAGTAAATGTTAATGTAGAAGCATTAAGTAATTTACTTTAAAACTTTTACTTGTGACCATGAATAAATGATTTTGACTTTGACTTGACTTTGACTTTTCATTGCCATTGTTAGACATAATAATATTATCCCATAAAAAACAATACTTGTCCAAAAACCAAGTCTCGCTACCGTAAAAAGTTGTGAGATCCATGTAATACCAAGTCAGTTCATTAAAAATCTTTAATGTTTTAAAGAAATAGATTGACTCGGCCATCGCATGAAAACACAATATATCTCATAAGTAATACATACATATATAAATTAGTTTGTTTAGAGCGATTGCCAAGTCAATCTTTTTATTTAAAACATTAAAGATTTTTAATGAACTGACTTGGTATGTCACAACTTTTTACGGTAGCGAGACTTGGTTTTTTGACAAGTATTGTTTTTTATGGGATCTCATTTCTTTTTGTAGATAGTCCTACGTTTTCCCTTGCCGGTACCTGCTATTTTTTGTACACCAACAACGAATTTTCTTAATTAAAGCCCTAACTGCAAACGTTATTTTGTAATCTTATATGTTTATATGGGATTACAAAGTTATTAATTCATTTATGTATTTTAATCTTTATGCACTAAAGTGTACATGGGTGGACTTAATGCCATTAGGCATTCTCTAACAGTCGACATTTAGGTGGTGCAGAAATAAATGTGGTAGGTGCATTGGAAGCAGTGTAGAAAGTCGAATACTGAAAAAAGAAATATATTATATAAACCAGATAACTAATTTAGATAATACATAATTATGTTTATACCTATAGTAGTCAGATAAATACTGCAACATATGAGTATATATAATAAATACATATTATAGATATCTAAATAAGAACTATACATATAAAAATACATAATTATATAATATATATACACATATATATAATATACTATTACTGATGCGAATGATGTGCTGATTCCCTCAATCTACTAAATAGGAGCTCTCGGACTTTCATTTTGAATGCATAACGGTTGGTGTGCATTTATGCAGTTAACCCTTACGAACTTTATCGGCGCACTTGGTATTCAAAAAATTTCCCTGTGCCTTTTATCCAGATTAAAAATTCTACGGCTGCAAGCACTGAGGTTCTAACCTTTTGGCACAAAGTTTGCCTACACCATTTTAATATTAATCTGAATTTGTTAAAAGTGCTTTGCTTTTTTGCGGTTACGTGGTGTTTATACAGCTATTGAAATTAATGGAACGCTGAGTGATTAATGTATGTCGAAAACTGGACTGAAATTGAAAAATCTTATAGTTTTTCCTTGATTCATACACTAAACACTAATTATATTCTAAATTTGAAGGTCTATGTCTGCTAGAAGTGCCTTAGACTTTTGATGATCGGTCAGTGAAAAAATCATGAAAATTGACTCGTTATAATTTTTAAACTGCCGGCTCAAATTAAATAAAATTTGAAATATACCATATTTATACAATGCCTGCTGCCGGATTATTTAGTAGATATTTTTGTTTTGATTCACGCGAATTTTACACATGGAAATAAAACTAAGGTTTGCGAATTATAATAATAATGTAGTTTTTAAATCATTCGGTTGAAATGTAATTTCAGCTAAACCAGTATATCGCGATAAACTTCGTAAACCATAGCTTTCAACGGATTTTTGCTTATTTTTATTTTTTGATTACAAGCTTTAAGTATTTTGTGTACCTAGAGTTAAACGAATTTTTAAACATTGCACGGTATTGGCACGGTTGATACAGCCAAAATAATATTGAATTATTTGATTAGAATAAATAAAATCAAGAACAGAAAACAAAAACATGAACAAATAATATATTGCTAAACACGTTGTTTATATTACGGCAAATGTTTATAAATGCCAATGGCCCTGAAAACAGAAATTTTAATCGCTAGATGTGCTTTGAGCTTCTAAACCCTGTCTATGTTTTAAGTAATTTTGACAATACGTGCGCCGCACCTTTCGATTTGACCATCCCAGGTACGGTTAGGCAGAAGTGTAGCTAAGTTTTTCATTCATTCTCAGTAGCAGCACGGAGTCTGGCAAAGAGCCCGGTAAAGGCAACCGGCTCGCCCTCTATTACCTAAAAGTTCATAAAATGGCGAAATGTGGAGTACTATTACACCTCTGCCTACCCTTTCAGGGATACCAGGTGTGAGTATATATGTATAAAAAAAGAACTGTTTCTAAACAATCAGAGAAATAACGGCGATTCTACGTTTTTTGGATTTGCGTTTAGGATTGCAGATATCATTTCACACCGCTCCGTCATAGACCTTAAAATTTTAACGACCCAGCTTAACACTGACAACCCTAGCACATGTGAGGGATTATACGCTTTAAGGGAAACGTAAAATTTTTGCGAGGCAAGGGTTCTCACCCCTTGGGGATATTACGGTTAATTCTTGTTCGATATTTTCTCATACACAGGATTATGCAAGCTGATGTTGAAAGTACGCTGTGTTACATTCTTGTTTTTAAAGGATTTTTGCATTTATTTTGCTTTGTACTAAAGCTTGAGGCAGGTCTTGTGGATTTATTTAAACGTTATCTTTAGACATTCTCTAATCAATTTAGGAGAACTATACATAAACAATAATATCTATTAGGCAAGTAGCAACTGTTCAGTTTCAACGTTGGTACCTAACAAAATGCGTATAATAATACAATAATCTACTTTTCATCCATAGTGCTCGCCTAAACCAACTAATCAACACCCATCTCACTTGTCCAAAATAGTTACCTATATTTGTTTCCATACAAATGATAGTCCTTAATAATTTTATTCTGTGGCAAATCCATGACTGTACAAATTCATTAGTGCTGAGTGCAGTTTTTTTTTCTTTAGATCTGTTCCATGTTTATATTTTTTATTTATATACATTAAAGAATCTGTGAGAATTATCTGTTCCATATATGGAGTCCTATATTTTATTTATTTTTGTGTAAATATATTTTACGGTCATACGATCCCAAACTTAGCAGACCCAGATCTATGATTTACTTATTACTGATAACACAATTAAATATTCCAGAAAACATACAAATTATAGATATGTTACACCGAGATATAAAAGTGCTCAAATCAAAGTGCTCATCACACAAACAAAATTTTTTTTTTTAAAGACTCATGCCTGTATCCTCGAAAGGGAGCAGAGGTGTAATATTACACCCACATTTCGCCATGAATTTTTTAGTCCCACGTAATAGGGGGTGAGCCTCTTGCCGTTACCGGGAACATGACCAGACTCCGTGCTGCTACTGAGAATTCGGAAAAACCCAGTAACACTATTGCCCGGCCTGGGAAGCAAACCCGGGACCTCCGATCTGCAGTCGCATACTATATCCACTGGACCACGGAGGTAGTCAAAAATTTGTCCTGTATAGAAATCGACCTAAACCTTCGGCTTAGCATTCAAGGCCGCTAACTATTAAACCAAGAAGTCGGCCTCACATATTAGGTACATTTTCAGTTGGCTGACTGCTATTGCAGTTGCTGGATGTAAATCCAATTACTCTTTGACTAGCCTGTTTATCCCAGTACCCTATGATTAATCACAAACCTGAACACAAAGTTACGCCAAAGGACCGATGTAATGAATGGATGAATGCGTAGTAGACATATGAACTAGTGGCCCAACTCATGGCATGTGGTAACTCCAGCTCATAGATATGGTTTTATGCAAAAACGCACTATATAAGACGCTGCCTATCGCGAGGATTGCATAAGGAATAAGAGGAGAAGTAAGCAAAGGGAGGAAAAGGAGGTAATGTGGCCGTACTGCCACTTACCAACCGAAACACAATATTATAAAGCATATTATAAAATTGGCCGTGTGGTTGACGGCATAGAATACAAGTGTCACCACCCCCTATCTTCCCGTGGGTGTCGTAAGAGGCGCCTAAGGGATAACACGATGCAAATGCCATCTTTGACGGAAAACTCGACATCAAACCCTATACGACTGCCTCGTTGGTCTCGCGGCATAAATGTGCGCGTGGGATCGGGAGGTCCCGGGTTCGATTCCTGGGTCGGGCAGTGTTATTGGGTTTTTCTGTCACGAAATTCTCAGTTGTAGCACGGAGTCTGGAAATGTGCCCGGTACGGCAATAGGCTCGCTCCTTATTACGTGGGACTAAAGTACATCTGGCGAAAAGTGGGTGTAGAAATACACCTCGTCCTACCTCTTCAGGGTTATAGGCGTGAGACTATGTATGTATGTATGTATATTATAAAATATCTGAATATAAATACTATCCAAACGCTTGGGACTGAGCCATTCTAATTCAACAACCAAAATTAATTGCATAAAATGTTATTTTATGAAAAATTCATTTCGTAAGTAAACAAGTTTCCACAAAATAAACAAGTACTTCATTTTATTAAAGACACTGTTAATTTACTTCGATATTCTATGTGAGGGTAATATTTCCCCAGCCGACGCATTTATACAGAAATCAAAAAAGCACTACTAAAAATCCAGGTAAATGAGAGTCAGACCCGCCCACGAAGGGTTTTGCAATAGAAATATAGGTAACAATAGAAGTGTTTTATGTACTTTTAAGTAGAGTAATAATGTATTTTTTTATTTATCAAATCACGCATAACCGAATCAACAGAAGCAAAATTGACTATATTATTATGTAAAGTAAATATATATAAGTGATATAGAAGGTGTAACAGTTGCAGCACCATACAAAATATAAATTATGTGTATTATGAAAAAGAGTGACCGTGAGTTTTATTGCCCGTTCTTTCGCATGGTTTTACGCCCTTGCTTTGCGAACGTGACAGTAAATGTAAATGTAGAATCTTTAAGTAATTATTTTATACAATTATTATTATGACGTTCGTAAGCGTCACTTTGTGACCCAAATGAATAAAGGATTTTTATTTTTTGACCAGATCTGATTCATATACCTGCAGTAACGTTATCAATACTTCAATACTTCAATACTTGTTGGAATGTGTTTACAGGTGGAAGGTACATAAATTCTTAAGCTAGATACAATTATGGACCCTGTTGGGCACAGCATAGTTTATAATAGAATCATTTGTTCATAAATAACATTCAATAGATTGTTTTCTAAAATTAATAAATGGGTCTTAGAATAGTAGAGAGGAATATATTCTATGTATTTAAATATATTTAGATATAATTAAGTCAAAGTACACTCTATATTACTATAGAAATTATAATTGGTAGAGTAAGTAACTATTTATTTTTATATATTTAATTGTTTATTTTTAATATAATAAAATTGTTTTGTTTGTGCATTTTAATATTATACTGAATCGTTATGTCAAATTTGTAAGTGTAAGCGATAATTTATTATTTAAAATATTAAGCAATGGATTAGATTATTAGATTTTTATTGTGGTGTCATTCATAAAATCTTTGACATTATAATAAGTTTTACTATGCAGAAATAGTTTTAATTTATTTATAAATGAATTGTAATTAGTTTCCTTTTTTATATTTTCTGGCAGCTTATTGTAAATTTTTATTGACATTACATACGGGCTTGTGGAGTGCATAGTGAGGTGTGAAGATGGTAATACCAATCTATCTTTGTGTCTTAGAGTTATTCTAGATTGTATATCTTCTCTTTTTGTGAAGAAGTCAGGGTACTTTCGAACAAATTTACTTATTTCTAAAATATAGATGCAAGGTAAGGTTAGAATTTTGAGATTATGAAAATATGGTTTACATGAGTCTGTTGTTTCTATGTTAACTAATATTCGTAGTAATTTCTTTTGTAGGATGAATATGGTGGCTGCGTCGGTACTATTTCCCCACAGGATTACTCCATAAGATAACCAAGAGTAGGCGTAGGCGTAATAGGTGGTGAGTGCGGTGGTTAAATCAGTGGTCTTTTTTATTTCACGGAGCGCATATGTAAATTTTGCTAGCTTGTTTCTTAATTTATTTATATGTTGTTTCCAATTTATTTGGGAGTCAATAGTGATACCTAGCAGTGTAAATTCTTTGACAACTTCTATAGTTGACCCTTCAATAGAATAATTTATATTAAGAGGTGTTTTTTGATGGGGGTGGAAACATATTAATTTGGTTTTATTGAAGTTTATTTGGAGATTATGGTTATTCATCCAATCTATAGTTCTGGTAAGTATGGAGTTTAACTTTTCATTGAGGTTTAATTCTGATTTACATGGGGTGAGTAATGATATGTCGTCTGCAAACAAAACACATGGACCCTGGATGGTGTTAGGCAAGTCATTTATATAAATGAGGAATAATAGGCATCCCAAAACACTGCCTTGAGGTATTGATGTTTTGATGTCTATTGTGTTGGAGTGAATGTTTACTATTTTGTTAGATTTTTGATCGTAGTATTCAATTTCTACAAGTTGTTGCCTATTTGTTAGGTATGATGTAAGCCAGTCATAAGGTTTTCCTCTTATGCCTATTTTGTACATTTTATTAAGTAGTATTGGAAATTGAACTTTATCGTAGGCCTTTGTCATATCTAGTAAGATTCCTAATGCATATTGTTTTTTGTTTATGATGTTAAGCGCCTCTTGTATATATTTAAATACAGCTAGGGAGGTCGACTTGTTTCTCCGAAAACCGTTCTGACAGTCGTTAAATATGTTATATTTCTCACAGAAGGAGTATATACGATTATACATCGCTTTCTCGAAGATCTTAGAAGATGTGGGTAGGAGAGCGATGGGGCGATAATTATTGGGGTCTAATTTTGAGTGTTTTTTATGGATCGGTTTAATTAATGCCTTTTTGAGTTGGTCTGGCACTACTCCTTCTTCAAACGATTGGTTTATTAAGTTATAGAAAGGTAACGTGAGTTGATCGGCGCAGAATCTGACTAGGGTGGGAGGAATTTCGTCTATTCCGTGACTTTTCTTATTTTTAAGATTTTTTAGTATTGAGTAGACTTCGTTCTACTGGGCTCAGAAACATAGTATTCTCAGTGGTATGTGATATAAGGCTGTCATTTAATTTTGTACTGTCAGAATGGAGAGTATTTATTCCCACGGACGTAAAAAAATTTTTGAAAAGATTAGCTATGCGCCCAGGTTCGGTATAAAGTTCATTATTTATTTGTAATTTTATATTTTGTTTTTCTTTTGTTAGGAATTTATTAGTTCGCTCTTTTATGATAGTCCACATTGTTTTTACTTTATTTTCAGACGTTAGTATTTTATTCTTGTAGTACAGTTTTTTTGCGGTGGCTACGGCTTTTTTTAGTGTTTTTTCGTAATGTTTATAATATTTTGAAATGGTTGGGTTGTTTGCTTTCTGACTAAATATTTTCAATAGTCTTTTATTTATGCAAATTTTTAATTCCTACTGTAAGCCAATGTTTTTTATCGCGAGGTCTTAATTTTATTTTTCGAGTAGGTATGGACTTGTCTAATGCGTTTATTAGTATGTTATGAAATAGTGAATAGTTTTGGTTTATATTGTTGTTTGATGATAAAATTTTATTCCAATCATGATTATTTAATTCCGATCTAAAGTTTGCCATGTTCTTTTGATTATATATTCTTTTCTTCATGTACCAAGTAGTTTGTTTTGTTTTTTGAGGGATTGGTAGATGTATTACCGTACCGAAGTGATCAGAAAGTCCTAATTCTTCTACCGTCGTCGTGATAGCTTTTGTTTCATTGAAGTTTGTGAATATTAAATCTATACATGTTGATGATGTGGATGAGATTCGTGTGGGAGATTTTATGTGTTGGGTGAATTTATATTCTAACATGAAGTCTATGAATTGGTTACTTTTTAAGTTGTTTTGCAAGATATTAATGTTAAAGTCACCTCCCATAATTACATTAAACTTAGAATATTTATTATTTATCAATCTTAATATCAGTTGAAGTTGGACAAAGAATGTATCTTCCTCTCTTCTATTCCAGTAAATTGTAACTAATAAAATATTTTGTTTCGGTAAAATACATGCACATACTTCTATAATATATTCAATTGACAGATCTGTAATTTCCTTTATTTCTTTGTGTTCTATTTCTTCTCGTAGCAAGATACAAACGCCGCCGCCTGTTCGATTGGTTCTTGAGTATGATATCTTGATACACAAGGAAAAAAAATGTCTTAAAAGCTAATATAAATTTAATTACTGCTTCTCATAATCCTGTGCTTATCTTCTTAAGATAGGCGTCTTGATAGCAAACCGTGCTGCATAATTAATATGGGAATCTCTTGAGACTGAATCATCTTAATTTAGAATTCTGGCAGAGAGTGAGCAAGATTTCATGTTAAAATAATGATTGAGTGTTTTCGTTTTGCGAATGTAGTAATATAAAAAAAGATATTTTAATTTAAAACTAAAATACTGAATCTTAAAGATACGCTTTCACTTTATTTCGCTTACGAGACTCACGCTTAACAGAATGCAAACAGTTGCAGAGGATATCAGGGTCGAATCCACGATGCGCACTTTTCGAAAGTACATATTATGTGCGTATTAAATTTGTTAATTATCATTTGCCCCGTGACTCGAAGAGCATGTTAACATGTACGGGCTGTCATGAAGATTTTTGACAGTCATTATGAGAAGACAGTACCTCTGAATTAACGGACACTAGTCTTTTTTTTTAAGACAACTCCCGCACTAGGTCTAAATCCTGTATCGCGGGGGACTTTACAAACATACAACCAACTAGACTTACTAGACTAGAAACAACAATTTATGGATCACACAAAGTGTTGTATCGTGTGGGGATCGAACCCACAACACTCAGCGCAGTGTCAAGCGGCGAGGCGACCGCTTAAACCACTACGCCAACCGTGCAGTATAGTCTAAACCATGGAATATAGTTTGGCTAATTATTCAGTCAAGTAACTAGTTTAACCGGATAGTTAAACTAGTAACCAGACCCCGGGATAAAACTGGAATAACGCTAGGAGAAATATTAGGTAAGGCAATCGGTATTGCACTGAAATTTGAAACCGTTTAGTGCAGTTTTACTGCGTATCAATTATTAAATACAATATTCGCCAAATTTAGCTTGCCTGATATATGACCAGCTTACCGGCATGGTATAGTGGGCCAAATCTTCCTGTTGACTAACCATGCTATTGTAACGCAATTTACGAGACACCATTGTTCAGCAGTGGACTGCGAAACGCTGCATGACATATCTTATACTAATACATAAAGCTGAAGAGTTTGTATGTTTGGTTGAATCTCAGGAATTACTGGACCGATTTCAAAATTTCTTTCAGTGTTAGATAGCTCATTTATTGAGAAAGGCTGTATATAGGCTATATAATATCACGCTATGATCCACAGGAGCGGAGCAGTAGCCTTAAATAACGCGGGTGTAACCGCGGGCTCATCTAGTTATAATATAGAATGCTTGTTTAATTATTGAATACATGCAGCAAGAAGCAGTCAAGTGAGAAACGGACTGACACACAGATTGTACATAATGTACATGAAGCATTGCACAGTTAATAGTTAACTTCATAACAATATCTATAATCCAATTAAATCCATTTTGGTAAAAACACAAACGGCTTACTTACATAACCAATTAAGTCGGTTATCCATAAATTATAAATGTATTTAATATGCCTGCCTCCGTGGTCCAGTGGATAGCGTAAGCGAATGCTGATCGGAGGTCCCGGGTCTGATTCCCGGGTCGGGCAAAAGTGTTTCTGGGTTTTTCCGAATTCTCAGTAGCAGCACGGAGTCTGGTGATGTGCTCGGTTACGGCAATAGGCTCGCCACCTAAAAGTTGGGACCTAAAAGTTCATAGTGAAATGTGAGTGTTTACACCTCTGCCTACCCCTTCGGAGATTACAGGCGTGAGTATTTAAAAAAATAAAAATAATAAATCTATATATAAATACTAGCTGACCCAGCGAACTCCGTATCGCTTTTTTAAGAATTTTTATTTAATTCCCTTTTTTCGAAGCCCCTTTTCCAAAGTTACCATTGACTTAGCGCTTAATCTCTTATCATTTCAGAGTATAGAAATGATTAACAAACAAATAAAGATTTTTATATAATATTGAATTCCCCATTCCTTAAAATATCGGAGACGATACCCATATCGACTTTAAAAAAAAATCCGGTTCGCCATCTTTGATTTCCTATCCGCGATCTTTGATCACGAAATAGATGTTGAATTTGGATTCACCATCCCTTAAATCATCAGATACCCATATTGATTTTTTTAAGTTTTCCCATCCGCCATCTTTGATTTCCCATCTGCCATCTTGAATCACGAAATAGATGTTGTATTTGGATTCCCCATCCCTTTAAGCATCGGAGACGATATCCATATTGATTTAAAAAAAACCCATCCGCCATCTTTGATCACAAAATAGATGGTGTTTTTTAATTCCTCATTCCTTAAAATATCGGAGACGATACCCATATCGACTTTAAAAAAAATCCCGTCCGCCATCTTTGATTTCCTATCCGCCATCATTGATCACGAAATAGATGTTGTATTTGGATTCTCCATCCCTTAAATCATCAGAGACGATACCCATATTGATTTTTTTAAATTTTTCCCATCCGCCATCTTGAATCACGAAAAAGATTTTGTATTTGTTTTTTATTTGGATTCCCCATCCCTTTTAACATCGCAGACGATACCAATATTGATTTTTTAAAATTTTCCCATCTGCCATCTTTGATTTCCCATCCGCCATCTTTGATCACGAAATAAATTTCATATTATTAATCAGCGTTCCAAAAATCTCGAAAACGATACCCATATAGGTTGTATCCTATTCGTTTAGTCTTTTTTTGCCTTTGACACAACCCTCCCCCTTCTCGTTTGACCATTTTTAAATTTTTTTCTGGCCCCTAAAAGTTGTGGCGTAATTTAATATAGCCTATAGCCTTAGGCAATAACATTTTTAAAAATCCGACTGCTAGTTCCTGAGATTAGCCGACATTATCTTTTAGCCTTTTTAGCCTTTTGCCCGGCCGCAAAGGGTCGAAGCGTTATGATATAATTAAAGCCTTCCGGAATAACTGGGCTATCGTATACAAAAATATTTTTCAGATCCAACCGGTAGTTCCTGAGATTAGCGCGTTCAAACAAACAAACAAACTCTTCCGCTTTATTATATTAAAATAGATAACTGCAAAAAGTATTTACACATACAAACTACTTGGTACTAAGACTTAGTAGTACCAATGAATACAGATGATTTACATTAAAGAAGCTTATTTCTTAAGGATGTCATGTGCCGATTAAAGTTGGCGTATTGACGGTTGTCATTAGTGTAGTTCGTAGTTGGCGCCGTTGGCGGCGCTAGCGTCTTTCGCCATCTGTCTTGCATTGCTTTGGCGTAAGAAATAGACAGCTGTTGCACTGACACTCACGCGGCTGTTACGCCGCCAAGCGGCAATTTGGGTCGCAGAAAGTTTGTCTTAAAAGCAGCAATAAGAAAAACATCTCTATAAATAAATATCTATGCTCTATGGTAGTACTCAAAATGTTATCCGGTTGACGTTTCGCTAGACTGGCCAATATGGCGAGTGTGATTTGTCTGTCAGAACCATTACAATTTAACAAAATACTCGATAATCCGAATTTTGCGGATATTATGTTGTCGACTCGAAATCGTTATTTTTTAATGTTTTATTATTCAGGTAAGGTTTCGATTTACTCCTTGACGAAATTATTAATATATGAATTGACACTGCGATAGCAGCGCAGTCCGTCGGTTCCAATGTGAAACATTCCAAAATCCACATCTACTTACAAATTAAAAATTAACTAAAATACATTTTCTAGTGGACTAAATTGTGAATCTAAACCATTCTCAAGTCCTCTTGAACACACACAAAAAAATTCATCAAGATCGGTCCATTCGTTTAGGAGGAGTTCAGTGACATACACACCCACAAAAGAAATATATATATTAAGATAAGTATAGGTGCAGCAAGAAGCAGTCAAGTGAGAAACTGACTGAAGCACAGATTGTACATAATGAACAGTAAGCTTTGCACAGTAAATAGCTAGCTACATAACAAAATCTATAATCCAATTAAATTCATTTTGGTAAAAACACAATCGGCTTACATAACCAATTTAAGTCGGTAATCCATATATTAATCATGTTTTTAATGCCTGCCTCCGTGGTCTAGTGGATAGCGTAAGCGACTGTTGATCGGAGATCACAACTACAAGTTTATTATTGACTACAAAACTCACAAAATCACTAACATACAAATATCCTTGAATGTACATACTTTTAGGAATAGATACATAATGATTGTTATATTCTTTTGCTTTTTACTTCCAAACCGTCGAATATTCCTGGGAAGGTAAGGTTATTCTAAGAAGACAATATTTTTTTGATCAGACCTTGTAATCTTGATAAAAATATATCTCTTGATCTGGCTGGCAACAACAGATAACATATTTCATGAGAGAAAATGTAAAATATTTCTATTCAATCATATTACTCGTTATAGCTGGACAAATAAAGGTATTGTTTTAATTATTTGGATTTTTGGCAAATACTAGGCGCTCAGTTTCGTTCGCACAGAAGAGAAAAAAAATTCGTTTCATTTATTTTCCTCGATCTTTTTTTTGTTTGGGACTTGTTCTATACGCTGAACAACAAATATGTATCCGTCTACTTGGCCATCGTTGTGAACTGTGGCCTAAATCTTCTCATAGTGAGAAAAGGCAGCGATAGCCTAGTCGAGATACCAACAGACTGCCATGCATAGGGTATCGAGTTCGAATCTACGGCGCGCACCAATGACTTTTCGGAGTTATGTGCGTATTGAATTCTTAATTTGCTTGTCACGTGCCTCGAAGAGCACGTTAAGCCTTTGGTCCCGGTTGTCATAAAGATCTTTGACAGTCGTTATAGGGCGTCAGTACCTCTAATTAAACTGACACTAGTCTAAACCATGGCATATCGCTATCCCTTCGGATTGCGGTGGTCAGACGGGCAGTCGCTCTGTAGAAAAGCTGATATTCAGCCAAATCCAGTTAGACTAGTAAGCGGACACTGGGATGCAACTGGGATAATGTTAGGAAGAAGAAGAAGTGAGAAAAGCCCCAGTGAAAGCAGTTTGACAGAATTATATAGAGAGTATTAGTAAAGCTGAAATTATTATAGTGTGGACAGCACATCTGCAAATTTCGACACAGTTATATTTGGCCAATTGTTTGTATCAACCACGTTGCCATCCTGTCTAAATTGAATGTAGCAAAAACCTAGTTACTTTATTTTTGATAAAATGTAAACCACAAATAAACTAGATTTGAACACTTCGTAAGCAATGTTCATTCCAGTACTGAAAACATGTTCATTATTTTCCTCTTCATATAATATATAAACTTTTAATCGCTTCTTAAGACACCCACTGGCAGGGTGATTTACTTCAAACTTACACATAACGAGGCGATGTGGGTTTGGGATAAAGCTCTACTGCTACGGAGATGAGCGGTGCGGACTTAGAGCTATAAGGCCTCACTCTCATTATTCGCCCGGCGTTCACTTTGTACTACAGAGTGAACGTCGAGCGCACGCTGGGCATACGCTCGAGGAACGCTGACGCCCAATGTGAGGTCGGTCTAAACATGAACACTCAGTAGCGAAGCTAGGGGGGTAATAACCGATAACTCGATTTCAAGAATGAAATACATATAAAATGAAAAAATACACATTTTGACAAAGTTATTTCTGAGTTGGTAGCATCCAAAGTTAATTAAAGAAGGTTGAGAGAGAGCAATGAGCGTTTGGTTCTTTCATACCTCCCTCAAACCTTTTACTCTGGATCCAGCCGCGATTGGGAAACACCACCAACATCAGCCCCGGGTGTCACCAAACCTGCAGTCAAATATGTCGGTAGAGCTTTCATGTTCAGGTAGGTACCTATTTGAAAGAAGAATATGAAAGACTGACCTACAGTATTATGCCCTATGTGTTTCTTTCAACGAAGTAAACAAGTACGTGTTTGCTTTAGTTGTGTTTGATGGTACATGTGTTGGAGCTCTACATCCAGATAATTGCTGCTAATGGATTTCTTATAGGACTTCTCTTTTTTGTCTTATCAACTAAGTGTGGGGACAATTCCAGTGTCGGAATTTATAAAACAGCTGAAAGATTTCGGTATAAGTGTAACTGTGGGGCAAACACTGGTGTCGGCATTTATACATCAGCTAAAAGCCTTCGATATGGCCTAACGAATCATATCTTGAAACAAGAAACGGAATCAAGTACTTTATTTGCTTTTCGAAGCGCTCTAAGGTCAATGCTATAAGAAACGGTCACCCATCCCAGTGGTAACCTGTGTAAACATGACTTAACTTTACTGATGCATTAAAAAGGGCAAGTGAAACAACGCGACGAATGCTACTTCATATGTATGCTAAGATTACACAGAGAAAGACGCTCCAGTTAAAACATTTTTCGTTTGCATCTAAATTTTATATACGTATATACCCTACTCCGCTCAGAAAATTGTGTTGTAATTGAATATTTTCATTACTTAGACAGCATTTTTCTACAAAACAACAACGGTTTAAATCTCACTAGCATTCCCTCTCAAAAGAATTTCGTATCACATTGCGCTAAGAAAATACTGAAAAAATGTCTAAGAATATTCCACCAAGAAAAGAAGCAATAGTTCTTGCCATCTAAATTTAATAAGCGTAGACTTGGTATCCATGTTCAAGACTTTTAGGCTCGTAAAAGACATGCAAAAATTAACCTAGCAGAATATGACGTGTTTTGGCTTCATTTTAGTTTGTCACAATTGATAGCTATCCATGAGATGGCTGTCAAAAGGTTAATGTAATACATGGAGTAACTTTTGCTTGTAAGTATGTTTTTTGGTGCCAGAGTAAGGCTGCTAGGGCTAATATCTTCCTACTTTTTATAGGCATATATTATTTTTATTATTAAAACTTTCAGGCGTATCCAAATTCCTTAAAAAAGGTATAGAAATAAACATATTGAGTTTAGATATGTCAACGCTGTACAGAATTTGTATTTACGAAAAGTATATTTCAGGGGGCTAATCGTGCTATTTTCAAAAGTTCAAACGTTGACAACGTAACGTATTTGGTGAACGTTTGGTTTTAGTTTGGCCGATGTCAAACATGGTATCGTGCTAATTGTAGGTATTGAGCTAGGTATTGAGCGTTCGAACCGGTTCGAACTTAGGTTATATTTCTTTGGGTTCGAACCGTAGACGAAACCCTTACGTTGGGCTTACGTCAAACGTTTAGTGCTTGACACCGGTTTTTGAAAATAGTAAGTACTATTCTTATACTAAAGAGGCTGTAGCGACATCGCGCCATGTGCAAGCACTATTTTAAAAAGACAATTAATGTCATTATGTGAATGTCATTGAATGTCAATAAATATTATAATATAAAATCATGAAATAATTTTATTACATTTATACGGTAAGTACCGAAATATTGTTTACTGTAATAAGTGATTTATGCAAAAAATAATTAATGATCACACTTGGTCATGTTAAAGTGGTTTTTATTTCACTAGAGTAACGAAGGTGAATTCAAATGATGATGCACCACAACATTACCGCAATTGCAGCTTCTTCTGCTATTTGTCGAGCCCAATACGAATTTTATATGATCGTTACAATAAACAACACCTATTTTTCAGATTTGGGATAATATATAGAGCAGAGAAAGATGCTATAAACAAACCCCGAATTGTCAGCGTTTGGCATAATAGTCATCCTTTCTATAAAAGAAGAGATAGACGAAAAGCTGGAGAATTTGAATTTGGCTGACTTTCTAACTTTTCAGGTAAGTACGCATTTCAATTATCATTACGTAAGATCCTACAGTATTTACTCTCTTTCTGAACTTGTCTCATAATATGCATAAATACCCAACAAAATAATGTAAGTATATTATACTCAAACACAACATATAGCGCATATATGAGAACAATATTAATCTTAAGTTAAATGTCAGCGGGTTTAGTTATTTTGATAGGACTTATATTTGAGTAAATAATTACTGAATAATTTATGTTTTAATTTTGTTCACAGTAGCCGAGGAGTAAGCAAAATAATAAGCCGCTCGTCAGCACAACCACATGGACATAATTGCAAGTTAACAAAAATGAGCAATTTGCTATGAGCCAAATCGAGACCATCATCACTTCTTGGACATTAAACAAGAATATACTATTAATTAGTTTACTAAAATAATGTAAACCAAACCATAATTATTACTGTGAAGTTCGCGTTGTAACAATGGCCTAACAGATGTTGTTTGTTTCAACTCTACTTAAAATTATATTTAGATCAGATTTCATCATCTCAACACACTGAATAAATAAAATCGAAATGTGAAATTGGAGCTTGCCTTTTAATATACATACCTACTCTATTCCTTTAACTATCTATAGAAGTGGTCCAGCGGTAGTCTGGGTAACACTGGATCATCAGATGTTGGACTCGATACCCGATTAGAAAGTACGCTTATGTTAGCTCACTCACTTGTATCACATCCTGCTGAGTCAGTGGTTAGTCTCCCTTGTAGATCGGCTTATTTGTCTAGCGGTACCTAACCCAGTCATGGTTAGGTACCACTAGACCAATAAGACGAAAGTCATGGGTTTAATTACCACCCAGGAGAACTCTTTGTGCGATGAGCAAATTACCATAACTATAATACTCGTATGTGTATAAAAGCAATATTTATATATATTGATCAATTGTCTGACTACCATGCCACTAGGTTGTGCCTAGTTTGGGGGACCACACCACCAGGTGTCACAGAGAATTAATTTATTCTTATGTTCCTCTTCTTCACGGATATTTTCTTACAATTCACTTAGAAATTCACCCGGTCTAAATGGTCACTAAGGACGAAAGGCGGCACCTACCCTAACCACTCTCATACTAGTATGGGCAGGTGGTACTTGATGGGCGAACTTATTAGATAGATATTCTCTTAACAGACTCCAAGGCTTATTACTTTTACTATATATGCAAAGTGGGCAAAAGTGATGTTTTGTCATGGCGGGTCTCGTGGCAACAAAGACCCGGGGCAGGTTTTTCCGTGATTATGCCTTTGAAATTTCACCAAGCGAATAGCTCCTGTGGCCTTCCCTTCGCTGATCGGCCAAAGCAAGCCAAATTTAAGAGCCCTGAATCAACTAGTCAAAATAGGCTGGCCAGAGACTAGGCGGCATCCACAGATTACATTAAATTTACAATTCTATGTCGGCACCGCATTGCGCTTCCCACGCACGCACATTCTACTCGCTGCCACCCAGCCCTAATCTAAGACTTAGGCACGGTAATAATATCTAACAGTATTGTAACTCCATACAAACGCACGAAACTCGAGTTATACCTACGCGCCTCGAGCAGAGTACCCATTAGACTGTGCGGACTGTGCCAAGAGTACCCACAGCCGCGATCGTGCCGCAGCTTGCATGTGGCGCATCTGGTAGGTATATAACTCACGAAGGCGGCCGAGTTACAATACTGCTAGATTATATTACCGTGACTTAGGTCTGTTACCCGAGGTAGTGGGTTGGATTCCTAACACGACAAATCTTTGTATGATGAGCACTACGCTTTTGTCTGTGTCTTGGTTAAATTAAATAATTAGAATACCTATCTAGGTACTTAGCGAAAATAATTATAAATAAAAGTTTATCAGTCGTCTACTTGCTGTATACTTACAGGCGTCTGAGAGCGCAGTGACCGAGTAGGCAGTCTTTTGGCTTATGCCATCCAAAGAACCTACAACTGTGACAGTATTATGTGTATGGTATACGTATATCCCCATAATATTGTTTCAGCCTTTCAAAAGCTAATGTCTAGGAAGACATTGCGTCGAGATGTAGCCTTTTTAATGAGAAGCCATCCTAGACATTGTTATAAATATAGGGCCAAGCAAACTTGACGCCAATCTTGCAATAATTCTCCCGCAACAATAAGGTATACCAAAGAGATATCTATAAAAATTGCCTTATATGAAAGAATGTTGTTCACTCAGGGTGCATAGGGTTCCCACCAAGAACTTAGGGTCCCAAGCCAACCTCACCTGCAAGTGGTGCACCTGCCGATCAACGGACGAGGCTCTGGCAAACAAAATGACCCAATAAGCGGCAAT
The DNA here is from genome assembly GCA_944739405.2 of Euclidia mi. Taxonomy (NCBI): domain Eukaryota; kingdom Metazoa; phylum Arthropoda; class Insecta; order Lepidoptera; family Erebidae; genus Euclidia; species Euclidia mi. The sequence goes on along the minus strand of OX123206.2, from coordinate 9,351,281 downwards.
AGGCTCGCCACCTATTACGTGGGATCGAAGCACTGGCGAAGGGTGGGCGTTTAATATGCCTCTGCCTACCCCTTCGGGAAAACAGGCGTGAGTCTATGTATGTATGTATATGTTCACTCATTTAAGTTGCAATCAAACGTATTATAAGCATATGCCACTAAATTGATAAATAATACAAAATTATCTTAATAATTTTCTCAAACTTAAAATCTAATATATAAAATTCTCGTGTCACAGTTTTCGTTCCCATACTCCTCCGAAACGGCTTGACCGATTTTGATGAAATTTTTTGTGCTTATCCGGTATCTATGAGAATCGGCCAACATCTATTTTTCAAAAAAAAAAAAAAATTTTGCAAAACAACGTTTGCCGGGTCAGCTAGTATTATATATTTGCAAAGTTCGTCGATAGGAACTTTTGGTTGGACAACGTATGAGACGTCCGCGAACGTAACGGTTTTGGTTTAAAACGTTGTCAAATAATAGCGCGATACCATGCAACAACGAGAGTTCGCTCGCACGCTGTCACCTAGCTGTCACTGAACGTATCTGCCCTACAAAAACCAAATCGTTTACGTTCAAATAATTAGCACGATACGAAATGTGCATAACGTGACGTTTTCGGTTGAAGTTTGGTTTTGGTAAATACGTTGACGTTTAGCACGATTGCCCCCCTGATCGTTTTCGAAGTTTAAGGGCCACGCAAGGGAGAGCAATTTCCAACTGTCAAACTATTAACGACATTTTCCTTATTTAAATTTGTCCAAAATCAATTGATGTAACAAAAGTCCACATCGTTGAAACTTCTGAGGTTAGACAAATAAAAATACTGACAAATTGAGATGCTCCTCTTTAGATTTTTCTTTTGTCTAAATCGAAACCACGACCTCCAACTTAGCAATCTGAGTCACTAACCACCAGACCAACAGGCCAGTATTAACTGAATGTCACAGTTTCCTCTCATTACCCTCAACAGTACATCACAGCTCCGTTCATCGTACCATCAAGCCTGTTCCTAAAAGAGCTTATTAAGATTTCGCTCACGTAGTATTTCGGCGATCGTAACGAATCGTAAAATTTTATGGTGGGACTACGATAGCTCTGTGGTTAGACGTGTTACGAAAAAAACTCTTAGTTATGTCTTTGATTGTGTCTTGTACTTAGTTGTTACTTTGATTTCGTCTTTAGAAGTTTTGGAGGCCGTTTTGTAACAAGATTTAGATATGTAGGCACGTGGAAGGAAAGACTGGCTGCGGCTGCATATTCATTGATTATTACAACTAAATGTAGCTGTATTACTGCAAAGTTTCGTCAAAATCTATAATTTTTACAGATGTCGTTTGTAAGAATATTATATTCACTACCGAGACGGCCCTGGCATCCATTATACAAGTTTAATCTTAGCTTGGATACCAGTGGTTACAACGTTTGTGTTTTCTTACGATTTTAATATGTTTCAACAATCAGTGTTAGTTTTAATACCTAGACTTATACTGCAAAATTGTAAAATAAAAAATAATCTCTTCAGCAGTTTGTACATGTAAGATTAAACAATTGTAGGTATTTGTATTATTAACCCCTACTAGGTAGGTATGTATATAGAATAACGAGCATTGAAATGGCATTTCTATTGATCTTTGTTGATCTTTCACGCAAAAACTACTAAACGAATAATTTATCGTTTTAAAAAAATGAAGCCGAACTAGGAATAAATCTTATATCACGCCGAACTTTACAAACATTCCACCAAGAGACACAAGAACACCCAGACCACTCTAATTGGAAAAAGCAATTTTTCGATCACAAAAAATATTGTCCCATATTATGAGCACCGAATAAATAATAAGTAACAAAGCGACCGCTTAAACTACTTCGACGTCCAAAACAAAGTTTTCAGTAATGTTTCTCACACATTAAAATACCACAAAGGCTTTATCTTGATAAAAGGCTTGATACACAAGCGGGTGGAGCCACAGAAACTACCTAGTAACAAAAACAGAATGGCTTTTTACTTTCATATTAGGCCCTAGTTACAATAATTTAACATTACTTATTAGATAGAGAAGGCTATACCAATGAATACAGATTTACATAATAGAAGCGCATTTCTTAAGGATTTCGTGTGCCGATTCCAAGTAGCGTGTTGGCGGTTGTCAGTGTAGTACTTAGTTGGCGCCTTTGGCAGCGCTGGCGTCGTTCTCCGTCTCTCTTGCTCTCGTAGTTAAGATACACAGGAGGAACGTTCGTCTCTCTTGCACTCATAGACACAGCTGTTACTGACTCACAGCGCGACTGCCACGCCGCCAAGCGGCAATTATTTGGGTCACAGAAAGTTTGTCTACAGAGCGCCCATAAAAATGCGCCTCTATGTAAATATCTATGCTCTATGGCTATACGGTCACGTAATGTCAATAGCTATCATCGTCTTAGCGTTAACTTTATTGTATCTGACAATTTCACCCTCAGCCTACGGTCCTCTTACTAAATAACCTGGAGCCCAATTTGCCAAAATAAATATACAGTTTCGATAGTTATAATATCAGTGTCATACTTACGTCACAAAAAGCGTATTCTTCTAAATTATCTGATATCGAATGAAATTGTAACGTAAAAATTTTGTATATAATTTTGAAAAATTGTTCAGAAGAGCGTGAGACTATCTGAAGCATCTTATGTATTTGCTACTAAGCGTCAATAGAGACGTACCTATTTACAAAGCTCATTTAAGATATCGTGACCCTTTGGCTCATAGAGACGAACGCCTATAAAGTACATTTTAGACATTGGGGCCCACATTTAAACCGAATTCTCCGCATCACAATAATTTATAAAACGCAAACTAACCCACGCAAGCAAAACAGTTGATATTCTTCATAATCCACCCTTATCCTACGAAAAAGGTGAGTGAAAAAGTACGCAACAAATTTTAGAGCGGCCTCAGCGACAGTTAGTGCAAAATGAGCAATGAATAAATTAGCGCTGACCCCAGGGCGCACCCCGCGGGATATGTTTCAGAGCGAAGTAGGGATGGGAACGTGTCGATAAACTTTTGGTTATATTTTCCTTATTTTAGGTAGCCAATTTAAAATAGGACGCTTTTTGTGTTCCTCTAATTGTAGTCGGTGTGGTTTGGGGATGGAATTTGAATAAGGTTGTTGCATATTTGAATTAAAGCTAATAGGGTAGTTTCCAGGGTCAAAATAATTACATTTTATTTAGTCCGTATTTTAGATTATAAAAAAATATTGGACACGTATTTTTTCTTTTTTCGATTAAATAAAAAATAACAAAGATATAGCCCATTAAAGTTACGTGTGACGTCATCTAGTGCTAAAAAATGCAGCACGGCGTGACGTTATACGTTACTTTAATGAGCTATATCTTGGTCATTTTTGGTTTAATTTACAAATAAAAAAATACGTATCGCTTATTTTTGAATAATCTAAAGGACGGACTTAATTTTTTTTGTCAACTAGCCTATTCTTTCTAACGGCTGGTTTTAATATTCGATGTAGGTATCCATGAATTTGGAGATTCCAGTTATGTGTTTGACATATTGTGTGTAGAGCTTAATATACACGTATATTGAATTAAGTAAGTTACTTCTTTTAACATGGGTTATTTGCCAGTAGTAGTCAAATCAAAATTGGTGCAACTAATTTGGAGACTAACCCGCAGCTATTTGATTCTTATTTTGTTGGGTGTAGGGCATAATATTATATTGTCATTTTTTTATACTTACAAGCTGTTATTTTGATATTATAAACAAACAACTTTATATTTATGTTTTATTTAGGGTGAAATATATAAATATTGTGACACCTTGAGAAAAATAATCCACGTTTCACAGCACTAGAATGTCTGCCACATTCTAGTGCTGTGAAACGTGGCTTTTTATATTATTATTATAAGCTAGTTTGTAGGTAACAATACGCATCGATATTGACTTTTCGCATCGTCCATTACGTTTTATTAAAAATTGATTTTATCGAAAATGGTAAACGAAAAAATCCATAAAATAAAATGCTATAGGAAGCTGCTATATCATAGGCTGAGTTCATATTTTTTAGTAAAACTGATTTATAAACTAATGCACTGTGTAAAAAGAAATAATATTCCTACGTTCTCAATTTCCTATCCGCTAGCAGTCCACTGTCCGACTTAAGCCTCTCTTAATTTGTTACAAAATAACCCTGTGCATCAGTAGGAGAATCTGGCTTACTTTAGCTCGCTGGTCAAACCGGTTGATACAGAGTTTAATGTCGAGTTTTCGTCTCTTCACAAATATATCACAGTTTTGTATTCGCTTCCTTAGTTACCTAGACTATCCACAAAATCAAATGGGGTAGTGACTGTTTGTATCCTTAATCCGTCACCACACGCTAAATTTCCTATTTAACTGAAAAAAATACATGGACATTTCTGTCTATCCCTCCATAAGTACAGAGTTTATTACATACATACATAACTTCACGGCCCTATCCCGAAGGGGTTGGCAGAGGAGTTTTGTACACCCACACTTCGCCAGTTATGTTTCGGTCCCAATGTTATAGAGGGCGAGCCTATTGCCATCTATCGGGCACATTGTTAAGGGTAAATTTTTTGTACAAATATCTCATTCAACGTATTAGGCAGCGATAGCCTAGTGGAGATACCAACAGACTGACATGCAGAGGGTATCGGGTTAAAATCCACGGCGCGCACCAATGACTTTTCGGAGTTATGTGCGTATTGAATTGTTAATTATCGCTTGTCCCGTGCCTCGGAGAGTACATTAAGCCGTCGGTCCCAGTTGTCATAAAGATCTTTGACAATCGTTACAGGGCGTCAGTACCTTCTAAAATAATCTGACACTAGTCTAAACCACTAATATCGCTATCCCTTCGGGTTGCGAAGGTCAGACAGGCAGTCGCTCCGTGGAAAAGCTAATATTCAGCCAAATCCGGTTAGAGTAGTAAGCGGACCCCAGATTGAAACTGGGATAACGCTAAGAGGATGGTGATGATCTCATTAAACCTATTCTGATCAAAATACTGATCAAAATCTGATCAAAGCAATTAAAATGACAACAATACTCTCTGAACAAGGTAACTAAGTTACGTAAGTTCAATAATAGCAAAGGTTTACTAAGCTTTCGGCTTACTGTTAACCAAGGTCTAGTTAAATCAGGAGTCTAAACTTCAACTTCTACATACAGTCAACTAAATAAGTTCGTACACATTTGCGTGATTTTGGATGGTTATATCGTCCCAACTCATTGTTAAATTCCCAATATCATGTAGGATTTTTAGAATAAAAAATTTACCTAAATCATAATTTGTAAATCAGGGTAAAAAGAGACCCTTAATGAAAACTTAAACCCCATATAGTACCAATTGTGACGTCACATCGCGCTCCTGCGCCGCGAGCCTCGCTACGAGTGACGCACAGCAGTGGGGCCGCTCCCTCGGGCCCCCCGCGCCGGCCCTATAAATACCGGGGACACACGAGGCTTCGCCCTTTTTTCCTCCGGCCAGCACCACCGAGTTGAGTACAAGATCATCTGAAGACCTGTGAAGTGCCAACGTCGACCACGCCCTGGATAATTGTCTCTTCTGTTAGCCTTAATCGTCAGTTCTTTTTTTGTATCGAATAACTGGAATTATAACGTGAGTTTAAACTTTCCTGGTGATATTTTTTATTTATTTCCCGTAAGTCAACCTAATTATCTCTCTTTACTTGCTCGGCTAGTGATTGATCCCGGCTACCCCGTAGAAATCAATCACTCGTGCGACACAATCTTTACGAAATATTTTACTTTGGCACCATGCCTGGGAAATTACTGGTTCAGGAGATATTGAGGCTCAAAGTTACTATACAATTTTTGTAATTAGGTACAAAATCGATTCATTTACCCCGCCAACCTGTTCTATAGATGTCCTATGCATCCACAGATAAGTATGTATTTCAAAAATTTCACGCGCGCACTATTAATTGCGGATTAAAAAATGTGTTTCCTTATAAAAAATATCGTTTCCCAGGATTTTTTTTGCTGAGTGAGAGACCTCCTTATAAAAAATATCGTTTCCCAGGATTTTCTTTTTGCTGAGTGAGAGATCTGACTCGGCATGATGTCCAAAACGAGTAGACTTCGGTTTGGGTCTTGTGACACCCTATAATATAACAATTATTCACTGAAATGTTTGTACGCGCATAATTTTCAAATGACTGCACCAAAATGGATACATTTTTCTTTTATATATTCTTTATTGTCAGAAGAAGGCTTTTACGAAAAAAAAAAGATGAAGAAAAACAATAGTAAAATATAGGGTGGTATAGAGTTTGCCGTATAAACTAGTTAAGAATAATAATAGAGGAATTTAATTAATAAAAGACTCGGCAAAGATTTTGAGGTGTATAGCGACTTTTGTAGTTGACTATAGATAATTACGTCTGGTTTTCGATTTTGTTGTTGTTAGAAATCTTAATTAGGTTTAGTATATGAAATTTATTCGTTGCTTGTTTTAGGGTAACTGTCCGTCGCAACTTTGCTTCTAAAATAATTACACTAAATATTTGCCCAGTTCATGAAAGACTCGGGTCAAAGTTAATTTAAGTTTATTCTAGGCTTTGATATAAGGCTAAGTCATCTGTAGAATTTTAGTAAACGTAGATTACAGAGGTGGTTTTTAGGGTTCCGTCCCATTAAAGGTAAAAACGGGACCCTATTACTAAGCCTCCGCTGTCTGTCTGTCTGTCTATCGCCAAGCTGGATCTCATCAACTGTGATAGCTAGTCAACTGTGATAGCTAGAAAGCTAAAATTTTCACAAATTATGTATTTATGTTGCCGCTATAACAACAAATACAAAAATTAAAAAAAAATATATTAAGCGGGGGTCCCATACAATAAACGTGTTATTTTTCCTACTTTTTGCAATATTACTAACGGAAACAGGTAGACGCTTAAAATTTTCACAGAATATGTAGGTGTATATTTACTTTCAAAATAAATAATTAAATAAAAATAAAGTAAATATTTAAGGCTCCCATACAACAAACGAAATTTTTAAGCAATTCTTTACTCGATCTTAATAAAAAAGTAGAAACTTAAAAATATTTAAGTATACATACAACAAACTTGATTTATTGATGATGGTATTTCTTTTATAGATGATGGTACGGAACCTTTAGTGCGAGAGTCCGACTCGCATTTGCCCATTTTTTTATTTATCTAAACGAGACAAACGTTATTAAAACCATAGTAGCACAAAAAACATATGGTGCTGTAACAAACAAGTAAATAAAGACATAGAATTTTTTTATAGACTCACGCCTGTATCCCCGAACGGGTAGACAAAGGTGTAATATTACACCCACATTTTACCATGAATTTTGAGGTCCCACATAATATGGGACGAGCCTAGTGCCGTTTCCAACACATTACCAGAATCAGTGCTGCTAAAGAGAATTCAGAAAAACTGAATATATGCAAATAAAGTAAAAAAAGTAATTTATCGACAGCGAACAACAGCAGAAATGCAAAACACGTCGATAAAAAAAAATCATAAAATGAAGTAAGTATCATGTCGACAGCAAGAAACAGCTCAAATGTAAAATGATATCGTCAGACTCATTTATCGACAACGTTCCATCCCTAGGCCACACATCAAACGTCTCGCCGCTACATCACTTCGCGAGGTGCGCCTACTCTGCTTACATAATTATATACAACGTGGTTTACTCGTACTCTCGAGTACATACATACATACATACATACATAGACTCACGCCTGTTTCCTGGGTAGGCAAAGACTACGGAACGCCATCTGCAACGAGCCTGACATATATCTCTTGCTTCATTCACTCCCATCAGATTCCTCATGTATGCTCTTCTGTTCAGGGTACTTCTAACATGTCCTGTTTTTAAGATGTCTCCATCTGGAGTACTAATATATATTTATACTATAAACGTGTGAGTATAGTGCACATGTATGTATATGTCTTGGACATTTAAATAGACAGAGTGTTAATTCAACCTATTCCTTGAAGGAGTTTATAATTTGAGGACATTAGCAACAAATTGACCTCGTCAACTAGGGGTCCAAACGGTTATTGAGATATAGAGCTATAAACATTTTTTGAAATGTTCCACCTTGTCATCAAAATAATGAAAATAAAATAAAATGACTACTTTTTTGGAAAGCGAGGTAACTTAACTAGCAATTGATCTAAACAAAAATTTTTGTTAAAATAATAATTCAAGATTCTAGAAATAAAGGGTCCTAAATAACAAAACTTTACATTAAAACAATAAGAGTTCTATATTGTTCCTCGTTTACTGCCTTCAAAGCGTTATTTCATATAAAGTATTTGCATTTCATATAACGTTGTGAATTCGATTCTTACAAAAGAGTATTCCGTTGAAACTCTAAAACTAAAGAACTCTTAACATTGTTTTTATAAATCATCCATTTTTGTAGATAGTTTTAAATAGTTTGCAAAGTTTTTTTTTTTTTTTGTTTTTTATGGCAATAGGCGGCAAACGAGCAGACGGATTGCCTGATGGTAAGCAATTACCGCCGCCCATAGACAAAAGCAACACCACAGGAGTCACAAGTGCGTTGCCGCCCCTTGGGGTTGGGAAAAGGGATAGGATAGGATGAGGAGTGGGATCAGGGAGAAGGGATAGGGAATAGGGCCTCCGGCACTCTCACTCACCGAACGAAACGCAACAGTTTAGGTACTGTTACTTTACGTCGATTTTCTGTGAGAGGGTAGTACTTCCCCGGTCGAGCCGGCCCGTTCATGCTGAAATCAGCAAGGCTCTACTACCTTGAAAAACAACAACGACGCAACAAGTAAGAAGGTACCTTTATCTGTTGTAAAGACGTTTCCTAGGATATTTTTAATGGGTAGTTTGGGGAAAAATTAATGGTTTAGTAGTTTTTTATTAGAATTCTATTACTATTTTATTATCTCTGGTATAAGTAGCGATAGTCTTGCGAAGAGACCGACAGACTGCTACGCAGAGGGTCTCGGGTTCGAATCCACGGCGCACACCAATGACTTTTCGGACTTAAGTGTGTATTAAATTGTTAATTATGGCTTGCTAAACGGTGAAAAAAAACATCGTGAGGAAACCTGCATGTCTGAGAGTTCTCCATAATGTTCTCGAAAGACATGTGAAGTCTGCCAACTCGCACTAGGCTAGCGTGGTGGACTATAGCCTTACCCTTCTCATAGTGTGAAGAGGCCCGTGCCCAGCAGAGGGACAGTTTATATACAGGGCTGATGATGAACATACTTTAAGTGGTAAGGTCGTTACCACGTGGTATCATCTACACGTGCAGTGTCTAAATATTAAAACTTTGGATTTGTACACATACTCAACATTCTATGTTTTCACCTTATTGGGTCATTATTTCACTAGTTAGCTGGTCTATTGCATTTCCGGTCAATTTTCTTTTTTATTTTTACTAATAGAGAGACGATCCTTTAGCCCATCTTATGATAAGCGGGGAATGTATCTATTAAGATGATTAAAAATGAAGAAGAATATGGAAATTGTTACTTTACATCGATATTCAGTACAGTAATACGTTTACAGTTAAGCCGACACAGTTATAAGGAAATCAGCAACGCTATACTACCTACAACCAATAGTAAAGAAAATACTCAGCAAATCAAATAAAAAGGAAATCACTGTTCAAAATGTACAGTCTCCATAAGAAGTAGTAGGTAGGAAACTCATACCCACTCTTTTATTAGGTATAATGCATTTATTCTAATGCTGCTATCTATGTCTATGATGCTATCGAAATAAAAATAATTATATCTATTTATTATAGACTCACGCCTGATTCCCCGAAGGGGTAGCTAGAGGTGTAATATTACACCCACATTTCGCCATGAGTTTTTAGGTCCCACGTAATTATTGCCGTTACCGGGCACCCGGTTAACCATATAAGATGGGACTACGGAGACCCACCGGTACCGGACACAGAGACCAAGCTACTGGTGTTTAGGGCTCCAGAGAGCGGAACCTCCGAACTATTCGAGTCGTGTCCAACAATACTGCCTTTTGTATAGAGGACTTGATCCAGACGTCTAACGAGAGCCTCTTGAGATGGTGGTCGAGGCTCTTGGCAATGAGACCATTAAATGACACGACTATCGGTACAATGACCGCCGAGTCCACATCCCACATGTCGACAATCTCGTGAACCAGGTTCAAATACTTGATTTCTTTGTCTTTTTCGGGCTTCACGAGATTCTCGTCATAGGGAATAGTGACATCAACGATCATTGCAAGGCGTTCTGATCAATCTATGACTACAATATCTGGCTTGTTAGCCACGATAGTCCGATCGGTGACGATAGATCGCTCCCAGTACATAGTGGCACGGACATTTTCGAGAACTGGATCGGGCACATACCTGTAGTACGGTACCTTAAAGGTCACAAAGCCATATTTTAAGGAAAGCTGCTGATGGACGATCCTGGCTACTTAATTGTGTCTGTGCAAGTATTCGCCGTAGGCAAGACGAGAACAGCCGGAAACTATATGTCTGAGAGATTCCCCGGGCTGGTGACACGCCCGACATATGACAACAGTCCCGTCCTTCAGAATATACTTTCGGTAGTTATTCGTCATGACAACTTCATCCATAATTGCACAAACAAGACCTTCGGTCTCTGCAAATAGATCACCAAACCGTAGCTAGGCAACTGATGACATGAAGTCTACATCAGACCTATGTAAGGCCCGATAAAAACGTCAACTCCTGGCCTTTCCATACATCCCTGCGCTCTTCAATACTCAGTACAACAGATTTGCGCCAGCTCTCTTTTCCGCGGGATGTACAACCTCATTACTGACGACTGCGGGTGGTGCATTCGATATTCAGTCAATAGACAACGGACCTTTCTGTCCAAGGCGTCCAGTTCTGATTGAGTCCACCAGAGTATGCCGAAAAAGTACGCTAAGACTGGCATGGCCCAACCATTATAGGCACGCATCCTGTTGCCGCCTGATAAAAAACTTTTCAGTATTTTCTCCAGGCGGCCAAAGAAGCGCTCCCGCAATGATTGTCACATGGCAGTCTCAGCAATACCTAAGGCCTGCGACATACCCAGATACTTGTTACCCTCGGTCGCAGATAGAGATCTAAGTTGTGTAGAATCTGACAGCTCTATTCCATCAGATTCCACAATCCCACCTCGTTTTACATGCATGGCCGCACACTTATCCACACCAAATTCCATCTTGATAGAATTACTAAAAGTTTCAGTTACTTTTAGTAACGCTGTCAATTGGAAAGTGGTGGGGGCAAATAGTTTAAGGTCATCCATATAAAAGAGATGGGATATAACTTGATCCCTACGCTGCAACCGATAGCCTAGCCCAGACCCCTCTAGCAAAGTGCTGAAAGGATTCATGGCTAGACAAAACCACAAGGGACTCATACTGTCACCTTGGAATATACTCCGTTCGATCTTTAGAGGAGCACCGCAATCGCGAATCTGCCGACACCCTGGATAGCGAAGGACCGTACTCCACTACCCCATACATGCCTTCAAGAAGGTGCATAGAGTTATATCGATTTTATATAACTCTAGCACCCTCAAGAGACATGTGGCACGGAGTCGTAGGCCTTCTTGTAATCTATCCAGCATGTCGCCAGATCTTTTCGGTTGCGACACACCTGCTGGTTAATGACCATGTCAAACAGGAGTAGCTCTTTTGTACCACGGGCCCCAATCTTACATCCATTTTGAGCCACTGACATGATGCTATTATTTCTAACGTGTGATAACAACTTCTTCCTCAAAATGGATGTAAGAAGTTTATACATAGTCCGTAGACACGTTATCGGTCTATAATTTTTGGGGTCCGTGGTACAGCCTGACTTAAAGAGCAGGTGAGTGAGACCAGTTGTCATATTATTATTACTATTAACAGAATCAGAATACTTTATTTGTAAACATAGGTAGGTCACAATGGTATGAGCTAGTACATATAACTTGTATCACTATGCTTTGCCATGTGGCGTACAAATGTCAAAAGTAGCAAAAAATTTATTAAATTTACAAATTAATATAGTTGACTAATATTTTGTCTTTGTGATGCAGATATACCTAATGTCAATTCCAGTATTTTTGACCATTGTATATTTTTATTATGATTAAAATTAATAAATAAAAAATTTCCAAAGTAATTAAATTAAATACAAATGATTAGATGTCAGTCAAAAGTTATGTGCTTAAAATTCTCATTAGATATTTACATAATTATTATCATCACTAAAGAAACACTAAACATTATTATACATCAAGTTAGATTGAAATAGTTAATAGAGTTAACACAAGCATCCAAGACATCACCACTTTATTAAAGGTGGCTGATCCGGACGACGTTCCTGCTTTCGTGGCGAAAGATCTTCATAAGCTGCCGCCCGTCACTTTCGACCACGTCGATGTAACCAGGCTGTTGAAGGACATAACATCCCTGAAATCCAGCCTGGCCGAAGTACAAGGTAGTGTTATTACAAAACACTATGTCTGCAAGTAGGTCACCGCATGCGTCAAGCGTCAACACACGACGCGGGGCTCAAAATGCATCTGTCTGCAGTTTCGAGTCAGCGAATTTACTTGCGTCACCTATTGCCACGAGTAATGCAAGCGGTGTGACGTGTGCTGTGGATGACCTCGAGTCGTCGACACGGGTCAAGTTTTTGTCGCATTTAGGTGCGTTAAGCCCTAAGCGCAACTATGCAGCTGTTACCGCCGAAAGAAAAACGCAGGCAAATCGGCAGCATAAAAAAGGGGGTAATCAGAAAGTTTGTGAACCCCCCTGTAACAAGGAAGCGGAACGGGCAGTCCCAGATAAGACAACGTGCGACAAGGACAGCTTCATCAAGGTGGAGAAAAAGAAGAAGAGGAAGAAGCCATCTTGCCGTAACCTTTGTGGTACCGGACTAGCAGGACCTGAACTGCTGCTATGTCCTGCAATACCAACCACACAGCTGTACGTGTCCCGATTGCATCACACCACAAAGGACGAGGAGGTCGTGGAGTATTTGCACATAAAGACCAACTGGACCTTGAGAGTCGAGAGATTGGAGTCGCTCCATAACACGAACTTTAAGTCGTACGTGGTGCAGGTGCCGACTAATCATCTCCAGACGTTCCTCACGGAAGAGTTTTGGCCAAAAGGTGTTGTCTATCGGTGTTTTTATGGGAGATTACGCAACAACACATAGCGAAACACGCCGATGTAAACTACACCTGTGTCATTATATTATTATTAGAAATTGTATTGTAATAGTATGTATGTTAGTCTGTAAGGTATATAATTATCTGTATGGGTTTTATTACCTGAAATAAATAAATATTATTATTATTTGAATTAAAATATAATGCAGAGTCCTTTTAAATTTTATCAAATCAAGTGTTTTGATTGCATCTGGCAGTTTATTGAATATTAACGGACCCATACAGAAAAAGCTTTTGTATTTTAATGACTTTTAAAAGCTATTTTATATAAGTCTATGTTGGTCTTTACAAATATACTAACCTCATAAATGTACAAAAAAGGTAAGTAGTGTCAAAACTTTAAACTAACTTTAAATATAGGTGCACAGCCTTCTGTAGGATGCAATCCACACATGGCTCGAATGCATCTCTTTTGGGCCCTAAATGCAAACTCTTTATGGACTGAGTTGCCCCAAATGATTATATAAAAGTCTATAAGTGTTGTTTTGGCTAGTAGTGAATGTATTGATATCTTCAGTGTTATCAGTTTAAGTGTCTGTAGAGTGGTCATGTTTCTTTGTTTCTTCAGTTTGTTCAGTATATAATGAAATGTCAATCTGCATGTTGTCGAAGAAACGTTTATGTATATTTCGTAGTCCATTTTTATTTATCCTCCCAGTATAATAATAAAATATCTCAAGAGATAGAGTGAGATTACTGTCAAAGAAGTATGCATAGTCATTATATTGCAGATCTATGTATAAGAGATTATAGTTATTAAAGGAGACCGGCCAAAGTTGGCTTGAACGTGAACAATCGTCTTAAAAAAGTAATTTACTCAAAGTTTTTGTTTTAATATAGTATGAATATTGATCGCTATCCAGTAGTATGAAATAAACACATAATAATAATGAATTTTAAAATGTTTTCATTTGATTATAAACGTGTGGGTACTTCAATGGACTATTTGAGTGGTTGGTTTGTGTTGCCTTGTAAATCATCAGTGGAAAATATCGTTAAAAAGTGTTTAACAAAATCACATTTTAAAGCGATTGCCGAAACCTGAAAGTACGTAGATATTTTTTATATTTTACATGTTTTTAGACGACAGTCATAAATAATGTAAAATAATGATATTATTTTTAATAATATCAAAATGGTAATGTATGTTGGGTATTTATTTTCATACTCCAGCAACACTTGACTAACCTGTCAATTCTATTACCGTGATACCGTCATTCGCTTTGCGTTCGTTTCGTTTGATCGTATTGTGGATTTGATTTTGTGTTAGCTGTTCTTTTTCTTCTTGTGCTTTCTAAAATGGACTCCGAATTTTCTCCTCATGACGACCATGGCTTGCCTACGGACCCAGTACCCGCTTCGAACGATAACTTGCGCTTAAAAATGGATTACCCAATCGCGCTTCATGATCATGAATCAATGCATTCCATCAATTGTGGTTCATTCTCAATCTCGTGGAAGTACGACAAGTAATACTTCAATGGATTTCACCGCAATTGGTATGTATTTGGCATTTCAACATCTTACTCACATAATTATGTTTATTAATCCAAATATCAAAGTGGTATTATAAATACATGCATTACAACTGTTTATTTTGGTTTGTCAACTGATCGAGGCTCATAGCCAATACATAATTATGTCATTCTTGTTGGACTGTGGCATTAAACATATCCCGTACGCCACAAATCGCAAACCCATTACAAAAAGAAGCTGCAAGTTCTGATTCAGGTCGTCACAGGCAAATATGTGTCTGCTGTAGAACTTCGCTGATGAGAATTAGGTCTCACAGCCTCAATAGTGATACAGAACGTTAGCGACATATCAGAAGTGTTATTATACAATAGATTAACCCACATGAAGTAAGTTATCATATGATTAGCTTTTGTAAGCGACTTTGTGCTACTCCGCTCCTATTAGTCATAGCTATTAGCCGATAAGAAATAAGGAGTATGGAGTGTGTGAAAAAAAATGCCAACTGAGTGAATAATGAAAATAAATATTTATTATTAACAATGTGTTTTATTTTATTACTTGACTTGGTACTAAACTTCAAAGAATAATGTTTTTCACTTAGTTAAGGCTATTGAAAATCAATATTGTAATTCCAATTTTAAATTGTTCACGCCCAGGCTAAAGTCCCATACATTGTGGTCGGTCTCCTTTGTTAGTTAATTAGTTATTTAATTATTATATTATAGTTATTAAATTAGTTAATCTGGTTTTCTGCATTCTGAGAACAGCGGTAGTCATAAAGATCTTAGACAGTAAAAGCCATTTAATATCCTGACATTTTAGAATATAGCTGTCCTATTCGGTTTTGAACTGCGGCCTATCCAATCAGTGTCTCTATAAATTAAGCTATCTTCCCTCGAATCTAGATTCGATCGTAGTTTGAGTACGGCGCACTGATTGGCTCAATCCAAGTTCTAAAATGAGCGTGCTATACAATGTCCAGAACGATCGATGCTATATAAGGTCGTATGGTGGTGGAAATTGTGCTAGAGTTACTATATCCTCTTCTAGATTTTGCCTAAGGCTTTGCCCGCATTGGCGTCAGTTATTGTAATAATAGGTATCCCATCTACTATTTTATGTATAAGTTAGATTGCTTCAAAGCTTCAACAAAATACTATTAATAGATTTTCCTGTGACCCTTAACCCGAAAATAGGAGCCCTGCCAAGCAGGGCTCCGTCGACTTTTTTTCATTTTTATAAAAAAAATTGGACATTTACCAACTCATGCTGGTAAACTTAAGATTTACCGTATATTGGGCTTTTACAGTAACATATACACAGACTAGAGGACGCCAGCAGCTACGCCTGCATTTTTTGAATTACGCGTTTTGGCCGATCCCGTGGATATTTCGGGAAATCCCTTCTTAGTGCACCTCTACGATCCCCAAGGAACATACATGCCAAATTTTAGCTCCCTGCGCCCAATAGTTTCGGCTGTAGCGTGTCTGTCAGTCAGTCAGTAACGCAAGGATTTTATATATTAAGATGAAGATGATGACATAAACATTAGAATGTTAAGGTTTGAACTATTTATAAGCGTGAGGTTATGTATACATAGATAGATTCACGCCTGTATCTCGAAGGGGTAGGCAGAGACTAAAGAACGCCATTGACAACAACTTACCTCTTGAACTATTTATTTTTAAATCAAATATCTTAACCTTTTGAGTAACATTTGTTCACCACTTCATCCACGTCGTAGGGACACTCGTGTGGATTGCGTCGCGAGTGAAAAGCTTACATGACACGTATTGGGTACCGTGCCCAGAATTTTAATCGTATGTAAACTGACAATTTACATGATTTACGTGAGCTTTGGTTTAGGATTTAGGATGTGTGCGATTGATATTCAAACAACTGTAAATAAAATAAAGTATTTTAAATTGTGATGCTTATTGACGCCTATTAATTGTGTAGTATTTTATTTTTGCGCTATTTATTATTGCGCTGCTCCACACCCATGGCTTATAGCGTGATGTTAGATAGTCTTCCTCAATAAATGAGCTATGCAACACAAAAATAATTATTCAAAATGGATTAGTAGTAGGTAACTGAGATTAGCGCTTTCAACGAAATAAACTCTACTGCTTTACAATATCAATATAGATAAATAGTTTTTAAGCTGTTGCTTTTATAAATACCTCTTTTCGCCGCGAAGCTTAGATCAATTTACATCTGGGGGCTTATTCACTATGACCATTTTGAAGTCTTAACGTGTCTTAACGTGCTAGTTACCCACGTCGGCACGTTATTGGCTTAAACGGTATTCACTATGCCAACTTCAAGTTTGACAAGCACGGTAGCGCACGTTTCGGACACGGTTTTAGTTGTCAAAATTCCGTGAGCTATGAGGTCACGTAACATGCACGTAAAGCGTTTATTGTAAAACGATAAGTACTAAGTTTATTTGTTTTATATTATTTTCAGTGTCCGTTAGTGGTTAAATGCTAAGTTTATTTGCTTTTTTATTTACCAGTGTCCGTGTCAAAGTTATTTAATTAAATATTATGTTTTATGAAAATTGACGCCTGTCGCTGGCGCCAGCGTCTCACTCGTCTTCGGATAAATAATAAATCCATTATGATTTATTAGATCCTGTTAGAATCGGGCTATTTGCTGCACTAACCGCACTTTTATTTTTTATATTGTAGCGCGACTGCAACTGTCATGTCTGTCATCAATGTCATCATTATGTTTTCGTTAAAAAATTGACTTAAGTACAAAAGATGAACTAAACTTTGAAGATACATTTTTTTATTTGAGATTGTTCCTGGCGAAATTGAACTAAAATAATATAATTTAAGTTTTATTAACCTTTTTTATTTGCATTGTAGCTTATACTAAAAATTACAAGTTAGTAAAATAATATTTATAAAATCGAAATTGAGCCGGCAAACCGGCATTAACATTTATGAACGAATGTTGTGAAATTGATAACTAGGCATAGACAAGCTGTCGTATGGCATACTGAATACAATATTTTGATTGACGTGGTACGTCACGTTACTGAATCACGTTTACGTCTAGTGCGCATCACGACGACACACGTCTTGAGCATGGTATTTCGGTGGTCATAGTGAATAAGCCCCCAGTTATGGCTTAGGGCTGACTAGCCCAACAGCGTTTTTGGCAATAAGAGACAGGAATTTACACACTGGCGCCTCCTCGTGTTCACAAAGCAGAACCAACATTGATAATAATAGCTGACTCTGCATTGCGACATACCTGCATGTAGCGTAAATAACTATTCACTTGAATATTACCCGTTAGACTACTGCTTACAAAATTAGGTAATTTTGAGTGATACAGGACATTTTCATAGTAATAATATTACTACCATCTCTGACTTGCTTCGTCTTTCGAAGAGGTACTATAGTCATCATAATCAGACTTTAACAGTCCACTGCTGGACTAGACTTTCCTTTGAAAGGAGGAATTGGTCTAGTATACCACGCTGGCCAAACGGGTTGGTATAGGGACTGTAGTACTGAAGTTTATTTTCATCATGGGTCAATTGAATATGAGCGACCTTTAATTTTGTAAAACACTCATATTCGTCTTTCTGCTTAATTTCAGTGAAAAAGCTGTTCATTTGGTTGTATAAGTGCGCTAATCCTGGGCTCTATGGCGAAAGTCTTGGATGCAATCTAGGATAAAGAAGAATCATCATAGCCATTCTAGCGTTTCGCCAGTCTGCGATTGAAGACCTCCACCTTGGCGCCCAGGCTTCACTTTTTAGACGCAACATACGTATAGAGAGAATGAGTTATTCGGTATACCAGCATCATAGCATAAGTCATATTAATTTTTTTACGGATTTCCGCCAGAACTAACGTCTTGGCTCGCCAGTGTCAAGTGGAGAATCGCGTGATCCTGACACTGCGAGGAAACGAAAGACACCGTGGTTTTAAGGCTCCAAAAGCCTTAAGTGGAGAGTCTCACACACTTCTTTCGCCTACCCATATTTGAATCACAGGAGAAGGCAAGCTATAAGATATTAAAATTATAGAACACGACTGGATATTGAATTTCCACCGCGAAGGCAAAACGAAAAAGTTTGAGGTATAATACCACCATAAAATATGCCCTGACTTTTATGGTGGTATTATAACCTCAAACAATTAAAACTGGCATACAAACCACCTGACCAATCCAAAGAAACTGTTCCACCAAATGAAAACACTATAAAAAATAATCAGCCCGTAAAAATAATTAAGCAAAGACAAAACTGAGTGTCACCCACCATTATATCCGCTCATCAACCTTGTGAATGGCGCTAAAATAACTGGAAACGGATTATTTTTACCTACATCGTCACTTCCGGCCGTCATTACAATGTTTCAGAACATAACGTTTATTTTAATTGGCCATACCGTAAATGGTTATTGGGTTCGCTTAGTCCATATTTTGTGGCATTTAAGGCGTTATGGCCTTTTACTTATGGGGTAAGAGTAGGTATTTTTGTGAAAATTGTACGTTGGAAAAGTTGGTGTTACATGGGTTGTACGATGTGTATGGGTTGTATAGGATAAGGGTCATGATTTGTAGTGTCAGCGCTAACTGGGCCGTCGAAATGGCTTCATAGAAACTTTGTTTTATGGATTTGATGGGCACTAAAATGTGATTCATTCTTTATTTTCAAAGACGTTATACGCTGCTGCTTGTAAGTAGCTTTTTATATAAACTGTCCTACTGAGAGCACAGTCAACTTCGTACTATGAGACGGCTAAGGCCACTGGATTCTCAATGGCCAGCGTGGTGCCACGTGCGGGTTGACAGACATCACATGTGTTTCAAGAACTCTTAAATGTGATGGTTTTCTCTGAATGTTTTCTATCACCGTTTAGCAAGTGATAATAATTAACATACACACTCATACGTGTCTTCTGTCAGTCTTTTCTAGGTTTTTAGGGTTCTTATAGAACAATACATCTCTCGCATTATAAATAGGTCAATCTTATGTATCTTTCTTGATGGGAGTGAGTGAAGAAAGAAAGGTATGTCAGGATCGTTGCAAATGGCGTTCCGTAGTCTCTGCCTACCCCTCCGGGAAACAGGCGTGAGTCTATGTATGTTATGTAGCGTAAACTCTATAGGCTAACCAGACGAGGTTCTTATTTACCATCAAGGATTCCACAAAAGTCTAGGTTACAGAAGATATAAATATTATACATAGAACGTACAACAAGTGATCTTTATGTAAGTCTCACAAAGCTTCACATGTACGGAAATTGGCCGAACAATTCTAGCAATTCTTGAATCGCGTCAATTCTCCGTACGGAGCCTTTTGAAACATATTCCCATCACATATTTACTGAACACAGATGCGTTAAAACATTCCACACAAACGAATTTTACGTTCCTTTTGGGTTCGTTTAGATGGAACCGTGGCATTTTTATGAAATGTTCTTAAGTATTTAATTTTATTTTGATATTATTGGATTTTATTAGTATCGATATTTTGTTTATTTAAAGACACTTAGAGTAAATGGTTTATTTTGTTTTGAGAAGCGCTGAAATTACCTGTTGTTAGTGTCAGATTGCGATCGAAACTATAGCAACTTGCCCGATGAAACCATTGCGGAAGCTGCCGTGACCCTATTGAAGACACGGCGCGACTCACTTTGGCAGAATTGCTTGGACTTTTAGGCATCGTAGTGCCGTGACTTAGTTGCGGCAGCTGGCTTAGTTGTTCTCGCGTTCCAGACTCCAGACCATGGTTCGCTTCTATGCTTGGTCTGGACTGAGAGTTTTTGGAAAGCCACCGTCTCCTATTGTCAGGCAAATATGCTGATTAAGGGGACGGCGAAGCGGGAGAGAGGTCTCTGCGACGTTTTCCGACTTTCAGCCATCGTAATATGTGAGCCTGCGGAGCTCAGAGACCGCTCTCCACCTGCGACTAGGCCAAAGAGCGTGATGATGAATGCATGTGACGGGGAACGCCAGCATCAAATGGCGAGCTCAACCCAGGCGGGTTCACAGTAAAGTATGTTGTTAGTAAAAAAGCAATTCGCGTGACCCTAACCCAGCCACCTAACCAGATTTTACAGAATATTAGCTTTTTCGCTGAACAACTGTCATCTTACCTCTGCAACCCAAAAGGATAGCAATTCTAAGGCCTAGAGCAGTGCCATTTTATTCAAAGTTATGACTCCCAAAATCGACTAACGGTATTCGATCACTCCGAAGCACCAGGCAAGTGGCAATTAACAATTACAGCTTACTAACTGGTATAAAAAAAATAAGCTTTACAGTAATTGAGCATCTTAGTGTCTAAACACACTATGACGAAGGTACGCGACTGAAGTTCGACATAATTACGCCTGCAATGCTATTTGAACTACTGACGGTCGGGTATACGTTCAGTGGCAACTTTTCTACTAGTAGAGCACAAGCGTAGTTCGTAGCACGGGCGTAAATTCGGCATTTATGGTGTATCATATCAGCCGAATACATCGGAACGTAAAATCAGCCGCTGACCTTCGGTCGCGTACCTTCGACATAGCGTGTTTAGACATTTAAGCTAAACTTTTGAGTTTTAATTAAGCTTAAGTTAGCAAAAGCTTTAGTTATTTCTAAACAATTACTATACGACAGTTTTACTTACAGAGCTTTCTCTATAAATTTGCTGTTCGGCATGAATTACATCGCGCATCTTATTATTACACATTAATATTAAGGGTAAGAACGCATTAAGCGTAATCACATTGCAGCGAAATAATTCAGCATATCGAAGGTAAAGGCCACTCACTTATTCATCCATTAGCAAAATACGAAATTCGAAACCTTAGTTTCGAATTTCGTATTTTGCTAGTGAATTCATTTCATCTATGAAGCTGTCATATTATAGAAAATTTGACTAATCAAGCAACGGTTGCTCAAATAGTATATACTGGTGACATTAATGACAAGAACTTTTTATGCGTTCCAGCGCCTGATTCATAATGGTATTCGAGAACTGTTGTTAAGAAAACCAAAAGTGGGGCCAAACCACAAAAACAGGTTGCAAGAACAACAAGCACAATGCGGCAGCGGTACTGCCGCGACTCCACAAGGCAAAGTGGACATCTTAACTCTCCGTTCTGCTGCCGTGTAAAGTCCAGTGCAGTCTCACCTTTATTCTCCCGGCCTCATCACTCCGTACCTTAAAATAGTTAATAGTACACAAGCGTCCGCGTTCCACTCATACCGTTCATGCCATTAGTTCAGTTCATTCCATATGCTACGTCAAGAGCAATATGTCGCAATCACGGGTATCTTTCACTCACGGATGTGACAAGAATTCGTTTAAATTTCATTATTTTACAAATATAATCTTTCTTTTTTATTTTCTTTTAATTTTCGATAATTTAGGATAGTTTAGTTCTTTAAGGGCCGATTTTTCAAACCTCAGTTAAACAACTAGATAGTATTTATTCTAAGGACAGCGCGATATTGTATTTTTCAATGGTCAGATTGGGTTTATTCGTCGAATAACTCACCAAACTAAGGAATAAATTTTACAGTCCGATTCCGGTCAGATAACCGCTTATTGGACTGTTAACTTCAAGTTGACGTGAGATACATTTTGTTAGAGGTTATTTTGGGCGTGGTATATATTACGAAATACGGACATTTTTCATATATTTCACGACGCAGCTATCGAAGATTTATCGACCTCGAAGGAGATAAAGAATTGTAAGACCACGGGCCGATCATTTTCATACTTATATTGGATTCAATTGAGAGCTGATATTATTGTGAAAATTAAATAGTGAAACAACTTAGATAGCATGTATTTCAAACATTTATTATACTACACATATTTATGGCATAAAAATACAGACTTATATTTTCAAAAACGAATTACAACTTAAATACCTACTAACTTACTATTTTACTAAAGACTAATTTACAATTATTCAACTACCAAAATTTACATCATAATACTATTAAACAGTAACATAACATTACGTTCATAAGTCTTGAATGGTACTTAAATGTAAAAGTGTCCTGTTATGTTGTAACCGGTGCCTAATATGCTTTCCTTGGTTATGCTGGGAGCGTTGGGTCGTCTTTGAAGAGATGATTTCTTTTGGTATTCTTTTAGACTTTCGTATTTAAGCTTTAACTTTTGTCACTAATGGTTATTTGAAGGCACACCGCATGAATTAGAAGCACTTTCTATCTTTCCACGCACATTCCTTGTCCTAGTTAGTTACTGCATCAGTCGTTTTAATGTCTGTAATATAATTTTATTTTTCTATTAAGTAAACTTACTAGTAGTTGAATGTCTTTAAGAATGCTGTCTTTTTTAATTGCAGTGTTATTATAATATTATTATCATTTTTGATTGAAAACGAACAACACTGACAAATTCCACGAAAATATCACAGTCCAAACATACATACATACATATCGTCACGCCTTTTATCCCCGAAGGGGTAGGCAGAGGTGTATTTCTACACCCACTTTCGCCAGATATACTTTAGTCCCACGTAATAAGGGGCGAGCCTATTGCCGTACCGGGCACATTTCCAGACTCCGTGCTGCTACTGAGAATTTCGTGACAGAAAAACTCAATAACACCGCCCGACCCAGGAATCGAACCCGGGACCTCCCGATCCCACGCGCATATTTATGCCGCGAGACCAACGAGGCAGTCGTATAGCGTTTGATGTCGAGTTTTCCGTCTCTACGCAAAGATGGTATTTGCATCGTGTTATCCCTTAGTCGCCTCTTACGACACCCACGGGAAGATAGGGGGTGGTGACACTTTTCTTTTTTTTTTTTTTGTTTTACGAGGTGGAAAATCCCTTCGGATCTCCGACTCTTGGGGGAAATAAGAGCCGGAGTATGTAGTGTTTCCACTAAAAACCACCTCGAGTTCCGCCATGTACCCGTGTGTCGGAGGGTGGGGCATCACCAAAGCACTCGTCGCCAGGTATTAGCCCGCCAGATGGTCAGGCGGGCCCCGAACAAAACCCCCTTGGCGACGGATTAAGGTGTTGGACTCCGCCGCCAAAACGCCCAGCGGCCGCAGAGGATAGGGAGGACGGCAACGCAACACCGCATCTCCTCTTCCACTGCGGCCCCACCGCGACGCATCGAATGGTGCGCCCCCATTTGGTCGCGGGAGATAGGGCGCGCGGCAACGCAACACCGACACGCCTCTCCTCCCGCGACCGCACCCGACTGCGAGGGACAGACAGAACTGTCCCCCGCACCCGCACCGTTGGACGCATCCTTCGCAGGCCCCTCCAAGCCCACGCGGAGCGTCCCCTCCTGGATCCCTCTTAGCTTCACCGCGGGTGACCAATCCACGGTTACTGAACCCCGCCACCACGACAAGGTGGAGATCCCACGGGGGTGGGGGTGACACTTGTATTCTATGCCGTCAACCACACGGCAATCGGCCCTAAGTATGTAGCTTAATTGTATTGAACTTATTTATGTTATTTCTTTTTTTTCTTTAAAAAGACAACTCCCGCACTAGGACTACATCCTGTATCGCGGGGGACTTTACAAACATACAACTAACGGACACAATGAACACCCAGACTCGAAACAACAATTTATGGATCACACAAAGTGTTGTCTCGTGTGGGGATCGAAGCCACAACACTCGGCGCAGTGTCAAGCGGCGAGGTGACCTCTTAAACCACTAGACCAACCGTGCAGTCAATCTCACTATGTTAATTTAAATTTAGTTGTTAAAAATAAATACATATCATCAGAAATGTTTTCGATTGTTTCCTAAAAACTTAGCATTAGCAACAGTGTTACACAACAATACTACAAATTTAATAAAAGTTGCTTGAATCATATCTCGAGAGGCAATTTAAAATTAATGTTAATGACCACGTAAGTTTAAGGCGAGGATTTCCGAGCGCTAAAAGCTTTTGAGGCTCCCCTTTTCCCCAGTTCGCGACTTTCGCGAGTATAATTACGATCAATCGCGACGCGAGACGCGACGCCACTGCCGCCATATGTAGGTATAACACTTTCGCGCCACAGTATAGAGAATTGAAGCAGTATATCAATTGAAATATAAACTTACTTATCGAGTATAAATAATTTGCAACGTTTCTGTTTTGAATAAACCTTTATGAAATTCGAAAGTAGTTTTCCAAAATTGCTTTTATTTATAGTGACAATAGTAATCTTAATATATAAAATCCTTGCGTTACTGACTGACAGACACGCTACAGCCGAAACTATTGGGCGCAGGAAGCTGAAATTTGGCATGTATGTTCCTTGTGAACCGTAGAGGTGCACTAAGAAGGGATCGGCCAAAACGGGTAAATTTAAAAAAAAAATGCAGGCGTAGCTGCTGGCGTCCTCTAGTCAGTAGATAATTTTATGAACATTATGTTTGTTATTAATTATCAAAAAATCTTATGATCGCTCGCAATGCGAAAGTATCGCTTGTTCGATATCAATCTTAGGGAAAAGGATTAGATTAATATAAATTAATTAATTCGTTGCTACTGTCAGCAAAACAACGGCATAGAACCAATAATACACATAAAGGGTAATATACTCATAGTTACTTTTAATCACCAATGATTACATTTTTTTATATTTATTTTAACTATGCAATCTCTAAGATACTACTCTGTCAAAAAAGTACCGGAAAAAGATCAATAATACACAAAAATTTTATTACAGGGTAATAGTTATAGCAATATTTATTATACTCATGCAAACACACGTGCATGCATAATAAAGGAGATCACCCAGCTCCATACAAATTTAGGCTATTCTAAAAGTGCCGGCCATTGATATATATGTACTAAATATATGTCAATGGTGCCGGCCAACTAAAATAAACTTATAGAATATTACGAAATAAACACTTTTTATTACTACACTAAGGTTCTAAGTGCAGTCTGTGAGATTATATTCCAGCTCAAAGAATCTATTCTGTTCCTAAAATAAATTCTAAGTAATTACTGGTATTTTTTTGCCTAAAATAACGTGCGTGGTGCAATTTAAATGGCATCTGGTAATGACAGGTAGTAAACCAAGAGCGAAATATCTGATTGATAAGCATTACTGCCTCACAGAAAGAGACGGTGACGTTCTAAGCCATCATGCACCAGACTATGGGCAGGGCAGGTAGCGAGGGTACGATTGTTTAGACTACAGGCCCATGTCCAAAATGGATGGGTCATACGAACCACCAGGTGACGTATATAGGACGATATAAGAGCATAAAATAATAAGATTCAGCACTATGCCGTCACTTGTAAGCTGTCCAACTGAGTGCTGATGAGAATTCAAAAGTGCAGGTAGAGTGAGTACGCATTTCGGTCATATATTTTTGTACGGTATTATGACCTTCGATAGATCCATGATAAATAATAAGAAAGCGCGCAATGCCGTAAAAAAATAGTGCGCTACAAAGTCGGTAATTTTTTGGAAATTGTCAGAAAATCAAATTCTCGCCAGCACTCAGTTGGACAGCTTACAAGTGACGGCATAGTGCTGAATCTTATTATTTGATGCTCTTATATCGTCCTATATACGTCACCTGGGGGTTCATATAACCCATCCATTTTGGACATGGGCCTAGTCTATGTAACAATGGCCGCGATCAGTTTACGGCCATTTCGCAACATGACCAGTGAAAACTCCAGCGGAATAACAATTGCAGTAGGATGTACCCGATTAGAATTCTTCTATAAATAATATATTATACCTCGGGCAAGAAATAAAGATGGGCAAAGCAAACCAAGTGAACAGGATTGATACACGTATTCATTTGGGTTGGGCTGCTTTCGATAAACTGGCATTTGCTTTTACGAAGCAACAAAAAGCAAGAATATTCAACCAGTGCGTCCTACCAGTGCTCACCTACGCATCCGAAACTTGGGTTACTACAGAGGCAGCGCTACAGAAACTTGAAGTTGTTCAAAGGGCAATGGAGAGAAAACTGGCAGGAGTGACACTCAGAGACAGAAAGAAGAATAAATAGCTCCGAAAAGAAAGTCTAGTACCAGATGTTACCAAAAGAGTAGCGGCCGGACATGTAGCCAGAAATCCCGAAACATGGTGCAAGCAAATATTAAAATGGCAACCATGGTATTGTAAATGACTAGCTGGAACGGCAAATGAGATGGAAAAAAGACATCATAAAGATAGCAGGCAGTAATTGGTTGAAGACTGCCCAAAACAGAACGGAAAGGACTTTGTTGTAGAGGTCTACACCAAAATGGTCGGAAAAGGCTTAAGATGGTGATGTTCACGGCGCTGGGACGCATAAGCGGGGCATTCCACCAACATTTGTAGAACCGTTTCTTGGACAGGGTTGCGGCTGCTGTTACTATAGTGATATCCAGGCGTTTCTGACTGGCCTTTTCTCTACAAGAACCGGCCGAAACATTGGAAAGTGAGAACGTCGCGACGCTAATATCTCAGTCGTTTCTAAAAGGCTGTGATAGCCCAGTGGCGCGCACCAATGACTTTTCGAAATTCATTTAATATTTTTATAGAAGTTATGTGCGTAATTAATAGTTAATTATAGCTTGTCTGTCAGTTCATTTCCAAAACCTCGACAGCTTTCAGCTTGAACTACACAATCGCTTCGAATACCTAGGCGAGTGCGTAGATGTGGACGAGTTTAGTGGCAGGTTTGTGGAAGCTGCCCATAAAACGGGGTCCAAGTACTTCAAGTCCCAAAAAGCCAAGAGAACTGGTAAAATCTCTGATCCGACTCTAGAGCTCTTAGAGGAAAGGCGTATGATGCATTTGCTGTCCTCCAACGATATGCCAAAATATCGGCGCCTCAATAGACAAATACCTAAGGCTCTGACTCGCGATCTCCGCCGATACAACACCATTTATGTGCTTAAGAGACGATCGAGCGGAATAAGGATCAAAAATATTCCAGAGAGATCTGTCTATTGGGCAAACTCAGCTGACAAAGCTGAAGACGGAGGATGGCAGGGTTGTCATCCAGACCCCAGCTCTTGGAGGAGATCGAGAAGTTCTATGGACAGTTATACACGTCGACACGATCACCCGCAACCAACCCAGTGATAGACCCTAGAGCTGGATTGACCCGACACTATACCGAAGATATCCCGGACGTCAGCGTGCACGATATTAGTGTGGCCCTAAAACAGCTAAAAAACAGCAAGGCACCGGGTGATGATGGAATTACCACGGAGCTTTTGAAAGCTGTCGGCTTACCCGTTTTGGAAATGCTCCGCAAGCTTTTTGATTCTGTATACTCGAGGGTAAAACGCCACAGGCGTGGCAAAGAAGTGTGGTGGTGCTGTTCTTCAAGAAGGGCGACAAAATCCTTTTGAAGAACCGCAGACCCACTTCACTTCTGAGTCACGTCTATAAGTTGTTTTCAAGGGTCATCACGAATCGTCTCGCGCGCAAGCTAGACGACTTCCAGCCTCCCGAAAAAGCCGGTTTCCGTAAAGGTACCATAGACCACATACATACGATGCGGCAGGTTATACAGAAGTCTGAGGAGTACAACCAGCCTCTATGCCTGGCGTTTGTGGACTATGAGAAAGCCTTTGATTCGATCGAAACCTGTGCTGCAGTCTCTCCAACAGTGCCAGATCGACTACCGATAGATCCAATTGCTGAAGTGTTTGTACGAAAACGCTACCATGTCAGTCCGCTTTCAGGACCAGAGCTCGAAACCTATTCGACTCCAGCGAGGGGTGACGCAGGGAGATGTCATATCTCCGAAACTGTTCACCACTGCGCTGGAAGACGACTTCAAGCTTCTGGACTGGGAAGGACTCGGCATCAACATCTACGGCGAATAGTAGCATCACTCACCTTCAATTTGCTGACGATATCGTAGTCATGGCTAAGACCATGGAAGACCTCGGCACAATGCTTGGTGGCCTCTGTAGTGTCTCCTAACAAGGAGATCTTAAGATGAACATGGACGACGAAGATCATGTCTAACGTCCATGTTGTACCTGCTCCTATTCAGGTTGGCAACTCTTACACTTGAAGTTGTCGATAAGTACGTTAACCTGGGTCAAATTATCCAATTGGGTAGGTCCAACTTCGAGAAAGAGGTCATTCGTCGAATCCAACACGGTTGGGCGGCGTTCGGGTAGTTACGGCATATCTTCACGTCCGATATCCCGCAGTGTCTCAAGACGAAAGTCTTTGTCCAGTGTGTGTTGCCAGTGATGCGATCTACGGAACCGAGGTCGGTTGGTGGTCGCTATCTATGGGCCTTATCCGGCAGCTCAGGGTCACTCAGAGGGCGATGGAGAGAGCTATGCTCGGAGTTTCCCTGCGAGATCAAATCAGAAATGAGGACATCCGCAGGTGAACCAAAGTCACCGACATCCCAATAGTCAGGCTGAAGTGGCAGTGGACAGGGCACATAGCCAGAAGAACCGATGGCCGTTGGAGTAGAATGTTTCTGGAGTGGCGGCCATGCACAGGTCGTCGTAGCAGAGGTAGGCCTCCCGCAAGGTGGACTGACGATCTTGTTGGGGTCACGGGCAGCGGATGGATGCGGGTGGCTCAGGATCGGCCTGTGTGGAGAGCCTTGGGGGAGGACGATGACCGGCAGTGGATGTCTTTCGGCTGATATGATAGCGTGTCTCATACCTCGGAGAGCACGTTAAGCTATCGGTCCCAGTTGAACATTTACGTCCTATATTTTATCTGTCATAACATAACGGGAGGTTAGTACCGTCAAATATCCTAGCAATGGGCAAATCAATATAATATTAGTCTCAATATTTTTTTTTAATTTCACTTAGAGACCCTATTGCCCATTTTTCATTGCTTTTGATTCGTCTAATTTCTGGTATCGAGAATATCGAAAATATCGAATTCCGGAATTATAAAATGTTCAATATCGAAAATACCGATATTGAGAAAGTGGGCCGATATTGCGACCCCTAGACGCAACATCTCTTCAACCACATGGTGCCATGCCTGTACATCATGCAAGACATCTGTACCTGACCGCTCATAGACATTCCTACTAAAGGTTTAGACGATATTTTTATATTTGGTCAGGAGTATTTAAAAATATGTTTTTTACTTTTTTAATGAGTCCACTGCATTTTAAGGCTCACGTATTTCACGTAAGGCTGAAAACGTATAGTTGACTGCCGTTACACCCCTTTGATTTATCACTTTTGTCAAAACAAAACTGCTCTACGGTACTTTTAGACATACATTCAAACCTAAATATTGTCTCAGAGAATACGCTTGTATCCTGAAATGTAATTAGCGATTGATTCGTTCCTTTATTAGATGTTAAACTGAAATACCTGATTTTTCTTCAAAAATCAATCAGCAATATTACTAATTACGGCTTTTTAAAAACCTTTTTGAATTTGACACGAAAACGCTGTAAACCATCATAGCGGTTGAGTGATATCACAAAGTACAAAACAAAACAATCCGTGAATAAAGTCTGGTCTGATGCACCCACTTTTATTTTGTTATATTCGATTTGACAGGTAGAAACTTTTACTTTTTAGTTGTATTTACTACTAAAACGTCAACAACATGAATGGTGGACGTACTGTTTGACGTAATGCTCTCTGATTGGTGTTCACTGTCACAAGAATAAAAACATTATTTTTTAGTTTTAGAATCCTAAAAATTACATTAATTTTACCATTTTATAATAAATAATAAACTTTATTGACATCTTAAAATCATAATGGATCTATAGATACTACAATCAAACCGATTTATTCTTAGTGGACACAAGCCTATTGACTTAGAAGTTTGGTGTAATATATTAATTTAATTAATATATTGATTGGCCGGCAAAATAAAAATTAGCCCAATTGGGGTGATGTCCTTTAGGCGCTTCGGCGCTGCCATCGGCAAGCAGTAGTGAAAAAAAGTTAAAATTTTACATACATACATACGTAGGAATTGATACTCCTACACCCACAACGCTTATTTTCCGCCAACCAATAATAAACTCTAGTTTTCGTTATTATTTGTCGGTCAAATTGATATAGGTACTTACCTACCGAACACCTTACCTACCTTTCTAAGCTGTGACACCAGTGCATTCTTCGTCGGCGTGATAAATAATTACTATAATATTATTAGGTGTCCATTGTTCCGTGTTTGGTAATAGTGTGGAAATCAATGATATTATTGGTGGAAATAGTCAATAGAATTATTGAATACACGGAAATTCATTATTTTTTGTTTTTGATCGCGCTAGTCTTAGGAACTAGCAGGCCATTTTCTAAGATTTATTTGCTTCTCTAGCCCATTTGTTGAGGAAGGTTATACCAAATAACATCACGCTACTACCCACGAGGGTGGGGCAGTAACCATAAATACCACTAAGTAAGTAACTGCGGATATTTGTATTTATTTAGGTTGGTAGGTACCTATAAAATTCAGTTGTATAGCTTTTAGGCACATCTCACATTTTATTTCCGTATATAGGTACACAGAATAAAAGTGTGAATTATTGTATTAGGTAGGTACCCAATACAACAATAATACTATAAATCATCCACAATATACAACAAATCAATATTTTTCTAAAGTACTGTTACCTAACTATGCTGTTGTTATCAAGTCGTTATCTTGTCCAATAATCAAAACGATATTTTTAAAACTATACTTCTTACTTATATACACTATTATTACTTACTAAAAATTTACAATACCTATTTACAAACTAAACCTAGATGTAATATATTTATCAATAAGTGATGATGACATTCGTAACTGACGATAAAATAATTCGTAATCCTGCGGTGCGCTCTGCAAACGAGCGATACGTCCTGTCTCCATTACATCCCGCTCGGGACTGAACGACGCCGGAGAGAGCGCGTCGGCAGTAGGAAATTACGTATTTTCGGTATTATATTTTTGTATATATTAAAATTCATAATGTGATTGCCGAAAACCATCCGCTTTTACATGACCTTTCTTTTGGTATACTTTTGAAAATTCTAATCCCAATACAACTCAAATGAAACGGGAAAAGTTGTTTAAACAGACCTATATTCGCGATTATTTTCTATCGTATCAAATGACAGTAATCGTGTTTCGAATGGCCGAAAAATAAAGGTCTAATGCTGTAGAATAACATATATTTTTTTCCGAATTTAAATCTCTGTTATTTACAAATAAAACACGTTTGACCACGCTAGATAACACTGTATTTTGGGAAATCCTCGCCTTAAATGCCAACATAGCGTTACATTCCCAATGAGCCTGTTCAATTTGTCCTTACTTTAGTAACGACTGCCGAACTGGAAATAGTGCCTGTGTTGCGAAATATTTACTTTTTTATTAATGATTTTCAAAGTGACGATAGATCCAATTGCTGAAGTGTTTGTACGAAAACGCTACCATGTCAGTCCGCCTTCAGGACCAGAGCTCGAAACCTATTCGACTCCAGCGAGGGGTGACGCAGGGAGATGTCATATCTCCGAAACTGTTCACCACTGCGCTGGAAGACGACTTCAAGCTTCTGGACTGGGAAGGACTCGGCATCAACATCTACGGCGAATAGTAGCATCACTCACCTTCAATTTGCTGACGATATCGTAGTCATGGCTAAGACCATGGAAGACCTCGGCACAATGCTTGGTGGCCTCTGTAGTGTCTCCTAACAAGGAGATCTTAAGATGAACATGGACGACGAAGATCATGTCTAACGTCCATGTTGTACCTGCTCCTATTCAGGTTGGCAACTCTTACACTTGAAGTTGTCGATAAGTACGTTAACCTGGGTCAAATTATCCAATTGGGTAGGTCCAACTTCGAGAAAGAGGTCATTCGTCGAATCCAACACGGTTGGGCGGCGTTCGGGTAGTTACGGCATATCTTCACGTCCGATATCCCGCAGTGTCTCAAGACGAAAGTCTTTGTCCAGTGTGTGTTGCCAGTGATGCGATCTACGGAACCGAGGTCGGTTGGTGGTCGCTATCTATGGGCCTTATCCGGCAGCTCAGGGTCACTCAGAGGGCGATGGAGAGAGCTATGCTCGGAGTTTCCCTGCGAGATCAAATCAGAAATGAGGACATCCGCAGGTGAACCAAAGTCACCGACATCCCAATAGTCAGGCTGAAGTGGCAGTGGACAGGGCACATAGCCAGAAGAACCGATGGCCGTTGGAGTAGAATGTTTCTGGAGTGGCGGCCATGCACAGGTCGTCGTAGCAGAGGTAGGCCTCCCGCAAGGTGGACTGACGATCTTGTTGGGGTCACGGGCAGCGGATGGATGCGGGTGGCTCAGGATCGGCCTGTGTGGAGAGCCTTGGGGGAGGACGATGACCGGCAGTGGATGTCTTTCGGCTGATATGATAGCGTGTCTCATACCTCGGAGAGCACGTTAAGCTATCGGTCCCAGTTGAACATTTACGTCCTATATTTTATCTGTCATAACATAACGGGAGGTTAGTACCGTCAAATATCCTAGCAATGGGCAAATCAATATAATATTAGTCTCAATATTTTTTTTTAATTTCACTTAGAGACCCTATTGCCCATTTTTCATTGCTTTTGATTCGTCTAATTTCTGGTATCGAGAATATCGAAAATATCGAATTCCGGAATTATAAAATGTTCAATATCGAAAATACCGATATTGAGAAAGTGGGCCGATATTGCGACCCCTAGACGCAACATCTCTTCAACCACATGGTGCCATGCCTGTACATCATGCAAGACATCTGTACCTGACCGCTCATAGACATTCCTACTAAAGGTTTAGACGATATTTTTATATTTGGTCAGGAGTATTTAAAAATATGTTTTTTACTTTTTTAATGAGTCCACTGCATTTTAAGGCTCACGTATTTCACGTAAGGCTGAAAACGTATAGTTGACTGCCGTTACACCCCTTTGATTTATCACTTTTGTCAAAACAAAACTGCTCTACGGTACTTTTAGACATACATTCAAACCTAAATATTGTCTCAGAGAATACGCTTGTATCCTGAAATGTAATTAGCGATTGATTCGTTCCTTTATTCGATGTTAAACTGAAATACCTGATTTTTCTTCAAAAATCAATCAGCAATATTACTAATTACGGCTTTTTAAAAACCTTTTTGAATTTGACACGAAAACGCTGTAAACCATCATAGCGGTTGAGTGATATCACAAAGTACAAAACAAAACAATCCGTGAATAAAGTCTGGTCTGATGCACCCACTTTTATTTTGTTATATTCGATTTGACAGGTAGAAACTTTTACTTTTTAGTTGTATTTACTACTAAAACGTCAACAACATGAATGGTGGACGTACTGTTTGACGTAATGCTCTCTGATTGGTGTTCACTGTCACAAGAATAAAAACATTATTTTTTAGTTTTAGAATCCTAAAAATTACATTAATTTTACCATTTTATAATAAATAATAAACTTTATTGACATCTTAAAATCATAATGGATCTATAGATACTACAATCAAACCGATTTATTCTTAGTGGACACAAGCCTATTGACTTAGAAGTTTGGTGTAATATATTAATTTAATTAATATATTGATTGGCCGGCAAAATAAAAATTAGCCCAATTGGGGTGATGTCCTTTAGGCGCTTCGGCGCTGCCATCGGCAAGCAGTAGTGAAAAAAAGTTAAAATTTTACATACATACATACGTAGGAATTGATACTCCTACACCCACAACGCTTATTTTCCGCCAACCAATAATAAACTCTAGTTTTCGTTATTATTTGTCGGTCAAATTGATATAGGTACTTACCTACCGAACACCTTACCTACCTTTCTAAGCTGTGACACCAGTGCATTCTTCGTCGGCGTGATAAATAATTACTATAATATTATTAGGTGTCCATTGTTCCGTGTTTGGTAATAGTGTGGAAATCAATGATATTATTGGTGGAAATAGTCAATAGAATTATTGAATACACGGAAATTCATTATTTTTTGTTTTTGATCGCGCTAGTCTTAGGAACTAGCAGGCCATTTTCTAAGATTTATTTGCTTCTCTAGCCCATTTGTTGAGGAAGGTTATACCAAATAACATCACGCTACTACCCACGAGGGTGGGGCAGTAACCATAAATACCACTAAGTAAGTAACTGCGGATATTTGTATTTATTTAGGTTGGTAGGTACCTATAAAATTCAGTTGTATAGCTTTTAGGCACATCTCACATTTTATTTCCGTATATAGGTACACAGAATAAAAGTGTGAATTATTGTATTAGGTAGGTACCCAATACAACAATAATACTATAAATCATCCACAATATACAACAAATCAATATTTTTCTAAAGTACTGTTACCTAACTATGCTGTTGTTATCAAGTCGTTATCTTGTCCAATAATCAAAACGATATTTTTAAAACTATACTTCTTACTTATATACACTATTATTACTTACTAAAAATTTACAATACCTATTTACAAACTAAACCTAGATGTAATATATTTATCAATAAGTGATGATGACATTCGTAACTGACGATAAAATAATTCGTAATCCTGCGGTGCGCTCTGCAAACGAGCGATACGTCCTGTCTCCATTACATCCCGCTCGGGACTGAACGACGCCGGAGAGAGCGCGTCGGCAGTAGGAAATTACGTATTTTCGGTATTATATTTTTGTATATATTAAAATTCATAATGTGATTGCCGAAAACCATCCGCTTTTACATGACCTTTCTTTTGGTATACTTTTGAAAATTCTAATCCCAATACAACTCAAATGAAACGGGAAAAGTTGTTTAAACAGACCTATATTCGCGATTATTTTCTATCGTATCAAATGACAGTAATCGTGTTTCGAATGGCCGAAAAATAAAGGTCTAATGCTGTAGAATAACATATATTTTTTTCCGAATTTAAATCTCTGTTATTTACAAATAAAACACGTTTGACCACGCTAGATAACACTGTATTTTGGGAAATCCTCGCCTTAAATGCCAACATAGCGTTACATTCCCAATGAGCCTGTTCAATTTGTCCTTACTTTAGTAACGACTGCCGAACTGGAAATAGTGCCTGTGTTGCGAAATATTTACTTTTTTATTAATGATTTTCAAAGTGACGTTCTATGAAGATTTTCTGTATTTGAAACGCAGAACTAAAAATTTGGTACTTCGAATTTGGCTCTCACAAATTCGTGGCTAGATGAACTGAAACTTCTATCTGGCTATCCTATCTACAAATATTTTTATTATCCTCGCGCAATGTTTGAAAAATATAATTTCGATTGGTAAACGTACAAAAAGACTTGGCACCGGCCTTTTGTGAGTTTTAATATAAAATGTAATGGGACACCAACTGAAAAGTATAAATACATGTACTCGTATATCCTTATTAATAGGATGTAATTAGACTATCAGACCAGTGCAGATACGTTAGAAAACGGTTAAAAGTGAATTAAAATTATAGTAGGATGAAACCTATTGGAGAAGGAAGAGAATATAGCAAAAATTAAAGTAAAAATAAATGAAGCATGGAATCTTACGTTTTTTGAGTAATGAAAGTAGATATTAATTTTCATAAATAACTCAAAATTGTACATAATGATAAAAAAATAGGTCTAGAGGTTTTTTCGTTTCTTTGAATTCATTTTCTGAGAACGTTTACCGTAGTAATGTATACTTTATTTACCCCATCAGAAAGTAGAGATTTCAACGAACAAAACGCAGACACATTTTTAAAAAAGCTGATATTTTGACATGAGAATTTTCGATTGGAAATTTGGGTTTTATTCTGTATTTAGTTAAAATGAGGCGTAAAAAAAATATTTTAAATAAAAAACATTTACAGTGTGTTTGGAACATAAAAAGGTAAGTTTTCAGAAAATTTTGTGAAAAATAAAAACAATCGCCGATGTCGTTGATAAAGACGTTAAATTAATACTAATAAACGTTTAATTATTTTTAATTTTTAACGTTGATATATTGAATGCTGGCAAAGGCCCAGCCACACACGATATACCCACAGCGCGGTCGTTGTCCTTTTAATGGATGATAACAAGAAATACGCGCTTTCGATTGGCTAAAGGAAGACGCAGTATGAGTAGAAGGGCACTGGGGCAACAAGCGCTCTCATTCATTGAACGAAATACGATTACACGGAAAAATTGTTTAAAGCCGACGTTAAGTGCGAAAATAATAATATACT
Source organism: Euclidia mi (assembly GCA_944739405.2). NCBI lineage: Eukaryota > Metazoa > Arthropoda > Insecta > Lepidoptera > Erebidae > Euclidia > Euclidia mi. The sequence continues at coordinate 9,314,427 of OX123206.2, read as the reverse complement.
TGCAGTAAAACACTTACCAGAAACAAACAGGATAAACACAGCGATAGTTACTAAGAACATAATGAGTTACTTTGTCGCACGTAATACACGCGAACAAGTCGGTCGTGACTTGTTGTTGTCTGCAAAACGGCTGGAGTTGAACAGAATTTATATCGTCCCTTAGTTTATATTCAGTATCAAGTAATGAGGTCAAAAGTGGGAATATCGCTACAATTAATTTTGGGGTTTCCCCGTAGCGTCAACGACGATGATAACTCGCTTTAAATAAATCATATTATAAACATGTGAGCTCACCGAGTTTAAGCTCTCGTCTTGATAAATATAGATTCTTATCACGACATAATGGCTTGGACTTCTCGAAGCGTCGCTACATTGGTAATCTAAATAAGTTGAAAATTATCAAGAGCGATTAAGCATAAACTTCGTGTAATGGCTGCTACACACAGTGCCGGCGGCATGGGCCGCCGGCTTTTGTCGCGCGGCTCATGCCGCCGGCTTTTGGCGGGCGTCGGTGCCGCCGGCATCGGCCGCAGAAAGCCGCCGGGCATCATTCCAGTTGTATAGAACGTACGGTTGCCAACATTTTTTGCCAAATTTTTCTATCTTTAAATGTTTCATAGCTTGTTTGACAATAAAAATTAAAAAATAAACAATTCGTTTTTAATTGCGTTTATTATTGACGTATCTTTCTTCTCGCCACTTTGGATACGTCACTGAACTCTTTAATTCTGACCTTCTGAAGTGGCGAGGAGGGAGACGGCGATATGATTTTAAATATAAACTGCCTCCGTGGTCCAGTGGATAGTGTATGCGACTGCTGATCGGAGGTCCCGGGTTCGATTCCCGGGTTGAGCAAAAGTGTTATTGGGCTTTTCCGAATTCTCAGTAGCAGCACGGATTCTGGTCGGTATCGGGAAGTAGGTTCCACAGATTGGCGCTCTTACTGGATTTGCAGCACGAGTAGTAAGTGGCTCTACATTAAACAGTCTGTTCAAAGTACCAGTTTGTCGAACTCAGACAAAACATGCGCCATCAGTGAGGAAGACGACATTCACCAACATTTTAAACGCCCCTTCTTCAGGAAATTAAGTATATAAGGGTAATGCGGCAACAGTGGCAAAATTTAGAGTTCTTGTTCGTGGACGAGATATCTTTGGTTCCCTTTGGTAACCCTTTGGCGGCATAAATGCTATGCTCTTGTGAGACCTCATACAGCTGCCGCCAGGAAGGTAGTATTAGTATTTGTTAACAATAAAGTTTTTCCTGTTTCAGCGCCCCACGCTTTTACAATCAAATATTATAATTAAAAGCACATAGTTTACACTTTAGCCAAGAAATAGAGACAACTTGAACGATCCATAATTTATTTTTTGTTTTTACGTGCATTTATAAAAGCGTGTTTTCTAGTGTTTTTTAAACTATTAATTTATTTTATACTTTTTGGTCTTTGATAACGAAATATTTTTAACATTTATACATTTATTTTAGGTAGGCGAATGTGCCCGCATCCTCTCCATCTCCGCCTGTGCGTCTGTATTACATGATATTTTATCTGTCAGCTTATAACAATCTAGCTCTTCAATCAGGAAACCACTAAGTGATTTTACTCCACTCAGGCCACATACGCCTGTCCAGCCGCAAAAGTACGAACCCTAACTACACCACTGCGTGGTCTACAATATATAATTGGTTTGTTTTAACCTTGAAACCTGATCGTGTCCAAAGTCCATTACATGACCTTTCTCTCAAGTGCAAACACGACTATGATACGATATTCCACCATGGAATGCCAGTGCCTATCTTCCGGCTTCATCATCAGACCTTGAAAGCTATTCGTGGCCAAAGTTCATTACAAGATCTATCTAAGAAATCCAAATCAGCTATGATACGATTTACCATCATGAAGTTCCGGTTCATGTCTTCCAGCTCCATCATCAGATCAGTTTGACAGTACCATATTATTGTATTGTCATCAGAACTACATACAACGGATTTTGGTTTTTATGAAATTTGAAAAATGTTTATGAATATTTGGCAAATATTTTATTTTATTCCAAATATTTAAATAATTCAAATTCCATTACATGGCCTTTCTCACAAGTGCAAACACGACTATGATACGATATTCCATCATGGAATGCCAGTGCCTATCTTCCGCATTCATTATCAGACCTTGAAACCTAATTGTAGTAAAAGTTCATTACGTGGCCTTTCTCACAAGTGCAAACACGTCTATGATACGATATTCCATCATGGAATGCCAGTGCCTATCTTCCGGCTTCATCATCAGACCTTGAAACCTAAGTGTAGTAAAAGTTCATTACGTGGCCTTTCTCACAAGTGCAAACACGACTATGATACGATATTCCACCATGGAATGCCAGTGCCTTTCTTCCGGCTTCATCATCAGACCTTGAAACCTAATTGTAGTCAAAGTTCATTACGTGGCCTTTCTCACAAGTGCAAATACGACTATGATACGATATTCCATCATGGAGTGCCAGTGCCTATCTTCCGGCTTCATCATCAGACCTTGAAACCTAATTGTAGTCAAAGTCCATTACATGGCCTTTCTCACAAGTGCAAACACGACTATGATACGATATTCCATCATGGAATGCCAGTGCCTATCATCCGGCTTCATCATCAGACCTTGAAACCTAATTGTAGTAAAAGTTCATAACGAGGCCTTTCTTACAAGTGCAAACACGACTATGATACGATATTCCATCATGGAATGCCAGTGCCTATCTTCCGGCTTCATCATCAGACCTTGTAACCTAATTGTAGTCAAAGTTAATTACAAGGCTTTTATAATAAATCCAAAACAGCTATGATACGTTTTTCCATCATGAAGTTACAGGTCATATCTTCCGGCTCCATCATCAGATCAGTTCGACAGTACCATATTATTAAATTATCATCAGAACTACATACAGCTGCCAATTTTCATTACGCTACGAACCTTGGAAGATGGTTAAATTAGTTACCTTAGATTCCATTACATAGTTAGTTACATACACGTCGACCTTATAAAAGCGTGTTAAAATATACTGGAGCGAAGGATTTATACCTTACTCAAATTATCAATATTTAGTTTTAGATATCTTAAAAGATAAGTTTGTTTTCGTTAAAGGTCTTGAAAAAGTGTCATGGTTGAAAAATATTTTAAATAGTGTTCATATAATTAATTTAGAAGATAAAGGTTGTCCTAATCTGTTAACCCTATATGATTGCTATAAGTACAATACGATACAATTGTATCTATCATGACTCAATATGTGCATTAATAAATGTTATGTGCTTAAAACAATGGTGCTTTGATAATAAACTTAAAAAAAAAGACACAATATGAATTGTTTCATTTTACTTAGTCGTGTCCTATACTCACTAACATACCCATTTAGTTTTAATAGATACTATGATTGGGATATTACATGAATTGATACACATTCATAAGTACAATAAAAACTCAGCCAAGAGAACAGTTACATTGGTCACTAAGACAAGGAGTTAAACTCCTAACCTGAAAACATAATGTTATTAATCAAAAATTCAAAATTCAAAATCCTTTATTCATTTGGGTCACAATGTGACGCTTATGAACGTCAAAATAATAAATTTATAAAATAATTACTTATACTCAAATTTAAAACATTATTACTGTATGCTTCTACATTTACATTTACTGCCACGTTCGCAAAGCAATAGGTAGAACCATGAGAAAGAACGGGCAATAAAACTCACGGTCACTCTTTTTCATCGCCAGGTTTTGCATAATACACAATTTACATTTTGTAAGGTGCTGCAACTGTTACACCTTCTATATCACTTGTATATATTTACTGTACATCATAATACTCAAGCATAATACTTTTGGTTAGCCTTCTCAGAATAGACATGGTGAAACAGGAGCATCCACTTACATTATATATACCTAATAATGCAGGCAATCCGCGAAAGTGATCAGAACCATGATGGAAATGATGCAGTTAAATATTAAAATCTAATACCAGCCCGCAAGACCGTCATCGACCAGTCATCGCAAGTAGCACCCGTTCACGAGTATGACGCATGTGCCAGCCATCATCCCTCTCGCCATATTAGAGGGAAAGGGATGACCCGACACACGACGCCACCACAAGAAATGACATTTTAGTGAGCATGACGACAACGGTATACGAACCAGCAGTAAGAAACAATCTATTGGTATACTGACCATGACCGCCAATTACCTCCATTTTCCAGATCGTTATTATTAACATAAGTTAGTGGAACACGTGAAGGAATGCAAATGTAGAAAGAATTTTGTGAAGGTGACAAGTGAACAATGATATGATCAGAGATAAATAATGTTAAACTACATTCAACAAATCATAAAAATATCCAAATCCTGTAAAAATCATGTGTTCACGAGGCACCTCCACTTAACATGTAAATAAAATAATCGTGAGTTAAACAAGCCTAAGCCTATCCCCACGGTGTCTTATCATTTAAAAATTCCTTAATAGTGTAATAACCCCTTTGTAAAAGAAAGTTCCTAATTGTCCGTTTGTATTTGTGCATGGGTAAATTTATTATTTCAAGAGGCAATTTGTTGAAAAATCGTATACCAATCCCCGCAAATGAGTTCTGAACTTTATGTAGACGGTAGTTAGTTCCCACCAGTTTATGCTTATTCCTTGTGTTCACGTTGTGCAAATCACTATTTTTGCGGTATAGAATTAAGTTTTTCTTAATGTACATTAAGTTAGCATATATATATTGCGATGCAACTGTCAATATATCTACTTCCTTAAATTTATTACGTAAAGTATCTCTAGCACCTAACTTATAAATTGCACGTATGGTCCTCTTTTGAATGACAAAAATAGTCTGTATATCAGCAGCCGTACCCCATAACATAATACCATAAGACATAACGCTGTGAAAATAACTAAAGTAAACTACTCTAGCAGTATCTATATCTGTGAATACCCTAACTTTTCTAACTGCAAACGCTGCAGAACTAAGTTTGACTGCGAGACAGGATATTTGGGCGCCCCACTGAAGCTTACAATCTAAAGTTACACCTAAGAATACGGTTGATTCGACTAGTTGAATTGTTTCCTTATTTAAAATTATATTAGTAGGAACACTTTTGACATTAGGCAAAGAGAATTTAACACATTTGGTTTTGCTTGAGTTGAGTACCAAATTATTTGTCGAAAACCAATCTAATACTTGTGCAAGAGTGTTATTGACGGTATCAAAGTTACTTAATTTACGATCAACTTTAAAAATTAGTGACGTATCGTCGGCAAACAAAACAATATCACATAAATTTTGTACAAAGAACGGCAAATCATTAATATATATTAAAAAAAGAAATGGACCGAGAATAGAGCCCTGTGGAACGCCCATTCCTACTGGCAAACCTAGAGACCTACTCCCATTAACATCTACATACTGAATTCTATCACTAAGGTAGCTGGCAACAAGATTGAGTGCGGTATCTCTAATACCATAAAGTTTCAATTTAAGTAAAAGCGTATTATGTTCCACACAGTCAAAGGCCTTTGATAGGTCACAAAAAACACCAATGGCATCCTTCGAGTTTTCCCAAGCATTAAAAATATGCTTTAACAAAGTTACACCGGCATCAACGGTGGAGCGACCCTTAGTAAAGCCATACTGTTCACTGTGAAATAAATTATTTGCGTGAAAGTGGCTCTCTAGTTGATGCAAAATAATCTTTTCAAAAATTTTACTAATAGCAGGCAAGATAGAAATTGGCCGAAAATTACTAGGGTCGCTCTTTGATCCCTTTTTGAATAATGGTATTACTTTACTGTGTTTCATTAGATCAGGAAATACTCCTGTATCTACGCATCTGTTGAATATTGCAGCTAAATATGGAGCTAAGCTAGAAATAATTTGTCGCACAAGTTTAACAGAAATGCCCCATAAGTCAACAGATTTTTTATTATTGAGCGTCTTGAATACCTTCAGTATGTCATTGGTGTCAATATATTTAAAATTAAAAAGCACATCACACTCATTCACATTGCCCCTAACCAACATTTCTGCTTTGTTTGGACATGAATCTAGACAGCTGGTTGTGTTCACTGGTATGTTTATGAAGAAATTGTTGAATGTCTGAGCAACATCAGTTTTCCTAGTAATAATTTCACCATTCAATTTTAATTCATAATTGTTATCTACCAATTTAGCTCGACCAGTCTCATTGTTAATAATGCTCCAAGTAGTTTTAATTTTGTTCTTGGATTCTTTGATTTTATTGCTTAAATATAAGGATTTGGCTAAAGCACATGTCCTCTTAAAAACCTTGGAATAATTTCTAACATATTGAATAAATTCAGGATTAAAATTGTATTTCTTCATACCATAGAGATCATACAACCTAGCTCTACTTTTGTATATACCTACTGTTGCCCAATCACAAAAATTTACTTTAATGCTCCTTGCAAACGTCTTCAGTTTAAAAATTTTATTGTACTCATCATTAACAATTTTAAATAAGCATTTATATAATTCATCAGGATCATCAACGGTTAAGTCAATACTGGCGATCTTGGCAGCAACATCATTACTAAAGTGTTTTAGGCGAGCAGAGGTCATTGGCCTACATGTAATTTCTTGTACTTTAGGGGTTGTATTAGTTGGAATTACAACCTTTTGCCCGCAGTGATCCGATGTCAAGTCAGTTAAAACAGCCTTACTTAAATAAAGACAATTGCAAAAAACATTATCTAAGCATGTAGACGAATGTGAGGTTATTCTAGTTGGTTCAGAGAACAAAACATTTAAATTAAATGACCTAAATAAGCTAACTAACCTAGTACAAATTGGTGATTTTTCTAACAAATTGACATTAAAATCGCCGCATATGATTATAGACTTCCTACTAGAAATTATGTGTTTTAAGACATCCTCAATAATGCTTTCAAACTGAGTAAAGTCGCTTTGTGGTGGTCGATACACACACACTATAATATGTTGTTCAAGCTCAACACAAGAAATCTCAGCAGTGCGCTCGATAGAAAGTTTAGCTATATCCTTACGTTCTTTACATTTCAAACTATTACATACATATATTAGAGAGCCACCACGAATAGCCTTCTTTCTTACGAATGCACTTATAACTGAGTAATGTTGATTGTTAAATATTAATTGGTCACCTCGCAACCAATGTTCTGTAATACATAAGATATCAATCTTATGTTTATTTAAAAATAAATCTATTTCTAATTCTTTGCCAGATAGGCCTTGTATGTTTTGATGAACTAAGTTTAAAACACATGAATGCCTATCTGTTGTCTCATCTAATAGTTTAAACTAATAGATGTGTCAATACTACTATTGGTATAACTATTATCTACCAAATTCCTAAGTACTCTAGTAGTACTCCTGTCAGTATATAAATTAAATGCTAATAATTTAGCAAGTTGTCGCCTATGTACATAAGAAAGATACATAGTATCTTTTGTTAAAAAGAAATTACTAATAAAAATATTAGTGTCAAAAAATAAAATACTGTCACTATGACATGTCCTATTGTACAATAATAGATTTAATTTGCCTATCTGCCTGTTTTGGTCATCTGTGAGAGCATATGAATAAGGCAATGCACAAATAATAAAGCTACATCCTATTTTTGTGCTAACATCTATCATTAAGTCTGTTAATTCTATGAGACTGTTTTTGGAGACTAATGAGCTGTCACCATACAATATGATGACAGTAGTTTGTGCATTCAAGTCGGCATTCTTAATCTTATCAACTAGGGTACAAGACTGAGCTCCAGGTGAACAAAAGTTCTGTACTGGTTGCTCAGTGTAATGATCAATTAAGCTCCCTAAACCCACTCCCAGTTGGTCTGAAAAAATTATTACATTCTTACTGTCAGTCTTTACTGGATGCAGTTTGTTTTGTGTATTATACTGACATCCATGTGCATTCAATTCTATTGATTCAGCAGGTGTAGTCGCACAATTAGTTGTACAACTGGAACAGTAATTATTAGAGTTGGATAATGAGATAAGTTGTTTTAAATTTTCTCGACCAACTCTTGAAATTTCTTCATATTTTAAAATGTATTCATGAGTCTCATTCTGGTGTTCCATTATAGTTCTAGTGAGTTGAGCTTGTAGATTTGATATTTGTGCTTGCAACTCACTTGTGTGTTGTTCATATAACAACCTACCAGAAACTAATTCTTCATTTGTTTCCTCAAGCTTTAATAAAAGAGACTCACACTCTTTATTTAATTTACAGTTATCTTGTGCATACTGACTCAATTTGGTAGACCACTTAGGACCAGATCTAAGTTTCTTAATTAATTTATTTAACTTAAACAATTTTCTAAATTTATTCTTACTAAGGCATTTTTTGAAACAGTTACATTTAAGAGCTTTTAGCACATTAATTTTGTCACCCAGGAGCTCAGAGAATAAGTTGTGAGTAGCAGTACTGTTAAAGGCCGCAATTGTGTCTTCTAGAGTTGAAATTCTGCCATAAGCCTCATTGAGACTTGCTTCTAACTCCGTATTGCGGCTAAGTTGTCTGGAGTAAATTTCGTCGCAGCTGCTGAAACACCTAACTTCTTCTCGTAGTCTGTCCCGTTGATCCAAGACATCCATATGCTCTATATGCAGCTCCGTGAGTTGTGTCTTCAGCTCAGATATACGGTCATTTACAATTTTAATTTCTTCTTCACAGTCAACGCGTTCCCTTAATAGTTGACTGTTGTCATCCTTGTATTTCTTTAACTCGAGCAGAGTTATTCTTAATTTATTTTCCACCTCCTTGGCCGTTGCCTTCCGAGTCATCATATGGGTAGACATCGCCAAGGATTACAAATTACCTAAAAAATAAGAAAACAGCTGAGCAAAGTCAAAGAAGAGAAGAGATGTGATGGGGCTTGAGTATTATTGTATAGACAGAATAAATAAAAAAAGTTACAAAAGAAAAGGGGGGTATATGAATAAAAAATATATTAAGTTAATTAATTGTAGAAACTTAGAAATTGAGAGCAATTTAGGTAATTTGAATACTTTAGAGTAATTATCTAATACTTTTATAAGGTTTCTATTGAAATATCTCAGCTGATGAACTTAATCAACTTATTAATAAAATGTAAGTAGGTATACAAGTTACAGGTTTAAACCAATAATAGCTAATACAGAAAAGTACACAAATATATGAAGTACAGACAAGAATAAACAGTGTAGTAATTGTGAAGTGTATCTGTAGATTGTGTTTGTCTGGGGCTGTTGTTTGGTCTTCGATTTTGCTTCCACATATAGTCAAGCAAAAGGAGACAGAACTGAGCCAGATGTGTGTTGGACGTTGCTCACACGGGGGTGAGCCGAGTAATTCGGTGTTGTGGAGTGTTGAATAAGTTTGAATAAGTATTATACTCCCCGGGTTTAAGTCGTAGTCGTAGCAGATGTAAATTCAAATCCGTCCGTTGACACCAAGTCTCCGTTCTGTTCGCTCGAACTTTGGCCGTGTAGTTATTATACTTTTACAAACACAATTTTAACAATAACTTCTTGTCACTATTTTATCAATATATACTAACTTATATGTTAAATAATCAATTAAAATTATATAAAAACTTTTTTAATTACGGAGCTAAAATTATTGACATCTGGCGGTTACAGTTGCCAGAGCAAAAAAAAAAAAAAAGTCCATATGGTGAATAAGATAATACCCTACTGTTGTTATCTGCGATCCGTCGATCGCAGATAACAACAGTAGGCGTGACGCAGAACCGCCAATAATACCCTACTCAGATGATATGAAAACCGAAGATTGAGAGTTAAGTGATTAATAAATAGAGAAAAAAGAAGTGGAGAAAGAATGCCGCCTTGTGGGACGCCAGAGTCAAGATCACATCAACGAGATAAGGACTCATCAATGCGAACAAACTGTTGACACCCCAAAGATAGGATGGGAACCATTCCAAAGCTTCAGGTGCGATCGAAAGGTGGGATAGTACGGAGAGGAGGATATCCTGACTGACGGTATTAAAAGCGTTCAAGAAATCTACCAAGACCAACACAGTGACCTTGATATCCTCCACTCCTGCTCTAATACCGCCAGTCACTTTAAGGAGGGCTGATGTTGTGCTGTGTCCCGATCTGCATCCTGATTGAAAAGGACTCAACAGGTTATTAATATGTACCAATCGGGTCAGCTGCTGGTGGACACAAGCCTCGAGCACTTTGGATAGGAAAGGAAGAATGGATATAGGGCAAAAATGACTAGGTAAAGTAGGGTTGGGAACCTTGGGTAGAGGACGAATATAGGCTTTACGGCATACCGAGGGGAAAACGCCAGACACGATTGAAAAAATTATAATTTGAACAATTGGGGATAGGAGTTCATCTAAGGCTGCGATAATCGTACGACGACTAATGTTGTCGCAGCCTTAGATTTTATGGATAGGATAACCTTTTTGACCTCACCCTCAGCGACAGGAGAAAATTGAAAAGAGCTTACGTTTGGCCTTGGCAAACTGACGACATAATTGACCGTCCGATCCCTGGTTTGGCGATCCAAGGCAGGCGTGGTGGCGAAATGCTGATTAATATCATCCAAACCAACGACTTTTGGCAGGTCAATCTGTCGCTGCCTGCCAATGCCTAGAGTTCCTAAAAACTTCCAGACATTCGCAGCAGAAGTAGATGAAATATTTTTGAGAATATGACAGCGTTCGGCGTTACGTATCATCTGGTTGCAACAATTCCCTGCAGCCCTGAAAACGACCCAGTTGGTGTCACAGCTATCTTTTTTATATTCCCGGAAAGCTCATTCCCTGCGCCTCATAACCATCCGAATCCCCTCCGTCATCCATGGCGCTGGTGGGCGCTTCAGCTTGACTCGCTTGACCGGAGCATGAGCGTCGTAAAGGTCTAAGACAGCTTTGTTGAAGACTTGAAGCTTATCATCGACCGTGGTAGCTGTAATCATAGGTTGTCAGTTAATATTAGATGCGTCTTCTTACAATTTATTCCAGTCAACACGGGCAAAACTACGCAAGTGCAATAGTTTAGGCTGAGGTTTAGGTGGTTTAAGGATATACGAAAGGAAAATAAGGTCGTGATGGGAGAAACCAGGAGCGGGAAATTGACCATGGGTAGAGACAAGGGAAGGATCAGCAGTGAGGATTAAATCCAACCAAGAATCTTCCCCATTGGTGTTGTGATGTGTGGCTAGAAGGGGTAAAATATGAAAACTGGCAGATTCTACTATGTGGGTAAGTTTATGGGACCGAAAGGAATGTGGGATTAGGAGATTGGTATTAAAATCACCCATTATGATGAGATGTGCATATTCAGACCCTATAGATTCCAGCACCGATTCGAAACTAAAGAAGTAATCAGCGGATGGCGGACAGTATACAACACCAAGAACGGCTTTCGCACCCTTGACACAAACCTCAATAAATAAGAATTCAGCCGCAGCAAAAAATAAGTACAACTTTGGAATCTATGCATATCCAGCGGAGGAACTAAATGTATCGTTCCATTTTACAAACGTCAAATGTCAATTTGAAAAGTGACAATTCTGTCTTTGATGGGAAAATAATAACATTGAAATCTAACCAACAAAGCCGGAACTTAATATTTTTTTTTATAAATTAATATAAAGCTAACAAATATAATAATTATACGGTCATTGATTTAAATACTAAAGATACGTGCGACCGAACATTTGACAGATGCAGTCACCTTACAAACAAAATAACGCCATCTATTAAAACTTGTATGAACTACGATGTAAATCGGCATGGTCTGCTCCTAGACATAACCTTGTAAGAGCGGGGTGAGGTATTTTTCGAGGTACAAAAAAAAATATTTTTTTTCATTTTGGATTCGTACCTAATGTTTTTTGACGTTGGTGTATCTTTGAATTTTAAGAATCAATTAAAAATAATTTTGTTAGAACATTGTTTAATCTTATAGTAATAATAATAAATCTTTTCATTTCATCGGGTACAACGCCCGCCGCTTCAAAGTTATGTCGCACTTTTACGCGGCTTCGCGCCGTTTTTACCAATATGAAAGAAAATTGCTTTAAATAATGTTAGAAGTTGATGACATAGTTTTAAGTTACCGGTGACATGAAATGTTATCATATTTTTTATAATGTTTTTTGTCGTAGTTCACGCAACCTTTCACGGCACAATTGGCATTTTTTTTCGCAAAATTTACGACCGCTTCCGATGACAGCTGATCGCGTTCTAGTTCACTTCGTTAAAGAGAAGACCATTTTAGGACCAAGTTCGAGGCGTCATTGTAACATGCGGTCCGCCCAGTCCTTACGCAGTAATATATATGTCAATGTATACGGTACATATCTAATATTCAATAAGAAATGATAAGTGAAGTGGGTAATTAGGTAATAACATAGTCATCATCATCAGCCTTTATCAGTCCACTGCTGGACTAGGCCTCTCCTTTGAAAGGAGGAATTGGCCTACTATACCACGCTGGCCAAACGGATTGGTATAGGGTTTGTATCAAGTTTTCCTTCTCTTACAGTGCTGTTTTCTGCATAATATGCTCCCTCTGTCGGCTCTTACGACACCCATGGGATGATATGGGGTGGTGACAATCCGTATTCTTAATCCGTCACCACACGGATATATGATAACATAGTAGTCAGTCATAAATAGTGCGATACGTGTGAACTATGTACCTACTAACAGGCGTCAACAATTGGGAATCAAAATTTACTACCTACATCGCATTGAAAGTTTCAGTTAGTTTCGCCGAGACCCGTTATTAAAAGGTTTTGCTGTCCCGGAACTACCAGTACTGCTACCAGTGGCTTGCGCCTCACTTCCAGGCACCTTTGGATACTTCGCTATTAAAGAACTTAGTTCATCCGCTGAAGTTATATTGCATCGATGACCATCAGGAGCCTTTACAACTATGAAGCCGTCCTGTGTCCAGCACGACCGCATCCCAAAGTGGAGACGAGCCTTGGCAAACGTTATAGTTATAGTTATAGTTGGTCGTGGGTTTTCCGCACTTAGCCACTTATTTGGGCCATTGTGCGTATGTGGCGACTTCATTGACGCCGACTACTCATACCACCTTAGTTCCTTCCAGAAAGCCATTAGTTGGCTGGTGTCGTTTAAAGCTTCACTCATGGTTCTGGGGTTGTTCAGCAGCTTTGCCCGTTGATCGCTCACACTTGCACAGTGCAGAATGACGTGAGCGGTTGTTTCTTCGGTTTCCATACAGCCCCTGCACAGTGGGCTGTCCGTAACGCCTATGTTGAATAGGTGCTTGTTGAGTGGACAGTGGCCGGTTATTATGCCCGTCAGATGCTTTAGTGTTTTCCTATTAGAATGCAGCAGCTTGTGTGAGAGTCGCCTGTTCAAGCAGGGGATGGCATCTTTTGTTTGTCTGCATTCTTTTTTATTATGTTTGCCCACTGTTTTTCGTGTTCATGTGCGGTTCTCTCACGTAGCCACGTTTTGATTTGGCTTGCTGGTATCGGTACAATCGGCTCGGGTCCCATTATCATTGCGTCCGATCCTTGCCGTGCCAGTTGGTCTGCGGCGTCATTGCCTGCGGAGTTGCTGTGGCCTTTAATCCATTGCAGCGTAACCCGATTCTTCTCTGCAATCTTTTGCAGCTCTAGGTGGCATTCCATGATGAGGCCGCTGTTAAAGCAGTTGCTGCCGAGAGCTTGTAGTACAGAGGCACTGTCCGTGATAATGCGTATAGACAGGTCACTTACGTTCCTAGACGCGATTGCTGTTGCGGCTCTTGTTATCCCAACACACTCGGCTTGGAATATGGTGTTATGGGTGCCAAAGGATGTTGAGATGTTGATGTTTAAGTCATGGGAGAATACGCCCGCACCCGTCCCATACTTCGTTTTTGAGCCGTCTGTGTATACTCTGACTTCGTGTATACCAGAGCAGTCTTTGTGTTCCTCCTGCAATTGGATGCGATATTTTTTGTCAAAGACAAAAGTTTTAGGGATGAGATCGCAAGCGGCCTCTAGCATCGGGATCTCTTTGGTTAAGTTCCCTTTTAGGCGTGCGTGAGTAATTCGATCATCCTTTCTCCATAGCCCGAGCTTGTTTAGACGGATTGCTGCAGCGCCAGCTTCCTGCTGGATCATTAGATGCAGCGGTCTTAGGTCCAGTAGTATCTCCAAGGCGGCTGTTGGGGTGCTCTTCATGCAGCCTGTTGTGGCCAAGCAGGCTAGGCGTTGAAGGCTCTGTAGCTTTTTTGTGATTGTGCTTAGTTGCGTGCGTGGCCACCACACTACTGCACCATATGTAAGCATGGGGCGTATAATGGCAGTGTAGATCCACAGGGTAATTGATGGTTTGAGACCCCATTTTTTGCCTATGATTCTCCGACATTGCCAGAAGATTGTGCATGCTTTTGTTGTTTTTGTGCTGATGTGCTTGCCCCAGTTTAGCTTATGGTCAAGTATTACGCCCAAGTACTTGACTTCATTCGATAGGGTAAGCTCCGTTCCAAAGAGTTTTGGTGTTTTGCACATATGGGTTTTCCTTTTGTTGGTGAAAAGTACTAGCTCCGTTTTGTTGGGGTTAACCGTCAGTTCATGTTGGTTGCACCATTCCTCCATGATCCTGATGGCTGCTTGCATCCGATTTCGATCGTGTCTTCTGAGTCACCTTTGATCAGGATGGTGATGTCGTCTGCATAGCCGACCGTGAAGAATCGTCTGTCGTTTAAGTTCCGTAACAGATCGTCCACCACAATGTTCCACAACAGGGGTGAGAGTACACCTCCCTGTGGGCAGCCTTTTGCAACTATGCCCCTTGTGGTGGAGTTTACCGTGAATTGTATTGCCCTCTGTTTCAGCAGTTGATCAATCCAGCCACTAAGGGTTTGCTCAACTCCGAACTTTTCGAGGGCCCGGCTGATACTGTTGAACTTAATTTTGTCGAAGGCACCTTCTATGTCAATGAAGGCCCCCAGTGTCATTAACTTGTTGGTGAGCGCTGTTTCAATGGTTCCCACAACGGAATGCACCGCCGATTCAGTTGACCTGCCACTTCTGTAGGCGTGTTGATGTGGGTGTAGTGGATTGCGCAGTAATGCGCCCTCACGGAGGTATCGGTCCGTAAGTCTCTCCAGCGTTTTCAATAAGAAGGAGGTCAAGCTGATGGGTCTGTATGCTTTCGCTTGTGAGTAGTCAGTTTTGCCAGGTTTTGGGAGGAATATGACTTTAACTTCCCTCCACCTGCAAGGTATGTATCTGTGCGCTATTGAGGCCCTGTAGATGTCGAGCAGGTGCGGCACAATCGTTGTGCATCCCCACTTTAGGAATGCTGGTATGATTTTATCCAGGCCTGCGGATTTGAATGCCTGGAAGCTGTCTATTGCCCATATCAGCCGGTCTGTGGTGACCACATTTTCGGCTACCAGACAGTCTGTTTGGGTCGGTGGTCTGTAGTCTGACTCGTCCCACAGACGGTCATTGGTTACTTCACAACCTGGGAAGTGAGTTTTAATTAGCACTTGGCTAATTTCAGCGTCCGTAGTTGCGTAGGTTCCATCTTGCTTTTTAATGGCGCCAAGGGTTTTGTTGCTGTCCTGAGACAAGATCTTTTTCACCCTGGCTGCTTCATTCGTGGTGTTTATACCGCTGCAGAAACGCCGCCAGGACTCGCCTCTGCGGAATCTTATGCGTTTCTTGTAGTGTGACTGGGCTTCTTTGTATTTGAGCCAGTCTGCTTCCATTCTCGTGTTTTTAGCCCTGTTAAAGAGTTTCCTCAGGTTTTGCCTGAGTCCCTCTAGTTCTCTTCCCCACCACTGGGTTTTGCTAGACGACTTTGGGAGTGTGGGTGCACAGGCTTGCTGATAACTTGTTTGTATACATTCTGTTAGTAAGTTGGTGTTATGTTCTATGTTGTCAGTGCTGGTCGACATGTCCTTAAAATAGGATTTGTCTACCTGTGATACGAGAATCGTCTTGTATTTCGCGATGTTGGTTCTGCGAGGGTTGCGCCTAGGTAGTTGGACGTTCTCTTGCACTCGTATGTCATAGCAGATTCGTCTGTGGTCTGCGAAGGATGGCTCAGCGGACACATGCCAGTTTGTGACAAGTTCCGCGGCCCCATCCGATGCTAGCGTTATGTCTACTATGGTTTGATATCTGGAGCTAACAAAGGTGGGCTCCGAACCGTTGTTAACTACAGATAGATTTGTTGAAAAGATGTATTCAGTCAAGATCTCACCTCGTCTGTTTGCGTCGGGGCTTCCCCACAGCGGATGGTGCGCGTTTGCGTCCGCCGAGATGATTACCTGCCAGCCGTGGTCCTCGCAGTGCTGCACCAGCTCGGCCAGCTCTTTTGATGGGATGTCCTCATCGCCAGGCATGTAGACCGAAGCTGGTACTAACATCTGTTTGTTGGGCCCTGTTTGGAGTCCTACGGCAGTGAGGTCTCTAGAACAGAAGTTGGTTAGCAACAGTGCTGGTATTGTTCGGGGAATGTATATGCATGTTCTCGGTTTAGTGACCGAGCAGTTGTGCAGTAGCTTACCTCCGATGTTGTTTAGACCACATATGTTGTCGCCTCTAATCTACGGCTCCTGGATTAGGGCTATTGTCTGTTGATTAACCTCCAGCAGCCTGCGTAGGGTAGCCGTTGCAATTTGTTTATGCTGGAGGTTAGTTTGTATGACTCTAGTCTGACGAAGAATCGAGGACATTGCTGTCCATAGACTCCCCGTCAGACGAGTCGTGCTCGTCTTTTGCGTCCGTCGCAGCGGTGGGTTGTTGTATAGTCGCTGCGGGCGCCGGTGTAATACGGGCTATGCCCGAGGTGCTTGGGATGGCTGGTACAGCTCGTCCCGTTGTGTCCTTACCTTCACTCGGCGTCTCCTTGGGCCCTACAGCCGCCGAGCTCTCCCCCCCGCTGGAAGCGTGGAACATTACGTACACGCTGCCAGCGAAGAAGGAAACCCGACGGCCGCGTCCCGTGATCTTGGGGATCTCGGGTTCCGGGATGCCCAAGGTAAGGTACACGCCGTGCTCCTGCAAGGATGCGCCGTACAATTGCCACGTTTGTACGGCGTACCAGGGGTTTTGGGCAATGAGGAGATGGTGGATCTTAGGTAGCTCCATGGTGATCGTCCTCGGCAGCCACAGCGCTGCGCGTACGCGCTTCGCTAAGTCTGACTGCCTGATGACGACCAGCCTGGTCCCCTCAATCGGCGATCTTAGTTTGGCTACTGCGTTTTTGAGCCACGTTAGTGAATGTTCGTTCTCGCACCATAACTTCAGGACACCCTCCACTGCAAGAGGTTTGCCCCTAAAGGAAGGTGCGAGTGCCGGCCCATTATTCGGCGGTGTGGCGAAGGCAGTTTCAACTATACTCTCTTCAATTGAGAGTTCGAGCTGCCTCGCCTGTTCCACCGTCAGGTCCGTGGCGGGGGTGGTAGCGATGGCTACCATCAGCTGCGAGTTTGTCGCGTCTGCGTAGCTCTTACCACTCTTGGGTGTGGCGTCTGTTTTCGCCCGTTTCGACCCGGCGCTGGGTGGTGTAGAGTCCTCAGGGCGATCCCTCTTCGTGCTTGGTGTCGGAGTGGGATGTCCTGGTGGCGCCGGATCGCGTCTTTTTGGGCCGCGTTTGTGGCGCGGCTCTTTGTTTCTACACGACGGCTGCGCAGCGTTACCAATCCCCACCGGAGGCAAACGTTGTCTGACGGACTTTTGTCAAAAACTCTTTGACTGAAATTTGAGAGCCTTTAAGTCTCGTCTCGGCTTTCCATGCTGTCGACTTTTGCTCGTAGCTGCAGAAACGGACGAGAATGGGACGATGTCGATCATTGGTAGAATTACCAAGCCGGTGCGCTGACTTTAGTGAAGATGCTGTCATATCCTTCAAGCCTAGTTTTTTGTTAAGGATATCCACGATGATGTTGATGCAGTTCTCCTCCTTAGCCTCAGTGATACCATTGAAGATCAGGGCCTTCCGCCGTTGTCTGGTTTCCATGACATCCCACATTCTAGAACATAATCTACGACAGAACAGTATCAACGAAGCGATGTTGCGGTTGCAGTGATATTTGTGTGGCTATAGTTAGGATGCTAGAGACCGACTTAGGCCAATTTTCACCGCAATAAACTACTCTGATGGGGGCGGTATCTTACTCACTGGCTTATTTTCTAAATAATATCATTACCTACATTTATTTTAATTAGTAGATCCCCAAAGGTTTAGCACCTTTGGGAACCTACTAATTGAAATAAATCTGTGATAATGGCAAGGTGGGCAGATGGAGACGACGATGGCGGGACGAACTGGATGCATATGGAAGAGACTGGCCTATGGTGGCACAAAGCAGAGCTGTGTGAAAGGAGAAGAGGCATAGGCTTTTGCCCTGCAGTGAGACGATACAGGTTGAAAATAATAAAATACATAATTTTTAAAAGTGAGAGGAAATAACAAAAGAGTAAACTGTTGCTATAGCCCCGAGAATCGAGATCTTTCCACTGATTTATCCCTGTTATATGAGTTCTATATTTTGCTAATCCAAGTCTAATTATAGTAGGTAACTCAAAATCCATGTAGATTATTCTCAAAATAGAACCACGTTCGCCCTTGAAACTAGTCCACACATACGAACATCAGCTGGTAGTCTTAGTTATGATTTAGGTGCAACAGCTGTCGCGGGCAAGTTGAACGAACCGAAAGGGCTCAGTGACCTTAGCGTGCGATTGGCAGTTTGGGTAAATTAAAATACATCTTTGTGTTTGAGGTGATGTTTTTGAAATTCTAGTGTACCTTAATTTTTTATGCCTTAATTTTTATATTATACTCTTATGCTTTAAATTTTTAGGTTAATTACATTAACAGTTTAATGCAGGGTGATGTGTATGAAGGATAACTACCTCGTTCGTAACGATAATAATATAATAATAATAATATTCTACCACATACACACATCACCATCTAGTCCCAAACTAAGCAGAGTTTGTACTATGGAAACTAGACAATGGATAAACATACATATATGTTTTTTTGTAAATAAATACATAATTATTATACATAGAAACACCCAGACCAAGACAAACATCCATGTTCATGCACACAAATGTTTGACTTGAGCGGGAATCGAACCCACGACCATCGGCGTAGCAGTCGCTTACACTCCCGCTGCGCCAACCGGTCGTCAATAATAATATAATATTTAATATTTGCTGGCAAAACTATCTGTCTTCGAAGATCTTCTATGAATTTTGCAGATTAAAAAAAATCGCTGTTTATAAAAAAAAACTGTTGCCGAATTAAATTTTTTGAAAACATGAATAAAATTTACTTCAAGTTCCTGTTAGGAACTGAAAAGGACAAATAATATTTTAACAATATTATTATAATTTTCATAATAAACTAGACATATGTAACATCCCGTAACACGAAATAAGTAGCTGTCCTATAAATGAGAGTATACTCTTATTTTAAAAGCTTCCTAACAATCTAAGAAAACTATCTATAACTAACTTTAAATTCACTATACACACCAAATTATGTTTTAAAGCATTTACATTTCGTAAGCACTTAAAAAATAACACGAAACAAAGGGACATTTCATTTAAAAATAGCTTTAACTGTAATTTATTTTTACTTTAGGGGGAAAAGCCCTTTAATACGCAATTTTCCCTGAAAAAGAAGTAACCCCAACACCATCTAACACTGTTTTTCCAGTCAGCATCCAATGTTTTCCAACCCTTGCCTTATAATGCCCGGTATCATGTTTTTTCTAATGCATTAGGCCACATCTGCGGTCATGTCCTGGCTGCTGTCCAAGGGACATTCTGCTTTTATTAAACTTAGTTTACCATATTATACTGTGTGGTTAAAGACATCGTAGATGGAAAGGTCGTTACAGAATAGTTTTGATATTTATTTTTGGGAGCGGCTTACGGAAGGGTATGTTATCAAAGGCTGCTCTTGAATATGTTTTGTTTTATAATACAACAAAGATAGCCATTGAACTTGTCTCTAAATGGAGGCAGATGAGTACCAAATATTAAAATAAGCGTATGTTTTCTTAGTCAAAAGTAAATGTTCACACATGAACATGCCATTTCAGCGATATAATCCTACGTGAGTTTTTACCGCAACAATTACTGTTCGTGATTTCTATTGAATTAAGAGAAAATCACGTACTCACCTAAGGTACATATCGCTGAGATGGCACCTTTTATACACAGCACACAACCGTAAAGTTGTGTGTGTGTGTACATAGGATAAGTTTAGTATATAAGATCATGTAGTTTAAGAAATAAACCAGTAACAAGTTTTTTAATCATTTCCCCTACAGCAGGGGTTTCGGGAGGGGGCTCCCGAAACACGCAGTCCTCTTGTCCCTTAAATTGACAAATTACTGACTGACAACTGGTATACAGCAGACTTGCGCACCATCCTAGCGCTTGTTTCGCTGTATATTCAGTAACTGACTAACTTAGTTGCGTCGTTCGGTAGCGGATCAGGTATCGGTCTCCCTGAACAGGGTCGCCCCGGTGCTCGAGAAGTCGCACATACCGTAACGAGGAAACAGATCGCAACTAAGTTACCTTTTGTTTTCACCCCACCCCTTGTTTGGTTGAACAGGATAGGATAGGGCAGCAAGGTGGACGTACAACAAGCAACGCAATTGTAAAAAGCCAGAGGAGCTACTACAAAGAAATCGGACGCATATTGACCAACATCAAAAAGGACTCGGCATCCAGGAAAACATTAAAATACATCGCAGAAAGAATATCGCTACTCACAGAAGTATTTACCAGAGCTTCCGATAACATCCACTACTGGAAGACCAGGACATCTTAGAAGAACATACTTATACAAAGCCTACTTCGGGATAGTCAAAGACCTCTTTAATACGAACAACTTGTAAAACCAAACAAATCTCAAACATTTCCATCAATTATGTCCTTTTATGTGTCTGGCAAATAGTTACTCTGTAGCAAAATCCGATTATAAACAACAGTATAATATTGAATCTAAAAATAGCTCTATAACTACAAGTGCTGGCTATGTAATAGTTACATGCATAACATATACAGGTGCGCGAAACTTAAAGCGTTGTCAGCAAAACAGCGTAATAATAAAGTATGCAAACTGTACATAATACATGACTCAACCATTCAATGTTTTAGTGTAGATATTGTGGCAAACTAGGTCAACATTTAGTATCACACCTTGAACTTCAAAAGAAGGTTAATGTCAACAATTACGTCAATAAAAATGACGAACATAAAGGGGTAAAGGATCGGAAAACCTTTGAAAACCCAACTACAACTTGGAAGAAAACCAAGTCAAACATACCGGACCGGACACACAGAATACAACGCTTTTAGCAACGGCCCTTGTGCATACATAAGCCAAGATAAAGGCTACTAAGAGTGCTGTGTGATCAAGGTTGTCAGGCTTCATTCTCACAGAAGAAGTAGCCAAATTACTATCCAACACTCGCAGTAAAATGAAATGCGAGATAGTAGGTATCGGTGATGAAACACCGAAGACTTCAAACCACAGTGTTGAAGTTAACTTACAATCAAGATTGCCACAGTGCAACTTGGTCAAACATACAGGATCGGACACACAGAATACAACGCTTTTAGCATCGGCCCTTGTGCACACATAAGCCAAGATAAAGGCTACTAAGAGTGCTGTGTGAACAAGGTTCTCAGGCTTCATTCTCACAGTAGAAGTAGCCAAATTACTATCCTACAGTTGCAGAAAAATTAAATGCGAGATAGTCGGTATCGGTGATGAGACACCGATAACTTCAAACCACAGTGTTGAAGTTAATTTTCAACCAAGATTGCCAAAATGCAACTTGGTCAAACTTATAACAAAGGTACGAACAGTTTCTTTGCTTCCTTGGAGTGGTGAAGCACATGCAATTAAATGAAAATTGCATCGTTGACCAATTATTTAAAAAATCAAACTAACACTAAATGCCCTACAAAGATTACTACACTAAAAGTCAAGTAATATACTTTGGAAACATCTATGCACTAGTTGTTTATAATAAAAACCAATAAGCAAGAAGAGATAATTATTCGAGACGTAGGAGTTATAAGAATCGCCGACAACGGTATAGCAAACTAAAGCCAATAACTGTATAATACGCTACACCCACAACGTGCACCACATCAAGACAGCTAACAACCATCCACGCACGCTGCATGGAACGCCATCTACAGCCAGCCGAACCATCTGCCGAAGCCTCCCAGGCAGCAGCCACGGAACCAGGACGCAGCCAAGGATGACTCCATATAATTAAACCAACTGGAGTTGCCTGTTCCTCGGAGAGGCCAGAATGTTCACACATGAACATGCCATTTCAGCGATATAATCCTACGTGAGTTTTTACCGCAACAATTACTGTTCGTGATTTCTATTGAATTAAGAGAAAATCACGTACTCACCTAATTTACATACCGCTGAGATGGCACCTTTCACACACAGCACACAACCGTAAAGTTGTGTGTGTGTACATAGGATAAGTTTAGCATATATGATCATGTAGTTTAGGAAATAAAGCAGTCACAAGTTTAATCCGACTTTGACTCGATACCCTTCCCACATCTCTGCCGGTGGCCAAGACACCTTTAGCCATCAGTACTGATCAGCTCGGTGAGTCTATCGAGTTGGCCGTCAGAAAACCATTTCCACCATACCTAATTCCTACCCACAGTCCGTCTGTCATCTCAGGTCACCGGTGGCAGATATCCCGCACCTATCCATATAAGTATATATTAATACGTATGGTAGGTCTAGGGTCTAGGGATTTGTAGGGACAGATAGGATAAGGTTCTTAGGCGCGTACAATTCGTAGGTCTGTATCACAGCATACCACAGTAGTACCACGATAGTACGTGCAATAGGTTAAGGGCCTAGTAGTAGGTGCGTATAAGTGCTGGTCTGTATCACATAATACCACAGAGCACCAAGCCTATACGCATTATACGCTAGGTACAAGTTAGGATAGGTTTAGGATAAATATAGGTATAAGGGGTAGGATAACTAGAATAGGATATTATAGGTGATTGGCTAAGAATCTAGGATAGTGTAGGTTAAAAAGTTAAATTAGTCCCTTAACATTTAGGCATTCCTCTACAGCAGGGTTAATAGCCTAAGGCTGGTAACCCGCTGTTCAGTAAATTTGCAAATCATTGAAATATAAAATATACACGATTTATACACTACTAGTTGAACCGTCGAACTTCGTACCGCCATATATGTATTATACATATCGGAATGATCAGTACGGGACATCAATTGACACGAAACGAAAGTGCGAAGATGGCGCGCTCCAACAGAGTCTAGTGACGTTCGCTACAGTTGAAGAGGGGGGATGACGGTTGACGTTCAACGGAGCAACGACAACCATCACTTCTCTTGGAGACTCCGGGCGGACAACAAGTACCTAGAAACTGTCACTCGTTTCGTGTTAAGTAATACAAAATAATAATAGTCAGTTTTGTTAAATGTGATTTGGCGTAAACTTATAACAAACTTTGATGTGAAGTGTTGAAACCGGCCAAGAATCAAGTAAGCCGCCGACATCAGAAGTGGCATAATGGACCAGCGCGACCACAAGGCGCGAGCGAAGGCGACTGCTAACGCTGCTAGTTGGTGAATGTGCTTTGTAATTTTAAATATATTGACACCAATGACATACTGAAGGTGAACATAACATAACGTATTCAAGACGCTGAACAATAAAAAATCTGTTGACTTATGGGGCATCTCTGTTAAACTTGTACAGTACATTATTTCTAGCTTAGCTCCATATTTAGCTGCAATATTCAACATATGCGTAGATACAGGGGTGTTTCTTGATCTAATGAAACACAGTAAAGTGATACCATTATTCAAAAAGGGATCCAAGAGCGACCCTTGTAATTTTCGGCCAATTTCTATCTTGCCTGCTATTAGCAAAATTTTTGAAAAGATTATATTGCATCAATTAGAGAGCCACTTTCATACAAATAATTTATTTCACAGTGAACAGTATGGCTTCACTAAGGGTCGCTCCACCGTTGATGCCGGTGTAATGCTTGGGAAAACTCGAAGGATGCCATTGGTGTTTTTTGTGACCTGTCAACGACATTTGATTGTGTGGAACATAATACACTTTTACGTAAATTGAAACTTTATGGTATTAGAGACACCACACTCAATCTTGTTGCCAGCTACCTTAGAGACAGAATTCAGTATGTAGATGTTAATGGAAGTAGGTCTCTAGGTTTGCCAGTAGGAATGGGCGTTCCACAGGGCTCTATACTCGGTCCATTTCTTTTTTTAATATATATTAATGATTTGCCGTTCTTTGTTCAAAATTTATGTGGTATTGTTTTGTTTGCCGACGATACGTCACTAATTTTTAAAGTTGATCATAATTCATGTAACTTTGATAGCGTCAATAACACTCTTGCACAAGTATTAGTTTGGGTTTGGACAAATAATTTGGTACTCAACTCTAGCAAAACCAAATGTGTTAAATAGGGTATTTGACAAAAAAAATCGAATTAGTCCGTCAGTTAGATTATCAAAAAATATTGGATACGTATTTTTTGTTTTATCGAATCAGTAAAAAATTACGGAGATAAAACGCATCAAAGATGGAGAAACGTATAAGAGTTGGGGCTTGTAACGTCACTTGCCAGTAAAAAGTGTACTGGCAAGTGACGTCACACGAGTTTTCAGCGAAGTTTTTCGTCTTAATTTTTGTTTACGCGACTTAAGAAAATATACGTGTCCAATATTTTTTGGAAATCTATCTGACGGACTAATTCGATTTTTTTAGTCAAATACCCTATTCTCTTCGTCAGAAGTGTTCCTACTAATATAATTTTAAATAAGGAAACAATTCAACTAGTCGAATCAACTGTATTCTTAGGTCTAACTTTAGATTGTAAGCTTCAGTGGGGCGCCCAAATAGCCTGTCTCGCAGTCAAACTTAGTTCTGCAGCGTTTGCAGTTAGAAAAGTAAGGGAATTCACAGATATAGATACTGCTAGATTACTTAGATACTTTAGTTATTTTCACAGCGTTATGTCTTATGGTATTATGTTGTGGGGTACGGCTGCTGATATACAGACTATTTTTGTCATTCAAAAGAGGACCATACGTGCAATTTATAAGTTAGGTGCTAGAGATACTTTACGTAATAAATTTAAGGAAGTAGATATATTGACAGTTGCATCGCAATATATATATGCTAACTTAATGTACATTAAGAAAAACTTAGTTCTATACCAAAAAAATAGTGATTTGCACAAAGTGAACACAAGGAATAAGCATAAACTAGTGGGAACTAACTACCGTTTACATAAAGTTCATAACTCATTTGCGGGAATTGGTATACGATTTTTCAACAAATTGCCTACTGAAATAATGAATTTACCCATGCACAAATACAAACGGACAATTAGGAACTTTCTTTTACAGAGGGCTTACAACACTATTAAAGAATTGTTAAATGATAAGACACCATGGGGATAGATTTAGGCTTGATTAACTCACGATTATTTTCATTTCTGACCATTTAACATAATTATTATATAAAGTTGTTAAATTCTCGTTTCGATAAGTGACATGATAAGTGGATGCCTCGTGAACACATGATTTTGCAGGATTTGGATATTTTTATGATTTGTTGAATGTAGTTTAACATTAATTATTCCTGATCATATCATCGTTTACTTGTCAACTTCACAAAATTCTTTAACCTGTTGGTTGCTGATACATACTACTGAGCTGTGAGTGTTTTATTATTGTAGTATTCGCATGTTTTGCTTTATTTTATTTTTTCTTTCATTTATTTCCAATCAATGACGCCAAATGTTTTGGCTGTGTCAGCAATCATGGTACCACAAATTGTAAAATTAAGATTCTGTTTTTAAAAGAGTGGCATGAGTTTCTTCCAGGCTCTTCTCATAGCCCTACCATCCCGAATCCCGAAAAAAAAAAAGAAAATTGACGTTCATATGCGTTGCTTTTGTAATCTATATGAATAAATGATTTTGAATTTGAATTTGAATCGACTAGCTTGCAACTGCAACCTTGTTGAGCGTATTTTGTCTGATTTTTTTTATTAGTACTGCCAATTTTGTTTAAGTGGCAGTAGTAGTAAAACATTACGCGTTTAACCTTGGAAATGTCATAATAGTTGTGGTGATATCGCCATCACATCACATAGCATAGCCTGTGTGGCGCGGCCCGTGTGTGGCGCGCGGCCCGTGTGTGGCGCGCGGCCCGTGTGTGGCGCGCGGCCCGTGTGTGGCGCGCGGCCCGTGTGTGGTGCGGGGCCTGTGTGAGGCCTGTATTTGGCTTTGAGGAGCCTGGTAACTGGTATAGCTAAAGCATATCTAGCCGAAACTGGCAATGAACGTGAAGGTAGTTTATTAAAGTAATTTGGTTAGAAGATGTAGAGTAGTGTAGAGTCCAAAGACCTTAGCTTTAATGTTTTGGTTTACTTGGTTTGAAATATCTTAAAGTATAAAGGCCCATTTGAGGTCACAGAAGTTCTTTACGATGATCGTTATAATCGCAAAGCCCTTAATTCTAAGCGTAACTGTAAGTACGCACTCGACAGGTTGCAAAAAATGCCTGAATGTCAAAGTTCTGATATTGAAGAAAGTGTTTAAGTTTACATGATGATCGGATCGGACCGTACCAGAGGCTGACGTGTAGCCGTAACTCGGTAGAAATCGGCGTTTACTGACTTAGTAGTCCGTGAGTAAGCGGTATTGTAGTCAGCCCTGCGGAGGTCTCGGCGTTCCCATGTGCGGTCCGCAGAAAGTAGAGTAACTGGAGGTTACTCGGCTATGCGTAGCCATGATCGCATGTAGAGCTTAAATGTTATGGTTACTTGGTTTGAAAAATTATCTTGAGAGATACCGCGAAAGTGAAAACTCAGTTTTACTTTGAGTATCCTGATTATTGATTTTGATACTGCAACTTTGTGCCAGAGGATCAGAGCATAACCGACGATCTTGAAGAGACCAAATTGTGAACCTGAATACTGACGAGACTGTAGAAAACTGGGCTTACATGTTGATTGGTTGTATGATTAAATGTCAGAGGTCGATTTGTAGCCGTAAATCAGTACAAATCGGATTCAATACAACTGTGAAGGCAGTTGTTCGTGAGTACGCGGTAGACAGACAACTCTGGTGTTGGGGTTTGGTGGAAACCATAAAGTCCAGGAGGGACTTGGCGATCCTTGTGAGGATGCGCAGATAAATGGGTTTCATAGGAAACTATAAACTCCAGGAGGGACTTGGCGATCTTTGTGAGGATGCGCAGATAAACGGTTGGCAACCGAGTGACTGGTTTAAGTCCTGGTTTAGTAACTGGAGGTTACTGAATGGTGGTAACCGAGTGGCTGGTTGAGTGCCTGGTTTGGTAACTGGAGGTTACTGAATGGTTATGAATTACATGTAGAGCTTTAGTTATTTGATTTCATTATAACGTGAGTCTATGGTAATTGACTGTATTGTCGCTGATGCTCTGAATCCAGCTCCTATAGTAGTTAGGAATGTAGGAGGTAATTTTGTAAAAGAAATTTCATTGGAATCCTAACACTGTTTTGATTCAACCCTTACCTGGGTTAAGTCAGGAGTGACCGAGCAATGTGATACTGTGCGTGTAAAATGTTGTTACAGATTAACACACAGAGACGTGTGTCTTGTAGGATGGCCGTATCGGAATGATCAGTACGGGTCGTAAATTGACTACGAAACGGAAGTGCGAAGATGGCGTGCTTCGACAGAGTCTAGTGACGTTCGCTACAGTTGAAGAGAGGGGATGACGGTTAGCATTCAACGGAGCAACGACAACCATCACTTCTCTTGGAGACTCCGGGCGGACAACAAGTAGCTAAAAACTGTCACTCGTTTCGTGTTCAGTAATACAAAATAGTAATAGTCAGTTTTGTTAAATTTGATTTGGTTTGAACTTATAACAAACTGTGATGTGAAGTGTTGAAACCGGCCAAGAATCAAGCAACCTGCCGACATACATATAAACCTTCCTCCTGAATCATTCTATCTATTAGAAAAAACCGCACTAAAATCCATTGAGTAGTTTTAAAGATTTAAGCATACATAGGGACAGACAGACAGAAGACACACTTTGTTTTACACTGTTTAGTGATGCTAGAAAACTTCGGGTTGGAAGATTTCACCTGTCTCTTGAGGACATTATGGAACTCTCACACAACACATGTCATGTATATGACGACCGGTTGGCGCAGCGGGAATGTAAGCGACTGCTACGCCGAAGGTCGCGGTTTCGATTCCCGCTCAAGTCAAACATTTGTGTGCATGAACATGGATGTTTTTCTTGGTCTGGGTGTTTCTATGTATAATATGTATGTATTTACAAAAGAAAAAAGTATATAAGTATGTATGTTTCTCCATTATCTAGTACCCATAGTACAAGCTCTGCTTAGTTTGGGACTAGATGGTGATGTGTGTATGTGGTAGAATATTATTATAATATTATTGTGTATCACAAAGATTCAAGATTTTGATGAATATTAAAAAAAACTCGTTGCACAAAAATTTTATAACAATGATGTTGATAAAAGCTGCATCTAAAATCTTATTTCGAAGCAAATTTTGCTTAAATGCGACTGTTGCCAACCACAAATACTTGGCCAAAATATACCTCTACAAATTCAAGTCGAATTTATTTCACAAGATGTCCTGTAATCGTCCATTGTGGGAATGGATGGGTCTCAGACACGCCCAGAAGCAAGATCATGCAAACATCTGAGTAACCTCGGTGGCAAACCGTGCTCATTTGTAGGGAACGCCTCTTACCGAATTTTGGGACGTAGTTACGTGGTAATAGAGTAAGAGCACCATTTTTCGCGGTGTGTTCGACGATTTTGGAAGTATATCGCGTTTTGCTGTCTTTTTAAATTATTTTTTATTTTAATCAGAGGAGATTTTACACGACAATGACGGTTTGTGGTTACTTAATTAATATCGCTGAGTACTGTTCATATAGCAGCGACAGAGCCTAGTGGACAAGTCGACAGACTGCTATGCAGAGGGTCTCAAGTTTGAACTCATGGCGCGCATCAATGACTTTTCGAGTTACGTACGTATTCGTAGTGGACTGCCTCCGTGGTTCAGTGGATAGCGTATGCGACTGCTGATCGGAGGTCCCGGGTTTGATTCCTGGGTCGGGCAAAAGTGTTACTGGGTTTTTCCGGATTCTGAGTAGCAGCATGGAGTCTGGTGAAGTGCCCAGTAACGGCAATAGGCTCGCCCCTTATTACGTGGGACCTAACAATCCATGGTAAAATGTGGGTGTAATATTATACCCACATTTCGGGGATACAGGCGTGAGTCTTAAAAAAAAAACGTACGAATGCAACGTATTTAATTGTTAATACGCACTACGAGAGTTGCAGTCTTTTAGCATCTTCACTGGGATTTTGCTACATTAAATTTATTATATTATTATAAATAAAAGTCATAATTTTGAACCTAATAACACAAATCATTCTGTATAAGAACATGGTAGCAAAACAAATTACATACTAAAAGACTACGTGGACACGCAATATCGATAAAGTACTCGTACGAAATTTTATCAAAAAAAAGTACTTACAGCCGTCCCTTAACTCTACATGAGTCTTATAAGAACGTAAATATAAGTTATTATTACCTTGGGGGACCTAGGGCGAATAAGGAAGTACTAGGAAATTATAAGTTGTTAGAAGATGGAAGTTTGTCGTCGTTATAAGTGGGCACATGTCTATAAATATCTTTAGTAACTTATTCTTATATTTGGATTGAATGAGAACGTTCAGCCATGTCAGGATGTCTTGATGCGGTATAAGCAATTATAACGTGCAAGTTAATCCGTACACAGCTGTCTGATCTTAACTAATATACAGACTGAAATGCATACATATAACACAACATATAATCTGTTGTGTTATATGTATGCATTTAAAATACACAAATGCTTAGAAAAAACATTAAAATGCTCATCGAACAAAGGTTTATCTTTTGTTGGGACAGATACCAAACCACACCATTATGGTTAAGAGCGGTTTAAGGCGAGGTTGCAGTACAGTGCGTAGCTCGACCTCACCTCCCGCAAAAACAAAAACACGGCGGTGGCGTCAGCGAGTGAGCGGGGGGAGGGGAGGGGGGGGTTTCGTGTGTGCATGTGCCACAGCGCAGCGTAAAAAACCGAAGATGAGTTATGCGAACTTCAAAAGTGGCACATTAAAAACTGACAAATTCATGACAAACTTTTTTTTTCTAAATGTCTCATTTGGCTTTAGTCGCTCACGCGCTGCGGTCGGAAGCGCTCGCTCTTTTACTCGCGAGTGTGTACGTTACATTTGAAAATGCCGTCGTGTGTAATGAGATTTTGCTAAAGTACTTAAACTATAGTAGGAAAATGACTAAAAGTCATGGAATCACTTCTCATTCATGAGTATTACAATATTACGTTTTATTTTCAATTTATAATAAATTCAGAATCACAAATAATAGAGTGAATAAAAAATTGGCATTTAGCGAGTGTAAAAGAGAAGCAGTATTGTGCGTGTTCAAAGACTAAAAAACAAAGTATCCAGATGGGACATTCGTAATAATAAAATACTGATGTGTGTTTTTGTCAAGTAATAAAAGTGATTTGAGGCTGAATCAACACAATATATTATTATTATAGAAATACAAAATCATACGTAAGTTACAAACATTGACGGATGATCAAAGTCCATACACTTGTTCTTGTTTTTCTCCTTTTAGTATTAAACAACTAAGTAGATTGTACTGCACAGTTTTCGCTGCCGACCCACCGTCCCCTGGCAGTACCCCTGGGGGTATGGTGGGTCTTTCAAAGCTTAACCGTACTCCCATATAATATTGTTGTGTAATTAGTTTATTAATTTCAGTTCGTTAATTTCAAGTTGTACTATTTTGTGGGATCATTCCCAGTATAGTAGTAGTATTGAACAATTCTATGATAGAACTGTCCTAATTCTATTAGCACAACTTGATGAAGAGAACGGAACTAATGGGATAAGTAGTAGGAAATGTCCCAGTCTAGTTCTATGTATGTTTTTACAAGGGTATTCAATAGAACTACTGGGAATGATCCGTAGTGTCACGACATCGCGCTCATATATCCGAATAAATATGTTTTGTAGACGTTCATTTGTTTAATGTGTAAAACAAATGAACGTCTACAAAACAAATGAACGCCTACAAAACAAATGACTTACAGAAAGTGATCAGCTATCGATAGTGATTGCAGAAAACAGGTGCATGCGAATTTCAACCTAATTGACATTAGTCAGAATTTATAATTTTATTACCCTAATATTGCCAGAACGCGAGAAAAAACAAAAAAAAAACGTTTGTCATGAATTGTCAATAAGGTCGAAAATCGCATGCACCTGTTTTTTGCAATCACTATCGATAGCTGATCACTTTCTGGTAGTCATTTGTTTTGTAGACGTTCATCTGTTTTGTAGACGTTCAATTGTTTTGTAGACGTTCATTCGTTTAACACATTTTTATAAATACATATTTATTCGGATTTTTGAGCGTGATGTTGTGACACTACCCTTGTAAAACCTACATAGAACTAGTGGTAAATTTCCTATAACTGTTTCCCATTAGTTCTATTCGTCTCATCAAGTTGTGCTAATAGAACTAGTGGGAAAAAATTATCACTAGTTCTATCATAGAACTGTTCAATAGAACTAGAGGAAATGATTTGACAGCGCAAGGATGATGATGATGACGGGTCTTCAACAGTACCACAGATTATACCTATAATATACAAAGCATTATAACCAATTATAACCATTAGCAGTAATACCTAAACGATTTATTCTCTAATTTATCTCCTTGTTGCACTATATCATCGTACTAGCGCTTGTCTTCGCTTGTCTAAAAATACAAAAACGTAAGTAGTAAGTCATTATCATACGAGAGATAACACTGTCCAGTTTAATGTCCACGTAGCACGTTGGTATAACACTACGAGCATTTCAGCCAGGAGTACCGTTAAGCTTTAAAAGACCCACCATACCCCCAGGGGTATTGCCAGGGCTACGGTGGGTCCGCAGCGCACAGTTTTTATATTAACCTACTGTTTTAGGTTTCCATTGAATGAAATGTACTATTTTAATAAATGTTATAAATAAATCACATCGACTTTTTATTTCCCTACCTTAAATGAATTAATCAAATTTACTTTGAGGCGAATTGAATTTACTCAAGACAGACAAAGTGATCGTGTCGCATCTGAGTCAAATTATTGTTTGTGATACGGTCAGCATGATGTCACAATGCGCTTCGGTCCAGAGAGTATATGTTTATCTCTATTTCGCGCTAGCGATTAGATATGCTATCTCACTTACACTTCTTATCTAATTCTTAGTGTGCCGTTTTGACATATTTATATTAGTGTGCGTACGCTTTTCGCGATGCGTGCCACTCGTAAGCTCCGTCATTTTACCTTGTCAGTAACCTGTCTACGGTTTCTTACTAGTATGTCTATGGTTTGAACGATTGAGTTTGGAATACGAATTACTTTGTATTTTTGCGAAAACGTACATGCGGGGGTGGAGGGGGATTTCGCGGAGCAACGACGTACGTCCGCCCTCAATCACGCCTAGACAGGCACTGATGAACGGCCGGCGAGCGATATAATGCCAACATTTTGACTATTTTTTATCTTGGAGAAAAATGATAACGAAATTACGAAATCTGTTTTTACCATTTATTTTAAAATAAAAAGCTGTTTCTATTGATAATACTTTCATATAAATTCATTATGGAATCTCTAAGCAGTACACGTTTAAAATTGTGATTTAGTGCCATGTTTGACATTTTTTTTTATCGAACCAATCATTCCAAATCGTGTTTCTATCTTTACGATTTACTAGAAGATATGTTCAACTTTTATACTTTAATTTTTATTCATTAAAAATATCAGAGTTCATGGGACTTTCAGACGTTCAAAAATCTTAAAAAGTACTGCAACCTCGCCTTAACTGACTTCATGTTTCTTTACGCCCCAGATCCCCTTAAACTATTTGTTAGAGTCATACGAATGATCATTAGTAATTTACAATGCTTTTAAATTCTAAAAATCATTGCACACGACGCAGGCATGGGTATGACACCGTTCCATACCAGCGATAAACTTGTTATTAATAATTGAACCTTAAACTTTATGTCTTTAAATATATTTTATAACGTCAATACAAAAGGAGTAAAGAGGAGTGCCTGCAGAAATGCCGTAAACGACTTGATCAGTCATCGATTCGTGCCATCGGACCGTGCTAAATTAGTTGCATAAAGGAATTTGAATATCTCTTCGTAGCCAACTGAGTGATTTTAGTAACAAGCTGCAGTAGCTAGAACATCGCATTGATTTCTTGACGCAGGATCCGATTCATATAACTTTATCTATAATATTTATCTATTTAAAGGCTTGTAGTCTGTATCTGTATCTATACATGATTGCCTTACTAACTGACCGACAGACAAGCGATAGCCAAAACTATTGGGTGCCAAAACCTGAAATAAGGCATGCACGAGTATTTTCCTTGGGGAACGTAGGGGTTCACTAAGTAGAGATTTTCCAAAATTCTCAAGGAATCAGGCACAAGCAAAAAAATTCAAAAATATGTGTAGGCGTAGCTGCAGGCTTTTCTCTTCGGCTATTCTCTTGCAAGTATAAAAAAGGCACCTGCGTCCTGATAGCACTGACATATCAATAAAAACTTAATCTATAAACATGAAACTTAGGCAATGGGTGCCTTAATAACGTAGGCACTCACTAAGGAAGGACTTTTTAATATTCCATCATGAAGGGATTATAATAAAAGATCAAATATTGTTTGACATTTCGCTGATTTTGAAGTTGGCACTATGAAAATCCAAGCAATAGCGCGTCCAATATAATCACGACTAGCGGCCAAACTTTCGTGTTTCATGTGTCGGTTAATAAATGAATGGCACGAATATAATTTTTAATATATATATGTATGTCGTTGCCTATGCATTTTGATTGCGATTTATTTAAAAAACAGTACCAGTCCCTAAAATCAAAAAGCGTTTCAATTTGGACCGAACATTTCACGAATTCTGCAACGATGCAATAAAACGTATTACGTGACATTTTTCCGACCATTTATTTTTTTGAGCGTTAGCCTCTCGCTGAATTTCCGTCAACTGGGATTTTACTAAATGTAGTACTGGTAGAGAGATTGACCGAATTCTATCCATTTGAATTGTAATTATTGTTAATAGCTTGTCGAGAGGTGACTGGAAACATCGTGAGGAAATCTGCATATCTGAGAATAGACATTGCCGGACACTGGTTTCAATATAAAAAAGAGTAAGGCTGTAGTTCACCTCACTGGCTAAGTGCGAGTAGGCAGACTTCACTTCTTTCAAGAACAGGATCGAAAATTCTCAGACCTGTAGGTTTCATTACGATGATTTCCTTCACCATTTCTCAAATCATTTTATTCATAAAGTAAAACATTAAACTATACGCTTAGCTTTATCTATGAGGAACACGAGCTTTACCTCCTGCCGATAGTACTTAATCATTATTAATTAGGCTTGGGATCGCCACCGTATCCTATACCTACCTATAGTGTTATGAGTATCAAGACCTTTTGTTCCTCATAGTTCGTCCGATATGTTCGATGTTGCGGTTTCATTACTCAGCATTTTGTGGTTCTTCAGCTATTTTGAGAATTAATTACTGAAATACAATTAGAATTTTTTTCAGTCCACCTCAACTTAATATAGTTCTAAAATAGGTTACAGTTTTTCATATAATAGTTCACTTGCTTCAAATATTACGGAACGCAAACAATTCTAGACTCTGATCTTTAAAGTCTTACATTTTTGGATTTAGTGTAGGTAAATTTGTCAGAGGACATAATCTAATGTTCCACACGTCAAGCATTTAGTCTTAAGTTAAATCCACGTTTGTGAGTTGGCAACCGTTGTACTGCGGCCACCAACTTGGAAATAAGGAAACAGATGATTTTCACAGTGTGCCAGGTAAGTCATTAAATTTTGAAATAAAATGATAGTATTGACACTTGTCTGTCAGACAAAACTAGAACAAACAGAATGATAGTGTAAAGACCAAGATAGTGAAAATCATAAAGCTTCATTTCCACTGTATGCGTAATGTCACTGGACTTATGAACTACGAGTATGACATTTTCAGATAGTTAATTCCCATGTGGTGAGCTGGAGCAAGCTCCAGCTTGCTTGCTTACAAGGAATTGCATTGCTTCAGCAAGGAATGGCCCATTTGCTGATATAGAGCTGCCTTCTTGCCCAAGCACCTGCACTGTGTCTGAGCTTAGTGAGGCAACTCCTACCGCAAATAGCGTGGCCCAGTATAATGCGAGTGTCATATAGTTCACACTAGTGATTCCATTGACACGACAAGAAAAAATGCCTTCTAGCCCAAGTTTCATGTTTGGTATAATATACCTCTCCAAGTATTCAATAATATGGTGAGATTTGGAGTATACATAATTACTGACACGTGCAAAGCAGCCAAATCAAAATTGAATGCACGCATAAAGATGTATTAAAATGTGAGAAGACTTAAATTTAATACCTAGTTTGTATAAACCATGTGGAAACTGCGAGACAAATACAACCTTTTATTTCAGAATAATTACGCGCCATAGACATACATATACATGCCGTTACATCATTATTGATAGTTATTGTATCACAGCCCTTATCGCTAGAACTAAGATCGAGCCCTCTCATTATTTATTAGACACAATCAGACCCAAACTGTAACGCTCCGGGGCTGGGAAGGTTTTCTTTAGGAATATCTTGGGGTCAAAGAAATATTATCATGATTTACTTTCTCTTTCTTGCAACAAAGGTTGGGTTTGGGACAAAGTACACACGGCGCCAAGCTCAACAGATGCAGTACAAATTTGACACTTATTTCTTAAAGCATAAGAACGGTACAAAGGTCAAACTGTCTAGCTTCACTAGTAACCGTGTGTATTGTTCTCCAACCCTTTGTCCCAATGAGCTGATGAGAAATTACATTATTCGTTGTTTGTTTGCAGAATAAACAATTACATATGAAAACAAGGTGAACGCTCATTTTGCATTGCAATTATTGATGACGACGTTTATTAATGATTTGCTTGCACGAGATAATGAGGCTGTTTGCAGAAGTGTTTGCAATTGTTACATATATACATAGACTCACGCCTGTTTACCGAAGGGGTTGGCAGAGACTACGGAACGCCATTTGCAACGATCCTGACACTCTTGCTTCATTCACTCCCATCAAGTTTCTCATGCATGCTCTTCTGTTTACAACTGTTACTTATTCGAATAATTAATAGCTGTTACTAAAAGTAACGCGCTGTGTGTACTGCGATTTCTTTCTTTTTCAGTTAGTTAATCCTTGCGTTATTCCAGTGCATCTAAAAGTCTATTATTTGAGCCCTGGTCCTGTTTTTTAATCTAACCAGATTGCACAGAATTAGCTTTTCCACGGAGCGAGTGCTGTCTGAACGCCATAAGTCAAAGGGATAGCAACCAAAGTAAGTATATTCAAGGGAACTGACTCCTCATACGGACTGTCAAAGATCTTCATGGGAGCTGGGACCAACGGCGTATCGTGCTCTCCGAGGTACAGAGCAAGAGATAATAATCAACAACACAATATGCAGTCTAGTTCGAAAAATCAGGCTCTCGCTGGCAAAGAACTAAGTTTTAAATTAAATACCCGAGTCTATACTGTTATGATAAAACTGAAGAGTTTGTTTGTTTGTCTGTTTGTTTAGTTGCACGTGGTAATCTCAGGAACTACTGCTTCGATTCGAATGATTCTTATTGAAGGCAATAAAATTCATTCCAATCGAAGCAGTAGTTCCTGAGATTAACACGCCGCGTTTTTAGATAATTATTTATCCTCTTGGATAACAATAGCCTGAACAACGAATGTAGGTATATAATACTCATATACTACTCTTCATATATTTATCTTCGCAAGCACACAATATCTTCGCAAAAAATAGGTACCTATGGGAAAAATAACGTTGAAATATAGCAGTGAAAAATAACAGTTACAAAGAACATTATTATAGTAATAAAATCCATGTCGTTCAAGTCTTATGAGTGTGCTATAAGTTATCATTAGCTAGGCAACAGTGCGTAGCGACTGAACAAGAGATTTTGACGTGGTAACGTTATATAAAAAAATAAGATGATTTTTCTTTGATATTTTTATGTGATGTTACTTCTTTTTTGAGTGCCAGCAATTTAGGATACGAAACTACATATATTATTACGAATAGCTCATGATCACGTAAAATTATATTTTCTTTTCATATAAATAAAATATAATCGACCATCATTCTCTTGGTAACAAACAATAAAAATGTTGACAAAATTTAGTTGACATAAATCAGTTTCCATTTTAATGTATTTATCTTTCAAAAACAGCATTAGTGTAGTTTTATTATAATTCTAGCAGATTTTATTAAAAAAGAATAAAGTTTCGTTTATTTGAAATCAATAACCTCAGAAATCAATCCGCACTGATTCTGATAATTTACTGTTAAAATGGTACTAATAAAGTTCAATGTTATATTTTACATAATATATACTAGGAATAATGTAGTATATAACCTGGGCTGATCAGCAATCATCACAGAGCTTGAACTACTGCAACTAGACATGTGACAAATGGACAGCGGAAATAACAGGTGTCGGTGCTATGAACTAAGGGTTCAATTCCCTCACGAGACAACACATGTTTCGAGTCTGGGTGTTCACTGTGTCCGTTGGTTGAATGTTTGTAAAGTCCCAAGTACACAAGTTATACCTAGTGCGGAAGTTGTCTTCGCTACATAGTATAAAACAAAGTCTGCCTTCTGTGTGTCTGTCCCTATGTATGCTTAAATCTTAAAAACTACGTAAAGTATTTTAATGCGTTTTAATAGATAGAATGATTCAAGAGGAAGGTTTATACGTATAATTGACGCGAGCGCAGCCGCTGGTGGCGTCTAGTTAAAAATAAAATACAACATTCTACTCCTGAAGGAATACAATTACGATACAAATAAAAATAAAGGATTAAAAGTTTATTTGAAAACCGTCAATTTTGAATTCTTGTCACATATTTTGCAACATATTTACTGAAAACCGACATTAACGTTTGAACAATATAGGTACACCTCTGCTGGTACTCCCTACATCATATTGTCCTTGAATGAATAATTCAGCCCAGCCGCTTAATATCACCGTGTCGGCCCCATCTGTTATAATCCATACATTCCATAACTTAACGGGCGCCTCCCTAATGCCAATATTGTGATGCTTATCATACCAGCAGTGCGTCACTTGTTCTTAGGGTGAAAGCTATGTATGTATGAATTTTGTGGTATTTTGTAGGTGACGGGATGGGACCAACAACATTGTTCATAAGTGTATAATATTGTTTCCTTCAATGGAGTCAATCAAGCGTATGATGGCGATCAAACCAATTTAGATACGTATACATAGCTTTTATGTTCACGTATCTCAAAATCCACAGTTGCTTACACTAACAGTAATTCACCGGAGCGCAATCATCAAATTATAAATAAAATCATAATTCGAAATTATTAATGTCTTCTGTCGCACTAAACTAGATAATCTATCAGACAATTAAAATAATCAATTGCATATATAATATGCAATTAATTATTTAAGGCACAAGATAACTAGAGGCAGCCTGCAGCTTTGTTCGCAAATTATTTTTTCATTTAACCGCTTCTTCTCGATCTCGTAAATCCCTTAGTACTACCAACGATCTCAAAAGGAACATACATGCCAAATTTCAATTTTATATGTACAGACAGATTTTAGATAAGAACACATATATTAAAGAAACAAATGTTTTAGATCGTATCGACAAATCTATCCATAACAAACTTCTATAGAAAATAATTACAGACAATCCGACAAAAGGTTGTTTTTCTTCCAATATCAAGATAACGAGCAATTTGGATGACAGATCACAAGAATTTTTATCAGGCAATCTCGTGTTGTTAGAATGATATATATGTCTTGTTACTAATGAGGAAGAGGAATGGCTATGCCAAGTTTTTAGCAACAATATTTTGTGCCATTTTATTTCTTGAAATTTAAGAAACCGAAATATCACTGTTATTAACAAGCAACGACGTCCGTGTGGTGAAGGATTAAGAATACGAAATGTCACCACCCCATATCATTCCATGGGTGTCGTAAGAGCCAACAGAGGGAGAGAACAACATTGTAAGAGAAGGAAAACTTGAAACAAACCCTATACCAACCCATTTGGCCAGCGTGGTATATGTAGTAGGCTAATATCTCCTGTTAAAGGAGAGGCCTAGTCCAGCACTGGACTATTAAAGGCTGATGATGATAACAAGCAAGATCTACTTCTAAGAAATCATCATAATCCTAGCGCTATCCCGTTGTGGAAAAAAGGTGGAAAAAATTCCTGCGGTGGTAAGTCGGTTAAGTGAGTTAAGTCAGGAATCACTTAGCCTGGTCAATCTTCTATTTGATTTAATAGAAACCACTATAGTTTGAATTTTTATGGCTGAGTCATTGTCTAGAGTTTGGCTTGAAAGAACTGGGATTAATTGCAGCAGATTGGTGGAAGCATGATTCTATTCATCAGTCCTTGTCAGCCACAACAAATCTCAGACATAAATGTACTGTGTTGCACAGTGAATGCAAGTAATAGGTAGGTACATGAAAATTTTACCTTATATCTCCTGGTGATGCTCTTGAGTGGACCTATAAGATTAACTCAAAATTTTGGCCAAAATAACAAGAAAATCGAATAAATACCACAGGATCCAGTTCGACGTCCTTCATCAGCAAAATCGTCGGGCAGCAACCACGTGCATCGGATTCACTCAAGTTTTACGATGTTCATTAAAGTACTATTTTTATCACAGATAAACCGTTGCCGGTTATTGATCAAGGAAGCGGCAAACAAACGGGTTCCAAATATTCCACGCGAGAGAGACCAAAACGGCGTCAGCCAATTTTCAGTAACGGAAGTTGACAGTTCAGTGTGACCATAGTCAAAATTTACAATAGACTAAACTAAACGTTACTAAATCGATATAATCGACTTGACTTATCATAAAACTATTTCTATTTCAAACAATCATACTAAGCTATTGAAGAGCTTTCAACTATGCTAACGAGCAGTACAAACTGTTTTGTCTTCTCAAATGTAGGCTCAGTTTACATATAAGCACATACGTAACAGCTAGATCAAAGCGTTGCGCTGTTTGGAGTCAGTTCATAGACGAGAACTAATTTTTTGACTTTGCTCAAGCTTTACGCAAGTTTATCTAAGCAGACCTAGGAATGAGCTGTCCACGTTTGTGTTTTTGGGCGTGAATCAGGCGTTTTATGTGAAATGGATAAGGAAAAACTGATCCAAGGTACAAATAATAAAAAATAGCTTTACTATCCGTACAGAGACCTACATAAGTCCTTCCATTATTTTTAAGTAATTTTAAATGGTTTTATCGTCCCAAGTAGTTATTATTCTCAATATCTTGTAAGATTTTAGACCAATAAAACTTACCTGAATTATCTGTATAAATAAAATCATTGCGTTACTGCCTGACTGGCAGACAAAGCACAGATATTAACGTAGCTGCGGGTATTCTCTAATCACTACATAGTATAAAACAAAGTCTGTCGTCTGTCTGTCTGTTCCTATGTATGTTTAATTCCTAAAAACTACGCAACGGATATTAATGCGTTTATTTTAATAGATATAATTATTCAATAAGAAGGTTTATAATATGCATAATTGACGTGGTGAAGCCGCTGGCGACGTCTAGTAATTTTCTAAACTATGAGTTATACTTGGGGAGCTTTAATTCTTACCAGACTGAGCAAAGATTTTGTGGTGTGTAGCACTCTTATATGTGTATACAGTATACCTAATAGTTGACTGTAACTAAGAAAAAAAGATTGGGTCATTTTGCCTCGTGGTCCAATAGACCCAATCCAAAAGACGTCATGAGCTGTCCTGTTATCCAAAGCCGCATTCATGGTATTGGGGTCACTTCCATCCCCAATTATACGAAATTATCGATAGTAGATCAAACATCTATCCCATTTATCGTTATAACATAGCTATATACTATAAATAAGAACGATTTATTATCATATCGAGCACAGACCGTTTATTTCTGGATTTAGATCTGAGTGGGTATTGTTCAGATCATTTTGTGTATATGTTAAGTAGATCACGGGAAGATGATGGGTATTATTTCAAAATCACTTGAACACACGTGTAACACGCGTGTTCAATTTAGCGTATTTTTCTGCGCGTATGTACTATATGGTCGTTTCAGCATAAGCGCTTACACGCGCGTTACATTAGGTGCTCCAAAAAATGACACTTGCGTAAACGTTCATATTCCGGGGTGTTCGCTCGAAACGGTAGTGATATCGTGTCAGTATAGCGCTTATACGAGCTTAGAAGCGCGGTAACGCTCGTACGAGTATATATCAAAAGTCAAAAGGCACGCGTATGTCAAAAGGCGCGCCTGTACGCGCCTACATGCACTTCGAAAAACGAGTTTATACGCGCGTATCAAACGCTTGTCTGAAACCGCTCTTAGATAGACGTTAACAACGAATAATGTATAGGTATTTATTGAACGTACTGTACGGGCCTACATGCACTTCGAAAAACGAGTTAATACGCGCGTATCAAACGCTAGTCTGAAACCGCTCTTAGAAAGACGGTAACAACAAATTATGTATAGGTATTTGTTGAACGACGAACGATGTATACGCGCGTACGGCACCTCCCACACCGTTATTTGATCCCAAACTAAGCAGGGTTTTGTACTGTGTCAATTAAGGCCTCCCTCATATTGGTCGTAAGCGTTCCTCGAGCGTACGCTCGGCGTCCGTTCGGCGTGCGCCCGGCGTTCACTTTGTACTACAGAGTGAACGCCTAGCGCACGCTGGGCGTACGCTCGAGGAACGCTCATGACCAATGCGAGGGAGGCCTAAGTGATACACATACTTCGTTATATATTTATATTTTTCATTTATAGTCTCAGGCTTGTATCTCCGTAGGCAGAGGTGTAAATATTACACCCAGATTTTGCCATGAATTTTTAGGTCCCACGTAATAGGGGGCGAGCGTATTGCCGTTACCGGGCACATCACCAGACTCCGCGCTGCTACTAAGTATTCGGAAAAACCCAGTAACACTTTTGCCCGACCCAGGAATCGAACCCGGAGCCTCCGATCAGCAGTCGCATACGCTATCTACTGGACCACGGAGGCAGTCCTAATTATTAGGCCAGTGGTAATTATATATTATATTCTTAAATAAATTACATCCAGACATAGAAGTTTTGGCCAGCGTGGTGGACGATGGCCTAACCCTTCTCGTAGTGAGAAGAGGCCTGTATCCAGCAGTAGGACAGTATATATACAGGGTTGATTATGACAGGAGAATAATCATACTCATCACGCCAAAAATTGTGGACAACTACAGCGAAAGGAAGA
This sequence comes from Euclidia mi, assembly GCA_944739405.2. Lineage (NCBI taxonomy): Eukaryota > Metazoa > Arthropoda > Insecta > Lepidoptera > Erebidae > Euclidia > Euclidia mi. The sequence goes on along the minus strand of OX123206.2, from coordinate 9,271,788 downwards.
ATTGATTTTATCACATCATCGCACCAATGTAAACCTGTATTCTATTTCGCCTAACTTGCTCATTGAAACTTGCAATGAAGGGTACATGAGTAAATAAACAGAACAGGGACACAGCTTCATACAACAGCGCGAATCGGTTGCACTACTACGAGCACGCGGCTTATGTGTGCGTGACCACTGGTCGCTTGTCGTGTACGCGGCGAGAGTGGAAAAAACCGGTTTACGTAGGCACAGGCAGTTGACAATCTTAGGGTTATTACGACGCACGTTGTTTGTTTTGTACGTTGCAAGTTTTAATATTTTAATGTAAAAACGTGGTGTTTTATTATTAATAATGGTTGTTTATTGTACTGTGTGTATGAATAATACTAGATGAAATAATTAAGTCATTATAAAGATTTTAACAATGGTAACGTACAATTGGGTTTTTTAATTAGGTATACCTCCTGATAATTTTGTCGCATTTGTTGAATTGCTCGAGCAAAAGTTTCACGAATATTTCGATCTTGAAATAAATATTGTCAATGTTGGCAACGAGATACTTAACATGTTTGCATGTTGTCCACCAGGATCTCCTAGCCCGATCCCCCAGAGGATCCTCATGAACTCATTAGTGGTGAAATTGTGTAAAAGCAATTCATGTTTACAAAACCAATGACTATCAGAAAGTGATCAGCCATCGATAGGGATTACAAAAAACAGATGCATGCGATTTTCGACCTTATTGACGTAAGTCAGAATTTATAATTTTATTAACGTATCAATGTCAGAAAGCAAGAAAATACCAAAAAAAAAGTCTGTCATGAATTGTCAATAAAATCGAAAATCGCATGCACCTGTTTTTTGTAAGCCCTATCGATGGTTGATCATTTTATAGTCATTTGTATTGTAGACGTTCATTTGTCCTCCACAAATTCTTTTTAAACTTATTTTAGATACCTATCCCCGTGGTAAAACTAGTGGCACATAATAGCTAAAGAGATTCCTATGTTTGTTAGCAAAATAGATCATATTACCAGAAAATATTCAACACAATTAGTTACCACTAATTGTGTTGAATATTTTCTGGATACCTCGTTGGGAATGTCAAATAAATCACGCCGTCACGTCGTCGTGTCCTTGGTAACAAATGTATATTTTTATTCCGTGCTTTTAAAAGTTTCAGGTGCATGCCTTTTTTGGTTCCACTCGCTATTATATTTACAACTGTACTTCTGCCGTATAGCGTATCCGTCGAGTCCAAGAATCTGCCCAATCCACGAATCTGTCGAGTTGGGAATCTGCCAAATCACGAATCTGTCCAATCCAGAATCTGTCGTATACGGGGGGCCCCATACAACAAACGTAATTTTTAAGCAATTTGTTACTCGATCTTATTAAACAGGTAGAAACTTAAAAAGTATTTAAGTATACATACAACGAACGTGATTTTGTTTTAGAGATGATGGTACGGAACCCTGCGTGTGCGAGTCCGACTCGCACTTGCCCAATTCTTTTAAACATCAGTTCATAAAGCTGGTATAACCTACCAGCTTAATAGCAAAAGGAATACGAGATTATGTCAGAAACAGGAGAAACCAAATGCGAGTTCAACTTAAGTGATTAATTCTAGTGTGAAATGCTTTGTTGCTTGAATATAATAATATATACTGCAATGTTATTGTATAAAGTGAATATTTATTTTATTAGAAAAATATAAATGTTTGTAATATTTATACGTAATCTTTTATAAATGTATTTTAAGTACCCGCCTCAATTTGTTTCTGCAAGACCTAAAGGTTGACTGGTAGAGCTTTCCATTATGTCTATGCCGACGCCTTTGCCATTAAGGCCGATCTCACATTGGGCTACAGCGTTCTTTGAGCGTACTCCTGGCGTGCGCTCGGCGTTCACTCTGTAGTACAAAGTGAACGCCGGGCGCACGCCGAACGGACGCCGAGCGTACGCTCGAGGAACGCTCATGAACAATGTCAGTGAGGCCTAAGTCCGCCTTAGTATAAATTATTTCGTCGCAAGAAGTCTTAAATAAAATGTACGCGGTAAAGGTGTCATATTAGTCAATGTAATGCTTATTCTTACTATATATAAAACATGATTAAATAATATATAATGTTTTTTTTTAATTTAAAGGTGTTTATTTTGTTAACTAATAAGGTGTGATCATAAAGTGCTTTTTGCCGGGATTTGCGTTTGTAGAAGGCTTATAGTTGTCACGTTGTAACTAAATCGTTTAAGCTAAGTAATTCTTGTGGTTATAATAATTACCACTTAAAATATCATTTTGTGTGTGTTAAATTTTCGTGTTTTTGAAAAAATATTTTGGATAAAATATCTGTGTATAATCTTTGAATAAAGCTATTTTTATTGAATAAAGTGTGTTTTTACTCACCAAGGGTCAAGGAGAGCACGAATAGTGCCGACGATGTCATTGACCTGCCGACCAGATGGGCCGACCGCCCGCATTCGTAACGACTCCGACAAAATCATCAATATCACCACACTACAGAAGCATTGCTATTTCTAACACTGTTATTTAGCACTAGCAGTAGCACTGTTATATTTCACTGTTATCACAACACTAGCTTTGCTATTTGTGATTTGTCACAACACTGGAACTTGAATCTGTTATTTATCACCGATTTTTTTTTACATGTGATTATTATTGGTTGATAGTTGCACTACCTGTAACAAAAGAAAAATATGTTATTACTAATTTATTGCTAATATTATACACTAATAATATTTAGCATATTTTTGGAGAATAATGACAGCCTAAAAACAAAATGTTTGCCTTGCTTTAACAAAGATTTAAAACTAGCAACCTATTTCGTCCTCAGAGGGAAAATGTAATATTAGTATATTGCTGCAATATAATAATTATGCCTCTAAGACTAAGACTGCCTCCGTGGTCCAGTGGATAGCGTATGCGACGGTTCGATTCCCGGGTCGGGCAAAAGTGTTACTGGGTTTTTCTGAATACTCAGTAGCAGCCCGGAGTCTGGTGATGGGCCCGGTAACGCCAATAGCCTCGCCCCCTATTACGTAGGACCTAAAAATTGATGGCGAAATGTGGGTGTAATATTTACACCTCTGCCTACCCCTTCGGGGATACAGGCTTGAGACTATAAATAAATAAAAAAAATATAATTATGTTTAATGTATAAAAAACATACAAATTATAGCCTATGTCTAAACGTTTCTCACGAATCGATGTCTATTATATATTGATGATAGCCGCGTGAAAATCTGTTTAGTAGTTTTTGAGTTTATTGCAAAAAGAGAGAGAGACAGTTGAGGACTTTGTTTTATTAAACTGAGATATAGAATAACGTTAACAATGTTATGTCTTATATCTTAATCTTACGGTAATGTACGTAACCCTTGCATTTTGGTTCGGCGTTACACCGAAACCGTAGGGTTCTAGGCAACTTGGAGCAGGAAAATGGACTGTATTAGGGCGAGTTCTGGGTCGCCTAGAAAGGAATTAGGGAAGAGGAGATGGATACGCTAAGGGGTGATTGAGTGGGTATAGGATATTTCAAGGATGGAGGGCACCTACCTTATACAACCTTCTTCGTTTCCGTACGGCAGTCTCCTGGTGGTTTCGTGATGCAGCTGCTTGTTTTCACTTCAATTCACCATTCGCGAGCGGGTTTTCCTTGGTGGAAGCGGTAATAAATCACATACAACGGTGCGGCGCGGTACGGTATCGAGACGGCGTTCTCAGCGGGAGGAATGTTCTCGACTGTCACTCGCGTCCACGATCGCGTCGACGAATCAGGCGAAGGCAGTGCCTCTTCCAGGGAGTGGGGTAGAGGGAGACGGAAATATGGTATCGCTCACACTTGTACGTGGAACGATTGATCTTGATGCGATTAGTTATATATAGGAAGGTAGATGGCGCTACCATATCCCCCCGGCCCTAAAGGGTTGCCTTTAAAAAAAATAGAATTGAACTTAGCTATGTTGGGTGTACTACCGCATAACCCATCAATAGGCTAAGACCGCGATATGACAATAAAATTAATCTAAATTAACTTTAGCGAAAACTACAAACGCAATAATAGCGAAAACTACTAACTAAATACTTAAACTAAGAGGTAGGTCCAACTTCAGGCTAGATCTCACTGAGTTGGAAGCGGACGCGAGTTGATCAGTGCCTCGACTTGTGCAAGGACAGTTAAAGGCTCTTCGTAAGAGAGGATCTGTTGACCTATAACTTTGAAGAGATGCGTTTTAATAACTTTGACCATGCTTGCCCAACATCCACCGAAATGTGGTGATGCTGGAGGAATAAACTTCCAGTCAATATGATCAATGGAGAGTTCTTCCTGAAGACGAGTACGATAACCCGCGACGTGATTGAAACAAGTAGCGGGAACAAGTTCAATCAATTTACTAACGCGGTTGGCGACAAAAGTCGGCCAGCGGTGAGGAAAAGAATGAATCCAAGCGAGCACTACTTTGGAGTCGGAAAATGCGTATAATTTATTAATGGGGTAGTGGGGCAAAACTGTGTCTTGAACCTTGCGGAGCAACTGAGACAGCAGAAGAGCCGCGCACAATTCCAGTCTCGCAACCGAAATGGTTTTAACAGGCGAGACCTTAGACTTGGCACAAACTAACTGCACCGAGTAGTTAGAACCAATGCGGACTTGCAGATATACGACTCCGCCGTAAGCACGCTCGCTGGCGTCAGCGAAACCTATAAAGTTGATGGTACATCCATCTACCAACCCAAGATGACGCGGAATAGTAATTTGATTGAGCGCGGTAAGCTCAATACAAACTGGCCCCAAGCGGCGACAATGTGGTCAGGGGGTGTTTCATCCCACTCACACTTTGATAGCCAAAGCTCTTTGATCAAGAGCTTGGCGTACAAAGTTGTGGGAGCCACAAAACCCATTATGTCCCATAGTCGAGCCACTGTGGACAGCATAGTGCGTTTGGTGCACTTATCATCTGGTGGTGAGACGTCAAACCGAAAACTATCACAGGATTTGTCCCAGCGTAAACCGAGAACCTTATGCGGTACCTATGTACACACACACAACCGTAAAGTTGTGTGTGTGTACATAGGATAAGTTTAGCATATATGATCATGTAGTTTAGGAAATAAAGCAGTCACAAGTTTAATCCGACTTTGACTCGATACCCTTCCCACACCTCTGCCGGTGGCCAAGACACCTTTAGCCATCAGTACTGATCAGCTCGGTGAGTCTGTCGAGTTGGCCGTCAGAAAACCATTTCCACCATACCTAATTCCTACCCACAGTCCGTCTGTCATCTCAGGTCTCCGGTGGCAGATATCCCGCACCTATCCATATAAGTATATATTAATACGTATGGTAGGTCTAGGGTCTAGGGATTTGTAGGGACAGATAGGATTAGGTTCTTAGGCGCGTATAATTCGTAGGTCTGATCACAGCATACCACAGTAGTACCACGATAGTACGTGCAATAGGTTAAGGGCCTAGTAGTAGGTGCGTATAAGTGCTGGTCTGTATCACATAATACCACAGAGCACCAAGCCTATACGCATTATACGCTAGGTACAAGTTAGGATAGGTTTAGGATACATATAGGTATAAGGGGTAGGATAACTAGAATAGGATATTATAGGTGATTGGCTAAGAATCTAGGATAGTGTAGGTTAACAAGTTAAATTAGTCCCTTAACATTTAGGCATTCTTCTACAGCAGGGTTAATAGCCTAAGGCTGGTAACCCGCTGTTCAGTAAATTTGCAAATCATTGAAATATAAAATATACACGATTTATACACTACTAGTTGACCCGTCGAACTTCGCACCGCCATATATGTATTATACATATCGGAATGATCAGTACGGGACATCAATTGACACGAAACGAAAGTGCGAAGATGGCGCGCTCCAACAGAGTCTAGTGACGTTCGCTACAGTTGAAGAGGGGGGATGACGGTTGACGTTCAACGCAGCAACGACAACCATCACTTCTCTTGGAGACTCCGGGCGGACAACAAGTACCTAGAAACTGTCACTCGTTTCGTGTTCAGTAATACAAAATAGTAATAGTCAGTTTTGTTAAATGTGATTTGGCGTAAACTTATAACAAACTGTGATGTGAAGTGTTGATACCGGCCAAGAATCAAGCAAGCCGCCGACATCAGAAGTGGCATAATGGACCAGCGCGACCACAAGGCGCGAGCGAAGGCGACTGCTAACGCTGCTAGTTGGTGAATGTGCTTTTTAATTTTAAATATATTGACACCAATGACATACTGAAGGTATTCAAGACGCTGAACAATAAAAAATCTGTTGACTTATGGGGCATCTCTGTTAAACTTGTACAGTACATTATTTCTAGCTTAGCTCCATATTTAGCTGCAATATTCAACATATGCGTAGATACAGGGGTGTTTCTTGATCTAATGAAACACAGTAAAGTGATACCATTATTCAAAAAGGGATCCAAGAGCGACCCTAGTAATTTTCGGCCAATTTCTATCTTGCCTGCTATTAGTAAAATTTTTGAAAAGATTATATTGCATCAATTAGAGAGCCACTTTCATACAAATAATTTATTTCACAGTGAACAGTATGGCTTCACTAAGGGTCGCTCCACCGTTGATGCCGGTGTAAAGCTTGGGAAAACTCGAAGGATGCCATTGGTGTTTTTTGTGACCTGTCAACGACATTTGATTGTGTGGAACATAATACACTTTTACGTAAATTGAAACTTTATGGTATTAGAGACACCACACTCAATCTTGTTGCCAGCTACCTTAGAGACAGAATTCAGTATGTAGATGTTATGATTTATGGAATGGGCGTTCCACAGTTCTCTATACTCGGTCCATTTCTTTTTTTAATATATATTAATGATTTGCCGTTCTTTGTTCAAAATTTATGTGGTATTGTTTTGTTTGCCGACGATACGTCACAAATTTTTAAAGTTGATCATAATTCATGTAACTTTGATAGCGTCAATAACACTCTTGCACAAGTATTAGATTGGGTTTCGACAAATAATTTGGTACTCAACTCTAGCAAAACCAAATGTGTTAAATAGGGTATTTGACAAAAAAAATCGAATTAGTCCGTCAGTTAGATTATCAAAAAATATTGGATACGTATTTTTTGTTTTATCGAATCAGTAAAAAATTACGGAGATAAAACGCATCAAAGATGGAGAAACGTATAAGAGTGGGGGCTTGTAACGTCACTTGCCAGTAAAAAGTGTACTGGCAAGTGACGTCACACGAGTTTTCAGCGAAGTTTTTCGTCTTAATTTTTGTTTACGCGACTTAAGAAAATATACGTGTCCAATATTTTTTGGAAATCTATCTGACGGACTAATTCGATTTTTTTAGTCAAATACCCTATTCTCTTCGTCAGAAGTGTTCCTACTAATATAATTTTAAATAAGGAAACAATTCAACTAGTCGAATCAACTGTATTCTTAGGTCTAACTTTAGATTGTAAGCTTCAGTGGGGCGCCCAAATAGCCTGTCTCGCAGTCAAACTTAGTTCTGCAGCGTTTGCAGTTAGAAAAGTAAGGGAATTCACAGATATAGATACTGCTAGATTAGTTTACTTTAGTTATTTTCACAGCGTTATGTCTTATAGTATTATGTTATGGGGTACGGCTGCTGATATACAGACTATTTTTGTCATTCAAAAGAGGACCACACGTGCAATTTATAAGTTAGGTGCTAGAGATACTTTACGTAATAAATTTAAGGAAGTAGATATATTGACAGTTGCATCGCAATATATATATGCTAACTTAATGTACATTAAGAAAAACTTAGTTCTATACCGAAAAAATAGTGATTTGCACAAAGTGAACACAAGGAATAAGCATAAACTAGTGGGAACTAACTACCGTTTACATAAAGTTCATAACTCATTTGCGGGAATTGGTATACGATTTTTCAACAAATTGCCTACTGAAATAATGAATTTACCCATGCACAAATACAAACGGACAATTAGGAACTTTCTTTTACAGAGGGCTTACAACACTATTAAAGAATTTTTAAATGATAAGACACCATGGGGATAGATTTAGGCTTGATTAACTCATGATTATTTTCATTTCTGACCATTTAACATAATTATTATATAAATTTGTTAAATTCTCGTTTTGATAAGTGACATGTTAAGTGGAGGTGCCTCGTGAACACATGATTTTGCAGGATTTGGATATTTTTATGATTTGCTAAATGTAGTTTAACATTAACTATTCCTGATCATATCATTGTTTACTTGTCAACTTCACAATTTTTTTTAACCTATTGGTTGCTGATACATACTACTGAGCTATAGTGTTTTATTATCGTAGTATTCGCATGTTTTGCTTTATTTTATTTTTTCTTTCATTTATTTCCAATCAATGACGCCAAATGTTTTGGCTGTGTCAGCAATCATGGTACCACAAATTGTAAAATTAAGATTCTGTTTTTAAAAGAGTGGCATGAGTTTCTTCCAGGCTCTTCTCATAGCTCTACCATCCCGAATCTGGTTGTAAAAAAAAGAGAATTGACGTTCATAAGCGTTGCTTTTGTAATCTATATGAATTAATGATTTTGAATTTGAATCGACTAGCTTGCAACTGCAACCGTGTTGAGCGTATTTTGTCTGATTTTTTTTATTAGTACTGCCAATTTTGTTTAAGTGGCAGTAGTAGTAAAACATTACGCGTTTAACCTTGGAAATGTCATAATAGTTGTGGTGATATCGCCATCACATCACATAGCATAGCCTGTGTGGCGCGGCCCGTGTGTGGCACGCGGCCCGTGTGTGGCGCGCGGCCCGTGTGTGGCGCGCGGCCCGTGTGTGGCGCGCGGCCCGTGTGTGGTGCGGGGCCTGTGTGAGGCCTGTGTTTGGCTTTGAGGAGCCTGGTAACTGGTATAGCTAAAGCATATCTGGCCGAAACTGGCAATGAACGTGAAGGTAGTTTATTAAAGGAATTTGGTTAGAAGATGTAGAGTCCAAAGACCTTAGCTTTAATGTTTTGGTTTACTTGGTTTGAAATATCTTAAAGTATAAAGGCCCATTTGAGGTCACAGAAGTTCTTTACGATGATCGTTATAATCGCAAAGCCCTTAATTCTAAGCGTAACTGTAAGTACGCACTCGACAGGTTGCGAAAAATGCCTGAATGTCAAAGTTCTGATATTGAAGAAAGTGTTTAAGTTTACATGATGATCGGATCGGACCGTACCAGAGGCTGACGTGTAGCCGTAACTCGGTAGAAATCGGCGTTTACTGACTTAGTAGTCCGTGAGTAAGCGGTATTGTAGTCAGCCCTGCGGAGGTCTCGGCGTTCCCATGTGCGGTCCGCAGAAAGTAGAATAACTGGAGGTTACTCGGCTATGCGTAGCCATGATCGCATGTAGAGCTTAAATATTATGATTACTTGGTTTGAAAAATTATCTTGAGAGATACCGCGAAAGTGAAATCTCAGTTTTACTTTGAGTATCCTGATTATTGATTTTGATACTGCAACTTTGTGTGTTGCCAGAGGATCAGAGCATAACCGACGATCTTGAAGAGACCAAATTATGAACCTGAATACTGACGAGACTGTAGAAAACTGGGCTTACATGTTGATTGGTTGTGTGATTAAATGTCAGAGGTCGATTTGTAGCCGTAAATCAGTACAAATCGGATTCAATACAACTGTGAAGGCAGTTGTCCGTGAGTACACGGTAGGCAGATAACTCTGGTGTTTGATTGGTTGTGTAATTCAATGTCAGAGGTTGATTTGTACTCGCAAATCAGTACAGATCGGATTCAATACAACTGTGAAGGCAGTTGTTCGTGAGTACGCGGTAGACAGATAACTCTGGTGTTGGGGTTTGGTGGAAACCATAAAGTCCAGGAGGGACTTGGCGATCCTTGTGAGGATGCGCAGATAAATGGGTTTCATAGGAAACTATAAACTCCAGGAGGGACTTGGCGATCTTTGTGAGGATGCGCAGATAAACGGTTGGCAACCGAGTGACTGGTTTAAGTCCTGGTTTAGTAACTGGAGGTTACTGAATGGTGGTAACCGAGTGGCTGGTTGAGTGCCTGGTTTGGTAACTGGAGGTTACTGAATGGTTATGAATTACATGTAGAGCTTTAGTTATTTGATTTCATTATAACGTGAGTCTATGGTAATTGACTGTATTGTCGCTGATGCTCTGAATCCAGCTCCTATAGTAGTTAGGAATGTAGGAGGTAATTTTGTAAAAGAAATTTCACTGGAATCCTAACACTGTTTTGATTCAACCCTTACCTGGGTTAACTCAGGAGTGACCGAGCAATGTGATACTGTGCGTGTAAAATGTTGTTACAGATTAACACACAGAGACGTGTGTCTTGTAGGATGGCCGTATCGGAATGATCAGTACGGGACGTAAATTGACTACGAAACGGAAGTGCGAAGATGGCGCGCTTCGACAGAGTCTAGTGACGTTCGCTACAGTTGAAGAGAGGGGATGACGGTTAGCATTCAACGGAGCAACGACAATCATCACTTCTCTTGGAGACTCCGGGCGGACAACAAGTAGCTAAAAACTGTCACTCGTTTCGTGTTCAGTAATACAAAATAGTAATAGTCAGTTTTGTTAAATTTGATTTGGTTTGAACTTATAACAAATTGTGATGTGAAGTGTTGAAACCGGCCAAGAATCAAGCAACCTGCCGACATACATATAAACCTTCCTCCTAAATCATTCTATCTATTAGAAAAAACCGCACTAAAATCCATTGAGTAGTTTTAAAGATTTAAGCATACATAGGGACAGACAGACAGAAGACACACTTTGTTTTACACTGTTTAGTGATGCTAGAAAAATTCGGGTTGGAAGATTTCACCTGTCTCTTGAGGACATTATGGAACTCTCACACAACACATGTCATGTATATGACGACCGGTTGGCGCAGCGGGAATGTAAGCGACTGCTACGCCGAAGGTCGCGGGTTCGATTCCCGCTCAAGTCAAACATTTGTGTGCATGAACATGGATGTTTGTCTTGGTCTGGGTGTTTCTATGTATAATATGTATGTATTTACATAAGAAAAATGTTTTCTACATTATCTAGTACCCATAGTACAAGCTCTGCTTAGTTTGGGACTAGATGGTGATGTGTGTATGTGGTAGAATATTATTATAATATTATTGTGTATCACAAAGATTCAAGATTTTGATGAATATTAAAAAAAACTCGTTGCACAAAAATTTTATAACAATGATGTTGATAAAAGCTGCATCCAAAATCTTATTTCGAAGCAAATTTTGCTTAAATGCGACTGTTGCCAACCACAAATACTTGGCCAAAATATACCTCTACAAATTCAAGTCGAATTTATTTCACAAGATGTCCTGTTATCGTCCATTGTGGGAATGGATGGGTCTCAGTCACGCCCAGAAGCAAGATCATGTAAACATCTGAGTAACCTCGGTGGCAAACCGTGCTCATTTGTAGGGAACGCCTCTTACCGAATTTTGGGACGTAGTTACGTGGTAACAGAGTAAGAGCACCATTTTTCGCGGTGTGTTCGACGATTTTGGAAGTATATCGCGTTTTGCTGTCTTTTTAAATTATTTTTTATTTTAATCAGAGGAGATTTTACACGACAATGACGGTTTGTGGTAACTTAATTAATATCGCTGAGTACTGTTCATATAGCAGCGACAGAGCCTAGTGGACAGGTCGACAGACTGCTATGCAGAGGGTCTCAAGTTTGAACTCATGGCGCGCATCAATGACTTTTCGAGTTACGTACGTATTCGTAGTAGACTGCCTCCGTGGTTCAGTGGATAGCGTATGCGACTGCTGATCGGAGGTCCCGGGTTCGATTCCTGGGTCGGGCAAAAGTGTTACTGGGTTTTTCCGGATTCTGAGTAGCAGCACGGAGTCTGGTGAAGTGCCCAGTAACGGCAATAGGCTCGCCCCTTATTACGTGGGACCTAACAATCCATGGTAAAATGTGGGTGTAATATTATACCCACATTTCGGGGATACAGGCGTGAGTCTTAAAAAAAAAACGTACGAATTCAACGTATTTAATTGTTAATACGCACTACGAGAGTTGCAGTCTTTTAGCATCTTTACTGGGATTTTGCTACATTAAATTTATTATATTATTATAAATAAAAGTCATAATTTTGAACCTAATAACACAAATCATTCTCTATAAGAACATGGTAGCAAAACAAATTACATACTAAAAGACTACGTGGACACGCAATATCGATAAAGTACTCGTACTAAATTTTATCAAAAAAAAGTACTTACAGCCGTCCCTTAACTCTACATGAGTCTTATAAGAACGTAAATATAAGTTATTATGACCCCAATGTAGGGCGAATAAGGAAGTACTAGGAAATTATAAGTTGTTAGAAGATGGAAGTTTGTCGTCGTTATAAGTGGGCACATGTCTATAAATATCTTTAGTAACTTATTCTTATATTTGGATTGAATGAGAACGTTCAGCCATGTCAGGATGTCTTGATGCGGTATAAACAATTATAACGTGCAAGTTAATCCGTACACAGCTGTCTGATCTTAACTAATATACAGACTGAAATGCATACATATAACACAACATATAATCTGTTGTGTTATATGTATGCATTTAAAATACACAAATGCTTAGAAAAACCATTAAAATGCTCATCGAACAAAGGTTTATCTTTTGTTGAGACAGATACCAAACCACACCATTATGGTTAAGAGCGGTTTAACTGACTTCATGTTTCTTTACGCCCCAGATCCCCTTAAGCTATTTGTTAGAGTCATACGAATGATCATTAGTAATTTACAATGCTTTTAAATTCTAAAAATCATTGCACACGACGCAGGCACGGGTATGACACCGTTCCATACCAGCGATAAACTTGTTATTAATAATTGAACCTTAAACTTTATGTCTTTAAATATATTTTATAACGTCAATACAAAAGGAGTAAAGAGGAGTGCCTGCAGAAATGCCGTAAACGACTTGATCAGTCATCGATTCGTGCCATCGGACCTTGCTAAATTAGTTGCATAAAGGAATTTGAATATCTCTTCGTAGCCGACTGAGTGATTTTAGTAACAAGCCGCAGTAGCTAGAACATCGCATTGATTTCTTGACGCAGGATCCGATTCATATAACTTTATCTATAATATTTATGTATTTAAAGGCTTGTAGTCTCTATCTGTATCTATACATGATTGCCTTACTAACTGACCGACAGACAAGCGATAGCCAAAACTATTGGGCGCCAAAACCTGAAATAAGGCATGCACGAGTATTTTCCTTGGGGAACGTAGGGGTTCACTAAGTAGAGATTTTCCAAAATTCTCAAAGGATCAGGCACAAGCAAAATAATTAAAAAATATGTGTAGGCGTAGCTGCAGGCTTTTCTCTTCGGCTATTCTCTTGCAAGTATAAAAAAGGCACCTGCGTCCTGATAGCACTGACATATCAATAAAAACTTAAGGAAGGACTTTTTAATATTCCATCATGAAGGGATTATAATAAAAGTTCAAATATTGTTTGACATTTCGCTGATTTTGAAGTTGGCATTATGAAAATCCAAGCAATAGCGCGTCCAATATAATCACGACTAGCGGCCAAACTTTCGTGTTTCATGTGTCGGTTAATAAATGAATGGCACGAATATAATTTTTCATATATATATATATGTCGTTGCCTATGCATTTTGATTGCGATTTTCAGAAAATATTACGAACGTCCGTAAAAAACAGTACCAGTCCCTAAAATCAAAAGGCTTTTCAATTTGGACCGAACACTTCACGAATTCTGCAACGATGCAATAAAACATATTACGTGAGATTTTTCCGACCATTTATTTTTTTGAGCGTTAGCCTCTCGCTGAATTTCCGTCAACTGGGATTTTACTAAATGTAGTACTGGTAGAGAGATTGACCGAATTCTATGCAGTGGACATTGGGTTCAAAAACGCACTGATATTTGAATTGTAATTATTGTTAATAGCTTGTCGAGAGGTGACTGGAAACATCGTGAGGAAATCTGCATATCTGAGAATAGACATTGCCGGTCACTGGTTTCAATACAAAAAAGAGTTAGGCTGTAGTTCACCTCACTGGCTAAGTGCGAGTAGGCAGACTTCACTTCTTTCAAGAACAGGATGGAAAATTCTCAGACCTGTAGGTTTCATTACGATGATTTTCTTCACCGTTTAGCAAATCATTTTATTCATAAAGTAAAACATTAAACTATACGCTTAGCTTTATCTATGAGGAACACAAGCTTTACCTCCTGCCGATAGTACTTAATCATTATTAATTAGGCTTGGGAACGCCACCGTATCCTATACCTACCTATAGTGTTATGAGTATCAAGACCTTTTGTTCCTCATAGTTCGTCCGATATGTTCGATGTTGCGGTTTCATTACTCAGTATTTTGTATTTCTTCAGCTATTTTGAGAATTAATTACTGAAATACAATTAGAATTTTTTTTCAGTCCACCTCAACTTAATATAGTTCTAAAATAGGTTACAGTTTTTCATATAATAAATCACTTGCTTCAAATATTACGGAACGCAAACAATTCTAGACTCTGATCTTTAAAGTCTTACATTATTGGATTTAGTGTAGGTAAATTTGTCAGAGGACATAATCTAATATTCCACACGTCAAGCATTTAGTCTTAAGTTAAATCCACGTTTGTGAGTTGGCAACCGTTGTACTGCGGCCACCAACTTGGAAACAAGGAAACAGATGATTTTCACAGTGTGCCCGGTAAGTCATTAAATTTTGAAATAAAATCATAGTATTGACACTTGTCTGTTAGACAAAACTAGAACAAACAGAATGATAGTGTAAAGACCAAGATAGTGAAAATCATAAAGCTTCATTTCCACTGTATGCGTAATGTCACTGGACTTATGAACTACGAGTATGACATTTTCGGATAGTTAATTCCCATGTGGTGAGCTGGAGCAAGCTCCAGCTTGCTTGCTTGCAAGGAATTGCATTGCTTCAGCAAGGAATGGCCCATTTGCTGATATAGAGCTGCCTTCTTGCCCGAGCACCTGCACTGTGTCTGAGCTTAGTGAGGCAACTCCTACCGCAAATAGCGTGGCCCAGTATAATGCGAGTGTCATATAGTTCACACTAGTGATTCCATTGACACGACAAGAAAAATGCCTTCTAGCCCAAGTTTCATGTTTGGTATAATATACCTCTCCAAGTATTCAATAATATGATTTGGAGTATACACAATTACTGTCACGTGCAAAGCAGCCAAATCAAAATTGAATGCACGCATAAAGATGTATTAAAATGTGAGAAGACTTAAATTTAATACCTAGTTTGTATAAACCATGTGGAAACTGCGAGACAAATACAAGCTTTTATTTCAGAATAATTACGCGCCATAGACATACATATACATGCCGTTACATCATTATTGATACTTATTGTATCATAGCCATTATCGCTAGAACTAAGATCGAGCCCTATCATTATTTATTAGACACAATCAGACCCAAACTGTAACGCTCCGGGGCTGGGAAGATTTTCTTTAGGAATATCTTGGGGTCAAAGAAATATTATCATGATTTACTTTCTCTTTTTGCAACAAAGGTTGGGTTTGGGACAAAGTACACACGGCGCCAAGCTCAACAGATGCAGTACAAATTTGACACTTATTTCCTACAGCATAAGAACGGTGCAAAGATCAAACTGTCTAGCTTGACTAGTAACCGTGTGTAAGTATATTGATCTCCAACCCTTTGTCCCAATGAGCTGATGAGAAATTACATTATTCGTTGATTGTTTGCATAATAAACAATTACATATGAAAACAGGGTGAACGCTGATTTTGCATTGCAATAATTGATGACGACGTTTATTAATGATTTGCTTGCGCGAGATAATGAGGCTGTTTGCAGAAGTGTTTGCAATTGTTACATATATACATAGACTCACGCCTGTTTCCCGAAGGGGTTGGCAGAGACTACGGAACGCCATTTGCAACGATCCTGTCTCTCTTGCTTCATTCACTCCTATCAAGTTTCTCATGCATGCTCTTCTGTTTACAAATGTTACTTATTCGAATAATTAGTAGCTGTTACTAAAAGTAACGCGCTGTGTGTACTGCGATTTCTTTCTTTTTCAATTAGTTAATCCTTGCGTTATTCCAGTGCATCTAAAAGTCTACTCTTTGAGCCCTGGTCCTGTTTTGTAATCTAACCAGATTGGACAGAATTAGCTTTTCCACGGAGCGAGTGCAGTCTGAACGCCATAACTCAAAGGGATAGCAACCAAAGTCAGTATATTCAAGGCAACTGACTCCTCGTACGGACTGTCAAAGATCTTCATGGGAGCTGGGACCAACGGCGTATCGTACTCTCCGAGGTACAGAGCAAGAGATAATAATCACAAATATAATATGCAGACTGCTTCGAAAAGTCAGGGTCTCGCTGCCAAAGAACTAAGTTTTAATCAAATACCCAAGTCTATACTGTTATGATAAAACTGAAGAGTTTGTTTGTTTGTCTGTTTGTTTAGTTGCACGTGGTGATCTCAGGAACTACTGCTTCGATTTGAATGATTCTTATTGAAGGCAATAAGAATCATTCAAATCAAAAAAGTAGTTCCCGAGATTAACACGCCGCGTTATTAGATAATTACATCCTCTTGGATAACAGTAGCCTGAACAACGATATAATACTCATATACTACTCTTCATATATTTATCTTCGCAAGCACACAATATCTTCGCAAAAAATAGGTATGGGAAAAATAACGTTGAAATATAGCAGTCAAAAATAACAGTTACAAAGAACATTATTATAGTAATAATAAAATCCATGTCGTTCCCAAAGTCTAATGAGTGTGCTATAAGTTATCATTAGGTAGGCAACAGTGCGTAGCGACCGAACAAGAGGTTTGACGGGGTAACAATATATTAAAAAAATAGGATGATTTTTCTTTGATATTTTTTTGTGATGTTTCTCCTTTCTTGATTGCCACCAATGTCCGTATTTATGCAAAAAGGAACCACACGAAAAAGAACAATGCCCATTTTTCTTAGAGACGCCGGCCCAGATGTGGACAAGTGTTGCCATTTTACAGTTTTTAAATGATATTGATTAATCTATATGGATTTCGGACATAGGTTATCTATCCATATATTTGGTTGAAAATCGAACTTATTTGTAGTTAATCACCACATATATTCCTTAAAAATACACACATTTAAAATGTTTAAGGACCAAGTAGAGATTTGCTAGTCATTCAAATCATTTATTTATTAATTATGTTACATTTATAAGTATAATTACATTTCATATTATTCTGATATACAAATATTTTCGCCCATCCACTATATTTTTTTTTTTCACAATCACTGTTCCACAAGGTACGCCATTACTATTTTAGCATTGATATTTAATATATATTTCCGAACTAGGTTGTCTGGAAGAAATCGCAATGTGCGATAAGACCGCCCTTGTACCACTAGTTTTAAGGTTTTGATGTAATCCATTGTAATATTGTGTATTTACTGGTGTACAATAAAGTGTTTTATCTATCTATCTATCTATCTATCATTTTGAGTAGAGAAAATATGAAATCGATAAAGAAGAAGTGATAATCGATTTCATATTATGATTTCTTTACTGGCAATTTCGGATCTATTACGTGTTGGCTATTTACACGATAACACATCTTTTTAACCTATTTATTGAAAAAGTTTCTCGGCACACTTATAGTAATGCCTATAAATTAAGTTATAAATAAAAAGGATTATTCAACAATTAATTGAAACTCTATTGTGCTGTTCATGAGTTCCAAACTGGGCCAGAAATGGGCATTATTCTTTCGATTTTTGCTTTTATTGAAGAATACTAATTTAAAAGTGGTTTATTTTATTATTCAAAAAAGATCCACATGATTTTCCACTTGGAAACAAGTTACACAAAAGGCAGAAAGGAACCAACAGCAAAAAAACACATTATAATATTTAGGTTACGAAACTATATTACTATGCCTACTTTTGTCCGTCACTTTGATTACGTAAAATTATATTTTGTTTAGAAAATATCATCGACCACCAATGTCTTGGTAACAAACAATAAAAATGTTGACAAATCAGTCATCAGTTCCATTTTAAAATATTTATCGTAAAAAAAAACAGCAATTAGCAGGCAAAAACAGCATTAGTATAGTTTTATTATAACATTAGTAGATTTTTATTAAAATAATAAAGTTTCGTTTATTTGAAATCAATAAGCTCAGATTTCAATCTGCACCGATTCTGATAATTTACTTTTAAAATGGTACAAATAAAGTTCAATGTTCTATTTTACATATACTAGGAATACTGTAGTAGGTATATATCCTGGGCTGAATGGTAAATCATCACAGAGCCCGAACTACTGCAACTAGACATGTGACAAATGGACAGTGGAAATTACAGGTGTCTGTGCTATGAACTGAGGGTTTGATTCCCGCACGAGACAACACTTTGTGTGATCCATAAATTGATATTTCGAGTCTGGGTGTTCACCTGTGTCCGTTGGTTGAATGTATGTAAAGTCCCAGGTACACAAGTTATACCTAGTGCGGAAGTTGTCTTCACTATATAGTATGCTTAAATCTTAAAAACTACGCAACGGATTTTAATGTGTTTTTTTTTAATAGATAGAATGATTCAAGAGGAAGGTTTATATGTATAATTGACGCGGGCGAAGCCGTTGGCAACGTCTAATTAAAAATAAAATACAACATTCTACTCATAAAGGAATACAATTACGATACAAATAAAAATGAAGGATTGAAAGTTTATTTGAAAACCGATAATTTTGAATTCTTGTCACATATTTTGCAACATATTTACTGAAAACCGATATTAACATTTGAACAATATAGGTACACCTCTGCTGGTACTCCCTACATCATATTGTCCTTGAATGAATAATTCAGCCCAGCCGCTTAATATCACCGTGTCGGCCCCTTCTGTTATAATCCATACATTCCATAACTTAAAGGGCGCCTACCTAATGCCAATATTGTGATGCTTATCATACCAGCAGTGCGTCACTTCTTCTTAGGGTGAAAGCTATGTATGTATGAATTTTCTGGTATTTTGTTGGTGACGGAATGGGACCAGCAACATTGTTCGTAAGTGTATAAGATTGTTTCCTTCAATGGAGTCAATCAAGCGTATGATGGCGATCAAACGAATTTAGATACGTGTACATAGCTTTTATGTATACGTATCTCAAAATCCACAGTTGCTTACACTAACGGTTATTCACCGGAGCGCAATCATCAAATTATAAATAAAATCATAATTCGAAATTATTAGTGTCTTCTGTCGCACTATACAAGATAATCTATCAGACAATTAAAATAATCAATTGCATATTAAAAGCTAGAGGCAGCCTGCAGTTTTGCTCGCAAATTATTTTTTCATTTAACCGCTTCATCTCGATCCCGTAAATCCCTTAGTGTACACCAACGATCTCAAAAGGAACATACATGCCAAATTTTAGATTCATTCAGACAGATTTTAGATAAGAACACATATATTATAAGAAACAAATGTTTTACATCCTATCGACAAATCTTTCCATAACAAACTTCTATCGAAAATAATTACAGACAATCCAACAGAAGGTTGTTTTTCTTCCAATATAAAGATAACGAGCAATTTGGATGACAGATCACAAGAATTATTATCAGGCAATCTCGCCTAGTTAGAATGATATGTCTTGTTACTAATGAGGAAGAGGAATGGCTATGTTTTTAGCAACAATATTTGTGCCATTTTATTTCTTGAAATTTAAGAAACCGAAATATTACTGTTATTAACAAGCAACAACGTCCATGTGGTGACAGATTAAGAATACGAAATGTCACCACACCATATCATTCCATGGGTGTCGTAAGAGCCAACAGAGGGAGAGAACAACATTGTAAGAGAAGGAAAACTTGATACAAACCCTATACCAACCCATTTGGCCAGCATGGTATAGTAGGCTAATATCTCCTTTCAAAGGAGAGGCCTAGTCCAGCAGTGGACTATTAAAGGCTGATGATGATAACAAGCAAGATCTACTTCTAGAAATCACCATAATCCTAGCGCTATCCCGTTTGCTCACCGAAAAAAGGTGGAAAAAATTCCTGTGGTGAAAAGTCGGTTAAGTCAGAAATCACTTAGCCTGGTCAATGTCCTATTTGATTTAATAGAAACCTAAAAACTTTAGTCTGATTTTTTATGGCTGAGTCGTACTATGCTATTGAAGATATATAGTCAGCATAATAATAGCCGTGTGGTTGACGGCATAGAATACAAGTGTCACCACCTCCTATCTTCCCGTGGGTGTCGTAAGAGGCGACTAAGGGATAACACGATGCAAATACCATCTTTGCATAGAGACGGAAAACTCGACATCAAACCCTATACGACTGCCTCGTTGGTCTCGCGGCATAAATGTGCGCGTGGGATCGGGAGGTCCCGGGTTCGATTCCTGGGTCGGGCAGTGTTGGGTTTGGGTTTTTGATTGGGTTTTTCTGTCACGAAATTCTCAGTAGCAGCACGGAGTCTGGAATTGTGCCCGGTACGGCAATAGGCTCGCCCCTTATTACGTGGGACTAAAGTATATCTGGCGAAAAGTGGGTGTAGAAATACACCTGTGCCTACCTCTTCGGGGTTAAAGGCGGGAGACTATGTATGTATGTATGGTCAGCATAATGATTATCTAACATTTGCTTTATTGAGAGACCGACAAAAAGAGTTAGCTTTGAATGTAATAATTCATTTATAGAAAAAACCGAGATTTCTATATCTAAAAACAGTTAATATTTTTATTTTGTTAATGCAAAAAGGTCATCAAATTCGTTACCAGATAACATGCACTAAGGCGATATTACCAGTTCAGAGGGTGATGTTATAAGTGCACCATATAATTCTACGAATATAAGTAACATAGAAATTTTATCAGACACCGTACATAATATACAAAAAATATTGACGTGACGAAGGGTTCAGGTCCTGATGGCATCCCGCCTTTATTTATACAAAAGTGTCATAAATCCATCTCCATTCCTTTGCATAAGCTATTTAACTTGTCTTTAAGAACTGGTGTTATGCCAACTGTTTGGAAGCGTTCATTTGTTGTGCCAGTGTATAAAAGTGGTGATAAGCATGATATAAATAATTATCGTCCAATTTCAAAACTAAGTGTAATCCCTAAACTTTTCGAATGTATTATAAGCAATGTTTTAACAGAACCCACCGTGTGGTTGACGGCATAGAATACAAGTGTCACCACCCCCTATCTTCCCGTGGGTGTCGTAAGAGGCGACTAAGGGATAACACGATGCAAATACCATCTTTGCATAGAGACGGAAAACTCGACATCAAACCCTATACGACTGCCTCGTTGATCTCGCGGCATAAATGTGCGCGTGGGATCGGGAGGTCCCGGGTTCGATTCCTGGGCCGGGCAGTATTATTGGGTTTTTCTGTCACGAAATTCTCAGTAGCAGCACGGAGTCTGGAAATGTGCCCGGTACGGCAATAGGCTCGCCCCTTATTACGTGGGACTAAAGTATATCTGGCGAAAAGTGGGTGTAGAAATACACCTCTGCCTACCCCTTCGGGGATAAAAGGCGTGACGATATGTATGTATGTATGTATGTATGTTTTAAAGATTATAATTCCGCAACAACACGGCTTTGTTAGTGGTAGGTCGACAGAGACTAATCTCTGTGAACTGGTTGACTATGTAATTACTTCCATGGACAATGGTCATCAGGTGGACGTTGTGTATACAGATTACTCAAAAGCGTTTGACAAAATTTCGCATAAAGTACTTTTATATAAGCTTGAGTCTATTGGTATACATGGCGATTTACTTCGGTGGCTGGAGTCTTATCTGCGAGACCGCAGTCAGGCAGTTACGGTCAAAGAGCTACTGTTCTTCATTTACTCCTATGTCTTCTGGTGTCCCACAGGGCTCGCACCTCGGACCTATTTTGTTTAATCTTTACTTGCATGATGTACTGTCTAACTTTAAGAAATCTAACAGTTTGCTTTATGCTGATGACAAAAAGATTTATAAAATAATTACTAACAATGAAGACTGTATTCAGTTTCAAAATGACATTGAAAGCTTAGTTAGTTACTGTAATAATCACTCATTATATCTGAATGTAAAAAAAATTAATGTAATAACATTTACAAGAATCAAAAATCCTATACAATACGAATATAAGATTAACAATGAAATTATAACCAGGGTAACCGAGGTGCGAGACCTGGGAGTGACGCTAGACAGTAAGCTTCTTTTTGATGGTCATGTCGCAGCTGCCACTAATAATGCCTACCGCATGCTGGGATTCATTTTAAGAGTTAGTAAGGATTTCAAACATTCATCTACGTTATTGTTGTTATATAATAGTGTTGTGAGGCCCTTATTGGAGTACGCATCAGTTGTATGGAATCTTCAGTATAATGTTTACATTGATATGATGGAGAATATTCAGATTAGGCTGTTGAAACATATGAAATGGCGTTATAATGCATTGGACACTAAAAAAGTTATACAGTCTCTTCAAGAACGACGTGCTGCAAGGGACATTCTATTTATTTATAAAATAATTAGAAATGTGGTGGACTCCCCCTATCTTCAAAGCAAAATATGTGTCGGATGTCCACGATTGGTTGCACGTAAGAGGTCTTTCTTCCATATTTCTCAGTTTAGGACAAATTATGGTAGAAATGCTTTTATCAGAAGAGGATGTCGGTTTTACAACGAATAAATAGCTTATAATAGTAATAACCTAATTGATGTATTTCACCATTCTCTTCCAGAATTTAAGAGATTTTTTTCGAAAGACTTGGCTTGTAGATTTTCATGGACTATTTTTGTGTTGAAAGATATGTATTGTGTACTTATAATAATTATTATGTAAGTATAATAATATGATTCTTTAGGTTCTCTCTTTCTTACTATAGCCTATATGTACATTATTACTTTCTGTGGAAAATGCTTCCGGATTATGTAGGACCTATATAATGTAAACTATAGCATATATTGTATCCGTTTTTTTCCCTAATAAATAAACAAATAAACAAACAAAAAAGAGCTTTCAACTATGCTAACAAGCAGTACAACTGTTTTGTCTTCTCAAATGTAGGCTCAGTTTACATATAGGCACATACGTAACAGCTAGATCAAAGCGTTGCGCTGTTTGGACTCAGTTCGTAGACTAGAACTTATTTTTTTACTTTGCTCAAGCTTTACACAAGTTTATCTAAGCAGACGTAGGAATGAGCCGTCCACGTTCGTATTTTTGGGCGTGAATCAGGCGTTTTCTGTGAAACGGATAAGGAAAAACTGATCCAAGGTACAAATAATAAAAAAAAGCTTTACTATCCGTACAGAGACCTACATAAGTCCTTGCATTATTTTTACGTAATTTTAAATGGTTTTATCATCCCAAGTAGTTATTATTCTCA
This sequence comes from Euclidia mi, assembly GCA_944739405.2. Classification (NCBI taxonomy): domain Eukaryota; kingdom Metazoa; phylum Arthropoda; class Insecta; order Lepidoptera; family Erebidae; genus Euclidia; species Euclidia mi. The sequence goes on along the minus strand of OX123206.2, from coordinate 9,248,303 downwards.
ATATCTTGTAAGATTTTAGACCAAGAAAACTTACCTGAATAATCTGTATAAATAAAATTATTGCGTTACTGCCTGACTGTCAGACAAAGCACAGATATTAACGTAGCTGCGGGTATTCTCTAATCACTACATAGTATAAAACAAAGTCTGTCGTCTGTCTGTCTGTCCTTATGTATGCTCAAATCTTAAAAACTACGCAACGGATTTAAATGCGTTTTTTTAATGGATAGAATGATTCAAGAGGAATGTTTATAATATGTATAATAATTGACGTGGCGAAGCCGCTGGCGACGTTTCGTAATTTATAAACTGAGAGTTATACTTGGGGAGCTTTAATTCTTACCAGACTGAGCACAGATTTTGTGGTGTGTAGCACTCTTATATGTGTATACCTAACATTTGACTGTAACTAAAAAAAAAATTTTGGGTCATTTTGCCTCGTGGTCCAATAGACCCATTCCAAAAGACGTCATGAGCTGTCCTGTTTTCCAAAGCCGCATTCATAGTTTTGGGTTAATTTCCATCCCCAATTATACGAAATTATCGATAGTAGATCAAACATCTATCCCATTTATCGTTATAACGGTTATAACATAGCTATATACTATAAATAAGAACGATTTATTTCATATCGAGCACAGACCGTTTATTTCCTATTTATATAACATTCAATGTCGTGTAAATCGGATAATTACCGTTTATTATTCAAAGCACTAAGATAAATTTATTAAACATTTCTTCAAACGTAATTCAACCTTACAACTTTGAAGTAGAGTTGAATTTTGAATGAGGATATTAATTATGTTCATGTTAAGATTATTTAGATTTATTCTATTTCGATTTGAGTCGGTATTGTTCAGACCATTTTGTGTATAATTATGTTAAGTAGATCACGGGAAGTTGATGGGTATTATTTCAAAATCACTTGAAGTAATACACGTGTAAATTTTGGTTAGGGCCGTCTCAATTTAGCGCATTTTTCTGCGCGTATATGATCGTTTCAGCATACGCGCTTACACGCGCGCCACATTAGGCGCTCCAAAAAACGGGACTTGGGTAAACGGGCATATTCCTTCGTGTTCGCTCGAAACGGTAGTGATATTGCGTCAGTGTAGCGCTTATACGAGCTTAGAAGCGCGTCAACGCTCGTACGAGTCGCGCGTATGTCAAAAGGTGCACCTGTACGCGCCTACATGCACTTCGAAAAACGAGTTTATACGCGCGTATCAAACGCTAGTCTGAAACCGCTCTTAGATAGACGGTAACAACGAATAATGTATAGGTATTTGTTGAACGACGAACGACGTATACGCGCGTACGGCACCTCCCACACCGTCATTTGATCCCAAACTAAGCAGGGTTTTGTACTGTGTCAACTAAGTGATACACATACTTAATTTTTTTTTTTTCCATTTATAGTCTCACCTATCTGTATCACCCGTATAGTATCTCCGTAGGCAGAGGTGTAAATATTACACCCAGATTTTGCCATGAATTTTTAGGTCCCACGTAATAGGGGGCGAGCCTATTGCCGTTACCGGGCACATCACCAGACTCCGGGCTGCTACTGAGTATTCGGAAAAACCCAGTAACACTTTTGCTCGACCCAGGAATCGAACCCGGAGCCTCCGATCAGCAGTCGCATACGCTATCCACTGGACCACGGAGGCAGTCCTAATTATTAGTCCAGTGGTAATTATATATTATATTCTTAAATAAATTACATTCAGACATAGAAGAAGTCTGCCAGCCCGCACTTCGCCAGCGTGGTGGACTATGGCCTAACCCTTCTCGTAGTGAGAAGAGGCCTGTGCCCAGCAGTAGGACAATATATATACAGGGCTAATGATGATAGGAGAATAATCATACTCATCACGCAAAAATTAGTGGACAACTACAGCGAAAGGAAGAATTTATTTTATCTCATCATCGCACCAATGTAAACACGCATTCTATCCCGCCTAATTTGCTCATTGGAACTCGCATGAAGGGTTCTCGGATATTCTTTCTCCAGAATCCATAGCTTTTAGGTTTTAACAATAATTGAAGTGTTTCGCTTCCAACGCAATTATAATGATTTGCAAAAGCAAAGTGTTCAAAAGTTCTATAGAACACTATAAAATGTTTGGTCTTAGGTATTTGGTTGAGGTTTTTATTTTTCTAAAAGTCTCTGTAATCTGATGAAGTTAGACATGATACTATCACCATGGGAGATTAAGGGCCAGTTTCAATATTCGAACTATCCATGGATTTAGAGATTAGAGATACGTGATTGACATATTTTGTATGGAGCTTATGTCAAAAATAAACCTATCTCAAAAAAAAATATAGATCGAATATTGAATTCAGCCGTGAGGGGATATCCATAAATTGCATCACGCGAATGGAAGGGGGGTAGGGGGGTCAATGAAGTGTGACATTGTATGATAAATGAGATGGTGATGTATGAGAGCAACTGTGACAAGGACTACGGAGGGGTTAAAACATCATGAAAATCGTATGACGTAATTTATGTATGGCCCTTAGAGGCACAGTGGCAGACGTATTGTACCAACACGTGATACTCAGTTGATGTACTCGTACCATTTATGTGTGTGTATGTTTATTGTCAGTAAATACACGGCGTCAAAAGTCCAATCACCAAGCCTAAGTCTACTCGTTTTGCACTTCATGCCAAGTCATACTAGAATAGACGCCTGGTCTGCAAGCGTCCCCTTTAGCGTCTATTTCTTCCGAAGTTAGCAAGATCAAGTACCTTTCATTGCCTCTATTTTGAATTCCCAATAACATCAGACTGTCTCCGTGGTGCAGTGGATAGTGTATGCGACTGCTGATCGGAGGTCACGAGTTCGAGGGCCAGGTCGGGCAAAACTGTTATTGGGTTTTTCCAAATTCTCAGCAGCAGCACGGAGTCTAGTGATGTGCCCGGTAACGGCAATAGGCTCGCCCCCTATTACGTGGGACCAAAAATTCATGGCGAAATGTGGATGTAAAACATACAACGCCTCTGCCTACTCTGATACAGGCGTGAGTATATAAAAACATAATCAAAGCCTTAATTAACTGAAAGTCCTTGATGCCATACGTCTTTAGATATAAACTTGCAGGGAATTAACCAGCTTTACTGAATTTTTAATTTATTTTAAACAATACTGCGTAAAGCAAATATAATCTACCAGCTTAATAGCAAAAGGAATACGAGATTATGTCAGAAACAGGAGTCAGTGAAATGCTTTGTTGCTTAAATATTTTTAATATGCTGCAAAGTTATTGTACAAAGTGAATATTTATTTTAAAAGTTTTAATATAAATGTTTGCAATATTTATACGTAATATTTTGTAAATATGTATTTTAAGTAATTCTTTGTTTTACATGCATTTTCAACATTCACCTCAATTTGTCTCTGCAAGACCCAAAGGTTGACTTGACTGGTAGGGCTTTCCATTATGTCTATGCTAATGCCTTGGGCATTAAGACCGCCTTTGTACAAATTATTTCGTTTTGTGCAACAAGTTTTAAATAAAGTAAATAAAATTAACGCGGTAAGGTATAAAAACATGTTCAATTATGATATCATACAAAATAAATTAGCGATTTGTATACATCATACAAAACAAATAAGCGGGTCTTAACCGCGTACAATTAACTTATTTAAGGTATAAATACCTATTCGTTGGTATAGCATGGTCGTGGAGAGACTCTCCGCGACCACGCTCAGTGCAAGACGAGTGAAACGTCGGAAACAAATAGGTATTTATAACTTAAAAAAGTTAATAGTACGCGATTAAGACACGCTTATTTATTTTGTTTGTTTAAAATCGATATTATGATATTATATAATATATTTTTAATTTGAAGATGTATATTTTACTAATTAATCCTTCCTTAACCATAATAAAATTTATTGAATTCGTCATATTTTCGGTAATTTAAATTATTTTGTTCCTAAAGTGAATACCTATAAAGTGGGACCTAAAAATTCATGGCGAAATGTGGGTGTAATATTTACACCTTTGCCTACCCCTTCGGGGATACAGGCATGAGACTATAAATAAATAAAAAAAATAAAATAAAGTGAATACCAATTATTTTGAATATGGTGTTATCATAAAGTGCTTTTTGCCAGAATTTTAGTTTTCATAGAGCTTATAATAGTCATGTTGTAAATAAATTGTTTAAGCTATTTGTTGTTGTTATAATCATAACCACTGTAATTATTTTGTGTGTATTACATTTACGTGTTTTTGAAAAAGAAACTTAACATAACATAACATAACATAACATAACATAACATAACATAACATAACATAACATAACATAACATAACATAACATAACATAACATAACATAACATAACATAACATAACATAACATAACATAACATAACATAACATAACATAACATAACATAACATAACATAACATAACATAACATAACATAACATAACATAACATAACATAACATAACATAACATAACATAGCATAGCATAGCATAGCATAGCATAGCATAGCATAGCATAGCATAGCACAGCATAACATAACATAACATAACATAACATAACATAACATAACATAACATAACATAACATAACATAACATAACATAACATAACATAACATAACATAACATAACATAACATAACATAACATAACATAACATAACATAACATAACATAACATAACATAACATAACATAACATAACATAACATAACATAACATAACATAACATAACATAACATAACATAACATAACATAACATAACATAACATAACATAACATAACATAACATAACATAACATAACATAACATCACGCCTTTTATCCCCGAAGAGGTAGGCACAGATGGATTAAAAGTTTTTTGGATAAACTATCTGTGTGTAATCTTTGAATAAAGCTATTATAACTGAATAAATATATATAACATAACATAACATAACATAGCATAGCATAGCATAGCATAACATAACATAACATAACATAACATAACATAACATAACATAACATAACATAACATAACATAACATAACATAACATAACATAACATAACATAACATAACATAACATAACATAACATAACATAACATAACATAACATAACATAACATAACATAACATAACATAACATAACATAACATAACATAACATAACATAACATAACATAACATAACATAACATAACATAACATAACATAACATAACATAACATAACATAACATAACATAACATAACATAACATAACATAACATAACATAACATAACATAACATCACGCCTTTTATCCCCGAAGAGGTAGGCACAGATGGATTAAAAGTTTTTTGGATAAACTATCTGTGTGTAATCTTTGAATAAAGCTATTATAACTGAATAAAGTGTGTTTTACTCACCAAGGGCCAAGGAGAGCACGAATAGACCTGCCGACCAGATGGGCTGACCGCCCGCTTTCGTAACGACTCCGACAAAATCATCAATATCACCACACTACAGAAGCATTGCTATTTCTAACACTGTTATTTAGTACTAGCACTATTAGCAGTAGCACTGTTATATTTTACTTTTATCACAACACTAGCACTGCTATATGTGATTTGTCACAACTCTGGAATTTGAATTTGTTATTTATCACCGATTTTGGTTTTGGATGTGATTATTTGCTGATGGTGATGCACTGCCTGTAACAAAAGAAACATATGTTAAAACTAATTTATTTTAAATATTAGACACTAATAATACCTATAGCATTTTTCAGCAGAATATTAACACCCCAAAATCAAAATGTCTGCCTTGCTTTTACAAAGATTTAAACCTGTTTCGCCCTCATAGGCATCATCGTTTAATGTTTAAAAAACAAACAAATTATAGCGTAGGTACGTCTGATGAAAGCCGCGTGATAATCCGTTTACTAGTTTTTGAGTTTATCGCAATAAGAGAGAGACAGTTGAGGACCTTGTTTTATAAAACAGAGTTATATAATAAAGTTTACGATGTTAAGACATAAGACATTTATATCTTAATCTTATGGTAGGGTAAGGAACCCTTGCATTTGAAAGATTGCCCGTAAAAAGACCGTCGGCATTTTCTTTCATAGTTTGTTCACTGAGATTCAAAGTTTCTTTATTTCATAGTTTTTATTAGTTTGTTTCACTTTGCCCACTTCTGAAGTTTTAAACACTCTTGTTCCATGAGTTCCTCGGAACAATTCTCCTTGTACGTGAATTGTATACAGATGGTAGTATCGTTTGCGAAAATATTTGAACATCTTTGTTGTATGTTTGTACTGTAAGAAGTACGGTTGTTTTGAAATATTTGAAATTAAACGTTATAGAAGTTTATATATAAATTTATTTTACCAAAAAACGCTAAAAACTTTACCCAACCCTGGCTTTTCCTTGTTTGTTATTATATTTGCATTAAAAGCAAATATAATAAAATTCTTTATTCCAATTTCACGTACCTATTGGCTTCACTAAAGACTTTTAAACATCCTATATCTGGAACTAGGTGTGTTATTATAATATACTAGAGGCCGCTAGCAGCTACGCCTGCATGTTTTTTATTTTACCCGTTTTGGCCGATCCCGTAGGAATTTCAGGAAATCCCTTCTTAGTGCACCCCTACGGTCCCCAAGGAACATACATGCCAAATTTCAGCTTCCTGCGCCCAATAGTTTCGGCTGTAGCGTGTCTGTCAGTCAGTCAGTAACGCAAGGATTTTATATATTAAGATTAAGTTCTCAAAATCAGTGTACACTAATTTAAGTTCATCCTCTTAAACTCAACGAAATCACATACGCTATTCATAACAGTCTTCTAAAATCTCCGTTATAAATCCGGTGATACGCCTCCATCGCATCACTAAACAAAGAAGCAATATGTCGTGGTGAGCGTAATGGCCACTTCACACAGTCGCAAGTGCTGAAATACCACAAAGTAACACGGAAGTACCGGCAAGTGCCGCACGAGAGCGACGATGTGGGAAAGAGAAAAGTCTGTGTGAATCTATGCGTTATGTCGTTCGGCTGCATTTGTATGAAATTTTCTTATGAATTTTAATGTTTTGGGTTTAGTGGATAAGAATTTATTGAATGAGGTGTTGTTTGGAGCTGTCCTTTCAATGTTCAGATAAAAGTTTTACTACCTATAATTAAACTCTAACCTGGCTAAATGAGGAAGTAAAACTTATTTATTCATATCATCGTAAATATGAGTTTAGAATCGTATTATTTTATTTTACGAATAAGTTTTATGTGACGTTTGAAAAATCCTACAATGCATTTAGACAATGAATACAGATTTACATATAGAAGCGCATTTCTTAAGAATTTCGTGTGCCGATTCCAAATGGCGAGTTGATGACTGTTGTCAGTGTAGTATGTAGTTTGCGCCGTTGGCGCACTGACTCTCTTACTCTCGTAGTTAAGATACACAGGAGGAACGTTCGTCTCTCTTGCACTCATAGAGACAGCTGTCACAGCGCGACTGCCACGCCACCAAGCGGCAATTTGGGTCACAGAAAGTTTATCTACAGAGCGCCCATAAGAAATGCGCCTCTATGTTAATATCTATGCTCTATGATTTAGATAAGTAAGTTAAAATATTACTACATTATGTGATTGTCTCGCCATTTTTAACACTGCACCCACTATTATTGTCCATGTGATACGTGTTATCGCCTCTGTGATTTTGTGACTGCCTCCGTGGGCCAGTGGATAGCGTATGCGACTGCTGATCGGAGGTCCCGGGTTCGATTCCTGGGTCGGGCAAAAGTGTTACTGGGTTATTCCGAATTCTCAGTAGTAGCTCGGAGTCTGATGTGCTCGGTAACGGCAATAGGCTCGACCCATATTACGTGGGCCCTAAAAATTCATGGTGAAATGTGGGTGTAAAATTACACCTCTGCCTTCGGTGATACAGGGAGGTATCACCGAAGTGAGTCCATGTGAGTCTATAAAAAAAAACAAACTGTTATCTCGTGTGGGGATCGACCCACGACAGTCGGCGCAGTGTCAAGCGGCGAGTCGACCGCTTAAAACACTATGGCAACTGTGCAGTCAGATTGATTGAATAGTTGAGAGAATAAGAGACTGCTACGCAGACGGTCTCCGGTTGACCCACGGCGTGCACCACTGTATTTTTGAAGTTATCATCATCATCATCCTAGCGCTATCCCTATCGTGCCCCAAGACCTCAGTCCTGAAACCCGGGGTCCGCTTTTCTGCTTAATCTTCTCCCCTTCGCCCGGTCTTTGGCATCTCTGGTAGTAAATCGATTGGTACGCATTTCAGATCTTACTACGTTTACCAGGGCCCGGCGGGGGCGGCATGGCCAGACATATTTTATTCCATACGTAATGTGCCGGTTGTCGTAAGACATGGCCGTACCACCAATTTTCGAAGTTACTCGTATGTGCATATTCAACTGTTAATTATTCCTTTATTAACGAAGAAGGAAAATATCGTGTGCGTATCCAAGAGTTCTCCATAATATTCTCGAAAGATAAAAATGTGAAGTCTACCAACCCACACTAAGCCAGCGTGGTGGTCTATTGTCTAGCCAATCTCACCGTAAAAAAGAAGTCCGTGCCCAGTAGTGTGACAGTTTACATACTTCATTTATCTGTTTTCGCTATGCCTTTTAACATTTTAAAATGGCACCTAAAAATACTATAAACGGTAATACGCTTCTATTGAATACCTATTTCACATCACGCATCGTTCAAAACCATCAGACTAATACGGTTATGTCAATTGCATTCTATTGCTCATTCGTCATGCCTGCATAAATGAATATTTCTGTTAAACACGCAGTGGAATGCTAAATACATGACTTTATAAATACTGTACTAAAGTACTGTTCCATTTAGGTGAAGTCAGAGGCCGAAATTGGCGCATACATTGCCGTTGAATGAATTTTGCGAGTGAATATTTTGAGGCTGTTTATTAATAATAATAATATAATTATATTATATTATAATCATAATGCATGAAAGTAGAAAAAGACAAACAAGAAAAAATATTTGGACTTGGCTCACGAGATTGTCGATATGTGGGATATTGATTCGGCAATCATTGTTCCGATAGTTGTGTCCGTTAATGGACTTATAGCGAAAACCCTCGAACGCCATCTAGAGAAGTTGAAACTAGGCAGCTGAGTCAAGAGTTTGATGCAAAACAAAAGGCAGTAATTCTGCAAACGGCACGCATAGTGAGGAAATTCCTATCTCTGGAGCCCTAACCGCCGGTGACTTGGCTCCTATTCCCGTCGTCGGTGGGAATCTATTTTTATATTTTTAAATGTCATTTTATTTTTTTTAGAGTGTTATATTTAAAAATGTAAAAAATAGGAGAATTATGTAAATAAAGAGAATAATAATAATATAATATAATTATATAATTGCTGGACACGACACGTATCGTACGGAGGTTTCCTTTCTCTGGAGCCCTAACCACCACCGGTAGCTTGTTCCCTGTGCCCGATACCGGTGGGTCTCCGAGGTCCTATTTTATATATTTAGTTTTATATTTTTATATTTATTAAGTATATAACATACATAGACTCACGCCTGTTTTGATCCCACGTAATAGGTGGCGAGCCTATTGCCGCTTATTGGGACATTTTGTTTGCCAGAGCCTCGTCCGTTGATAGGCAGGTGCACCACTTGCAGGTGAAGTTGGCTTGGGACCCTAAGTTCTTGGTGGGAACCCTATGCACCCATATTAAGTATATAAAATGAGATGTATGAGAAAGAAAAGGAATAAACGGAATAATAATAATAACCACTCTGGGGCAGTCGTTTCTCACCATGAGACTAACGCAATCTCAGAGTGCAGAGTAACAGGTTTCAAACATCACCTTCATCCTGTGATATAAACAAAAATGTATTACAAGATAAAAGGAAAGCTTACAAACCGCAGGACAGCTTTGTGGCGAGCTGAATGTGTGTGGCGACACTGCGGTCCCGAATGCTTCAGAGAGTCGATCAGGGTCTCGTCTCTAGCTTGCCTTTGCCGTTGGAGTGGATTTCCAAGAGCGCCCGCAGGACCCTCGACTCTGGCTTGCCTTATTTGGCTGGCCAGAGGGAAGCCGCAAGAGCAATTAGCTCGGGGATGGAAGTGTCATTGTCAAGGGCGTAATTACGAGGAAACCCGCTCCAGGTTACGAGACCCGCGATGGCGAAACCGGTTCCGCACCGCTCGACACTCCTAGCCGCTCACACCGGTGTTGCCCTCTTGTTGCCTTATGAGTTTGTTTGCCTTGGCTATTTAGAGAGGGCCCATCTAGTGAGTTGGTGAGTCACCGTCTACCCATTTTCGACGTACTATAAGAGTACTTAGGGCAGGCGCCGGCATTCATCTATAGTTTTCATCTAAACCAATCCATTTAACACCCATCCAAATAGCCCAGAGTAATTAGTTTCCATAAAAGTAGCAATAGTCCCTCACCTGCTGCGGCTAACCCGTGACTGTACTTAATAATGCAGTTATGGAGGGTCCTCAGTAGGTGTCCCATCACATTCTAGATTAAAACTCTCAAAGGGCCTCTGCGCGTTGGACCTATGTCTCCGTGTACGCCTGCCAAAGCGCCGGGTATTGTTCTATCAAATTAGAATAATACCCGTAAAAGAGAAACAAATAATAATAATAACATTTATTTCTCGCCAAACAAGGTACATACAAAGGTCTTAAAGACTAAGTACAAAAAACAATGGACTTTTTATAAAGCATCATTGGGCTAGTTAAAATTATGGCGGGTTGATACCTGAACTAGGAGAATCCTGTGTCTCAGGCTATCAACCCTCCACCCCTGGCAAGTATAACAAATAAGTATATTTTTTTAAATTGTATGTATGCGCGCGCGCGTGCGTGTGTGAGTGTGGGTGTCTATGAGTGAGAGTGTGTGTGAGTGTGAGTGTAATTGTGTGTATGTGAGAGTATGTATGAATCTGCGTGTGGTCCAAGTTAAAAAATAAACATACTAAATCGCCTATATACTAATGAGTGCCGCGGGAATGTTCCGTTCTAAAATAGCTGTATTTTGTTTTTTCTTGGATCATTAAATTTATAAGTAGACGCGCTTTATTAATGGTCACTAATCCACAGCCGTGGCTCATAGCGTGATATTATATAGCATATAGCCTACCTCGATAAATAAAAAATGTGCTATGTAACACAAAAATAATCACTCATATTGAACCACGTATTAATATAGTTAAAGTATTTTATGTCGAAAAGCCAAAAGATGGAGGACCTGCTTGGTCCCTTATGCGCTTATGATTGCAAACATTGGAACTGAGCCCAGTTTCTAATCAGTGATATTTTATAGTCATTTTATTTGGTTTGTAGCTTTTTCGCATAGACTATAGTCTATAGTCACCTAACCGTATGTAGGCACGAAAATGTGGTTTAAACTACATATACCTTGCTTCCAAATTCGCAAATTTGAACAAAGAAATTCGCCACTAGATGTATTTTAGAACTAGAAATCATGTGCTCTTACCACTAGTATTCCAATTTGAAAGTCCCTTACCTTTACCACCATAGCTCAAATCAAATCAAATAGTTTATTTGTGAAACATAGGTATACACTAAGTCTTACACATAAAATAGTACTATGTTTTGTCTTCAGATATACAAATATTATAACTTATAAAACAGAATGAATATGCTAAAAAAATAACATGAATAAATTTTATTATACATTCGAATAAACAAAACATTATAATATTCATAAAACAAAAAAAATATACTCAATGAACAAAAAAAAAGCAAAAGAAAATGATTACAGATGTCAAAATATTAAATGCAACATATATAAAATTATAACTCTTTATCGTTTAAATACTCGTCTATTAAATACAAACATTTTTGTCAAGAAGAATTTTCTCCAGCGATTTATTGAATTTTAACAATGGCATTATTTTTATGAAATTAAGAATTTTATTATATATTCTACGAGCGATTCCGAAAAAGCTTTTGTACATCAAGGCAGTCTTACATTTTGTGTTGCATAATTGATTTTTGTACTGAGCATGTAATTGAGTTTTCTTGACTGCTGATAGTTTAATAAATAAAAGCGGGTTTCCTTAAATTTAGCTCGCGTATACGGGACCACGATACAACCCATACAGAAATATTTGAATCTTAATCGTTTTACGAAAATTGCGCGACCGTTAACAGTGATAAATTATGCACAGTTCAAAGCTTACATAGAAGAGGCAGAAAGTTAATGATTTTAATCATATTAAAAAAAAACATTAAACTCTATTAAACTAAAACCTTCAAGGCGTGCGTTTAGAAAAACATAAGAAAAAGGACTTCTAAATATAGTTGCATAGAAACAAAACATAATATGCTCTGAAATTTAAGCTGCAATTTTGTCTTTCGCATGAGGACAAGCAAATATAGATATCAACATACACTGATCTAACATATGAAAGTATACTTGCAAAATACAATTTGTATAAGAATCAGCCGAATTATAAATTCAGTGCCCTAGTGAAATCTCTTAGAATAAAATTAAGCTCTCTTTCTCCGTATGAGTGGTTCCAATATTCGTTCCCTGCCAAATTTTGTGTCTGCACCAATTAGCAACGGATGTGCGAAGTACTGCGGAGTGGATATTACGATAAAATGACAGCAAAATGTGGAGCAATTTTGGGACTAAATATTTATTACTTTTTGTTTTCTTATGACAGACTATACGACCTCTGGTACCTAAGTGGAAAACAACAGTCACTAGTTTCTGTATCTTCTTAGTCTTCCTATAAAATTCACACCTGCAATCTGTTGAGTCCTTTTATGAAGGCTGTCATCACAATAACACGACAAAATGGCAAAATACCCCTTAATTTTTCGGCCCAGGTTTTTCACGCCTTGCTTGAATCAGGATCAAGAGCTAATATGTCTCCTTAATACAAAGCTTTTAGCATAATATGAGATGATGTATTTTTGCCTAAATTGCCCGCCATAACGATAATCGGCAATTCCGTAGGTAGCCATAGAAGCAGGTTTATAGATTATATGCAGCGTTTCAAATATTGTTTTATTTAAAAACATACATACATACATACTTAGACTCACGCCTGTTTCCCGGAGGGGTAGGCAGAGACTACGGAAAGCCATTTGCAACGATCCTGACATATCTCTCTTGCTTCATTCCCTCCCATCCGATTCCTCAAGCATGCTCTTTTGTTCAGGGTACTTCTCACCTGTCCTGTTTTTAGGATGTCTCCAATCTGGTCAGAGAATGTCCGCCTAGGTCTTCCCCTTTGTCCTGTCCCTTCCAACTTACCTTATATATCTGCTTGGTCAGTCTTTCGTCATCCATGCTCTCCACGTGCCCAAACCATCTTAGCATACCTTTCTCGATGCTTGTCACTACATCTTCTTTTACCCCACAACACTATTTTATCGCACAATTCTTTACTCTGCAAGTCAGAGAAACACCACACATACTTCTCAGTACTCTCATTTCTACAGCATTTATTCTACTTTTATGACTCTTCTGCCATACCCAACTATCACTACCATACATAAGAGTAGGTACTAACACCCCTCTATGCACAGCCAAACGTGCCTTATTGGACAAGTCTTGGCTATATTTTAATATCTTCTACATTCTTACCATCTAAACAGCGTACCTAAATATACAAACTCATTCACTTGCTCCACTCGCTGTCCATCAATTATAACATTACAAGCCGTAACGCATTACTCCTTTTCAAAAACCATAACTTTCGTTTTACTTACATTCACTTTCATTCCTTTCCTCTCTAACGCACCATGCATGATTGTTACCACCCCTGGCAACTCCTCCGCTGAAGACGCAAGTATAATACATCAGCATAAAGGAGGCATTTGACAAGTAACTCATTCATCCTTAATCCACAATCACAATGTTTTAAATCTTTCAAACAACTGTCCATGAAGAGGTTGAACAGCCACGGCGACGCTACACATCCTTGTCTGACACCTGTGTTGATGGTAAACCAGTCAGTGTATGCCCCGTTTATCCTCACACAAGCTCTAGAATCCTCCTAAAGGGATTTAAGAGCTCGAATGAGGCTGCTACCCCATTCATTGACAGCACCGACCACATTTCATTCCTCACCACTTTATCGTAAGTAAATAATCCTTGTATTTTATCGTATAACCGGCTGGCCTTAGATATCACCCTGGAGGATCTGATATGCTTGCACTAAGGCCTAAGCCGTTAGTAGGCGTTAAAACCTTGAATGTCGCGAGTACAAAATATTGAACCTTTGCAAGTGTTCTTTAAATTCGGTAAATGTTTTGTCAACATAAAATTGCTTCCTGAATATTGTTTTCTTGGGATACGCGAATTTGACACATAGAATTTCACTACCCACACCCACATTTCGCCATGATTTTTAATGTCCCACGTAATAGTGGGCGAACCTATGGCCGTTACCGGGCACATTGCCATACTCCGAGCTGCTACTGAGAATTCGGAAAAACTCAGTAACACTACTCGACCCGGGCATCGAACCCGAGACCTTCGATCAGCAGACGATTACGCTATCCACTGGACCACGGAAAAATCGTGGCGGAATGTGGGTGTATATTACACCTCTGCCTACCCCTTCGGGGAGACAGGCGTGAGTCTATAAATAAAATAAAAAAATAACTACAGTTTGCAAATTTTGTCGACTGAGTAGACTTCCGTGACCACGATTCCTGTTAAGAAATCGAAACGTCGGATAATAACAAATAAATAATTTTCTAGGTCATTAGGTTTAAATGTACCATCATTCATTTATCTCCGTCTAACCAATATATCGCGATAAAATCCGTAAACTTTAGTTTAATTTCCATTGACTTTTTAAATTCATTGGACAATTGGAATAAATAACAAAGTTTTTGATTAAATTTTGCGGGTCTTAATTGAATTTAACTTATTTAAGGTATAAATACATATTTGTTTTCGAGACGTTTCGACTCTTCATGATCACCATTCAAGACGTGGTTCCGGAGTCTCTTCGCGACCACGGTCGGATGCAAGACGATCGCTAATCGACATGGATCGAAAAGGCTATACGATTTTCGAAGTATTGGCCGAAATAAGCCTTCTGAATAACTCAATGAAGACTATTGAAAGATTTCAATGGCAAAACTCAAGTGGCTTCCTATTTGTCTTCGCAGGAATACTCACATTCTAACATTATTATACAATGTTCTATTTAATCCTAGCACTCCCCCCTATCTTAAAGAACGTTTTGTGTTCGTTCATGACACACATGTAAAATCCTTAAGGTCGTCTGAGGATATAACACTGAAGATGCCAAAGCATTCCACAAATTACTTTTCGAAATCCTTCACTGCTCAAGCTGTGCGTCTGTGGAATGCTTTACCACTGGATATTCGAAAAGCAAAGTCCTTAAACATATTCAAAACTTTGGTCAAAAAGCACTACCTGATTTAATTTAAAGATTTTCTTGCTACATCATCCATATTTACTATATCTGTATTGTCTGGTTATTATTATATTGTATATCATATGTAAGTATAATATTTTATGTTTGCATTTGTATATATATGTTTATATTATATGTATTTACGTATAGTTATATTATATATCTATATATTTATATTATCTAAACCATTCGTATTATTTCAATGTTATTTTCGTATGCAACTACACCACCGCTCCTAATTTTTTCTTATATCATTCCTGTCCATCTCAAGGTTGCCTGGAAGAGATCGCCCCAGGCGATAAGGCCGCCGATTGTACATTATCGTAGTTTTAAGTCACTTTATAAAATGTATATATATCTATGTTGGTGTGCAATAAAGCGTACCTATATAAATCTTAATATATAAAATCCTTGCGTTACTGACTGACTGACAGACACGCTACAGCCGAAACTATTAGACGCAGGAAGCTGAAATTTGGCATGTATGTTCCGTGGGGACCGTAGGGGTGCACTAAGAAGGGATTTCCCGAAATTCCCACGGGATCGGCCAAAACGGGTAAATTAAAAAAAATGCAGGCGTAGCTGCTGGCGTCTTCTAGTAAATAAATAAAAACGGAATAATGCTATGTACCTTTTATATTAAGGGTAATAGAAGGAGTTCATACATAGTGCCGTTCCTACTTTTCTTTGAAATAGGCAACGAATATATTGCTTTATTGTCAAGCAAAGTAACGGTGCCAGTCACTTGGCACAAGGTACCGCGTCACAAAAAAAAAAAATCAGTCTCACAAAATATTAGGAAAATCCGAATGACAGTTATGCTAAAAATTAATATAATCTAGTAGTTTTTAACATTAAATACTTTATATACATAAACATTTTCTCAATATCGTGGATTAAAAAAACATTGTTAAGTAGTTTAAGAGCAGCCAGCGTCTATTAAGAAATTCTTGGGCGAAATAATATTATGGGCAAAAATATCAGTCGTGATCATGTTATAAGTGATCTCACTCACGTCATAACATCAACAAGTTTGTTACCAAATTCTGAATGAGTCTTTAATAGAAGCCATTGAATAATTTAAAAGGTATTTAAAAACAGGATATGTGCAGTGAGAAATCATAAATGCTATATTTATCTTATTCGCTCGCGCGAGGTAGTGAAGCCAACTGGATGAAAACTTTTTAATAACCACCATCTAATGTGTCACCGTAATGTTTATTTTAATCTATGTCTGTATAAAACTTAAATAACGAATGTTTTAAGCATATTACTTGAGAATAATTATACTGAATTTAATGAAATTTTAGGTGCGCTTCTCAGTGGATCAGCGCGCTCATATGGAGTAGCGCTCATAGCGAGACTTGTCTTGCCGTTCTTGTCTGTTTATCTGTTGATCGGCAAAGTTAAAAAACGCTTGCATAGGTCGCCACTTGGATGGGTGACCACGTGTGGCATTCACATCTGAGCGCTACCGTGCTTTGGAGGACACGAAAAACTGTCGGTCCCGGTTCTTGTCTCAGGATGTTCTCATCCTCGTTAGGCCATTTCGGTAGCCTTCGGTCGCTCTGAAAACAAACAAATAACAAAGAAACAAATGGATCCGATTCACATCAGCATCATCAAAACTAAATTTTTTTGGCTTACAAAAGTTTATAAGCCGCTATGTAAAGCGCGCGTTTGCAATGCTTGAGATACCTAACGTGGGTGCATAGGACATGTATAGGACAAATTGGCGCGATAATTGCTTCGATTTTGTAATCATTAGAAAATATGTATAGTGACTTTGAACCCCAATATCTCCTGAAGCAGTATGTTCCCCTGTCTGGCGCCGAGGTAAACAATGTTCATAATTATTGCTTTTATAATATGGGATTTTAATTTTCGTAAAGGGTCTTTTTACACCGTGTATAATTATCTTAAAAACTAACTTCAACTATCTAAACGTCATTTATTTATTTATTTAATACTCTATTGTACACTATAAAGAACTTTTACAGGAATTTTATAATAAATAAAGTACAAAGGGCGGCCTTATCGCTGACAGCGAATTCTACCAGGCAACCTTTCGATGGAGATATTATTGGTAGGAATGAAATGGTAGTTGTAAGTGTACCAGTAATATGATGATAAATACTTTAAATATATATATTTATGTAATATTATAACAATATACTACACATAAATAAATAATTATACATACATACATACAGACATACATACATACATTCATAAATAATACTTAATATTAGAACAGTGTGCAATGGGAGTGCATTCCATAGGCGAACAGCAGTGACACTAAACGATTTATCATAAAAATCCGTGCAATGTGCCGGCATCTTCAGCTTTAAGTTTTCTGATGACCTTAAATAACGATTATGCGTATCATGAAGGAATTCGAATCGTCGTTTAAGATAGGAGGGAGTAGAAGGGTTAAACAATATATTGTATAGTAGAGAAAGTATGTGGGTATTCCGGCGAAATCTTATTGGTAACCACTTGAGTTGTTTGCGAAATTGTGACACATGATCGTATTTGCGTAATCCAAATATGAATCGTATACAGAGATTTTTAAGGCGCTCAAGTTTGTCAAACTGGTTTTCGGCGAGATCTGGATAGCTGACATCTGCATAATCAATCATGGATAATAGAAAACAGTTTGCAAGTGCAATTTTGGTGGCAGTAGGAAGTAAATTCCTAAGTCCCCGCAATGAACCTGCTGAAGCAAATATCTTACGACTCACTTCTTGGACCTGCGAGCGCTAGGAAAGGGTAGAATCGATGGTTAGGCCCAGATTTTTAACTTTATCCTGTATAGGAATTACAGTGACATTAAATATGTCAACGTCAGGAAGTTGAGACTAGTTGATCTTCGATAACATTCTCGAACTACCGACAACAATGACCTGTATTTTCGAGGGGTTCACCATAAGTCCATAGGATTTATTCCAGCTACTAATCTGTTCAAAATCACTGTTGATGGTATCTATAGAATATGACATCTGAGCCAGTGGTGACTGCGAATATATTTGGAGATCATCTGCATAAAGGTGGTAGGAAGAGCGAAGATTGTTTGATATAGAATTTATAAACATTGCGAAGAGTAAAGGAGACAGGACGCCACCCTGGGGCACGCCAACAGTCGTGTTACACCATGAAGAAAGTAAATTTTCAATTCGTATACGCTGTTGGCGGCCACACAGGTAACTTCGAAACCAATCAATCACCATAGGAGATATGTTAAGAGAGCAAAGTCGGTCAAGTAGAATGTCAAAATCCACTGTATTGAAGGCGTTGCTAAAATCTAGCAGAGCAAGAACTGTGAGCTGTCCGCCTTCCATACCAGTCCTGATGTCATCCGTAATATTGATAAGGGTTGTAGCGGTGCTATGGCCTGGATGAAAACCGGACTGGAATGGATTAAGGAGATTATTTTTAGAGAGGAATGAGTTGACCTGATTGTAAACAAAACGTTCGAGGACTTTGGAGAGGAATGGTAGGATAGAAATAGGTCGGTAATCAGAGAAGGAAGAAGGATGAGATTTTTTCGGGATGGAAGTTATTAGGGCATCCTTCCACATCGATGGAAATTCACCACTGGACAAGGAGTAGTTAAGAATGTGAGTAATGATGGGTAGGATTAGATCAAGGACGGGAAGGAGCATATTACGGCTGACACAGTCACTACCAGCTGCGTTAGATGTGATTGACATTATGCTCTTCTTAACATCACTATCGGTGAAATGATTAAAGACAAATGATCAAAGAGAAATGATGGGGTTGGCAGGGATGAAAGATAATTAAGAGTGCTTTCTTTAGTAGTCCTATCAATATTGGACGATGCAGCGAAATGAGAATTGAGCGAGTCAATATTGAAGTTATTAGGAGTAGTGTGTTGACGTGGTTTGCCGACCCCAAGGGTTTTAAGTAATTTCCAGACCTTTGCTGGATCTCCGTTTTTCACAGAAATATATAAATGTTGGCGTTGTGCGTCCCTACACACCCTATTGCAGTGATTCCTAATCGCAACATATTTTTGTAGGTTGCTATCGTCGGGCCTAATTTTATACCTGAATTTTGCTGCAGCTTTCTGGTGTATAAGCTGTTTAATGCTTTCAGTAAGCCATGATGAGGGAGGGTGTTTAATCTTCACCGGTCAAATGGGTGTCATGTTTATCGAATAATTCAGTTATTTGAGTTTTAAAGACGCTAATCTTATCTTCAACGGATTTGGCACTGAAAAGTGGTATCCAGTCAATATTACTGGCATCCTCACGAAGTGCGTCGGTGTTCATGCCACCAAAATTACGCTGCATTAGTACATTCCGCTTCATCTTGGGAGGACGAATTTTGTACGAGATATAGAGCAAGTCATGGTAGGAAAACAAGTCTGCTGGATATTGCCCGTGCATGGCAACATGTTCCCGAGAAGAAACCATGATTATATTGAGAAGGGAAGATGTGGAATGTGGGAAGTGATGAGTTGCGCTTGATGGTAGTATTGTAAGATTACAGGCTATAGAAATAGAAAGAAGAGACAAAGAACGACAATCATTTTTAAGCAGATATGTGTTAAAATCACTTATTATGATAGTATGACTGTAAGAGGGCACGAGATTAACCAGAAGGGTTTCAAAAGTAGAAAATTAATCTTTATGTAATGAAGGACAGTAGTAGACGCCGAGAAGGAGTTTGGTGTGGTTTAATGTAACTTCCAGAAATAAATGCTCACCTTCATTAACTTCTTCAAAATAATATTGGAAGGCAAAATCGAAGGGAGAAGAGGAAGAGAACGGCCACGACTAACCTAGTGGCCCAGTTGAAAGAAAAAGTTGGAGTCGGGTCATATCAAGATGTTAAAGAAAGGGCAGAATACCGAAGCCAATGGCAATTGCTCCACCGACAAGAGCTAGCTAGCTCTTAAATAAAAGAAGAAGATAATTATCTTAATTTACAGATATAACGAGGACTAATCTAAGACCTAGTATGAATTCCATGTTTTATAATGTATAGGCACGGGCCTGTTCTCACTATAACGATTGTCTAGACGTATAAGGCCATAGTCCACCACGCTGAATAACTGCGGGTTGAAGATTTCACATGCCATTAGAGAATATTTTAAGATCTCTGAGACAAGCTGCAGCTCACCATGATTTTCCTTTAACATTAGGTTAGAATTAATTAAAAATGTTATATGCACTTAACTTCATAAAGTCAGAGGAGCATGCGGTGGATTTGAACCCTTTAATGCGTCACAATCTGTCGGTCCATCCACTAGACTAACGCTATCAAATAACTTACTAAATTTTATTAATATTCAAAATTATCATGAAACGAAACCTAACAAAACAAGTCAATTTTATTACCTACTCTAAAGTTCAAATACAAATATTAATTTGGGGCAAATTACAATTTACTTTACTATAACGACTTTTCAAAACAAAAATATACTTTTAATTACATTCCTTCCTTAACAGAGGACATTTCTATTTGCAAAAAGAGACAAAATATTTGGATTTCTACAAGTGTGAAAGGCATGGGTGATGTTTGGTATCAACTTTGTCTGTATGTGTGCTATCGCCTATAAACATTTTATGGGTCCCGGTTGGATTCGTGGATTAAACGGTGTTATTGACGACTTGGGAATCGAAGCCTGGACTTAACGACTAGACGAACGAGTTGTGAATGTAATATTGTAAATAAAAATGTAGTTACTGTATGTTTTATTCTACTGTCTATGTTTAATTTGACAGTAAATATAGAATCAGTTACTAAATTTGATAATTTTACTTTCATAAACATCACAAGTGTATAAAATAATTAAGACTTTGACTGTATGTATAGATGATTCATTTGAAACTACACTGAATATTGTGGATACGACCCTCACATGACACTTTGCGTGGACCACCAATCGCGTCTCGGAGACGACGTTGCAGGACATGAGTCATACCATGACCACTGCTGGTATCATCATCATCAGCAGCCCTGTATACAAACTGTCCCACTGCTGGGCACAGGCCTCTCCTCACTCTGAGAAAGGTAAGGCCAGAGTCCACCACGCTGGGCAAGTGCGGGTTGGCAGACTTCATATGTGGTTCTAAGATATGCAGGTCTCCACACAATTTTTCCTTCACCGTTTAGCAACCGATAATTAACAATTAAATACGCACATAACTTTGAAAAGTCATTGATGCGTGCCGTAAATTCGAACCCGAGCCCCTCTGTCTAGCAGTCTGTTAGTCTCTCCACTAGGCTA
This sequence comes from Euclidia mi, assembly GCA_944739405.2. Taxonomy (NCBI): domain Eukaryota; kingdom Metazoa; phylum Arthropoda; class Insecta; order Lepidoptera; family Erebidae; genus Euclidia; species Euclidia mi. The sequence continues at coordinate 9,226,618 of OX123206.2, read as the reverse complement.
TCGCTTATTATATACGGCTGTTATACCCCACACCAAAACTTCAAAACAATAGAACGTATTTAATAACCCCCATTAAGTCTGTCTGCTATTAAATAGTTCATTATCGCTTGCCCATTTCGTCGAAGAGCAGATTAAGCCGTTAATTCCGCCTGCCATGAAATATAGCTATTCATTTTGGTTGTAGAAATCAAGCGATAGTTGCTCTGTAAAACGTATATTCAGTTAAATCTGGTTAGACTGGTAAGCGGACTCAGGCTGTAAGGCGAAAGCGTCTTGCAAGCAATTGATATAACGCTAGGACGATGATGGTGATGATGACGCGACTGCCGTCTGGGTGTATTAATATCAAAAGATACGTATTTCCAGATGTGGCACATGTGTTCTCCAGACTTCGGTTTCTCTAGTGACATTCCATTGATTGAGTACATTCTAAAACTGGCGAGTTTCCAAAATTATTATCTTCGGTTGAATGATGATTACTAACTATCTCAGTATCTAATCTCAGACTTGACTTTTTAGTTAAAGACAAATTTTTGTGTACATAAATGTTTTGATTTTTGCAGAAAATTACTCTTGGTGTGTAGTTTTATTATGAGTTAAATTGCAGTTATAGCTCAGATAAAATAAAGTAAGGTAGATGGCTCACTGTAAATAATATAAGTGTATTAAAATTTAAGGCACTTTCTTTCTCTACCACAGCACATAATTCATTTTCTACCTCTTCCAATATATATACTAATACTTATATGTATTTCTGAATTAGACGTTACGGTGTAACATTCCTCAGGACATCACGAGTGTCAAAACGTTGTTGTTGTCCTCAATAGTCACTGCTGCTGAACAGGTCTGGAGATACGGAAATAGGAATGTGATCGGGACTGACGTGAGTCTCTTAAAAAAAAACAACATATAAAATTCTTCCTTTTCTGACTGACAGCGAACGCATTGCCGAAACTATAGGGCGCAAGAACTTGAAATTTGGCACGTATGTTCCTTGGGGATTGTAAAGATGCACTAAGAAGGGATTTCTAGAAATTCACATGATATGAGCAGAAACGGTTAAATACAAATAGGGGTAGGGGTACATGCGAGCTTTCTCTAGTATATGGGTATGTGGAAGTGAATGATGTGTTGGTATGTTGACGCATAGTTTGATTTCTCTCGCAATATACGTCCTCTATCTTTATTTTTTTACTGCTTCGATAGTAGGCCATAGATCAAAAAAGGTTCAAAATCAAAACAGTATACGCATACATTCCATAGAGCAAAAAAACAATAAATATTTTATATACCCTCGTCTAGACATCACGGAATGTTGGCGTTTGGCTATCTGCCCGTAGGAACACTTTTATCTTTTCGCCAGTTAACGCTCGTGAACGCTGCGTCATGATTCTAAAGGTGGATACAGACTTTGCGAGGCATGCGCTACGAACGGCGCATAACGAATGCCTCTGTTTGAGGCGTGCGTGTTGAAAAATTATACCAACATATGCTCGGGTCGAGCCATCGCGTACGAAGCAAACGCCTCGTTTGTCTGTCTTCATGTTTGCTGCGAGGCATGTGCTACGCATAGACGCGCGCGTGCGAGCCGCGCGTATGCGCCGGCTCATTGCGAGCAGTGCGTTGCGTTTGGACGGTTGTGTCCGCATCGCTGTGATGTTTGCACGCATTATGAACGAAAAATTTGAATTATACGAAAATAACCGATTATCCAAAACATCATTATTATTATAATAAAAACAAAAGAGAAGACATATGGCATTTAATTGCGAATGAAGTAATGTAACCGTCGCTGAGCTGAAAAAAAAAATATTTTCTAGGATCTTATAGAAGGAAAAATCTCGAGAAAATAAAATATATTATAAAAGCAGCAGCGGATACGCGCACGCGATGCAAAGGTGCCATCTTGACTGCTGCTGTGTGGGTTGGATCGGCCCAAGCATGCGCTGCGCGCTGTTTGGCCCGAACAAACGCAGTTTCATTTTCGCAGTCGAGGCGTACGTGGATATTGTACGCGGCGCACACCTCGAACGTGCATGCGGTGTGGACGGTGCCGCACCGTCCACAACTAATGTAATGCTCGCACTGAGGCACTTTGATCTTGTAGCATATGCCGACATTCGTTGGCTCGCCCTCGCACGTGCGTAGCACATGCCTCGCCACGAATATAAAGGTACACACCTTGCAAGGCATGCGCTGTGCGCCGTGCGCAGCGCATGCCTCGCAAAGTCTGTATACGGCTTATGAAGTCTCACATTTGGATAATAACGCGAATTATATTCTCAATTTATATTATTGTATGTAATGCTCAGAGACCGAAAATGTTCATTGAGCGAAAAACCAGGCCATAATGCGTTGTGGTCACTTTAACTAAATACAAGAATCCCTCCTGAAATTCGAGTTATGGCCGTTATGAACGCATTGTGGCAATCACAACACACGGCGGGTTTTTGAAAGATAGGCATTTGATAAGCACTGTATTAAAGACTGAAATATTAAGAATCATCTACGCAGATTAAGAATGCAAAGTGTCCCTGCCCCACTTCATTTCGTGTGTATGGTACGGCGTCTAAAGAAAATACCCGATGCATATAGTATCTTTGGGCAGAAATGGAAAATTTTACATCAATTCCTATACTAACCCGTCTGGCCATCGTGGTGTAGTATAGGTACCGAATACACCTATGGACAAACAGTACTAATGTCCAGCAGAAGACTACAAAAGGCAAAATGATGATACATTTCATACGAATAATAATAATGTTGCTTTTTCAGTTTTATTATCTTGTAGTACAAATCAATTATATTGTTGCCAAGACTCACTAAGTGGTATTCCCATATTTTTATTTAATGTTGTTTATGATATATGATTAAAAAATCAATAATGTGGTTTTACTGAGAAATTATTATGAATAACTTTGTTTAAGTGTTTAACTATCTAAGAATTAGAATCAGAATTAGCATCTATGTATAAGTATATTTATTAATTTCTTGGTAAAACCATAATTTGTTTTCTTTGTCTGACTAAGTTTGTAATCAGTGTTCTTTGCTAAGTTTAATTTCAATTATTATACAACTGAGCGGTAGTATTCGCTGTAAAGGTAGCGATAGCCTAGTGGATATACCAACAGATTGCCATGCAGAGGGTATCGGGTTCCAATCCACGGCACGTACCAATAACTTTTTGGATTCATGTGCATATTGAATTGTAAATTATCGCTTGCCCCGTGCTTCGGAGAGCACATTAAGCCTTCGGTCTCGGCTGTCATGAATATCTTTGACAGTCGTTACAGAGAGTCAGCACCTATGAATAATCTGACACTGTTCTAAAACATGAATTACAGCTATCCCTTCACGAGGTCATCCGGAAGAGAACTAGAGCTACCGACATAGCTCTCCATATAAGCAGACTGAAGTGGTAATGGGCTGGCCACGTCTGCCGAAGAATCGACGACCTATGGAGCAGACAACTCTTACAGTGGAGACCACGTTTCGGCAAACGAAGAGTGGCATACCGCCCGACTAGGTGGTCCGACGACCTAAAAAAGGTGGCTGGGGCGGGCTGGATGCGGAAGGCAGAGGACCGGTTATTGTGCTCATAGAAAAAAAATTTTACCTATCTCTTTGGGTTGTATGGGTCAGACAGGCAGTCGACTCTGTGTAAAAGCTAATATTCAGTTAAATTCAGTAGACTAGAAAGCGGAACCCGGGTTCTAACTGGGTTAGCGCAGGAGGATGAGCGACAATATTTGCTACTATATATCACGACACTTTTTGACGTTTCTAGTACTCTGCTAGTTCTTTAAACATTATCACATACTGTATACGCTCTGTTCTATCGACGTGCTGCTTCCGTAAACGATTCAATAGCCTGACCGTTACGATAATGATTCTTTTTTTATTGAGTTATCATCCAGAGAACGGCACGTTTTGCTCGCGTCTGTTTAGTGCAGATTTGCAACCGCATCATGTTTATGGTGAAAAAGAATTGTGAATCTATGCATTTTCATTTGTGTATTTGCTTGCACAAAAAGTCGTCGTGCGTAACTATTTTATAAAGTAATACCATTTTTTTATCATCAGATAATTTATTCCACTGTTGATTGTTTGTAAGAAATCCTATTTTGCGATAAGTACGCCCATGTAGATAGCTCTAGCTTTTGTTTGATTTACTTAATTATTGTATTTTAGCCGGTGTGCAATAAAATATGTCTACCTATCTATCTCCCTATTTCATAAGATATAGCAATACTATTAAGAAACACGTTTATTTATAAGCAGTATATAACTTTGTATCAGGGAATAAATTTCGTTTTAGTTTTGAGTCCCCGGATCAATGACCTGTAATTATCTAACGCAAATAGTATGTCACAAATAGAGCGCGATAAGCAACGACTAGTGGAAACTACTTGCATAATATTATGGCAATGAGATATTCTAATATTACCTTTATATCCTTAGGATTGAATGCTAATAAGTCTGTGCACCTGATGTGTGTATATATAATAGACATGAGCAGGATAGATGTAAAATCAATAGGACTGAAAGATAAGATTAATTCATGTTTGCCAGTATTCTCTCCGATGATTTTGAAAGCTAAATGTGATGACTCCATGTTCTAAAGCACTGAAATTGCTTTATTGTGATGTTTTCTTATTCGTGATAGGTAGATAGATATAGAGTCTGTGTATTGACTGATTAGATCACAAAGTGTTACTATGTCATTTCATTCTATAAATTAGAGAAAACTACACAAAGGAAATAGTATCTTTGGGAAGACACGGAGAGCTCGATAACAAACTCCATACAATTTTCTGAGCAAATCTTTTAACTCTCAATGCACTACATAATTGTGAAGCAAATTACGACAAGCCTATTCAACCAATTTTCAAATGTATAGTCCCAATAGTTTCGGAATAATATCACAATGTTTCGGAATCTGTGACATACGAGCGAATAGACAGACAAGCGAATCAATAAGACCGATTTTTGCCAGATTTGCATACAATTATCTAAAAAGCACTTGTCTTAAAACAGCTGTTCCCCAGTATTGTTTCAAGGCTTTTGTCTTCGTGCAGCTAGAATTGAATACAAAATATATTTCAATACGAGAGAGGTTGATTTACATTATTGTAACTGAGCTCCCGCTAAAGGCAGAATTCCGTGCATCGCGATCGATCGCGGCCGCGCGCGGCCTACGACTGTCGTCGATCGTTCGCGACAATAGTCAACGTATGAAAATGTATGGCACCGCTGCCGAGGCCCGCGACTTACGCGCGCGGCCGACGACTGTCGTGAGCCGCGCGCGGCCGTGTCTTGAAATTAGTAGATGTTGTTCGTCAGTTCCCTCTAGAGTGTGTCTAGCGAAGTCAAAATCATGGTCGAAATGCTAATTGACATCCTTGAAGAAGAAGAGGAGAATAACGAGCTGCTGTTGCTATATTATGAAACTAGAGTACCAATCGACCCCATCTTTAAAAGCAGAAATGAAAAAGGATACTAGCAAATATTGATTCAAAGGCAATTATATTGTACCTAATGAAAAAAAATGTTGGAAGTTTGGAACGATAATACAAAATTGACGAGTGTCACAAGACCCATCACCAAACCGAAGTCTACTCGTTGTGGACATCATGCCAAGTCATACTAACCAAAAATAATACCTGGGAAACGTTTTATTTTTTTAAAGTTTTCTCATTTTTTAACCGCAATTAAAAGCGCGCGCGTGCAATGCTCGAAAAACCTACTTATCCATGGGCTTACAGGGCATCTAAAGAACATATTGGCGGGGTAAATGCATCGATTTTGTACCGAATTAGAAAAATTCCATACTAACTTTGAGCTTCAATATCTTCTGAACCAGTAATTTCCCTGGTATGGTGCCGAAGTAGAAAATGTTCGTAGTGATTGGTACAACATGGGATTTCAGTTTTCGTTAAGGGCCTTTTTACACCCTCGGCAAAATTTCCGTTTTTTTTTTTCATTACTACTAATTTCAAGACACGGCCGCGCGCGGCTCACGACACTCGTCGGCCGCGCGCGTCAGTCGCGGGCCTCGGCAGCGGTGCCATACATTTTCATACGTTGACTATTGTCGCGAACGATCGACGACAGTCGTAGGCCGCGCGCGGCCGCGATCGTTGCAGTTACAATGCTAATGTTGCATCCGTGTCTGTGAATCACAATACATTCAATAAGGTATTTGAATACCTCCCTGTATACCTACTGTAGGTAAGATTTCATTTTATATTGTTTTAACTGGTCCATTGGTGGGGTTTAACTGACTTGATTCATTGATTGATTGATTAACACTTTATTATGCACCAGTAAACATATTTAATGAAATAATTTAAAACTAGTAACACAACAGGGCGGTCTTATCGCAAAATGCGATCTCTTCCACAACCTAGTTTGGAATACAGTTAATAAAAGTACAATAGTGTGGGTTAAGGTGTACCATGAAGAACAGTGTAATAAATAGTTTGGTAAGATGTAATTGATAAAAGTTTTAAGCATTTGCGATTATCACAATATAATATACAAAATTTAAAGAGTCTTAACTAACTTATGAAAGGTTTTTGGTTTTCTCCGACATTTCAACCCGTATTCATCGGTTGCAGTAACAATTAGCTTCATGTAAGATTAATGCCGTCCTCGTGAAATGCGAGTGTCAGCAATCACACTCGTTTGTTATTGTCATAGTGTTCTGTGCATTTCACTAAACTTTTCCTTAAAGCTGTTTCGCAGCATTATTTAAAGCCTTTGTCTTCGTGCGGCTAAAATTGAATACCTACATAATATATCTCAATAGGAGAGAGGTTGATTTACATTATTGTAACTGAGCCTGCGCCAAGAGTCACCGTTGCGCGTTGCAGTTACAATGAATGCTGCAACTGTGTGTCTGTGAATAACAATACATTCAATAAGGTTTTTTAATGCCTCCCTGTATAAATACAAGAGAAAAGATTTTACTGGACTAGACGGTTGGCGTTGTGGTTGAAGCGGCCGCCTCACCGCTTGACACTGCGCCGAAGTGTTGTGGGTTCGATCCCCATACAAGACAACACTTTCTGTGACTCATAAATTGTTTCGAGTCTGGGTGTTCATTGTGTCCGGAAGTTGTATGTTTGTAAAGTCCCCCGTGACACAGGATTTAGTCCTAATGCGGGCTAATGCGGTTGCCTTTAAAAAAAATTATATCGTTTAAGATTTTATTTTCGTTTTGAAATGAAATGTTGGTCTGATAAGTCGTAATTGATAAACGGTTACAAAATCATCATCCTCCTAGCTATCTCAGTTGCAACCCAGTTGCAGTCCGCTGGTCTAACCAGATTTGACTGAATATTAGTCTGACCTCCGTAACCTAAAGCGGCAGGGATATTCCGTGGGTCGGACTAGTGTTAGAATTCAATACTTGCGCAAATTAATCCAAAAATCTGTTAATTCTGCACTGGGACTTCATAAATATTCAACAAATGTAATAAAGAAAGCCTAGACTCAGAAAAACAATTTATGCATTGCATAGTTGTTATTTCGGAACAGTCTCTTTTCGAATAGGTATATTCGGGTCGATAATGTCGCGTCGCATCGATTGATAAATTAACCAACAATCATTAATCAACAACCTCTTCTCAGTCTGCTGATAATTATGCATTAATCTATATATTAATACGTGAAGGGAAATTTTGTAATCACTTTTTACGAGAAATGCGTGAACGGAGGATTATGAAATTTGGCACACTTATTGCTTCCTTATAGAAAGTGTACAGAATGCTAATAATTTTATTTAATATGCATTAAACATTAAACAATTGCAAATAAACGATACCACTACTACCTTAGATTTCGCATACACACATGTATAACATCGTATACGTATACAATATTACTTTTTAATTTACGGTTATGGACCCACAGACTTTCAAACTGAAAAGAGGGTAATAATACATGTACTTATATACTTATGTGTTCATGGTTTGTTCTATTCTCCCTAAGAGATTTTGTACATATTTTCTGCATTATATTTATCTTGGCATTCTTTATTTATACATTAAATATTGAATATGAATAGTCCATTAATTGTAATGTTTATCTAAGTATAAATACGTGAAGCAAAAATGTATTTACTTTTTACCACAATAATATTTATGCAGACCCATAGACTGGCAAACTGAAAATAGTTATGTATATACTTTTTTATGAATTCATTTTACAGTATTAAATTCATTTTAGAATAAAAAATTGTAAGTACTTAAAACTACAATTAAATTAAATATTTATATACAGTACAAATAAAAAGGAGAATATATAAAATAAAAAAAGGAAAACAATAAACTAATAGATTTTGTATTTATTACAATATATTATTCATTTAAGAAATTTTTTAATAAAGCTTATAGGTAGATATTATAAGTATAATCCATTAATATTTTTTTTTTATTTAAATATGAGTTTCAAACTGAAAATAGATGACATTTTTTTTTCGGGATTTTATAACCTGGTAACTGGACCTTTAGGTCAAATCTTATTTTATTTTAACGGATACTGCACATTCACTTAATTTTTAAGTTGTTTTAACAGTATTTTTAATGTATTTATAGATCGGTTTGTAAGTATTTTTGTCTTTCAATAACTCTTCGAGTGGCGGCGGGCGGGAGAAAGAATCGCACTTAATGTTCACATCACTGAGTTCACTAGCCAACACTTATTTGTCAAGCAAGAAGTTTTGACAGACAAAGATAAGATGTTCAACGGTTGCAACGGTACCTTAAGTTCCTTCTTGGGATTCACAATGTGGGCATGTATTGCTTGTAATAAGCCAAGTCTAGCAAGGTGTGACGGAGCAGTATTATGACCAAAGCGCAATCTATTTATCGTAGTGATAAAGTCTCGGCTGGCTTCCTTCAATCTATTGTACCAGGGTCTAACGGGTAATTCTTCTTGTATACGGCCGTAAAATTTTCCTTTAGTGTCTTGGTCTTTCTTCCACAATTCTAACCATAAGTTACAAACATTTTCATTAATACATTGCAAGAAGTCAGTCATAGGAATGTCCATTGTATTTCTAACATCAATAGCATTACTACCTTAATATGCGGTTTTATCAACTACTAGCTGACCCAGCGAACTCCGTATCGCCTTTTTAAGAATTTTTATTTAATTCCCCTTTTTCCAAGCCCCTTTTCCAAGGTACCATTGACTTAGCGCTTAATCTCTTATCATTTCAGAGTCTATAAATGATGAACAAACAAACATAGATTTTTATATAATATTGAATTCCCCATTCCTTAAAATATCGGAGACTATACCCATATCGACTTTATCACGAAATAGATGTTGTATTTGGATTCCCCATCCCTTTAAACATCGATATCCATATAGATTTTTTTAAACTTTTCCATCCGCCATATTTGATCACGAAATAGATGGTGTTTTTGAATTCCCCATTCCTTAAAATATCGGAGACGATACCCATATCGATTTAAAAAAAAATCCCGTCCGCCATCTTTGATTTCCTATCCGCCATCTTTGATTACGAAATAGATGTTGTATTTGGATTCTCCATCCCTTAAATCATCTGAGACGGTACCCATATTGATTTTTAAATTTTTCCCATCCGCCATCTTTAATTTCCCATCCACCATCTCGAATCACGAAACAGATGTTGTATTTGGATTCCCCATCCGCCATCTTTGGTTTCCCATCCGCCATCTTTGATCACAAAATAGATGTTGTATTTCGATTCCCCACCCCTTAAAATATCGAAGGCGATACGCATATTGATTTTTAAAATTTTCTCATCCGCCATCTTTGATTTCCCATCCGCCATCTTTGATCAAGAAGTAGATGTTGTATTTATTTTCCCCAAACCTTAAAATATCGAAGGCGATACCCATATTGATTTTTAAAATTTTCTCATCCGCCATCTTTGATTTCCCATCCGCCATCTTTGATCACGAAATAGATGTTGTATTTCGATTCCCCACCCCTTAAAATATCGAAGGCGATACGCATATTGATTTTTAAAATTTTCTTATCCGCCATCTTTGATTTCCTATCCGCCATCTTTGATCACGAAATAGATGTTGTATTTCGATTCCCCACCCCTTAAAATATCGAAGGCGAAACCCATATTGATTTTTAAAATTTTCTCTTCCGCCATCTTTGATTTCCCATTCGCCATCTTTGATCACGAAATAGATGTTGTATTTCGATTCCCCACCCCTTAAAATATCGAAGGCGATACCCATATAGATTGTATCCTATTCGATTAGCCTTTTTTTGCCTTTGACCCAACCCTCCCCCTTCTCGTTTGACCATTTTATTATTTTTGTCTGGCCCCTAAAAGTTGTGGCGTAATTTTATATAGCCTATAGCCTTTCGGAATAATTGGGCTATCATAGGCAATAACAATTTTTTAAATCCGACTGCTAGTTCCTGAGATTAGCCGACATTCTCTGTTAGCCTTTTTAGCCTTTTGCCAGGCCCCAAAGGGTCGAAGCGTTATGTTATATAGCCTATAGCCTTCCGGAATAAGTGGGCTATCATATACAAGAAGAATTTTTCAGATCCGACCGGTAGATCCTGAGATTAGCGCGTTCAAACAAACAAACAAACAAACTCTTCCGCTTTATTATATTAGTATAGATTTCATTGCCAGAGATACCTCGGTGTGAAGGTACCCACAGAAAAGCAATGCTTTTGTGCTTGAGGTAATATTGATAAATTATTTACATACATACATACATACATACATATCGTCACGCCTTTTATACCCGAAGGGGTAGGCAGAGGTGTATTTCTACACCCACTTTTCGCCAGATATACTTTAGTCCCACGTAATAAGGGGCGAGCCTATTGCCGTACCAGGCACATTTCCAGACTCCGTGCTGCTACTGAGAATTTCGTGACAGAAAAACCCAATAACACTGCCCGACCCAAGAATCGAACCCGGGACCTCCCGATCCCACGCGCACATTTATGCCGCGAGACCAACGAGGCAGTCGTATAGGGTTTGATGTCGAGTTTTACGTCTCTACGCAAAGATGGTATTTGCATCGTGTTATCCCTTAGTCGCCTCTTACGACACCCACGGGAAGATAGGGGGTGGTGACACTTGTATTCTATGCCGTCAACCACACGGCAATAATAAATTATTTCTTTGATGAAATCTTAATATATAAAATCCTTGCGTTACTGACTGACTGACAGACACGCTACAGCTGAAAGTATTCGGCGCAAAAAGCTGAAATTTAGTATGTATGTTCCTTGGGGCCTGTAGGGGAGCACTAAGACGGGATTGCCCGAAATTCCCACGGGATCGGGCAAAACGAGAAATTCAAAAATATGTGCGTGCGAAGCCGCTGGCGTCGACTAGTATAGAATATAATTTGTCTTAAAAGAAACTGTAAGGTTAGTTAAGGCTTTAATCAAACTCAGTGAATCAGAAACAATAAAAAAGTATTTGCTATTGTTAATTTGGCGAATATGTTTTAATGCCTGATAAACCGCATATGACTCTGCAGTGAATATGGTGCATGTATTGTGTAGAACAAAGCTTGGAGAGAATTGAATTTGTGGATCATATATAGCAGCACGCACATAATCACTTCCTTTACTGCCATCAGTGTAAATAACATAATAATTCTTATTATCTGCCATAAACTGTAACATATCTAAATTGTTATTGATGGGATTTTGCAATTCTTTAACGGGATGTGTAATACACTGATAAGAGAAGGAGTAACATGGCCATGGGCATTGTTTTCTAATACCAGTAAAACTGTTTTCTGTTTCCAGCAATATTTTGGACAATGTTGGGGATTTACCATTTAAGAGAATCTCTCCTGTTGGTAGAGGTCCAGGATTTCTACATTCAGAAGGTACTATTTTGTTTATTATTTTCTTGTTATTTGCAGCAATTAATTTAAGACAGAATCTCTCTACAAGTAGAATGCGTCTCAAAATTAGGGGCATTATTTTAGTCTCCACTTCCATTGCCCTTATGGGAAGTAGAGCACATTGCACCAGAAATTGTTCTCAAAGCCCTGTTCTGCAATAGATCTAGTTTATTTACATGAGTACTATTTGTATACACTAATGAGCTATAATCAAAATGGCTTCTAACTATACTTTTACATAAAGTTGACAATATTTTCGGGTCAGCTCCCCATGTAACGCCTGCAAGACATTTTATTATATTTAATCCTTTAAAAGCATTTTTTGATATGGTTTTAATATGTTCCTCAAAGGTTAATTTCTTATCTAATACTATGCCTAAAAATTTCATAACATTCACTGGATTTATAAATTCTCCGTTAAACAATTATTACTATGTATGTCTTTTTTGTCGAAGGTTTGTCCTATTCTGCTTAATAGATTTTGTATTTTCACAATATAATTTATCTTGGAGTGTAAATAAAAATGAACTAATAAAATATTAATGTATTAAGTGTATGGTATTTTTTAATTATTATTATAAGTTCTGACAAAGTGTAAAATAACAAAACTATATCTGTTTATTGATATGCGTGGGCAAAAACATAACAACAGTTGTCATAAAGTTTGAATTCATTCATTAAAATTTTGCTTTTTTAATCACAATGATTGTGTTTTATTATAGTTGACAATCTGAATGACACCAATGAGAGTGACATAATTCATTTGCCATCTATCAGTTTTATGTATCAATGTCAGATCGTATTGGTAAATTGTCAGACTTTCCAGTGTTTCACATGATCATACTGCAATAGGGTTGTGGCATGTGTTTTTACTATCCGCCTGCCTTGCTTTGAGAATGATATTTAAATTGTTATAAATGAGGAGGAATAGTTAGATATGGAAAAAATATAGGATGTTTTGTAGGAAATTATTGTAGGTATGTAACGAAGGGTTCTTTTTGGTACATTGCAGCAAAGATGAGAATGTGACTATGGATGAGTGTAGTGAAAGAGATTTACTCCTTCGTAAATAATTAGATAACAAGAAGTATAGAAGCAAAGACATTATTATAAAGTAAAAGTCTATAAGTAATCTTAAAATCTGTTTTAGTGTTTTATAACTAAGAAGAAATTTTAATAACCGTTCCAGTAATTTTATAAAAGTTTTCTTCATTTTTATTGTGCGCCGAAGTAGAAGAAGAATAAATTACGGTCGAATTTCGACTACTGGACGGCCTCTAGTTACTGTAATTACGATAAACAAGTGGATAATCTACGTCAATAGTGGAACAATGACCAGTTAATCTAATTAGTTATATTAATTTGTCAGAAACACAGATACGAAAGGGGCTAAAACAGTTCCATTTATTTAAGAATAAAATATTTTCTGATTTCATATAAATATGTTTTATCATCAACAGAGCGCGTTTGATATCGAGAGTGTAATCGGGATAAAATTTTAATAAGGCGCTTTAACTTACTTTGAGCGCGCTCAAGTACTATTAAATACTAAGCTCACTGTCCGTTCCGTTCGTTCATACTCTCTGCCAAAAAACCTTAAGTCCGGTGTCATATTTTTTCAAATTCGATATTTTATTTTACATTTTCACGGTAATTGTACGTTACGTCCGATAATTTACGATTGCCTATACGTTTCTGACGTTTATGAGCTCTTGGTAATTTTAAATTTATTGATACGGTATGGAACCGTAAATGTATGCTCACAATATTGGAAAAGTGTAACTTATATGTGGAGCAAGGAATAGTGCGATATATTAATATAAACGGGTATTCAAAGTGTGGATTTGGTAGACGTTTTGAAAAACTATCTAAAGTAGCATCTGGTTAGACTAGAAAGCGAACCCTGGACTCCAAGGCGTAAATCTTGGATGATGATTCACAATGCAATAAAGGCTTGATTTTAAAAAGATTTGAACCGGCTTCATTATAAAACATGACACTAAGTCTAGTTCTTGTCTATCTGTAAAATAATAATAATATGATACTAATAATAATATTCTACCACATATACACATCACCATATAGTCCCAAACTAAGTAGAGCTTGTACTATGGATACTAGACAATGGGTAAACATACTTAAGTATATACTTTTCTTTTGTAAATATATACATATAAACACCCAGACCATGACAAACATCCATGTTCATGCTTACACAAATGAACAATCGATGATTTACACAAATCGGAACCCGCGGCCATCGGCGTAGCAGTCGCTTACACTCCCGCTGCGCCAACCGGTCGTCTAAATAAACTACACGTCTAAGTTCTTCACAATGTTCTCAGCAGACACATGCCTACCCGCATTCGGCTAGCGTGGTGATATGACCTTACATTTCTCACACTGAGAAGAAGCCCGTATCTAGCAGTGAGTTAATTTCAGGGCTGATGACGACGAAACTTGGTGTGTATATTAGGATTAGTATATTAATTTTTTTATTTTATAGTAATAGGCGGCAAACGAGCCGACGACGCCCATGGACACAAGCAACATGACAGGAGTCACAAGTGTGTTGCCGCCCCTTGGGGTTGGGAAAAGGGATAGGATTAGGAGTGGGATGAGAGAGAAGGAATTGGGGATAGGGCCTCCGTCATTCTCACATACCAAACGAAACGCAAATGTTGAGGTACTGTTACTTTACGTCGATTTTCTGTGCGAGAGAAGTACTTCCCCAGTCGAGCTGGCCCATTCATGCTGAAATCAGCAAGGCTCTACTACCGTGAAGTATATTAGTAGTATATTATTAGGAATGGTCATCTGTTAACAGTATCATGTAAATAGAACACACGACATCGCATTGAGAATTATATTAACACCACCATTGCACTAAAGAGGCTCTCCTCACATTACTACAAATTGGTACGACCCAATTGAATTTTGAAGTGTTCAGATTTCTATCTATCTGATTAAAAAGAGAGAGCGATTCTGCCCTAATGACGTAATTATACTGGATGCGATATAATTTAGTAGGTACTAAACGCCGACGCCGTTTAGAGTAAGAAAGAGAAAGCAAATGTAAGGTACTTTTTGTAGGAATGCTAGTAAAAAATATATTTCCGTGATTGAATTGGATTATGATTTTATGTTTATGTTTAGTAGTAATGTTTAGATAATGTATATTATGTCATCAATACAAAATAGAATGAAAACTGTATCGAGACTTGAAAACAGAATAAAAGCTTTCACGTCAAACTTCGTAGTTATTTAAATGCCTTTTATGATAGCAAAATACAGGTAAATAAGTAGTTTATCATATCAGCCGAAGGGTATCCACTTCCGAATAAGGCCTCCCCCGAGTCTCTCCACATAGACCAATAAAATTATATCATGCAATAAAATTATTATATTCATATTGTGAGTTAATATTTACGTAAAATAGAAATAAATATTTCTACACAGTGTGACAATAGTGAGTGCTGCAATAAGTAGTTTCAGCTGTCAGTTAAGTCTAAGTGTTTGAAAAAAAATACCTAGGTTTCGCCACTTCTGGATAGGTTATCTTCCAGATAAATTCAAAATTTGATCAAAATTTGTGTGAGTCGCCTGACTAATATATTATACTTTGCAGTCATCGGGGAAACTGTACAGTAGTAATCAATACTTCGAAAGATACTCCATGTATATTGTTACAGATTCTTTTAAGAAATTAATCATAGTTGTTGTGCTTTAAAATACTTATTAACTTCATACTTATGGCATTAAAATGAAACCTGTCTTACGTTGACCACGTTCGGGTAATGCAACCGAAATCTCAAATAACATTGAAGATGAAATTCTTTATGTTTCAGGTCAGATTTCATCTCATCCTTCTAGCGATATCCTAGTTGCAACCCGGGGTTTGTTCTCTAGTCTAAGCGGATTTGATTGAATTTTAGCTTTTCCACAGAGCGACTACTTGTCTGACCTTCGCAACTCAAAGGGATAGCAATATTTCATGGTTTATAGAGGGATGAAAACCATGTGACTAGAAAGGTAATGAAGGTGAGATTTGAGGGATATAAGGCAAGAGGAAGACCAAAGAAAAGATGGATGGATTGTGTGAAGGGTGACATGAACGAAAAGAGAGTGAATGATGAGATGACGTCTGATGGGAGAGAATGGAAGAAAAAGACATTCTGCACCGACTCCAAGTTGTATGGGAACAGGACAGGCAGAAGAAGACTAGTGTCAGTTTATTCAGAGTTACTGACGCCTTAGAAAGACTGTCAAATATTTATGAAGATAAGAGGCGTGAAGTTATGCTATGTTATGTTCATGTTAATAGAATACTTTCTACAATATCAGTCTTCGTCCTAAAAGTCTCTCCAAATTTAGTTCAAACAATTCCGAGATTTATTTACACTTGACTATCCATATCGATAAATGGATACTATAATCCATTTATCCTCAGAAGTAAGTCATAAGTAATTAACTGTCAGACACAATTCAACATTGAACTAAGGCGCTCTGTATAAAAGTAAGACGAAGAAATTCAGACCATTCATTCCATTTATAAGTTCTAAGCAATTACGAATACTAACTCCAAAACTCAAAGAAACGAAGAACAAAAAATACATTTAACTTTACAGACTCACAATTGTCCAATAATTGGAACATTCTAAAGCAAAAGAAATCCTTTAAAAATCCTTCCCAAATTTTTCAACAAAGTTATTACTTAATAGATTCATATTAAAAAAGGTCCGGCAATAAAAAGTGCCATTGGACTTGACTCGTAAATTGAAATGAATATGGCCGACTTAGGATGCCACTCACGTCTATATTTTATCTGTAAAGGCGAGATGTACTGCCCAGATTGCGACTTAACGTTTGTGTGGAGTAGGCCTAAGGCCGCCATAGTGTAGAAAAGACGGTAGAACTATTACGTTTTCTGAAGTAGATCCTTCTCACTTAAGAATGATGGTGAACTTGCTAAAGAAGGAAACAGTTAAAGTCTCACTTAATCATCATCATCACCCTAGCGTTATTCCGTAGACATCCAAGATTTTCAACTTAAATCCTAGGTTCCGCCCATTAGTATAACCAGATTTAACATTTAAAAAAGTGATGAATGTACATGTAGAAGGACAAAACGGGAGAGGACGGCTAAGGAAAAGATGGATGGACTGTTTGAGGATGGATATGAAAGAGAAAGGGGTAAACGATCGGATGACTGGTGACAGAGAAGTATGGAAGCGAAGGACATACTGCGCCGACCGCAAATAATTGGCAGCAGGGCAAGACAATGATGATGATTTTACAGAGTATTAGCAATTCCACATCTCGATTACCGTTTGACTTTCGCAACCCAACGAGATGGCTATATTCCATGGCTTTGACCAGGGTCAGTATATTTAAGGGTACGGACTCTCCATAAACGTTGTCTAAGTTGTCCATAAAGACTTCCATGACAGCGTGACCGATAGCTGAACGTGCTCGCCGAGGCAAGGAGCAAGCCGTAAAAAAAGGTAATAATTAAAATTTATTTTCAAAATTACTACTACGCTTATAGCTTCAAGCCATGAATACTTGTCAAATAATTATTCAATTCAAGCACTTGTCGTAATGGCAGTTAAATAGTATCTTTTCTATTAAAACTTTAATACGGCCTAAATGGTACTATAACTTTCGAGAATATACAACTAAACTATAATATTAATACAAGAATATCACTAAAGTAAAACTATTCCAGTAAATCAAAATAATCTCTGATTGTATTCCATTTCTCTGACATAAAATTGATTTGAGATCAGTTTGAGTTATAAACAAGAAAAACCTATTACAATCCTTTGGATAATATCTGTAACCCATTCGAAATAAAGTAATTCAATTGATTTATTGTAAAGGCCTGACTTACGTGTTGCGCATGAAAATAGTTCCAACTATGGGCTGAAACTGATTGTTTTTTTATACAAATAAGGTGGTGGTAATTTATGAAAGCAGCTGTAGCTTAGTGGAGAGACCGACGGATTGCTATGCAGAGTGTTTAAGGTACTAAATCCACGGCTCGCACCAATGCTTTTACGAAGTTATTCTTTAATTAAATTGTTAATTATCGCTTGCTACGCGATGAAGGAAAACATCTTGAAGAATCCTGGATATCTGAGACTGCTCCAAAAATATTTTTGAAAGACATGAGAAGTCTACCCGCACTTGGCCAACGTGGTGGACTACGTGTGTGACTATTTTTCGTCTCTTTGCAAAGACACTAATGAAAATAGGGTAGTGACATTTTATTCTACGTCTCCACAAGGACAGACATACTAAAAAAATACGCATCTGTTCTTCTCTTAGTCTATGACACGCTAGCATTTTTATTGTACAACCGTAAAGTAGAATTAGAGAGACAAGTGTCAAATAAAAGAGACCAATTGTTTAACCTGGTAATCCGAAACTTATGACTAACTTACTTAAGTTTACTTGTACATTTTGTATGACTATGGGCCAAACGGCAGCATCTACTACGAAATTAAGATTAAAAAGTACACCATTTAATGAAAAATATAACAATACGTAAGGTAGTTAATTATCACCGCCTAAACGGCTGCACTGCTTTGGATGAAATTCAATGTGTATATTTCAATAGGTTGCTGGATGGTTTGAACATTTAATTGGACTGGGAAGTGGTGGTGCATTTGATTTGCCACCAAATTTTATTTGCGGGATGAATGTTGTTACCATAGCAATCAGTGACTAACCACTACAAAGACCAGAATATAAAATTAAAACTTATAATATTATAGGTAGGATATACATATGTCAATAACACCGAAGCACAAAATAAATAATTGTGCTCTTCACACACACTAAGATCTTAGTTGGAAATGCAACATACAGCTTAGCAGCCAGATCACTAGACCAACGCGCCAGTCAATCACATTCGAATGCAAGAATCTCTGTTTCATAATCATTCAAAATTCTTGACTGATACTCTAAACTCAGTTGCGATACTTACATGCCTCCTAAGATATAAATCGCTATCGGTAATCACGTAATTTTTTGTAACGTCGGCGATACGCTAATACCACCTCATAAACAACATTTTCGTCTGTTGAGTAGTTTTCTTTATATCCACGCAACGCGTGAGGCGCGTTGATTCAATTTAAAAACGGCTTTGAAAACATTTTTCACAAAGGATTTATTAAAATTAACTTTCTAATCCAGTTAACCCTTGTAATAATACGGGCGAACGCATATAAAATAATTCAAACGAAACAACATGAACTCGTTAAAACAACTAAACTGCCGCACCAGGAGAATAAAACTCCAACCCCAGATTCAAACAACAGCGTAAAATTAAATGACGTCATCGAGAACGACGCCACATTAAAAGTTCAAACGTATATAAACGGTATTTGAGGCAGAAAACTTGTCTCATACCTCTCCTATGCAACCCCCAGAAACTGCAGACCTGGCTGGGGAGTAGCGGGGCAAAAGAAAATAAAAGAAATTTTTTTTTTACTTCCAAAATTGTATTTGAGGCAACGTGCAATTATTAAATGTTGTAGTTTAATGTTTAAAGAATAACAAAACAATAAGCCAGAAGATTTAGTCGGCGCTTTAACATTGCTAGGCTTATGCAAAAATATTTTGCAAAGTAATAATATATAAAAAAAATACTCGAATACCTATCCAAAATTGTTGCCAGCTCTCCTACTATAGAACACGAAACCGCGCATTCCAAGTTCGAAGTTCAAAAACCAATCCGCCATTTTGATTCTGATCAACGTTAAAAAAGTCCGCGTTTTCATTTCATTTGACGTTAAAAATAACTGTTTATGAGAAAGAGGCTTTTGAAAGTTTAAAAAATAACTTTCCGTCGCAATTTAGCGGTACGGAGGCACTGAAACAGGCAATTTGTGACACACGGGCGTCTAGTGTAGCGAGCTCAAGTTGGATTAAACGAACTTCTCTTTATATGTTCCTTTGGGATGTTTGAGGCATTATTTGATTTAGCGGAGGTTATAGTGAGTGCTTGAAAGCTTTCGGATTGAATCAACTTGATAGCTAGACGCTCGAGTTTCAAATAAAAGTTGATTTGATGTCAGTTATTAAGGCGTCTGCTATGGAGAAGTGTTATTATATTTTTATTTTTCTTCTTCAGCCAACAAAGCATCCTACCTAATATTATGTTACCTATAAGATTAACTGTCTCGTACCATGGGCTTGAGACTATCGTTGGATACAATTTTATATCATTAGGCTCAGATGATTTAAATAATATAATTTTATGCTCATTAACATCAGTACCTTACGAATTATATATTATTTGAAAATAAAGAAATACCTTATAATTGCCCGGACGTTTTGGCATAGGTTACACCACACCAGTCGTGGTCACGGGAAGACTGATATCCTACAGCGCAGTCGCCGCAAAGCGCGGGTTTCGGCACCTACCACCACTTGGTATTCACAATGATCCATATTATTTTTTACACAATGCTATTTTCTTTTCGGTGGAACTCGCCGTGGGTTTCTGCCTCGTGGAGCAGGCAGTAACAGTAAAACGTTCTGATACAAGTAGTTTGAGCTTTGAACTTAACCCACTAAAACCACCGCGGTGTCCGTCGACGTCTCGTAGTAGCTAACCTCACGGATCGCAGTTAGACTATCTATTTTGCCGCGATAACACCAGTTTGCACCGGACATCGATATATATGTATAGAGTAATATGTCAATGGCCCCGGATCACTGTTGCATTTTATTTATGTCTGTAAGTTGCGAGGTACGATAACAGTCTTTTCATCGAATATGTATGAATTTGATTATCCTATTATCTAAAATACAATAAAAGTTTATTTGTATTTGCACTGTGATTAAAAATCTCATTGGTCAAATATTCCTAGTCTGACAAATGTATCAAAATAATATGATATAATACTTTTGCGTTAAGATTAGTCGTGTTGCTTTGATTTGATTCAGCAAACAGACAATTAGTAACCAAACTAATTTTATTATTTGACTGATCATTATAATTAGTAGGTCGATTGAGGCATGAACATTAATTAGACCATTGTCATAGTAAAAGGTACTTCAATATAATTCAGTAAATTCATGTAAATCATTACAACGTTAGAAATAATACAGGTCAACAGGCCTAGCTTAATCCTGAGTGGACTTTATACTCGAGTGACAAGCATACAAACGCTAGGTTATCATCATCATCATTATCATCCCGCCAGAATTCACTGCTGGATGTAGACCTAAGTAAGGTTATTTATAGGTTTATTCTATACTTTTATTAATATGATACAAAGGAAGTCTCAATAAATAAATATTTATAAAGAAAAATATCATTAAATATATATATATACACAGGGTGTAAAAAGACCCTTAACGAAAACTGAAAGCCCATGTTGTACTAATCACTACGAACAAGTTTTTACTTCGGCACCATACCTGGGAAATTACTGGTTTAGGAGATATTGAGCTCAAAATTAGTACTTTTCTAACTAGGTACAACATCGATGCATTTACCCCGCTAATATGTTCTTTAGATGTCCTAAAACCCCATGGATAAGTAGGTATTTCGAACATTACAAGCGCGCGCTTTTAATTGCAGTGTAAAAAATGTGAAAACCTTAAAAAAAAACATAGTTTCCCAGGTATTATTTTTGGTTAGTACGGCTTGGCATGATGTCCACAACGAGTAGACTACGGCTCGGTGATGGGTCTTGTGACACCCTGTATATATATATATATATATATATATATATAATATAATTCAATAAATAAATTCCGCTGCACTATTAGTAGTGATCAATTATATAATGTACCTTTGTTAACTTTTTTTTTGTTGTCGGGTTGGAAAATCCTCATGGATTCCGTCCGACCTGGGGAGAAGGACGAAGGGGACTATCAGACTCTTACTGACTAAAAACCAACCCGTGCTCCTCATGTACCCATGTGTCGGAGGGTAGGTTTTTACCGTAGCATTCCTCGCTACCCCCGACGGGTATTGGCCCGCCAGATGGTCAGGCGGGCCCCGAACGAAACCCCCTTGGCAGTGGATGAAGGTGTTGGGCTCCGCCGCCAAAACACCCAGCGGCCGCAGATGATAGGGAGGCCGGCAACGCAACACCGCATCTCCTCTTCCTCTGCGGCCCCACCGCGACGCAACAATGGTGCGCCCCCATTTGGTCGCGGGAGAAAGGGCGCGCGGCAACGCAACACCGACACGCCTCTCCTCCCGCAACCGCACCCAGGAGGACAGACAGAACTGTCCCCCGTACCCGCACTTTGGACGCATCCTACGCAGGCCTCACTCAAGCCCACGTGGAGCGTCCCCTCCCGGGATCCCGCTTAGCTTCATCGTGGGTGTACCTCAAACCCACGTTTGAGCCCCCCCACCACGACAAGGTGGAGATCCCACGGAGGAGGTGTATCTTTGTTAACTGATTTATGTATGTGTATTATATGTAACTTGTTTTAATATATTGCAAGACATGAAAGTAATTATATTTAAGTACAATTGCATACGTTATTGTCATTGCCTTCATTCCTTTGTTTTTAAATGCTGTGTTTACTTATAAGTGATCGCAATACTTAGATTTAAAGTGTAATAGTAGAAGCGATTGTTAGTGAACCTAAATGAATAAATACATTACAGAAATATAAATAAATAATTCATAAAAGACTCGGAAACGTTTTTCAAGTGTGTGTCTTCTGTAGTTCGCTGTACATTCCTCTACATATCACTTTTGTAAGAGTCCTTAAGTGTAATGTTTGAATTTGTACACGCTCACTGATGGCAAGCAGCCAAGTCTTATAGTAACGCCATCATTCCAAACTCTAGTATCGAGATAACAAAAAGCTTACCCTTTATGTCAAGGAAATAAGATACATTTTTGCTTAGCTGGAAGAAAGTTAACCTTAAAGAGTAGAGAGCAGATAAACGTACACACAAACCTCAATATCTATGACAATGAAAATATGTCTCTTTGTTTCGAAATTTCATAATATGAAATATCATCAAACAGCGCACTCAAGGTCATAGCATCCCAAACTAGAATAGACTATGATTCAAACTTATAAACGTACCTACATTATAACGTTCGTAGATGCATGTTCAATAAGTTGGTCTTGTTGCACCAATGTGCCTCACTAAGCACATTAAGCCAATGGCTCTACGCTCAATCTCTCTCCAGCCAAGCCAGCACAAGAGTCGTATTATAAATAAGATAATAATAAAACTTTATTTATAAAAAAAAGATTGATATGATACTATGTATGTGACATTTGTATTATAAAAACATAAATGTTCAATGTGGGTAGGTACATCTTCAATCTGGTGGGTGAAGCGCTGTTCTCCTAGCTAGGCTAGAATATAGCCTGTATTAAGTAGTGACAGTCCCGAACCCCTCTAATAGTGTTAATTGTTGTACATAATCCAAATAGAGAAATATGCAGGCTATAATTTATACATGTACTAAACTAAACTATACTTTTTTTAATATAAAACAAAGTACTTAGGTAAAAACAAAATAGCAAATAATTAATAAAAATAGACTATAAAATGAGATTGAAAGAAAATAGAGATAAACAAATATATATGACACATATTTGTATATGTGACTACGACTCTTGTGCATAATATGGCACAAACCTTTGGCCACGGGGTTCGTTGTCACAGTTTAATCAATCGGACAGTGAGAACTTTTTCCCATTTACGTGTGAATCGTGACACGAAAATTTAGGTCTACGATTTTGCAGGACTATATGGATAGAGTGAATACTTGTACTATAACAACCTGTTCACCTTTTTCGAATAATTAAAAACAAAAAATAAAACAGTCTCATTTTTTTTTAAATATTCTAACACATTCACACAACACCAACTAGTCCCAAACTAAGCAGAGCTTGTACTATGGGTACTAGATAATGGATAAACATACATATATACTTTTTTTTTTGTAAATACATACATATTTTACATAGAAACACCCAGACCAAGACAAAGATCCATGTTCATGCACACAAATGTTTGACTTGAGCGGGAATCGAACCCGCTCATTGTCTTATCGCTCGAGCTATTCCGTCGAAGAATGCAGCCATAGGCTGGTTCAGCTAGCTGGTCCCCTATGAGAGAGGGCTGTAGCCGACGTAAGGTCTGAAGTACATTACTGGACTAACAGGACAATCATAATAATAATGCTTTAGTTTTTTTTTATTGATTGACTGCCTCCATGATCCAGGGGATAGCTATGTATATGTATATATAACGGCAATAGACTCGCCCTCTATTTCATAGGCCTAAAAATACATAATATGGAAATGTGGGTGTTATATTACACTTCTGCCTACTACTTGGGAGGTGCAGGCGTGAGACTACGAATTAAAAAATAAGCTAGTATGATTTATTGCGGAGTATCGAGGCCGTATGTCACGAATGCAGGACAATTTCAGTTCTAAAGTTCGCAGTTGCCAAGCCAGGTACAAAGAATTTGCTACACAATAATGTACACTTCTTCTTCTTTCCTTCGCCTTATCCCATTATCTGGGGTCGGCTCTCCTTGTCTGCCTTCTCCATTTTGCTCTGTCTTGAGCGGTCGTAGCATCTACCCTCATGTCCTTAAGGTCTTTTTGGACTGATGAGAGCCAGGTGGCAGGAGGTCTTCCGCGGCGTCGCGTCGTTGTCGGTAGATTAAGGCCACTCGTACCATGTGATCTTCAAGACGGCGGCACACATGTCCATACCATCGAGGGCGTCGTTCTTTTACCTTCTCGGCAATGGGGGCAACCTTGTAGCTTCCTCTGACGTGGATGTTGCGAACTTTGTCGAGCATCGTGACACCCGCTGACCAGCGTAACATGCGCATTTCTGTCACGTGTAGTTTTGACAGGTGTTGTTTATTAGAAGCCCAGCATTCTGTGCCGTATAGGATGGCGGGTCTTATTGCCGTTTTATACAGTTTGCCTTTTAGTTTAATGGGCATTCTTCTGTCGCACATTACGCCTGTGAGTTGTCACCATTTCATCCAGCCAGTAGTTGCTCTATGGGTTACATCTCGCTCGATCCTACCATCATTGCTGATGATTGACCCTAAGTATTTAAAGTGGTCGACCGTAGGTATGGGTTCGCCGTCGTTGTGGAGTTGTATTTGGTTGACTTGTGAGCGGCCATCGAATATACATGACATATGCTCTGTCTTTTTGCGACTGATCTTTAGACCGTTTTGTTCGAGCGACTTCACCCAGCGGTTGAAATCGTTTTGTAGGTCTTCTACCGAGTCTGATATCAAAGCAACGTCATCTGCGTACAGTATATTCCATGGCACGGGTCTCTGGCAGCGCTTTGTGAGGTAGTCCATGGTAACGTTAAATAAAAGAGGGCTCAGTGCCGAACCTTGATGCACTCCCACCGTTATCTCAAATTTGTTGCACGTTTCTGCTGGGCAAACCACCTGTGCCGTAACACCATTGTACATATCATGGATCAATTGTATGTACATCTCTGGGACATTTTGTTCTCGGAGTGCGTCCCAAATCAGGTCTCGAGGCACGTGATCGAATGCTTTTTCTAGGTCTATAAAGATCATATGTAATTTGGTGCTACTAGTCCTCGATTTTTCCAGCAGTATCCTTATAGTTTGAATGGCATTTTTCTCGGCAACAAACCCGCACTGATTTGGCGTTAATCTTATAAGGTCGACGAGTCTATTATATTTCATTTTCATTATCTATTATATTATATTTATAATTCTTTCCCAAATTTTAAAAGTATGCGACATGAGTTTAATGGATCTATAATTATTGCAGTTTCTAACATCACCTTTCCCTTTATAAAACGGCATCAAGAAACTATTCCGCCAAGAATCAGGAATACGATCGCCTCTAATCAATTTGTTGTACAAACTATACAACCAGGTCATTCCTGCTCCTTTTAGTTGCTTCCAGACCTCTATTGGTATTTCGTCCGGTCCTGTTGCCTTGCGATTTTTCATTTGGGCCATGGCATTTTCCAGTTCCTGAAGTGTAATAACAGGTATTGGTCCATAGACGGGTTTCGGTTTACCAGAATTAGCTGTCCTAGGGTGGGATACGTTTAATAAGCACTTATAATATTCTGCCCACTGATTTCTAATATCTTTGTCAGATGTAAGTAGTTTATTATTATTATCTTTAATGAATTTCACTCTATTAAAATCTTTAGTTCTATTGTTTCTAATTTTTGCAATTTTATGTATATCTAAATCGGTTTTCGCTGACTCTAATTGTGTATATAATTTATTGTTTGCTGCTTCTCTTGCTATTGCGACTTCCTTTTTAGCCTCTTTTTTTGCTGCAGTGTATTGATCTTTATGAGATTGTTCTTTTGTAGCTTGCCATAGTTTAAAGTATTCTTTTTTCTTCAATATAGCGGCTTTAACGCTGTCTTGCCACCAGCTGGTCTCCTTAAATGGCCCTTTTCTGGGTTTCATTCTCCCAAGATGTTTTTCTGCGCTTTTTCTACAAAAATTTTCAAACTCATCCCACATTTTATTTGCAGTTGTATCTGTTACATCCATTGAACTAGTATTTGCCGCAAGTTCTTTGATCAGTGAGATACCACAAGAATCATACAGTGCCTGCCATTTAAGTTTAGGCGTCACACATATTTTTTGGGGGTTGGGCAGTTAATATGCTGTAATTAGAAATCTATGTTGGGAGGTTAAAGCTTCACCAGGTATGACTTTGCTATCTTTATAACATCCTAGATGTTTGCGCCTTGTTAGTGAGTAATCGATCTGCGTTGAGTTGCCGCCACTCTCATAAGTTATAAGGTGATTTACTTTCTTTTTAAAGAATGTGTTTATGACGGCAAGGTCACAGGCAGCAGAGAACTCGAGTATCCTAACTCCATCTTGATTTTGTGCTCCATAACCAAAGCCACCATGCCATCGTTTTAATTTTTCATCCTTTTCACCAATATGTCCATTGAGGTCTCCTCCCAGATGTATGGATTCGTCTTAAGGTATACTGTTCACTAGTTTTAGCATGTCATCCCAGAAGATCTCTTTTTCATTATCTGAGCAGTTCGTTTGTGGAGCATATGCAGAAATAATGTTAAAACATGGCTGCCTGTCTAATGCAATTTTAACGGAAATCAATCTATCACTAATCCTCTGAATATCTACCAATCTGTTACTCAAATCTTCCGATAATATGACGCCTACACCATTTTTCTTGGTTTCGATTCTATGGTAGAGCAGTTTATACCCATTTCAGATTATTTTAGATTTTGATCCACACCACCTAGTCTCTTGAACACAACATGCATCAATGCAACGTCGAGAAAGGACTTCACTTATTTCGGTACTCCTACCTGTCATTGAGCCCACATTCCAAGTTGCTAATCGTAATACGCTTGTGTTACTTTTGTCGTCGCTTCGGGGGGACGCCCTAGCGTTATCTCCGTCGCTTCTGGGGGACGCCCTAACATTATCTCCGTTGCTTCGGGGGAACGCCCTAACATTATTCACATCTCCGTCGCTTCGGGGGGACGCCCTAGCATTAAAACCATTATCTTTCTTATTCGTGCTCATGTTCAGACAAGGATAAAAAGTGGCTATAAGTTTTATGATCGGCTGCCGCCTGACACCAAGACGGTAACCTCCTTGGGAAGCTTGTGTGCCGCCGATGGATCTTATTACCAGATCTTCGCCGCCAACACTACTGCAACATCCCGCCTGATGGTGCAGACCTAAAGCAGCCTGATACCCCAATACGTGAGGTCAGCCTAACTTTAGGTTTGTGCCCCTTCCGCCTGCTCCGCCGTACCGATGATATCCATCTTCGCCTTTGCAGCCGTTGAGGTCTTCGCCCGTATTCCAGGGCAAGGGTTCGAGTTATACCCCCCGAAACTGGGTCCCTGCTTAAACTTAGCCACCTACACACTTCGGCCTACTGAAGTGAGAGGTGCCCACCCCAGCGACTTGGACGCGCTAAGCAGGAATTGCCTTAGTAGAGTGCAAGGAAGGCGTCCTTGTACTCTCTAAGGCCGAGTTAATGGTCTTGTATGGTTCCAAGACCAAGGACACAATAATGTACACAAATAAGCTATTTGTATCGGCATTTCTCTCTTTTGTGTTCTGTATTTGTAGTGGATGGCGTAAGCGACTGCTGATCGGAGGTCCCGGGTTCGATTCTCGGGCCGGACAAAAGTGTTACTGGGTTTTTCCGAATTCTCAGTAGCACTACGGACTCGGGTGATGTGCCCGGTAGCGGCAATAGGCTCACCCCTATTACGTCGGACCTAAAAATTCATGGCGAAATGGGGGTGTAATATTTACACCTCTGCCTACCCCTTCGGGATACAGGCGTGAGTCTATAAAGAAATTAAAAAAGAATCAGCTTTTCCACAGAGCGACTGCCGTCTGACCTCCGCAACCAAAAGAGATGGCAATATTCCATTCCTTGCGCAGTGTTAGTATATTCAAGGGTATTATCAATAACGCCTGTCAAAGATACCTTATCCATGACAGCCGGAACCCACAGCATTCCAAAGTACGGGGTAAGCGATGGGTATCAATTTAATACAATAATAATTATGCAGTCTTATTTATACTTGGATAGATATCCAAGTATAAATATTTTAAGCGAGCAGTGCTAGCTTGATGCCTTGTTGCTGTATCAATAGGGTCTATGAATTCCTCTCATAAGACATCAGGTTTGATTTACAGCTTTTTAGCGCCGATTAAATGAACTTGGCGGGTGTGCCATGCGCCGCAAATCACGTTTAACCTAGGAAAATTGTCATTGAGAAGTGAGGTCCCTCAAATATCTTCCTGATTAGTCTAACCTGTTGATATTTACATATCCTTCTGTTTTGAATGGTAGATCACAATCTAAACATCAGGTCAAGGTAACAGAGACTGGGTTCTGAAGTGCAAGTTTAAGATACAATAATTCCAGACTGCCTCCGTGGTTCAGTGGATAGCGTATGCGATCGCTGATTAGAGGGCCCGGATTCGATTCCCAGGCCGGGCAAAAGTGTTACTGGGCTTTTGCAAATTCTCAGTAGCAGCAGCATTCTGGTGATGTGCCAGATGACGGCAATAGGCTCGCCCCTATTACCTGGGATCTAAAAATTCATGCACCCCTGCCTACCCTCTTAAGTATACAGGCTCACGCCTGTAGAGTCGAGTCTAATAAAAAAAATCTAGACTCGTTATTTAAATAGAAGTATGTGTAAAAGCGATTCTTTGAATGAAGACATTATGCAGTCGTGTTGTATTGTTATAGGTTGCGACAACTATCGCCATCCCTTTCATTAAGCCGACGTCCTTATAAACAACGTTACGAATGCCAGTTTACTGCGCTGCGGCAAAGCCAGCGGTAATATACGCAAATGAAACATTTTAGCCTCATTTGAGGACTGCGCATTATGAAGGTCATAAATGTAGGAATACCTAATAGAGGACTGCAGTTGCAGGATCTTTTGGAATTACTGAAATTAAAATACAAGCAATATATCTAGACACCCTTATAAAACATAGACTATAATTTTAATTTATTCCATCTTCTCTTATTTATTTTTTTTTTGCTTCTTTTTAGCTGTAAAAATTACCGTAATATGTATGAGTAGGCAAATGTATAATGTTGCGAAGCGCTTATATATCTGAAATTCATTGTAACAAATGTCGAAGTTGACTCGAAATATTTATAAATGTATATGGCAATGTAAGAAATTATATTTTTAATAATTGGCAATCTCCTTTGCCAGATAATCTCAAAATTCAATTACAGTAAAACTAGAACAAAAGTGCTATAAAATCCAAAAGTAGTGTCGAGATTTAGATATTTCCTTTTAGAAGATCTGTTAATATGATTTTTAAAGAATAAATTACACACATACTCAAAATTTTCAAAATAAATGTTAGTCTTAAGTATAGGTATGTAATAAAATATATAAATGTGAAAAACAGAATATGTGTTAATTATAAGAATAATATTACAATGCCCGATTGGGTAGGCTGTTGAAACTATATATATATATTATGTAAACACCTATATATGCACACAGTGTCAGTAATAAATGTCTTTGTCTTTATAATTCGTAAAAAAATGTTTAATTGGCTAGTAGACAAGTCTTTCTGCAGCACCCAAGAGTATTTTAACAACAAAGATTCGTAGTGGTATTAGATGTAACCACAGAACAGATAAAGATGTAACGTATTTATTATGTATTCCGATGATGTACATAATTAATTAGTACCTACTTAATAAGGCATAACACTTTGTAAATAAGTATGTACCTATGCCAAAGACTACTAGTAAATAATAAACGAAAAACAACTAAGTAGGTACTTAGCATGTTCTAATAATGTCATATTTTTTTTAATGTTTATACAATATTATAATAATTGCTATATGTTATGTAGGTAAATATAATTATGTCTCACATGCCAGAAATGGTGAATATGTGGCTACTAGTTTAGCATGTACCCTACTATCTGTATACACCCATATTTTGTGAGCTAATAAATGGTTTAAATGGTTTAAATAGAATCAGATAGTATGCATGCATTTAAAAGTATTTTTATTCGACGGTTTATTGGTAAATATTTTTTGATTTCATATGAGTGAGCAAAAGTTGTCATCAGTTATATATGACAAAAGTAACTTTTACCCTTAAGCTGTCAACGAAACTCAATTGGTAAGCTTCTGTTGTTCATCCGTCTGTCTATCAACTGTCCGTCCACCTTAAAAACCGCTCAGGGGCATACAAGTACAGCCATATAGACCATTTTCACAGATACTGCTTTCCTATTCGAAATAAAATATAGTCGTCACGCAAATTAAAAATATTCACATTTACTTGTTTTATGAAGACAACTACCGCAATATACATATAAACCTGAGTTGCATTGGACTTTACAAAATTACCGGACACAAAGAAGACCAACGCTCGAAAAAACAATTTTCTACAGTCAAATGGCAATCGAACCCGCGACATCATCATCAGTCTTTAACAGTCCACTGCTGGACTAGGCCTCTCCTTTGAAAGTAGGAATTTAAGCAAGAAAAACGAGTTATACAAAACATTGACATGCAGCCCTATTAAATTAACAAAAACTAGTACACCGCAAAAGCAAGGACTTAAGAAGGATATGCAAACTCAAACAGAGACATCACAAATATTAAAAATTGAACGCTTTGATCAACAATTGGACAAACGTCAAGAAACTTGCTTCCCAAATGAAACTAGCCTGAATTCAAAGACTTCCATTGAAGAAATAAAATACAAGAATGGTTACAGATGAATAATTTAAAAATTAATCTTAACAAAACAAACTATATAGATTTTAAACAAAGAAGCAAAAATACGGATTATACATTGGATATAAATTACAATGGTCATAAATTTGAAGAAAACGAATTTACCAAATTTCTAGGACTAATAATAGATCAGAAATTAAATTGGAAAGCGCATATAGAACACGTTTGTTCTAAAGTAAGCCAATTTGCCTATGGCCTTTATAAATTAAGAAACATATCCAATATATCTGCACTGATAACGGCATAATTATCATGGTATTGTTTCATCGGCTTTACGATACGGCATCATATTTTGGGGAAACTCTACTGACTGGCTACTAGCATTTAAAGTTCAGAAACGCTGTATCAGAACCATATTTAATATTAAAATACCCGACAGTTGCAAACCCTACTTTATAAAGTATAATCTAATGACATTACCTTGCTTCTACATTATTGAGTGTGCCATGTTCATAGAACAATATATAGACTTATTTGAAAAGAGGTCTAGGGTTCGCCATGCGGATAAGTTATGTGTGGTGGCCAGCAAAACAGCTCTAATGCACAAAAGCTTTTGTTGTAATGCAGTCCGCATATATAATAAGCTACCAAAGCAGATAATTGATATTGAATATACCCATGTATTTAAAAGGCGTCTTCAAAAACTGCTTACAGCTAAATGTTATTACTCTGTTCAAGAATTTCTAGAAGATAAGAATATTGAGAATTTTTAATCAGCGATAAATTTGCTTTTAATTATTATATTTTAATTATCTTATTTGACATTACATTATTATTATTCTTATTTGACATTTCTTTAAATTTTGACATTTCATTGTTATATTTTTATCCTTATTAAATTATTTCTAATATTCTTTGACATGCCATTACAATTATATCTGTTATTATAATTTGACATGTATTATTATTGCTACATTAATACTTTTATAATCAATTCTAAACAATTATATTCTGACATTGTGTTTTTATATTATTCTAAAGCTGTGTATACTTACATGAAATTGGCAATTTAATCATATAATTGTACCGGGATATACCTACAAACAAAATTTGCATGCCTAATGGTTGAATATGGTAAAATAACCTAAATATGTATTAGTATATAATATCTGCTGTATACCCATATTCGCAAATGATTAAATGAATTATGAATTATTTTCTTTAAAAAAAGTATTTTGAAGGTTCATAGTGTTATATCTTGTAGGGAGACCTTAGTTCGGAACCCTTCGTGACTTGACGAACGTGAACTGACCCGCTCTTGACCAGAATTTTATTAACTTTATTCTTGGAGAATGTTATACATAAACGCGTGCAAAAAAGCCTCTTCTTCAACTATTATGGCAATACGTAACAGCTATGTAGGTAATTATTTTCTTTTCACACGTGCTTTCACAATCTTGACGACTCAGCTGTAGCGGAAAAGTATCCGATTGCCACCCGAAGGTCGTAAGTTCAATTCCGGCTCAAGTCAAGGACAACACCATTTGGTCTTGCAAACTACGACTTGGGCTGGGTGTATCCATATATAATATGATTTTATTTACAAAAATATGTATGTTTATCTATTGTCTAGTGCCCATAGAGCAAGTTTTGCTTATCTTAGGACTAAGTGGCGTTGCAGTAGAATATTATATTATTATTTTTCTTACCAAATATACAGCTCGGTCCTTGACCACATACACAAACAGGAAAAATACGCAATATTTCAACAATCTGACTCACTCGCCACAATGATGGAAGAATTAGCAGTGGCCCGGAAAAGATAAGTGAGTGATAATTACAAACGTATATGAGAACGATGATATTGTCATTTGGAAGCACCTGCCGACGATATTTTGCAGATAGCTTTATTATACGTGTTAGTTCTTATTGGGGTGAAACG
Organism: Euclidia mi; assembly: GCA_944739405.2. NCBI lineage: Eukaryota > Metazoa > Arthropoda > Insecta > Lepidoptera > Erebidae > Euclidia > Euclidia mi. The sequence goes on along the minus strand of OX123206.2, from coordinate 9,193,540 downwards.
TAATTTTCTTTCTTTCATAGTGTGGCATTTTTATTTATTTATTTATTTATTGATAGGAAACTCAACAGCTTGTTTACAAAGGTACATTATATGGTAACAATGTGACATGGGATTCTAAAGCCCATTACAGAGTTTCACAGCATGCATTATACAAACCAGAAAGTGGCGAAAAAGGGTAACTAAATATAAAAATTAACTAAAACATAAACATAAATTAACGTAGAAGAAGGCAGCGATAGCCTGGGTATCGGATTCGAATCCACGGCGCGCACCAATGACTTTTCGGAGTTATGTGCGTATTGAATTGTTAATTATCGCTTGTCCCGTGCCTCGGAGAGCACGTTAAGCCGTCGGTCCCGGTTGTCATGAAGATCTTTGACAGTCGTTACAGGGCGTCAGTAGGTACCTTCTAAATAAACTGACACTAGTCTAAACCATGGAATATCGCTATCCCTTCGGGTTGCAGAGGTCAGACAGGCAGTCGCTCTGTGGAAAAGCTAATATTCAGCCAAATCCGGTTAGACTAGGAAGCGGACCCCAGATTGAAACTGGGATAACGCTAAGAGAATGATGAAACATAAATTAACGTCTAGTAATCCGGAAAATAATAATAACAATAATATAGTGCTATATGTATGTGCGTGCTAACCCTACGACAATGCTGAGATATCATCTTGGGATCAGAGACAGCTGATAAGCTAGTAACTCTGTTAGCTGTGCGTAAACATACTTAAATCAATATATATATTAAGTTGAAACAAGCTTTTGTGCTATATGTATGTGCGTGCTAACCCTACGACAATGCTGAGATATCATCTTGGGATCAGAGACAGCTGATAGGCTAGTAACTCTGTTAGCTGTGCATAAACATACTTAAATGAATACATATATATTATGTTGAAACAAGCTTTTGTGCTATATGTATGTGCGTGCTAACCCTACGACAATGCTGAGATATCATCTTGGGTTCTGTAGTAAGGCATGCTTGTGCCTATGTTAAGTAGGTATTGAAGAACATATTTATTTTATATCGGAGACGGCAATAGCTTAGTAAAGACACCAACAGACTACTACGCAAATGATGTGGAAAGAGGAGGGCTATGACTCATGTGGGACAGAGCTTTTATAGTAACTTTTTAAATAAAAATCTTACGTTTCCTATTCAGGCCTCAGACATGCATATTTAGTAACTATACTTCGACTTTGTAACAACAAAGGTGAAATGCTTGCATAGTTTTTTATTAACTATCGATATTATTAATATCGTTACTTATCCCACTTACAACTTGGGCGCCAATGTCAACCAGGTTAGGAATTACGTTAAGGCGCTGTGCTAAGCGACTGTTTTGGTAAATGAGGGGGTGAAGCAGGGGAGGTGAAGGGAGCTTAGCTCCGTCTACTGCGGGGCGCCCCCCTTCATTCTCGTCGTGTGCGGCCGTATTCTGGCGACATCCGTATTCCAATATTTAAAAATCGCAAACAAAACGTTTTAGCATATTGAATTGAGAAACTGATATTAAAATTTATATTACATACATCAATCTGTTTGTACAATATAGGCATAGCGCAATTTTTGTTCTCAGTGCAGCCATGAGCAAAACTGGTTTACATTAGACGTTATAGGTATTAATAGTTGACAAAAGTAGGTAAATACCTACGTGCCGTAAGATGTTCAAAATAATTAAGTCAGTTCCATGTATGGAGAGGCCATTATTATGTTTTGTTTTGTTTTTGTATAAAAATAGTGAAGCAGTTCATAGAATACCTACATCTAATTCCATTCCTGCCAGTTTTCAAATCTGTTTTGCAATAAATTGGCTGTGACATGCCCGTATGACACAGCCAAATGGACAGACAGACAGACATTGCGAATCTATAAGGGTTCCGTTTTTACAATTTTTGGCTACGGTACCCTAAAAAACACAATACTGCTCTACTAAGCGCAAAAGCCGTATCTCAACTAAAGCGAGTCACGAGATAATTGAAGTTTAGTAAAAGTTGATTTCTTTTATTTATTTATGGATGTTTATTGTTATTATAGGTATAATTATTATGGTAAAGGTTTCGAAATACGTCGCCGTTTTTAGGGGTTGTGAGTGATTGGAGAAAGAGGAGGGGAGGTCTTGAAACCCCCCTCACCATTTTCACTTGCCGGAAATACTTGGTTTCCTCTGAAAAAATAAATCTCCAAACATCGGTGTCATGGCACTGCCAACTTCCACATTCATCACACTAGTTTAATAAACTAAGGTTGACGGAGCCCTGCGAAGGGCTCCTATTTTCGGATTAAGGGTCAAAAGAGAACCTAACATAACCTATTTAGTTACTTATTTCAGTCGCACCTAACCCTAGGCACTCGAAAGCAATGACGCACAAATTTGACATTAGCTGTCAATATGATCATTCCAAGATGGCAGTTTTGCGTTTCGTTTCACGTTTTTCACATAAAACATAAAATAAACATTTGTAAAACTGTACTAAAGTATTAAAACTACGTTCCGTTTTGCATAATTGCCGAAGTATTAATGAAATTTTGGAAATTGTTTAAAAATATTTAGACGCATCTCCGGCAGCCAAAATTACTATAAGGTGATTAAAACGAACTCCTTTAAGCCCCTTATACTACCAATACCCTCAAATTCAGGCGACTTGTTTCGATACCCAACCCATTATTATTTTTCAAAATAGATGAAACATCAAAAATATATGTGGATATACCTTATTCATGAGGTACTGCTATGTCGCCTAGAAAATTATAGAATTAGAATTTGAGTTACTGCTTTTTCGTCATACATGTCTGTATGGAAAAATATAAAAAAAATATTTCGCTTCAAATATGTGTTGTTTCAAAGAAAATAAATATTAAAAGATATTTATTTATATTCATTTGTAATTTATTAACGAAATACAGAGTTTACAGCTCATCAAAAGTTAGCTGTCTGCTACAACCCGGCAGGTTTTCTTTATTCTCATCGAATGTTAAAGGCAGTGTGTGAGGTGATAAGACTTATTATTTGCTGTTGCTCACGAGGCACAGTTTCATTTACTTTCCTCTTACGGCTTGGTATTGTAGAAATTTCAAGCACTGATGAAACATTTTCCTCTCCGTGATCTCGCAATGCCATCCCTTGAGCTTGACGAGAATCAACAATTTCAGGCAACTGCCAATTCATATAAAACGCCACAAGCTTCACCCAGAAAACATCATCTCTTTCTATAATTTCTATTTTTAGTGGTATACTTTCGCCACTACACACAGCAAATAAACACTTTTGTTTGCGTGTATGTAACGTGGCGTTGCCCCTGAATTTGGTAGGTAATAACAATTACAATATTTGTTTAGACTAGTCAGTTCACTTTTTTATCATGTTTCCATATTTGTATTTTATTTGCTCTTATACTATTCTCCAGGCCATTCTTATATGCAACTTTAGAACATTAAATTTCCACAATCGTGTTTGGACCTATTAATCCATCTGGCGTGGCACCAATAATCGAATAATCCACAAGGCTCGATTGTTACATTTTCTTGCTTCGCCAGTTGTTGCAAAGCCAGTTGTTCATTTTAGATTCCATGCGCAACTGATTTTACATTGCAAATATTTTATTTGTACAAAATATTTTTTACTAAATTGGCTTTACTGCTGTTATCTCTTCTTTTTACCACTATACAAAAATTTCAATCTGCCAACATATTCTTACGCAATTCGAACCAGTCACTGCTATCCCTCTTGTAATTTTTGCTTATCACTACGGAATTTGAGTCAAATTTGTTAAAACAATTGTTTGGCATTTCTTTTTTCTAGCTCTTGAACAGATCGTGTTAGGAATGACTGAAGTCAAATGTGTGTAAGACGTTGCAGAACTGTTATCTTTAACTTCACTGTAATTACAATAATGATAATTAGTAACATACTTTATTATTAAAAAAATACTATATCTTGTGTTATAGCAAACAGAGAAGTCACCTTCTTACTTATAAATGATTGATTTTAGAAATTAAAAAGATATTAGATGTACTGAGACATACCTAATAGTTTATGAATAATCAAAGTTTTACCCGATGTACCTAAAAAGGTTTATGTACAAAACACAATAATACAACATTCGTAACCGCTTGTGTGCGGATTGCGGAGCGCCATATTAGCGCTGTCATCATTATTGTTCGCCGTGGCGGCATCTTAGCGCTCCAGGCGCTCTGACAAGCTAATGAATTTGAAATATCTAATATATAAAATTTTCGTGTCACAGTTTTCGTTCCCATACTCCTCCGAAACGGCTTGACCGATTTTGATGAAATTTTTTGTGCTTATCCGGTATCTATGAGAATCGGCCAACATCTATTCTTCAAAAAAAAAAAAAATTTGCAAAACAACGTTTGCCGGGTCAGCTAGTAGGTACATATAATGATTCGATTTTATGTTGTTACTCTTTCAAAAATTGTAAACTGTGGCAGCTATGTATTGTGAGAATAATTTATATAATTATATTATGCATAATCGATAATATATAAGTAACATAGTTAGTCATAAAAGACTCTTATGAAAATAATTTGTGTAAAAATGTTACACATTTCTTAATCACTTGGCCATGGATGTATTTCTATTTTATTACGACGCTTTCTTGTACAAATCCTTCGTAGAACTTCATTTCTCTAATTGTCCATATTTTATTCTTCTAATTATATATTTATAAGCACAGAAACAATAACACATTAAACGCAACAAGAGTATAAACTTAAGTCCTAATTATATGTGCCCATAGTTACATGAAAAGCCTATTTGATTCAAAAAATTCAGTCTATATCATAAAACATGAAATTACGAACTCAAATCGGCGTATTATAATAACAAACAGGTTTACGTAAAATTTCGTGCAGCGGAGACGCAAGCGACATGACCTATCTCTCACAGGGCTCATAGCCGAATGATGAGGTCTGGGCGGGGCGTAAACTAGCAACTGACACTCAGTACACCGCTTATGCTAATAAGGTTTAAATTGCTGAAGCGTTTGATATTGATGGGATCTACCGAGCGTCAAAATCATAGACGTTTGGCAGATTTTATTTTATTTTACAAAATATACAGGTATAATATGAAAATAAATAGGGTAATTCTTTAGTTCATTAGATTTCCTACAATATTATAAAAAAAATACGACAGCTTACGATCAAAATATTGCAAACAATGAGACGAAAGATTATTTTCTGCCTCGATTTTGTGATTTTTTTACCGTGATTCTATTTTACGTACATGAAAAATTCTTTCAAAAGTCTTTTGTTCAGACTTTTGACTTTAAGCTCTAATATTTGCTAGTTTGTGATATGTACCGTTATGGCTAGATGCGCGACGAAAAATTAGAAGTTTCACGGCTTCTGAGGTACAACAGCGCCTTAAGGCTAAACTTAAAATGAACTCGTATGAACAAATGTTCAAAACTTGATTAAATTGATAGAAAAAAGGAAATCAGACTGACGAGACAAAGCTTACATGCATGAGGTACAGCATAATTAATTAACAAATAAAAAAATGAATAGGAATATTTGAAGTACAGAAATTTGAGATAAAAAACATGGCTATCATTTTTAATATTCTACCTGTCATCAAACTGGAGGGGATAAATGGCATGTAGTGTAATACATTTTACTTATTAGCATACTTAGAGTTTAGCAGGTAAATACTAATTAAGAATACAAATTGTCACTTCCCCTTTTATTCCGTAGGTGTCGTAAAAAGCGAATAAGGAAAGCACATGGTGCAGATGTTATTTAGGAATAGATGGAAAACTTCACGTACATCCCTGTTTATATAGTGTGGTATAGTTGATGAAATCTTTGTATTGACTCACATTATTATTGTGACGCGAACTAGGAGAGGCCTATATCCAGCAGTGGACTATGAAAGCCTATGATGATATATTTACATATAAAATACTACTTAGTTGTCTAAAGTAAATATAAAATATTTTTTTGGTATTTTGATATTTAAAAAGACAACGCCCGCATTAGGACTAAATCCTGTATCGCAGGGGACTTAACAAACATACAACTAACGGACACAATGCACACCCAGACTCGAAACAACAATTTATGAATCACACAAATCACCAACCGTGCAGTTAAATGATAAAATTAAAACCGAGCAAAACGATCCGCAACTTGTTCGATATTCACATGCCACTAAATTTTGACTGTACATAAATTATAAGGCTCTCTGGCCACAGGGTAATTTTGAACGCTTGCACAAGCAACAGAGGAATTAATTCCAGCCACGTAGCTATTTTGATACTGGCGATATTTACAAATTGTCTGGAAGGGTTTTTGGAACTGGTAATCTGATAAAAAGCATTCAGAAGATATTTGTTTTATCACAAGGTTAGTCAGTAATTTAATAATTTGGATGTTTATGATATACCGGCTTATTTGCTTTTAATCATATTGAATGTGATAATTAGGTCATATTGTGATTTCTTTTTCTTACGCTAATTTATCGAGAAAGGCCATATAAGTACCATATAAAATCACGCTTTGAACCACAAGCGGCTCTATAGCTCTAAATAGATTTATCCATCGCTGGATCTAGCTGCTAGAGATGCATATTTGACATAAGCTTCATACAAAATATGAATATCCCTGGCAGCCAAATTGATCGATAGATAAAATACTGAGATCAGACGTTAGAAGATTCTTGTAACACTCGTGGAAAAGCAAACATATCTTCATGTCTCTGATAGCACTAAACTTCAAGATTGGTTCTAATTTTAGCAATTGAAACCTTTTAGGAAGGTATTTAGTATACTTTATGGAGGCACTTCAAAGTTTTTAAGTACGCACTTGTACCTTTAAAGTTGAGTGCCAATTAACGTATGTGGAAGTTAAAACTTTGGTGACGGTCTCAATTTTAAGTGTGTTGCTGAAGAAATTGTATTTTGAAGGATCGCTTGATTTGATTTAAACGTATTGACCTACTGAACTTGAAACATTGTGTAGTATTAATCGCGGTGTAAGAGCCACAAAGATCATAAAATTATATTTTTGAAATTCGGGGAGGTCTTAAATTCTGATAATGCTGGTAATATAATTCTGCCCTAAGAGTACTAATTTTTATTTCCTTTTACTAAACGATTAAAAGTAAACAACATTATATTATATAAAAATTTAAGTTAAGGATCAAGGAGCAACGGTCTAATACATAAAACTTAAATTCTGAAGATTAATAAAGGTCCCAAATAATCTTAAATAATAGGGATCAAGAAATAGAGCGTGGGAAGAGCAATTACATTGTTGTACGCAATAGGACCATGAAATGTAGAGGATATTAATTGATCAATGTTCAGATTACGCAGTCAATAGAAAACGAGCTTGGGAAGACAAATTTTATACTACCATGCGTGAAAGGTCCATGAAAAGATAGAAAAAGTATATTCGATCAATGTGCAAATTCCACCCCATAAAACGTGTAAACTCATGCCATATCTAAAACACATCGCATTTCCTCATAACCAAACAATATTCTGATCAACAACAAACAACTCAAATCAGCTCGTTACTAAACATAAATCGACTCCAGAACCAGACAAGTGGCACTTATCGCAACGTTAGCAAGATCGTAATTTTATCGCTTAGACCCCTCAGCGATATGTAAGGTGGGTGATAATGTGTTCACGTCTTATCTGGCACAAATTATCTCGTAAAAGTTTTTGCTTGCAGTTTCGTATGACCTTGGTGCTGGAGTTTTATGAGATATCTAGCTGTTTCTTGGATTTTCGTCATCAATAGCTTGAAAGTCAGCCTTTTTTAACTGAGTGTTGACATCTTTTTTATCCAGTTTTTACTCTAAGGATTTGAAAATCTTTTATGCAAAAATCCGTTGTCCGAATTTTGTGTTTCTATCTTCTGTTGTTAAGGCATTGTGGTTATACGGCAGTCCGGACAAGTATTTTATATTTGGTATATAAGAGCTAGCTAGAATTTGTACGGTTCACTCTTCGTACATTTAAAAAACTTAACACAAAGCAAACGATTATGGCACAAAAGATCAACATTGCCATACAACGTGGCAATGCTGCCAGCATTCTGGACACGCTTCCGATTGATGGCGATGTGGAGGATTTTCATGACGCCCTTTAAATTTTGCTTTTACTTTTTTATGTATTGCCTTTTATTTGTTAGTTATTTAAGTATAGAAATTATTATTTTAATTTATTTGTAAATAGCTACTTACTTATAGTTAGTTCTAATGTAATGTAGGTACTGTAAAACCATTATACTCTTCAAAATATAAACAACTCGTCAGATATAAAGCAAACCTAGACTTCATCTTGAATCAAATCTGGCTATGGAGTATTATCGACCCCAAAGGCTTCTGTTAACGGCGAGTAAACTCACGCTATAAGCGCTTGCAGACCATAATACCTTACCTCTAGTAGTAACAAAAATGCATTATTATACCACGACGAACGAGATGACGATAAAAAAACTATGTTTTACAACGTACTAAAAACCTTATAAAATTTTACGGTATCTTTTTAGGTATTGAAAAGATTGCGAAAGATTATCTGTCTTGATAAGATTGCCTTTTCAAATATTAAGTTGTCGGTTGCGATGAAATTTATTTTATTCCTTTTTCGTTTCTTTCCTTCATTGGAAACACGTTCTTTCTAGCAAAGATGATATAGGTACATTTTTTCGTATTTTTTGGCAAGAATATCAACATCATCTCATCATCATCATAATCCTAGCGCCATCTCGGTCGCGATCCAAGGATCCAAGATCAATCGCCTCGGAGCCATCGATATATTATGTGTACTATATATTATATCAATGCTCGGAGCCCGGTCCCGGTCTCGGTCTTCGGCATTCTTAGTGGTTAGTCTATTCATCATCATATATATAATTATGTATATATAAAAAAAAAAAAACTTGCGTTACTGACTAACAGCGCACAGCCAAGACTAACGGGTGCAAGAAGCTGATCGAAATTTGATATGTAGGGACCGTAGGAATGAACTAAGAAGGAATCTTCCGAAAATCTTACGGGATCGAGAAAAACAGGTTACATAAAAACTATGTGCAGGCGTAGCTGCGGGCATCCTCTAGTACATAATAAGAAATAGAGTTTTGGACGTCACGAGTAAGATAACCTTATAAATTCCGCCAAGGTAAATTTATTTTAAAGTGACGACGGAGAAGAATTTCGTATTACATACAGAGTATCCAAAGAAGCAATTCACTAAATACGAAACACTGTAGATGTGGAACCCATTTCTCAAAGAAATAAATATTTTGATCGTCTGACACAATTTTCAATTTGTTTGAGGGTTTTTGCTAAAGGATCTTATCAACTGAACGAGTGTTGGGTGATTATCAAATACCACAAGTACAGTGTGGAGGATTGTGCAGAGTTCTCGAGCCGTTGCAAAATTAAGCTCAACATATCATATTTAAAACAGGCCAAACAGGGAAGATCTACGTCGAGTAGCAGAAGGCTTCTATGAAATTTATGGATTTCCACGTGTAGTAGGCGCTTTTAAATGTACTCATGTTAAAATGATTAGCAGAGGATGTCATCTTTCCGAACTCTACCAGTGGTGGAAGGAATACTTCTCCATAAATGTAAAAATAATTGTCCTTATTGTATCTGATTGAATTATGACAACAAAACGTATTACAAACAAAAGATATAAAAATATTTTCATATCGTATGCAATTTAACCAATATGTCTTGAATAGTGTAACAGCTACGTATTTCCTTCTCTCTTCTCTCATCTTGCGAGTTCCAAATAAATCAAATGACTGGGCTTTTCATATTTCATTTTAAAAGTATTACAAAATAAATATGTACAATAGTAGCAATGGCGTATGTACTCGAGTTATAGAAAAGCATAATTCATGAGTAGTAGTAACTGCATAATATGGTCAATCATTATTCTGCTCAATTATTATCAGCACCAAGCTCCCTCTTTTTACCCGACTGCGCGACGCAAAGGAGGGTAATGTGTTTATCAGTCTATGTATGTATGCATGTATATATTTAGGCGTTCTAGAGACCAAATGCGTAGGCCGATTTTGATGATTCTTACGTCAATCGATTCGTCTTAACCTTGCGAGTGTCACTAAAGACATGACAGCAATCAAAATTCACCACAGCGACAACCAGACGCCATATTGTCAAAATGAAAAAAATAACATTTTTCATTTTAAATAATAGTTTAGGATATATAACGATTTAAAGTTGTTTAACAAAAACAATTCTCGCAAATTTTCTTACTTATTGATTTAAGTTTTTATTTCAAGTATAAACGATGTATAACACTTGATTGCGAAATTTACAATCTTCTAACGAAGTCAATGAATCGTAACTAAAAAGTATAAAATAAAAATAAAAATTTAAAGAAAAACAAAAAAGAATTCTGTTAAGTAATTAATATGCAGAACAGAACGACTCCCAGTCGCGGCCCATTCAAATTTTACCAATCAAATCTTCCCAAGGGGCCCCGACTGTGAGTCATTCTGTTCTGCTTAACAGAATTCTAAGCTACTGGGCTTGTTTCTTTCTTTTTAGTTTTTATTTAAGTTAATTTATCACGTATTTTTTTAAATTAGTGTTTATGCAGTCGGGTATTTTGTTTTTCTTTAAATATTTTTTTTTATTATTCATTGTCTCAGACATTTCAGCTGAATACGTAACAATTTTTAACTAAAATCGTAATTATGATCCAATACAACAAAAATATAAACATGTCATTTTTTGACAACCCTTTTGATAATTTTGACCACAGATTTACTACATAATTATGGAATTATACCTACCTCCTTCATATATGCAATCATTACGTTTTTTTCATTGAAAATTGTACTAAGAGTGCATAAAAAAGATTATTGTGCTTATAATCCAGGATATCATCTCCTTATTGAAGGTGACCGACCCTGACGATGTGCCTACGTTCGTGGCGAAGGATCTGCACAAGCTGCCGCCCGTCACATTCCACCACGTCGACGTAACCAGGTTGCTGAAGGATATCACATCCCTGAAATCCAGCCTGGCCGAGGTGCAGTCCAAATTAGAGAAGTCGGACAGCACCATAAGTGAGCTACGTGCAGAAGTAGTGTTATTACGTAACGCTATTTCTACAAGTAGGTCACCAGTCGTGTCCAACGTTAACACACGACACGGGGCTCAAAACGCATCCATCAGCAGTTTTGAGTCAGCGAATCTGCTTGCGTCGCCTATCGCCGGTAATGCAAGCGGTGTGACGCGTAATGTCGCTGAAATCGGGTCATCGACACTGGTCAAGGTTTTGTCGAGTGTTGATGTATCGACTACTAAGCGCGCTTATGCCAATGTTGCTGCCAAAAGCAAAATGCAGCAGAATCCGCCGGAAGAAAAAGGGGGTAAACAGAAGCCTTGTGAACCCTCTCATAACTAGGTTGTGGAGCTACGTGCCCAAAACCGAAGACATGCGACGAGGATGGTTTCATAAAGGTGGAGAAGAAGAAGAAGAAACCAACTTGTCGTAACCTTTGTGGTACCGGGTTAGTGGGACCAAACATGCTGCTGCGTCCCGCCGTACCAACCACGCAGTTGTACGTCTCTCGGCTGCATCACTCCACAAAGGACGAGGAGGTCGGTGAATACCTGCGCCTGAAGACCAACTGGACTTTGAGAGTCGAGAGATTGGAGTCACAGCATAACACCAACTTCAAGTCGTACGTGGTGCGGGTGCCGACTCAACATCTCGAGACTTTCTTCAAGGAAGAGTTTTGGCCGAAGGGTGTCGTGTATCGGCGTTTTCATGGGAGATTACGCAACACCACTCAGCGTAACATGAAGCCGTAAACAACACTTGATTGTTGTGTAATATTATTAGATATTTTATTTTATGCGTGTTAGTCTATAAGGTATATATCTATGGGTTCTTGTTATCTGAAAATAAATTATTATTATTATTATAACTAAACGGAAATGTTCATTCGTTTTATTCACTTGTCAGGATTAGTAAAAAGATGTCTTGTGATTAACTAAGAGTAAAATTTGATTGTGCAACGTAATTAAGTTATTAAACTCATTAGGGATAATCTTCATTTAAGTAATAAAGAGTTAATTTGAAGATTTCTGCAACTGACTGTGTGTCAATCACAGACATATAGACTGCACGGTTGGTGTAGTAGTTTAAGCAGCCGCCTCGTCGCTTGACTCTGCGCCGAGAGTGTTGTGGGTTCGATTCCCACACGAGACAACACTTTGTGTGCAAGAGTCTGCTGGCCTTCCTCGAAGAGCTGGGGTGGCTCGAATGACGACACCATTCCCACCCGCACGCAAAATACACGCCAAGACGTGGAGTTGCGGAAACAGCCCGTGCCATCAAGTATCAAGTAACACTTTGTGTGATCCATAAATCGTTGTTTCGAGTCTGGGTGTTCGTTGTTCTCGTTAGTTGTATGTTTGTAAAGTCCCCCGCGACACAGGATTAAGTCCTAATGCAGGAGTTAACTTTAAAAAATAAAAATATATATGTAGGAACATGTATAGTTCAAAGTGCTATAGTAAGTACATTATCAATCCCGTCCGGTTCCGTTAGTGTCACCAAGCTTCTTTTTGACCGCATCACTATACTATATAGACTCACGCCTATATCCCTGAAGGGCAAGGCAGAGGTGTAATATTGCACCCACATTTCGCCATTATTCTAATCAATGGCACTATACTAAGCATCACTAAACTAATCAATGGCTATAGATGTTTTCATCAACATGTTAGTTGAATACGTTGATCTCGAATCTCGATACGTCAACATTTCGTACATATAAAAAAATTGTGAAAAAATCTTATGGATCAAGAAGCTTTAGTCGCGCTATAATCTTACTGGAACGCAATATTTACGTAAAATGGTGGACGCGGACGCGAGTGAAATCTTACCTCTGAAAGCGTGTGGCGCGGAATGAATGAGATTGCATCATGCTTCGAGTTTTATGGGTCGTTTTAAAAAATCATATAAATTACAAGCAAAAACATTACATTATAATTTTTTATATGACGGGGTGTGTATGAATGGGGTGTTAGTACCTACTCTTATGTATGGTAGTGATAGTTGGGTATGGCAGAAGAGTCATGAAAGTAGAATAAATGCTGTAGAAATGAGAGCACTGAGAAGTATGTGTGGTGTATTTCTGACTGACAGAGTAAATAATTGCGTAATAAGAGAGTGTTGTGGGGTAAAAGAAGATGTAGTGACAAGCATCGAGAAAGGTGTGCTAAGATGGTTTGGGCACGTGGAGAGGATGGATGACGAAAGACTGACAAAGCAGGTATTTATATATCTGCTTGGTCAGTAGTAGTACTTGGTGAATGAAGCAAGAGAGATATGTCAGGATCGTTGCAAATGGCGTTCCCTAGTCTCTGCCTACCCCTCCGGGAAACAGGCGTGAGTCTATGTATGTATGTAAGTAAAATGAATCTCAAGGTTTTGAAATATGTATAAATCTATTTGATAATTATAGTAGTTTTTAAGAAATAAATACAGATTCACGGGCTAAAGTTGAGCTAAATGCGCTGTTTTGATCTCCGATTTTCTTTAAAATAATGAATGAATGTACAATTTTGTTTAATCCGTTTGTAAAACTCCTGCTTGTAATTTGCACATTTACAGAATTATAGAATGATTAGTTTTCTTACCACTAGCGACCATTTAAGTCGACATAAACTACAGACATTACGAAAATTTGTTTTTTAAATCCATTCGTTTTAAATTATTAATTAAAGAAGCCTTTACATTTTTATTGAGCAATCCCTTAATAAAGAACTGAACTTTCAGATTGTCTATTCCTTTTTCTTTAATTGTTAGTTATCCGTGACATAATAGAACAATAAAACCCCGTGAAATCGCCTCCGACGGAATAAACGCTCTTAAGCTGGATAAATTCTCATATGGAAACAAACACTAAGTAGTAAACTTCAGTTTTAAAATTCACAAGCGTGACGCTTGTGAATGTTAAAATTTAAGTTCCTAAGTGAATAAATGTATTTGACTTTGACTAACATCAAACAAAAATTTGTGCTCTTCTGATCTGTGTTGACTGCGCGGTCTAAGTAATGTAAGGGAAATATACCAATTATGGAATACGTTTCAATATGGGATACCGTCACATTCCTTAATCTAATTACCACAAATATTCCAAAGCTTAGGAATTTCATAATAAGTTTAATGATTTATTTGAGATGTATTGCACATCTTCTCTATACTAAAAACAATTTTAGAATATCCGTGGGGCTTAATTTTAGAAATATAATATTATCGTATTGTATTTTTTTGGAAAAATTTAATAATTAACGCCATACCTCTTAACTCAAACAGCCTATCACACTACTGAATATAGGTCTTTACCAATATGCACCACAGTACACGCTGCATAGAGTCCGTTACGTTACGTCTACTTGGGCTAAAATTTGACTCTTCACTGACCCGTACTGAGATTGCTTCCTGTATCACAGAAGCATTATAAACATTCGAAAAATGGACGCAAAGAATACTCAGACTCAATGGAAAATATTGGCGCTCGCTAAATCGAACCTAAGAAACGCGGCACCTAATAGCCAAAAAAGTTACATAAACTATTACACAATTTTATGCAGCAGTCAACTGCATAAGGTTACTGTCGTAAATAAAAACGTGTTAAAAACAGAAAAAAGCATGTCAGAAAATGCATATATTATTATGTAATTTTGTTGCCAGCTCCATTTTATCTATTATTCTGGTTTTGCAAACAGGTGTGCAAATTCTAAAAGCAAAGTTCATGCATGACGTTTTAGAGCAAAAATGGAAAATCTTGTCTTAAAAATGTACCGTGCATTTTAGTGAAAAATATTTCATTTAAATGGACTATGCTTGCTCTAGGCATAATCCTTTTGTCACAGGGGACTTAAAAAGAGCTTACCCGATGTCAGGTGTTTGTGTTCAGCGGGATTATATTCGGTAAATATTTGATAATTTATGAAATTTGGATTCCATGGCCGTGATAAAGTTATTTATATCTTTATTTATACTGCTGAATCAATAAACAGTTTGCGGCAAGAAGACAATTGGTTCCAATTGAAGAGGAAAAAATAATAGACAGTCGATCCGAAATCTAACCCTTCTCCCTATTACGAAATGAAACGAATAGTCGTATGTAAGTCTTTCGCGTAAACATTTTAATTGCATTCGTAACCATCAAACCAAAATCGTACTTCGCTATCTTTAATCGCGTAATGATTTGAAAACACGCTAGAATAGTTTCAATTTGTCCGATGTTGCCACGTGGCTTATACTAGTCGCAGTCTGGAGAAGACTAACCATCCTTTTATTTTTTATATGATTAAGAAACTAGGAGCCATAAGTACGAAACGTGATATGATATCGTGATGCATGATACTAAATAGAGGGATCAACTATCGGGATCCACTTTGTGCAGACTTAAATCGTAAAAGCCCATCGATATATTTGTACTAAAGTACTAGATGTAGCATTCAGAACATTTACTTTGTTCAAATGCTTTGCATGAACATACCGGCAAAGCAATCTAGTGTCACTTTGACTTTCCTGCAGTGTGGGTCCGCTTCGTTTATTGACTGTGTGGCGACGATATATCGATTAATTTGAATCAGAACTAGTATCTGTAGTAGCGTTAGTCAATATTATTAATTATTTATGTAAATTAAAGAGTTAAATGTATCATAATACCACATTAAAATGTATTTCTTTATTTTTATGTGACGTCATTTACGATCATAGACTAACTACTATGCAGAAATACATTGCAAGTGATTGTAGGTAAAATATATGACTAAGACCAGACTTCGTGAAGGTATTGGTTTTAAAAGGTTTTTAGTTTGATTAATGTTATAAAACCAATTTGACGTTGTATAACACTAATTCTGTGTTCTTTTTATTTTTTGGTATATTGATCGTAATAACCGTATTGACGAATATTTCAACACTTCATCATAGTAGGTACACATTTGCAGTTATAGAAAAATACGCAAAAATAATATTGAACCATGAGGCCAAAACAGATCCTGATTTCCATTATCCGACCAGTACACAAAAAACCACAAAATTAATTGTGTTTGGTGATAATTGAATAGTTATTAAAATATATTTTTGAGCATTTCTTGCTAGAGTAAATTTATCTGCAATTTTAAATATTTTTTTAGGCAGGACTTCAACCCGCGACCACGTCGATACCGTACCGACTAAGCTACCCAGGCCACTTCGTCATAGATTATTTTTTAATAGTTGGTGCATGGTAGCACATAGTGCCATCTGCCACATGTGTAGGTTTAGAACTCTGTGGTCAGCAAGGGCATCTTTACAAAATGACAAACAAACCTGCCTTATATATTAGGATATGTTTAAGCAATTCTCATAGTAAGATAAATATAAAGTTTAAAAATTAGAATTATTCGTGAGGCAACTAAGGTAAGTCCACTTAAGGCAAGTCTAACTTAAGCCCACAAATACATTTTTCTATTTTGTAATAAAAACATCTGAATATGTTTATAGATTCTATTTTTTTACTTAAATAAACCCCCAGCAATTAATTCCTTTTATTTTCATAAATAAACTGTTCTTATTATGTTGATGAAATATTGTAGGCAGAAAACATCTCTTCTGTGATGTAAATAGTATTTGCAAATGGCAATAAGCAGCCAGTAGCATGAGAGAACAATTGGATACTCATTGGTAAGATGCCAGGACTGGTTGTTGTTGATTGGCTATAATAATAACTAGACACTGTAAGTCATTGGCGGTGCTTGCGCCTGCGTGTTGCGCTGGTCCGATTAGACGTCATACTTTAGACAATAAACAAAATATTTATAGGGAATGTTCCGTCTATCGTTAGAGTATATGTCAATGTAAAAGCCTGGTTCCCGCCTTGTGATCCTTCAATTACAATAAAAAAATATTTATATTTTTATAGACTCACTCCTGTATCCCTAACGGGTAGGCAGTGGTGTAATATTAACCCACATATGGCTAGTTACTTTGGGTTTCACGTAATAGGGAGCGAGCATATTACGTAACAAACAAAGGAAAGTACATCCGCCCTATTATATTTTCACTTTTATTATATTTTAGCCATTATGATTTATGTTCTTTATAATTATCCTACCACCGAAAAGAACATATTAAATCGTTTTTATTCTAAGTATAAAAAAATACACTGCTTTTATATCACTGAAGATTTTGTTACTCTATAAAAACGGCTCCAGTATCCGGCAGAGCGTAAGTGAAAACACACAGATAACAGCAGATACATGAGTTATGTGCCTTTCCCATTGTCGCACACCAGTAACGTCCTGCACATTATTTATGTGCCCTCTTACGTTACCCCTGGGATAGGGAAAAACGCGGCTGGAAGGGAAACTTACCCCTCGAACATGGGGAAATCATAACCCGTCTTTTATAGTACGCGTACAATCACTCTCTTGGGCCGGTTGAACAGAATTTCTGATGTGTTCGAAACTTACTTTTTTGTTAGTGAAAATTTTATTTCGGAGCTCGATTAGTTACTTCTTTTACTTTTCAATATTTATAGAATATTTTTTCTAAGTTTAGGATAAGGGACTGATGCGGATGATTTAGTCATTAATCGATTTTAAACTTTCGCGATTTGTATACATCATACAATATTATTTAGCGGGTCTTAGTCGCGATAGATAATTTACTTATTTCAAATAAGTAAATTAGTCCCTCTGCTACCACAACCGTTGCAAGCCGGTAGAAACATAGGAGAATAGCAGAGGTATTTATGCCTTTAAATAAGTAAATTATCGCGACTAAGACCCGCTAAATAATATTTTATGATTTAGTCATTGTTTTCAGCAATTAATAAATTGAGGATTTTCAGTACTTACGTCGTCGTAATAGTATTTATATTTCAAGTAAAGTGACAGTGGGTTGGTCACATAGTTAAAATAATCGATAGCCGTTATGGCAGAAAGGTTTTGGAATGACAGCAACGCATCTGACCTCGCAACAGGGGTAGCAGTACCTATGAGTAAACTGACACTAGTCTAAATCATGGAATATAATTATCCCTTTGGGTAGCGGAGGTCAGACAGGTAGTCGCTCTGTGGAAAAGCTGATATTCAGTCAAATCCGGTTAAACTAGAAAGCGGACCCTGGGTTCAGACTAGAATAACGCTAGGAAGATGATATTCGTTTGTATAGCTATCTATACATACGAATAAAGAGACATTATAATAATCATTCGACTTTTTTTTTATTAAAAAGAACCTGTCAAATTGACTTCACGCTGCCTGATGGTAAGCTGACAGTGAAGTCCTATTGGGCAGGCCACCATCACCAATTGCTGGTTAAGCAATGTGACATGACGGCCCTCACTTTGACGGCCTTGAGAGATGCTTTTTCACGCCACGCTTAAAGGACCAAGGATCAAGGGAGGAAGGAAACACGTGAGCTGGCAGTGAGTTCCACATCTTAATGGTACGGCAAAGATAAGATGTACCGAACCTTTTCGTACGTGACGGTATCTGATCTACCGTATAAGGGTGGCACCTTAACCCGGCACGTGTTGTTCGGGATAGGAAAGGAGAGGGTGGGATTAGTTGAAAGAGTTCTTCTGAACACTCACCGTGATACAATCGGTAAAAAACAGCTATCGAGGCTACGTCCCTGCGTAATTGCAGAGATTCAAGGGTCTTAGTAGCCTCAAGGTCACCTATGATACGGACAGCACGCCGCTGCAACCTATCAAGGGCATCTAGCAGGTACTGAGCGGAGCTGTTCCAGAGATGAGAGCAGTATTCCACGCAGGGGCGAACCTGAGTCTTGTATAATAGACACAGCTGCTCCGGCGTGAAAAACCTCCTCACTCTGTTCAGGACTCCGAGTTTTCGAGATGCCGATTTAATGACACCCTCAATGTAGTTTCTCTGGTTGAGATTGCGGCGTATGTCCATACCAAGTATATTTAGACTGTCCTTGTATGATCATTTATGTACTAGGTGTGCATCCCACAGATGGATACATTTATTGGTAAAGGATTTAAATAAATGGTTAGTGGGTATCTCTTAAATACTGTGTTAACGCGAACTTAAATATTGCGATTACATATATAACAAGAGCAATAAATACTAGTAATCTGACACTTATTCTATACAGTCCAATATATTATTTCGTATATGTTGTTTGAGTTATATTATTATCGCGGCGCATCACTTTCCGTTGAACACGGTAGGTGACTTAGAACCAAGATTTCATGAAAGACAGCTGCTAATGAATGAGTTAAATTAGAAGCTTATAGCAAGACGAATTCCATATTTCCTTTATTTTGATACTTATACGGTCGAATTTATTTTGTCATTTTACTACTATTATTAATGTGTAGCATGGATGTTTCTTGCGTTTTCTAATAAAAGCTTCTGAACATCTTCATTTCAACAGATATGGATGAACTTTGCAGTACTCTAGCTCCCGCTATCTGACCCCAGGTGGGAGGAGCTGCGGACTAAAGCTAGTTTATCTTATACGCGATTGTTGCTCATGATCACGGCAATACAAGGATTTAATTTGTTAAACTTTTTTGTTATTTTAACAAATCTCATAGACATTCTCAATAGACTAAAAAGATAGAAATTCTTCATTAAGGCAAGTTCAGGGACAAATTTTTAACAGCTCGTAGGTCCGGAGTCGTGTATGCTTGACGACCTGTATGAGGCAAGGGCAAATGTCATTCGAGAGGCTGAGTTTTAGGCCAAATCTAATGTGTTGTCATCGACACGATAAGTAAGTAACAGCCCGTTCCCATTAAGCCGAACCAGCTGTTTTCACGGTCCGTCTAAATGGAAATATTCTCATACAAATTGTTCTGCTTCAGGCTCGTCTATCTCTTTACATGGACCGCTATAACAGCAAGACCTAAATAGGAACGGACTCTAAGTTTGATAATGTATTTTAATATACTTAAATTAGACATTTTTTCGACAATAAGTGATCAGTGTACCAAAAACATTTGGCAGGCATTACTTGCTAGTTTGGAAATAAATCTCCAGACCACTACAAGTGCCAAAATAATTATACCTACCGTGGTAAAAGCAATAACGCACGCAAAATATCAAATCAATATTTCTAAAGTGATTTTCTATACGCGATGTAAACCAAATCCGGCGTATCACACAAGGAAACATCTTGAAAAATGCGACTTGTATAGCGTGTTATAGGGAATAATACTCATAGCAAAAGTCCCATAGGCGACATCGATTCCGCTATGATAATATGATGTATCCCGAGCCCCCAGAATATATTATACAGCTTTTGTTGTATGGGACAAATGGATGGAAAGGATGATTGATTTGCACAAGTCCTTGAAACTGAATGCTAAAGGACCCTTACAATAGAAGCACTTTAGGTTTCATGGAATTTAGTTATAATAGAAAAGGGTTAAATATGTTTTTGACAATAGACCCGGATTTGAATTGGTAAGTAGATTTATATTTGAGTAACTGTTTTGAATTCAATTGTGGTATTTAGATAGAGATGTTCGGAGATGTTAATTATTGTTATGATATTAAATTGTTTTGAAAAATTATGTTAATATTTTTTTGAGTAAACACATTTACGTTTTGTCTGCAGTATCGCTCGTGAGAGTCGGTTATCGAGATAAAAGGTGGACCATGTGCTATTCTCATATCTATTTCACTGCATAATTTCTCCTTTTCTCTTTTTTACAGGTCATAAGTTTTATGTGACATTTATTAATTAATTTGTAGCCATTATTACTATTAATAACTCGGCACACCAGGCCCCAAATAGATTGGGACAATTATTTTAGTACAGACAGTTTTTAAAGTATCTGAATACAAAAAATATTTTAATAATGTGATGTCACAGTTGGTTAAACTTATTAAATCGATTCAAATAAATTTATAAGGCATGTATTTAATGCGGCATCTAAGTAAAACGAATACAAGTTTCAAAAATAATTAGAGTGGATACCACATATAATGGGTTGGCAGCTAATAAGGAGTATCGTAATAAGTAAAAGTTAGCATATTAATATGTCAGCTATAAGCGTCGTTTTAATTTAAACTAATAGTTTTTTTTTTTTGGGGAACTGAATTAGTATCAAAGCGAATACTTGATGATGAATAAAAAATAGAAAATGGGCATTCATAAATAATACAAATTTCAATATTGGGCTAAATTAAATATCTTAAATGAAGTGTTTCGTACAAGTAAATAAGACGCTTCAGTCTTTTAAGCCAAGTCAAGTTATGCTGCCTGTGCATACATACATAGACTCACGCCTGTTTCCCCGAAGGGGTAGGCAGAGGCATATTAAACGCCCACTTTTCGCCAGTGTTTTGATCCCAGGTCACAGGTGGCGAGCCTATTGCCGCTTATCGGGATATTTTGTTTGCCAGAGCCTCGTCCGTTGATCGGCAGGTGCACCACTTGCAGGTGAGGTTGGCTTGGGACCCTAAGTTCTTGGTGGGAACCCTATGCACCCTGCCTGTGCAAAGTCTACAAATATAAAACATAGGCAGGCGAACCAAACTCACCGACATAGCTATCCGAATAGTCAGGCTAAAGTGGCAGTGGGTAGGGTACATAGCCAGAAGAACCATGGTCGTTGGAGCAGAAAGGTTCTGGAGTGGCGGCCACGCACAGGATTTAGCAGAGTCCTCAGCCGCAAGGTGGACCGACGATCTTGTTGGCATCGCGGGCAGCGTTTATAATCGGTCCATGTGGAGAGCCTTGGGGGAGGCCTATGTCCAGCAGTGGACGTCTTTCGGCTGATATGATGATGCTTATAGAAAATAATATTAATTTATCTTCAAACAAATATAGTATGCAGCGTTATTGCCAATTCCATAAATTTTTAGGTCCCACATAATAGGGGCGAGCCTATTGCCGTTACCGGGCATATCACCAGACTCCGTGCTGCTACATAGAATTCGGAAAAACCCATTAACGCTTTTGCCCGACCCGGGAATCCAACCCGGGATCTCCGATCAGCAGGCGCATACGCTTTTCACTGTAATTTCCATTTCCAATAATTAATTATATTTGTGACGCATGACTGTGCGGCCATTGGTTTTTGACAGCATAATATTTAATATTGATAAATAATGTTATTACGACACAAATTTCCGGGCGAAACACCATTATCATAATCATAACAATATGGAATACTATATCGCGTGAAGTATTGTTCACATGATGTAAGTTAGAATAGGATTTGGAAGGTTATTCTGTCCATACATACATACATACATAGACTCACGCCTGTTTCCCGGAGGGGTAGGCAGATACTACGGAAAGCCATTTGCAACGATCCTGACATATCTCTCTTGCTTCATACACTCCCATCAGATTCCACATGCATGCTCTTCTGTTCAGAGTACTTCTCACCTGTCCTGTTTTTAGGATGTCTCCAATCTGGTCAGAGAACGTCCGCCTAGGTCTTCCCCTTCGTCCTGTCCCTTCCACACTTGCCTTATATATCTGCTTGGTCAGTCTTTCGTGATCCATCCTCCCCACGTGCCCAAAACATCTAAGCATACCTTTCTCGATGCTTGTCACTATATCTTCTCTTACCCCAAAACACTCTCTTATCACACAATTCTTTATTCTGTCAGTCAGAGAAACACCACACATACTTCTCAGTCCTCTCATTTCTACAGCATTTATTCTACTTTCCTGACTCTTCTGCCATACCCAACTATCACTACCATACATAAGAGTAGGTACTAACACCCCTCTATGCACAGCCAAACGTGCCTTTTTGGACACGTTTTGGCTATTCATAAACGCCTTCAGAGCTCCATTCACTCTATTACCTGCATTAATTCTTCTTTCAATATCTTCTACATTCTTACCATCTCTTGTAAACAGCGTACCTAAATATACAAACTCATTCACTTGCTCCACTCGCTGTCCATCGATCATAATATTACAAGCCGTAACGCATTCCTCCTTTTCAAAAACCATAACTTTCGTTTTACTTATTATTCGTTATTCTGTCCAATTGAGGTAAATATACATACATACATACAAAGACTCACGCCTGTTTCCCGGAGGGGTAGGCAGATACTACGGAACGCCATTTGCAACGATCCTGACATACCTCTCTTGCTTCAATCGTTCAAAATACTGAATCAATCTAGTTTCAGTGTTATAAATGGTAGTCTCGTAAATTAACTGATACTTGAATGTTAGCGCATATGTCTTTTGAGAATATTATGGTAAACTGTCGGACATGCAGGTTTCCTCAAGATGTTTTACTTGTAAGTTAGCAAGATTCCGGTTAGCCAGCGATGGTGAGCAATTGCATATGCTCAGAATTTCGAAAACCCAGCATTGCCCGCCTTTTTACTATACGATCGCTCATAAACTGACCTACACCTTACTTTTTTATTTTATTTATTTATTACAACTGCCCACTACACTAACAGTTGCCCAATGCGTGTAGTGAGACATTATAGTACAAAAATACATAGTAGGTACATAGTTACTTATTAATACTAAGTCCAATTACTTATTTTAAATTTTGTCATTATTTGACAAAAAGTGTATAGCTTTTTTTATAAATGTATTTAACTGTATAAAGAATATATCTACATCCGGATACTGAGCAATCTGAGCGTTAAGCAGTGCAACTGCATGACACGTGGGTGCGTATAGCGCCGTATTAGTTCGCACTTGTGGTGCGGCAAGCAAGCGGCGCGAGCGTAACCGGGTGAAGTGGTTCGGCGCCGATAACGAACATCGCGACAGTGTGGTCGCATCGTCGATTTTATTATTAAGAAGCAAGTAATAGTGCAACATAAGGGCACACTTACGTCGTAATGCCAGCGTGTCAAGACACACCATGCCTGACACGAACAGAGACGGATATAAATAAGGATAATAGCCATAAAGCTTTTTGTAGAGAAATCGACAGAATTTCCGCTGTACACGCTCAATCATCATACGATACTTGTCTTCGTGTGGATCCCAGATTACGGAGTTGTACTCTAAAATACTTCTAACAAATGAAAAGTACAACGCAATTATAGCACCCCTACTCCGAAACAGATTAATTGTGTTGAAACCTATTGATTGTCGAATCACAAAACCCAGTGATTTGAAGCTCTTTTTGCATATTGTTGTGATATGTGCATTAAAAGTTAGGCTCGTGTCCAAAGTCAAGCCCAAATCACGTATTTGAGTGACACGTTGTAGCGGGACACTACTTATTTCATAAGGATGGATATATTGAGAGCGGGAACGAGTAAATGTAATTGCTTTGCATTTAGATGCATTAAACTCTAAGTGGTTTCGGGCTCCCCAAGCTACAACACTATTAATGTCCCGCTGAAGTGCCTCATAGTCGTCTGGACAATCTATCCCTAAGAACAGCTTCAAATCGTCAGCAAACAAGAGACAGTGTGCCGCGCTAACGACATTCGGCAGGTCATTGATCATAATCAAAAAGAAAGTTGGACCCAAGACGCTACCTTGATTTACACCAGAGCGAGTGTCATATGGGCTAGATTGGTAATTTCCTAACTGTACATATTGCGTACGATTGACAAAATAACTATCAAACAGATTCAATAGCTTAGGCGTGAATCCTACAGCTGCTAATTTCTGTAAAAGCACTTTAGGGTGAACGCGGTCAAATGCTTTTTTGAAATCAAAATAAGCCGCGTCCACTTGTCTTCTGTGATCCATTTCCATCATACAATAATCGACGAAGTTAATTAAGTTAGTGGTAGTGGATTTACCAGCTCTAAACCCATGCTGACACTCACTCAGTTGTTGTTTAATCTGTCTGGTGATGTGTTTGTTTAAAATAGATTCAAACAACTTGCCGAATGCCGAGAGCACGGCAATGGGTCTATAGTTTGTGATCTGAGACTTGGAGCCATCCTTAGGGACAGGTGTGAACCTAGACACCTTCCATAAGGCAGGATAGCTAGCCGTACTTAATGCCAAGTTAAAAATGTGCAATAGTGGTACCTCAAAAACATTAATGCAATCTTTTATTATAAAGGCAGGTACACCATCCGGGCCAATTGATGTTTGAGCCTTTAAGCGTTTTACTGCCTGGTACAAATCAGACTTCGTAATACTATCGATATGAATGCGAAAAGAGTACAAGCTACTGTCAATTTGTTCAATAGTTGTAGATGGTGTCGGCTGCTCTGTCAAAAACGAAGATTTAAAATATGATGCAAAGGCGTTCACAGCGTCCAGTCCGGAGACTGTACGGCCATCGTACTCAAAATCAAAACCAGATTGCTGCGAAGAACGCTGCGCCTTCACAAAATTCCAAAAAGACTTGAGATCCTTCTTTATACCCGCCTCTGCTCGATCTACGAAGTTGGCATAGGCCAACTTTATGAGTTCCTTCGTACGTTGCCTATAAAATTTGTACATTTCTTTATTGAACTCTAATTTAAATTGTTTGTACCTTTTTAAATGGAAGTACTTGTTCTTAATAGTGACGATTATTTCTGGCGTATAACACTTAGGATACACATACTTATTATGTACACTTAATTCCCGTTTTATAGGGACGTTTGCATTAAAAAATGTGTCAAGTTGCAACTAAAAATAATCTAAAGCATCATTAGAACTTGTACACGCTAGCACATCCGACCACGATGTCGATGCCAAGTTGTCATATAAGGCATAAAAGTCCGCTTTTCTAAAATTCCACCGAGGTGAGTGTTGATATTGTGGCGACTCAAAGCACGGTGGCGGCGGCCGAGCCCGCGCAGCCGCCGGCCGCTCAACACTCAGCCGAACGCCGAGCGGCGGATGATGTGCGTCAGCCGGCACCAACTCGCTCGACGTCACTAACGACACACACATTCTTATCGCTCAGATTACTCAGCACCAGATCTAACATATTACCGTAACTGTTTTTTATCTCATTATGCTGCATCAATTTGCAGAATGAAGTGAGATACGCATAATGTAGTTGGACATTCTGACTAGACGAATTCAAATTGAATTCTCCGACCACCAAAACGTACATCTTACTGTATTTCGCTATCATATTCTCTATTACCGTAAATGTATTCACATAAAATTCGTCTGCGGAATTAGGTGGAATATACACCACGCACACTAATATTCTCTTATATTTTAAAGAGACAACAGCTGCTACCAATTCTATATTACAATCATAGCCGTCAACGTCTAAAATCTGTTGCACGGGATATTGTGATTGCACTGCCAACAACACTCCTCCCCAACCAACATCATTAGCACGATCACGGCGTATCACAGTATACTGTAACAAAACTTATTCATTGCGGGTAGATAATGATTGTTAGCAAAGTATAAAATGAATGAGTCTTGTCTATGGTCGAGTTATTTTGTGTCACTGTCAGTAGTCATGTCATTTTGACATTAAGTTAAATGTACGGTTGGGGCGTTGCCGCCGTGACACATTCTAGAACGAGACTCCGGCGCGATAGAATAGAATAGAATAGTTTATTTCTTAGTACATGGTATTACAGATATTACAAATATTATACAGTGTTTCACATATACTACCGTATCCGGTGTAGAAATATTTTACAATTAGAATATTATAATAATTAATTTTTGCATAGTGGTTCTTAATTCTAGATATTACATTATATTATTATTATTATTCCTTTATTTATTTTTCTTCAGATTTCATTTACATTTTTAAATATACAATAAACAATAACATACATTTAAAAATATAAAAAGAAACCGTGGGATCCCACCAGCAACGGGCACAGGGTCCAAGCTGTCGGTGGTTAGGGCTCCAGAGACAGGAACTTCCTCACAATACGTGCCGTGTCGAGAAGTACTGCCTTTTGCATCAGGCCCTTGACCCAAGCACCCAACGCGAGCCTCTTAAGGTGACGATCGAGGCTCTTGGCTATTAGGCCATTAACCGTTACAACTATCGGCACAATAATTGCCGAGTCCACATCCCACATGTCGACAATCTCGTGAGCCAAGTCCAGATATTTAATCTGTTTGTCTTTCTCGGCTTTCACGAGATTCTCGTCATGAGGAATGGTGACATCAACAATTATTGCGAGGCGCTCTGATCGATCTATCACCACAATATCAGGTTTGTTGGCTACAACAGTCCTGTCTGTGACGATAGATCGATCCCAGTACAATGTGGCATGGCCATTTTCGAGAACTGGCTCTGTCACATACCTGTAGTACGGTACCTCGATGTCTATTTTATTATTATAATTATTATTAAGAGCAACCATCCATTCATGACTTATATTCTATAAAATCTTTAACAGAGTAAAAACACATATCCAAAAGCCAAGAAGATATTTCACGTCTGAATTTGTTTGAAGGCAGCTGCCTGATCTGTGATGGCAGCTTATTAA
The DNA here is from genome assembly GCA_944739405.2 of Euclidia mi. Taxonomy (NCBI): domain Eukaryota; kingdom Metazoa; phylum Arthropoda; class Insecta; order Lepidoptera; family Erebidae; genus Euclidia; species Euclidia mi. The sequence continues at coordinate 9,166,151 of OX123206.2, read as the reverse complement.
AAATTGTTATTGCCATGCAGTAGGCATTACGACCATACAAGTGTAGTCTCTGACTTGGTGCTACTAATTTGCTTGGGTTTCTATGTTGGACTCTTTGGGAAATACATTCATTTATTGGAAATAAATGGGAATGCCTCTTACAAACATGCACATTTCAAAAATATAGAGACATGGTAGTGGAAGTATCTTTAATTTTTGAAACAATGGCCTACAATGATCCAAAAAATCAGCACCACACATGGCCCTAATGCATTTTTTTGCGCTTTGAATGCCCTATCTATGTCTACTGAATTCCCCCATATGACCAATCCGTAGCGTAATACTGAAGATACGTACCCATGATATGCGTTGAGGACTGTTTCTTTACTGGCCGTGAGTCTGAGTTTGCGAAGAGCGAATACAAATTTATCTATTTTACTACACACTTTATCTACCTGTTCCTTCCAGTTCAATTTATTGTCAATAATTATACCTAAATATGTAGTAGATTGTACTGCCTGCAAAACAGTATTATTATATTGTATTGTGATAGAATGACATGTTGAATTTTGAGTTTGATACTGTACTAATTTCGTTTTATTCAAATTGACACGTAGATTATTTTCTTCCAGCCATTGCACCGCATTTTGCAAATCACTATTAGCCTCAAACTCGAGATTATCTTTGTTCAAACATCTTATAGTCAAAGTGGTATCATCAGCAAACAACGTGCATTTATGTTTTAGTTTACTGCAGAGATCATTAATATAAATAATGAATAAATGTGGCCCCAGAATGCTACCCTGCGGCACGCCACAACTACAAGATTTAAGTCCAGATTCATATGTAACTTTCGCGTTATTTTCTATTTTTGAGAGTAACGTTTTTTGCTGACGATTTGACAGATAGCTTTTAAGCCAGTTATGAGCCGTACCTCTAATTCCATATTTCTCAAGTTTGAAAAGTAATCGTTTATGGGAGACAAAGTCAAAAGCTTTGCTCATATCCAGAAATACTGATAACGTTGTCATTTTATTATTAAGTGCTTCTGTAACCTGTTTAACTAAAGTAAAGCAGGCTAGTGCAGTGGAACTACTCTTTCTGAATCCAAATTGGTTGTCAAGAAGAATATTATTTTTACTTATATAACTACTAATTTTATCATGCATTACTTTTTCAAAAATCTTTGCCATTATTGGTATTAATGTAATAGGCCTATAGTTATCAATGTGTGTACGGTCACCTTTTTTAAATAGGGGTTTAATAACGGATATTTTTAATCTTGTAGGAAATATTCCTTGTTCCAACGACAAATTTATTATGTAGGTCAAAGGAATTGCTATGTTTAGCACATAATTTAATTAATCTTGTTGTGATTTCGTCATAACCCGTAGCATGTGTATCATTTCAAGATTTAATGATTTTCATTATGTCAGTATCAATTACAGGGGTTAGAAATAAGCTATCTTTTTGGCCAGTAATTTTAATGTTATTCATGTCGTTACTTGTTTCATCAAAATTATCTTTGTGGGTAAGTTCAATAAAATAGTGGTTAATAAGATTACAAATGTCATTAGGGTTAATAATTATTCTATCTTGGTATATTAATTTTTCAATGTCATTTTTATCAATAGAATTATCAAAATTATTTTTTATAATCGACCATGTCGCTTTGCATTTGTTTTTAGAGTTACAAATATACTTATCATTATTTATTTTTTGAGAATTGAGTATGCATTTTTTTAATATTTTTGTGTAATTTAAATAATATGTTTTATGATATTTTTTACTAACAGCATCATGTTCATATTTATAGTATAATATTCGTTTTTTGATGCATGATAATTTTAATCCCTTACTTATCCATTTATTTTTGACTGGTTTATTACCTTTTTTAACTCGTATTAGCGGAAAACACAAATGATAAAAAAGAGTAAAAAGGTCATGAAAACTATTAAACGACTTCTCGCAGCATGTTTCGCTATATACATCATCAAAGTTTAAAGCGGATATGCATTCTATAAATTTATTTATATTATTTTCATTAAAATCTCGCACAGTCTCATACCAGAATTTTATAGATTTCACCTTATTTTTATTTTTTGGAAGGCTAAAAATGCATGATTGTCCTGTATCATGGTCCGAAAGAGCAAGATTATGGGTATTTGTGTTTATGTTATTGATTGAGATATTACTGGCTATTTGGTCAATACATGATTTTTTTCTTGTCGGTGTGTTTATGTGAGCTAGCAAATTGAAGTTCCTGAGGATTGACATTAACTCCTTTTTTTGTACAGTTTCTTTGAGAACATCTATGTTCCAATCTCCACATATGATAATATGTTTTTTACTATTAAGTGTCATTTTAGATAATAAATGTTCTATCTTTTTTAGAAAAATAAAGACGTCGGAATCTGGTGTCCTGTAAATACAAATCACTAATAGATTGTAGCACGGCACTTCTATACCGCAACATTCAAAACAATAGGTTGTCGCAAAATCCTTAATTATCGGCAATGGAGTGAAACGTATACCTTTTTTTATTAGTATGCATGTTCCACCTCGTTTTTTATCTTTTCTTGAGAAATTGGAAGCTAATTGATAATTTTCTAAATGTAAATTGCATTCATGGCCAGACTTTAAAAATGTTTCGCTAAAGCAAATAAAGTCTATATTTCCAATCTGCTTATTTAACTCGGTCAACACTATTTCAAAGAGTTCTATTTTGTTTAATATGCCTGCTATATTCTGGTGAAATAAGACAAATTGTTGCTTATTGTCATTAAAGTTAGAAAATCTACTAGATGGGCCGAAAAAAGCTAGTTTGTTTGTTATTATCCCCCAATAATAAAGCTGTTGGCAGATTAAAATCAGTTTCTAAGTCAATGAGCATACGATTAGAGATACTTCCAAATATACATTTTACACCTAATCTGTTAATTTTACCTGTTTTATTTGATAACATTTCGTACGTTAAATCATAGTTAGTATCAAAGAAGTATGCGTATTTATAGTGTTCTATGTCCTTATAAAGTAAATTTTTAAACATCTCTACTCGGTAATTAAATATAGGGGCTCCAAGTACATAAGTAGGAGTACATATAATAACATTTGTTCTAGTTGTTTTAGTGATTTCTAATAGTGTTTCTCTAATAAAGTTAATCAATTCAATCGGATCCACATTCTTCCTAAAATCACTTTCACCAATCATAATTAGACAATAATCTTCATCATCGAAATTATTTATCTTGTTCTTGATATTTGACATTAGTTCTTTTAGGCTACTATTGCGCTTCGTGAATTGACAGAAGTCAAACTTTTCTCCAAAAGTGTGCTCTATTATATTCAGTGAACCACTGTAGTTACAGCCATTGAGAATACATAATTTTCGCTTCTTTATGCTGGTTTTTCCGTTATCTAATTTGCTTTCTTGTTTCTTCATGGGATATTCTGTTATAGTTGTTTCACTTTCAATAGTATTCGTAGTCAACATCTCAATTAATTGTGATTGTTTATCTTGTTTCTCCTTTCCTTTAATATTTTTTACTTGTTTTTTAGATGAATGGTTGCAGGGAGTCATGAGAGAATCATTTCTTTTCATTAATTCTTCATTTATCTTTTTTAATTTACTGTTTTCTGTGGAAAGCGATACAATCTCCTGGTGGGCTTTATTTAATTCTGTCATAAGTTTTTCAATTCTTCCTTTCAATTCTTCGTTGTTTTTGTTTGATACGCTCTTATCCAATGAACTATTTGTACTGTCATCTAGCGTTTCGTTTAGTTCATAGCTGTTATCGAAGTTAGTATTCGAATCTGACAGAGTGCGTGCACGACGGAATGTAATATTCTGAAGAAATTCCATTTTATGTTTAGATTCCTTTTGTTGTTGTTATGTATATTTATTTTTATTAGAATTCAAATTCAAACCTTTGACATTCACAAAAAGTCAAGGTGTGACTCGGATTAAATCCGGGGCCGCCTCGATATCTAACCCAAGCGCTCTGTGATCGCGCCACCGTACCAGTTAGCTTCTAAGTTCAAAATAGCGTTTCTATTAAAGTTGTTTATCACTGGGTGTTAGATACATAAAACTATTGTCAGTTGAGAGTTCATTCACCCACATTTATAATTATAATAAAGTTAACGATCACTTTTTTCACTGTTTATAGTTCACTGTGGAAATTTGTGATTTTATGTTGTTATATGCCACAAATGATTGTCACTGTGTATGATGCCATAGAATTGTATTATTCTGATACCCAAATTGATGTACTTATGATGGAATAATGTTTTTAATCAACGTTGATGAGACAGAAATTGTTTTGCACTTTTAAACACCATTGAACCGTTGCAATGTTTCACAAATGATAGACGATGGAAGTTGTATTAATTGAAGCTAATTAAACACTTTTACTGACTTATATAATCACTTATTGAATATTAAACAATGTTTAAATACGGAGCTGATGTTGACATAGCGACTACCGACATTTACCATTTAGCGTTCTCATAGCTTGCAAGGTTAGTGGAAATTATACTGATTGTATCTGTGATTGCCTAGTGATAATTTTAACAATAAATATTGTTATTGCGTTGGTTAACCTGCGTTTTAATTGTAAAACTCCCTTCTGAGGTACGATTACATCTCAGAAGTGGGATTCGCGAGACATTTTGTTTTGTGATGAACCACCCCACGAGCTCGGGCACCAATTAACTAAACTAAATTTTAAATATGGGAAATCAACGCAATAATTAGAGTGTAACCTGACATTGTGTGTACAGTTTAAAGTGGATTTTTTTAAACGATTTCTTATTTCTGTGAATATTCTTTATTGATAGCGTCACAGATAATTATGTCGAAATATTAGTTTAAAATAACAATAAAATGTTATTAATGTCTGGAAATATCGAAATCACATCAAAACGATTGACTATTTTCGTGATGAATACGGATTAAAATCCAAACACGTGGGTAACATTTTTTTTTTGTCTTTTCTTATTTTCCATTATGCTTATCGTAGAAATACAGGTTAAAGAGATAATTATAGTGAACATAGAAACCATAAATGAAGAAAATAAGTCAAAATATACCGCCACAATTGTGATGCAAATAGATAAAAAAAATATAATACCCACTTGTATTGAATGTTGTGGAGAGAATATTCATTTTCGATAATTATGTTGAAATATTAGTGGAAAATAATAGTAAGATGTTAGTAATGTCTGAAAATAATGAAATCACTTTAAAATAATTGACTATACTCTCGATGAATACGGAGTAAAAAGCGGAGACACTCTGGTAACATTCTTAATTTTTAATCTTCCTTTTTTTTCTGTATGCCTATCGTTGAAATACAAGTTAATACGTAATTATCCGCTTGACCGCGCACAAGTGACTATTCTCCCTTTTTCGAAATGCCGTAGACCGCGCACAAGTGACTATTTTCCCTTTTTGGTTACAGAGCTATACTCGGTCTGAATTTACTGTTTCTTTCTATTACGTAATGTTTTAAATTATTTTTCTCTGTTCTATTCAAATCATTGAACATTTCTTCATGCTAAAAATACGAAGCGAGTCTTAAAATCGTTAACCCGGAACGAAAAAATAATGTCAAATACCACTCTTTGTTTCGCGCGCTCCGTGATTACGTGCTTATCGTATGCGTATAATTAAATATTTTTATACTATGATACATGTTTTTTTTTTAATTTAATTCGGTGTAGATAGAATCCCTCTACAGTTAAAACTCATAAAATATGTATGTCATCGATTTACTTTTTAAAATAATCCTGTTTAAAATACACAAAGTGATTTTTCAAACGATAGTCAATGTTCGCTGCTAAGTATAATAAATTAGAAAGTAAATATCAACAAAGAATTTATACGACTTGAAAGAGTCATTTATAAGGTTGAAGAAAAACATCACTTCAACTTACTCATGTTACCGACTTATCAACAATAAACGTTTATGTTAGCGCGCCCATCTGGCGAGCGGCGGCGCGACATTTTGTTAAGAACGTGAGCGGTCAAGTGAATTCGGCGAATTGGCGCTAGCGGTCAAGCGGTTATAGTGAATATAGAAACCATAAATGAATAAAATGAGCCAAAATATATATTATAGTGATACAAACGAAAAAAAATACATATCTGTTGTATCATAAATATTGTGCAGATTAGTCAGTGTTATAGAATAATGCGTTCTTTTACTTTTAGATAACAATTGCTTAAACATCTACCTAATAATGTTAAATTACCTACGTTAAAAATGTATTACCAGGTACTTGATTTACTAGGTAATTAATTGGGTGCCCTTGTGCCGAGTTCTAGGGAAATGAGCGACAGGGAACCCAGTGTGAATTACCGACGTACCAGCGAAACGTTTCGGAATTACGAGGCACAGAGGAAGTGCAATGATACATCCCGTGCTGGCAAGCGAGACCTAGGAGAAATGAGTCGCAGCTGTAGCCGAAGACGCAGTCGCAGCAATAGCCGCAGACGCAGACGCAGTCGCAGCCGTAGCCGCAGTCATAGTGTAGCGCGAGGGCGCAGTCCAGCCCATGACCATCGGCACAGCAACACAGGACGTCCTACGCACGTGAGAAGCCGAAGCAGCAGCAGCACGCGAACGCTCATCCAGCGGGAACGTGAGCTCGTCAGGCAGAAAGAAAAATTAAGAGTCCTTGAAAACCAGGTACGTGAAAAACGGGAGCGATTAACGGAACGAGACGCCTGAACCCGGTCACAGCAACCGTGAACAGTTTAACACTGGTAATAGGAGCCCAACTTGGGACCGTTCCTTAACCACTCCCGCGAAACGACACTTACCTTGTGATGAACATGACGGCAAGAAATCTAAATTGATGACAATGGAGGTGTTTGAGGACTTTTTGAAACTTCTTAAGTCTAAAGCAGGGGATCGTGAATCGTTTTCGAGTTCTTCCTTAAACACGGTTATTCCAGATTTCGACCCTATGTCGAAGGAACAGACTATCAATACCTGGCTAGATAAAGTTGATGAATGCTCCGAAATTTATAATTGGAACGACAAGCAAACGGTTCATTATGCCCTGCCTAAGCTTACCGGGTTAGCTAAAACATGGTATCATGGCCTGCCGTCTATCAAGCATACTTGGTTTGAATGGAAGTTGATGCTTAAGGAATCATTCCCTGCTACTGAAAATTATGCAGAACTGTTAACAGATATGCTTAATAGACGAGTACGCACTGGAGAATCGTTTGAAATTAATTATTACTTTGCAAAAATTAATTTACTGAATCGATGTAAGATATTTGGCAAGCAAGCAGTGGATTGTTTACTCTATGGAGTTGAAGATAGGGGAGTCCGCGTAGGTGCTCAAGCGGCAAAATTTGATAAGCCTGAAGATGTACTCGAATTCTTTAAAACCATTAAATATCATAATAGAAATCAATCCGATTTTAACAAACATTTTAATAGGGATAAACGTTCTAGCAATATTAGTAACGATTCAGCAAAGGCTGCGGATAATACAAAGTCTTATAAAACTGGTGGCATGAGTAGGTCAATTACGTGCTTTAACTGTCAAGGTGTCGGTCACCCTAGTTTTAAGTGCCCTAAGCCTATCGTCAAGTGCACTAATTGTAATTTTATAGGGCACCACAGTTCTCACTGTCCTAAATTGAAAGATCAAAAGAATCCTTCAAAGGATAAAGATGTATTTGAAGTTTCTTGTACTGAAAACAGTAACGAGAAGTACAAGATTATGATAAATATTAACGGAATTGCCACTGTTTGCCAATTGGATTTGGGTAGTGAGGCAACATTGATTCGTAAGAGCAATGCTCGGAGATTAGGATTGTCTTGGGAAAGCGTTAATGGCCCATATTTGAGAGGCTTAGGAAATGTGCCGTACTTACCAATGGTACGTGCCTTAGTGGATATTGATGTGCAGGGTATATCGGAAAAGGATGTTGAGGTGTTTATTGTAGACGACCCCTTAATTAAGTATGATGTGCTGCTCGGGCATAGTTTTACTGAAAGGCCTACACTTAAGATAATCAAAACTCCAACAGATCTAACATTTGAACGAGTAGAACATGACGCTTATTCTAAGTTACAACTCTGTACGTCTTCTGATGTTACCGTGGACATAGGCGAAATGGTACCAGTCCCTGTCAGGTCAAACGTTGCTTGTACTGGTAACATCTATGTAGGCGGGTCGGTAAGGAGCTGCTCGGGCCACGAACACTATTTATTACCAGGTGAATACAAAATTCTCAATTCTGAATGTAATTTATTAATTCAAAATGTCAGCTCAAACCCAGTGTACTTTAAAGAGAATACCCTCATCACACGTGCTCAATTTGTGAGATCGACCCATGCGGACTTGCATGTTTTACAAATTACAAATGATTCGAATAATGATATCACTACTACTCCCAAATGCGGAAAGCAGTTGTCAGATGATCAGATCAGCCAATGCGTAAAATTACTGGAAAACTATAAAAATTGCTTCGCTACTGGTATGCATGACTTAGGATTTACCACCGTTACAGAGATGGAGATTCACCTCAAGGACTCCACCCCTGTTGTTTACAGGCCGTATCGGTTACCTTACACTGATCGCAAACTAGTTCAGGATATGGTGGGTGATATGATCAAACATGGTATCGTTCGCGAATCTAACTCGCCATACGCTAGTCCGATAGTCCTCGTAAAGAAAAAGTCTGGCGAAAAACGTCTTTGCGTCGACTACCACGCACTAAGCAACCGTACCAAGAGAGATCACTATCCCTTACCAAGAATTGACGATTTGTTAGATCAGCTGTCGGGTCAGTCTTTGTTTACGTCACTTGATTTAGCGTCTGGCTATCACCAAATTGCCATAGCAGAGCAATCTAGAGAAAAAACTGCGTTTGTCACACCCGATGGGCAATATGAGTATAATCGTATGCCCTTTGGGTTGGCAAATGCCCCTGCGGTTTTTCAGAGAGCAATCCACAAGATTCTCAATAAAACTAGGGTAGGGTATATAATTATTTATATGGACGATATTATGATACCATCAACAAATTTCGCAGAAGGGCTGACACGTCTCGAAGAAGTGCTCGGCCTTCTGCGAGAGGCAGGCTTAACTCTTAAATTGGAAAAATTCCACTTTTTCCAAGAACGTATAGATTTCCTCGGATTCGAAATAGATAAAGATGGTATAAGGCCTGGGATCCAAAAGATTGAGGCGGTGTCTAAATTCCCTACCCCTCGAAATCAACACGAGGTAAGAAGATTTCTTGGGCTCGCTAGTTTCTTTAGAAGGTTCGTGAAGGGATTTGCATTAATTGCTAGACCCTTAACGAATGTTTTGAAAAAGGACATACAATGGAGCTGGGGAGATACGCAGGCTGAATCTTTCCAGTTAATTAAAACGCACTTAACACAGAGGCCCGTCCTGGGCTTGTACGATCCCAACGCCGATACGCAATTGCATACAGACGCGAGTAGGTTAGGAGTCGCGGGCATATTATTACAGAGAAAAGATTCCGATTCCTGGTGGCCAATAGCTTACTTTAGTCGTCAAACGACTGCGGAGGAGATGAGGTTACATTCATTTGAACTAGAGACACTAGCAGTCGTTTGTTCCTTGAATAAATTTCGCACATATCTCATTGGCACCAAGTTCACTATCGTAACTGACTGCAATGCGTTACGGTCTACTTTCACCAAAAGAGACCTCATTCCTCGCATATCTAGATGGTGGATCCAATTTTTAGAATTCGATTGTGAGATTGAGTATCATCCTGGTGAAAGAATGTCACACGTAGATGCACTCAGTAGAGGCCCGGTGTCATTACCATCTGAAGACACTCACGTTCTAGACATTATGTCTATTAGCACGGAGGACTGAATTTCTACGGTACAGTCGTCCGATGAAGAAATTAAGCGTATTAGAAGTATTCTAGAAGACCCAGAAACATCTAAAATTGCTGGTATCCATAAATAATATACGATTAAGAACGGACGAGTCTTCAGGACTTTAGGTGAAGGTATTACTCGGTGGGTTGTCCTAAAGGGCGTACGTTGGCAACTTTTGAAATCCAACCATGATGACGTGGGTCACTTTGACTTCGAGAAAACTTTGGAGCGAATAAAATCCCTCTTTTGGTTTCGAGATGCGCAAATTTATAAAAAAATATGTAGCTGCATGCCTTGAATGTGCCCACCACAAACTACCTTCTGGAGCCAAAGAGGGCCTACTTCATCCAATTCCAGAAATAGAGATTCCGTTCCACACCTTACATGCGGACCACTTGGGCCCGTTCCCGCGAAGTAAGCGAGGTCATACATACATACTTGTGATAGTTGACGCGTTTACCAAATACGTTAGCATTACACCGGTACGAAGTACAAAAACTAAAGAGACTGTAAAAGCGTTTAAGACCCTTTTCAGTTACTTTGGGTCCCCCGCGCGGCTTATTACCGATAGAGGCACGAGTTTTACGAGCAAAAGTTTAAAACGTTCATACAATCTATTGGTGCAAAACACATCCTCAATTCTGTTGCCACGCCAAGGGCAAATGGGCAGGTCGAACGGTACAACCGAACGATACTGGCATCTCTTGGGTCGATGGCTCACGATAAACAAAAAAATTCGTGGGACGAACTTCTCCCAGACATTCAATTAGGTCTTAACACTACTGTCCATGACGTAACACGAAAAACACCTACAGAGCTATTGTTAGGTAGGACTGTGGCAAACCCAGGGCAGGGCATACTAAATAATGTGATGGATGATATAGGACAGGGTAATAACCAAACTTTAGAGGAAATTAGGGCTGAAGCGAGTGAACGAATGAAAATGAATCAGGAGTCAAATAAGATTCGGTACGACAAACGCAGGAAACAGGCCGCGACTTACAAGGAAGGTGACCTGGTTAGAATAGTAAGGTCAGTAGTAACGACACCAGGTCATTCGAAAAAGTTAGAAGCGAAATGTCAGGGTCCGTATAGGATAAAGAAAGTTCTACCAAATGACCGATTCCTTGTTGTTGACACCCCAATGATAGAAAAGGAGCCAAATACGAATCGATAGTTGCTATTGACAAAATTTATCCATGGTTAAGTTTTGATGCCCCTGCTTGCTCGTCCAGTGAAGATAATGACTGTGAGAGTGATTGTAATTAAAATAAATGTATGGAATGTAAATGGATTGTTAAAATGTAAAACACCTGATGATTTAATCTAACTTAATTAAGTATAATATACATGTTCTTTAGTGATGATTTTTGATATATGTATGATGTAATAGATATCTAGCATACGAACTTGCTAGTCCCTTAGGGGTAAGTGAGGGTACTTGAGTAGGCAGGATTGGCGTTGGATATCGCCGCCCATGATTGGCTCTAAGTATCACGGTCGATAGCGAAGTGACGGTGAAGGAAGTAGCCTCACTTCGCACGGCCATGAGATTAAGTGAGAATGTCTGAGCTGGGCAGGATTGGCGTATGAACTCGCCGCCCATGAGTAGCTCAAGGCATTGTGGCCGGCGGCGGTGTGCTGGTGAAGGAAGTAACTTGCACATCGCTCAAGCCTTGAAATTGAAGAAAGGATGAGTTGTGATAACATAGATTAAGAATTACATTGTAATATTTAGCCAAATTATGTACAGATTATTATTTTATTGTTTTGTAAGTGTAATAAAGAAATACCTTTCGATAAACATATAATGCTTTATTTTATTAAAAATTACGTTATTAATTATGCATAAACGAAGGGACTCGTTCTTGAAGGATGGCCGACTGTAACAAAACTTATTCATTGCGGGTAGATAATGATTGTTAGCAAAGTATAAAATGAATGAGTCTTGTCTATGGTCGAGTTATTTTGTGTCACTGTCAGTTGTCATGTCATTTTGACATTAAGTTAAATGTACGGTTGGGGCGTTGCCGCCGTGACACATTCTAGAACGAGACTCCAGCGCGATAGCTTGCAAGGTTAGTGGAAATTACACTGATTGTACCTGTGATTGCCTAGTGATAATTTTAACAATAAATATTGTTATTGCGTTGGTTAACCTGCGTTTTAATTGTAAAACTCCCTTCTGAGGTACGATTACAATACCCACCAGGAAATATTTCCCCGTCGTGTATACCACTCACTAGAAATGTTTCTGTTAACGCATATATATGAGCACATTCACTAAGTACCGCTAATTTAAACTTTTCTAATTTGGATCGTAATCCGGCTGCGGCCGTAAAGGCTTGCGTATTATGTTTACAAAATCCGTTCCGCCACGGCTTCACGTAAATATCTTCGGGCCACTTGTCTGGAGACATATACTTTTCCAAATGCTTTGCTGGAACACATAATTTAAAAGAGGCATAATCACCACGCGCTTTCAATGCTTCGGCAGTACAATGAACATTAGGACAGATATTATTCAAATGTTCTAACACTTGCTCGACTGTCGTGCCCACTTTTAAATAATACACATGTAGGTAAGTTTTTCGTTCCGCGGCCGACAGCGAAGTGGGAGTAGCCGAGGCAGTACCACGGGTCACGTTCTCGCTCATTCGTTTCACACGGCGACGGCGAACTTCGATCCAGTCGTTCTCATTGCCTTCGCGAGAACTCACACACGACTCGATCGCTGCGCCGCTATCGTCGGTGGACTGTTGCGGCAGTAACACGTTCTGCGTAGTAGGGGACGAACTCGTTGGTGCAACCGGCACAAGCTTCGGTTTATTTTGCCGAGCGCCAGCTGAGATAGCCGATGCGGCCCGAACACGAGCTCCGCGGATTGGTCGCACGTTCGATTCCTCCGACGAAATACTTCCAGTAATCATTTTGTTAGTTTTGTCGATTGTTACAGATTCCTTCTCAATAAACTTTTTGATAAGCTTATTTTGCTCTAATATAAGCTTTTCCAGCGCAGACACTTTATTCTGGAGCAAGATCACAGACCTGTTTAACTCCACAATGGTAACTTCCGCACTTTTAGATGACATTTCTAATTTATTTACGTATTTAACGACGGAGACTATCAAAACACAACTTTCTCCTCGAGAGAGACTTACATTTTAGTTTCTAAACACAAGACGAAAATTTTCCACATGAAGCGAAATTTTATCGCTTCACAAAAGACATAAGGTGATCTCACGCCATTCATACAAACATAAATTCAAAATAGTCACTTCACCTCGAAACTCGTCTCGCCAGCTAACGCCGTCTGGACACGCCTTATCCCACTTTTTGTACAACGCGACCATTTTTAGAAGACCTCCGTTCTCGAAGTGAAGAACAATGGCAGAATTTGGTCTGGGTTTGTTGTGGCGAACTTAAACTTCATATGAACAAAACAAATTGTTTTTTTTTCTACGATTTTTAATATTTTCACTTTGTCTCGTTAAAGCTGAAGTATTTTATGATGATAAAAAGCATTCCAATTGATTACGAATACTTTATTATTTGATTGTTGCCATAGACAATGGTATGACGGGAATAGACGTGAATGCTATATCCGTATCGATTATTAAATAAGTAATCGATACGATCGACCTTTATAGATTTGTTTTGGTTTAAAATGCAGTTATTTAATATTTAATCAACATTACGAGTATATCAATAAGCTAATATTTTTGAAGCAAAACAACGTTTAAATCAAATAAAAACGTCACAGCATCGTTTTGATGTTGTATCGATTTCACATAAAATCGATTGAAAATGTGCAGCTCTGCTTTTGTCTTTGGTTGTGACACTTAGATACTACAAAATACTTCTGCGTTTTGATGTCAATCTGACATTAGTCATTTGATAATTCAAACGCACCTACCTACACTATTTAACTTTCATACTTTAACTTTCCTTTTACCTACATTGTTCATTCTTAACTAAAAATTTAAACACCGATATCTTCTTTTTCCACCTTTCCTGAGTGAAAATAGAATCATTTATAGACTCTGTTACTTACGCCAAATTTTTTGATATATTTTTTTTTACTGTTCGCTTTAATTTAATTTCAGACATTTTGATGTACGGAGATCTGCCATTGTCCTTTGATATAGGCAGTACAAAATGTTGGGTACGACTAAAACATTAGGGCTGTATCGTAGTTGGCCGGTTTTGTGCAATATTATTCTAGAATTTTGACATTACATAGACGTATTGGTGATTTTTAATTTTCTTGTATCTTCGGATTTTAGAGTAAGTAATGTTTTGATAAAACATAATGTATTATTATGAAATCAACATGTTAATATACAACAAAAACACATTTTTGCGTGGTTTATGAGGAGTTTAGTGTTTTGTTTCCAACTAATCGTCAGATTTTGAATTTTATGTGGTAGATAATTAAATAACCATATTCTACATCACAAGAAGTTATACTTAAATATTGTAAATGTTTACTACTACGCAACTTATAGATATTAAACTCAACACCAAATAATTCCAAATCCTATCTCTCAGACTGGAAAACGTGTTTTAAGCAACTAATCAGTAGAAGTAATTGTATAGTTTAAGTTTCTGCCATTCAACACCATGCCCTTTGTTAGTCTTCCTGAAAACTAAACTGCCCACAAACGCATGGATAACAGTCACCCATTTGTAACTTCGCCATTAATGTGATTATTGTCACTTGCACCCGCCCGTGATCTACGGCTAGTCCCAACGTATAAAACGGTCGGATTTTAGTACGCCTACGTTGTGCACGTTATTTTGACTAGTATTGAATAAGTTTTGCTTCATTTGACACTGAGAATTTTACTACAAAAATAAAAATAAATCTATAAAAGCGATAGCCCAGCGGTGTACGTAACGGACTGTCGAGGCGATGGTCTCAGGTTCGATCCCCATGTACCCCGGGACCCCTCTGACTTTTCGAAGCTAATTTAAAAAATAATAATAGTAATTAAGAAGGAAGTGTGGGTGTGTATTTATACACCTCTGCCTACCCCTTCGGAGATAAAGACATGAAGTTATGTACGTATGTATCAAAAAAGTAGGCGGGTGAATGGTTTTGTTTTCGCCTTGGCTAGTATATTTTTTGTGATTGGAGCAATGACTAAACATCATTGCTATTTATAATGACCACTAGCTTTCGAATAATATCCATGAAAATATAAGCGATTGTACAGATCCGTATAGTTTTTTAAGTCTTTATATACCTACCATACCGATTTTACATAACAGTTGCTATATAAAAGCACTAGAGGACGCCAGCAGCTACGCTTGCCTTTTTTTTTTTAAATTTTGTTCGTCGTTTTGGCCGATCCCGTGGGAATTTCGGGAAATCCCTTCTTGTGCACCCCTACGGTCCCCAAGGAACATACATGCCAAATTTCAGCTTCCTGCGCCCAATAGTTTCGGCTGTAGCGTGTCTGTCAGTCAGTCAGTAACGCAAGGATTTTATATATTAAGATATTGAAATAATTTAAACTATAGAATTTCAATCTGGGTAGATTCTGTTACTGTATGAATAATGTATGAATAAAAATATATTTGTCACATACAACATATTTTTATTTCCTTTAAATATACATAGCAGATTTTGCAAATATCAGATTCCTCGAATTGTAATTGGTATGTGAAATTGGTAAAACATCGTTCAGGAATGTAGGCTTTTATTTTAAACTAGACTTTTAACCTAGCCCGTGGCTCCGCCCTGTGGAACTTTTTGCCCCCTTAGAACAGGAATTTCCAAAAATCCAGCCAATCCTTTTAGTGCTCCTCTACACTCCCCAAGGAATATACATGCCAAGTTTAACTTATACAATTTTATGGAAACGGTTCTTATTTGCTATATTTAATTTTAGGTATAAATAACTTACAATAACAAGCGAGAGTAGCTGCCGAAACCCGCGTTTCATAAGGACAGTGGGATGATATCAGTCCCGCCGCGACCATGGCTGTATTTGTAAATTATGCTATAGACGTAAACCCAATATAACTCTTCCATTAAAAACTTTCATCATCAATATTCACCAAGAAAATAAAGTAGCCAATAAATTAAGCATAGATTGCGAATACCAAAACATTAATAAAATTACCTTAAATTATTCCCAAAGCCTTCGACGTGGAACAGATTATGCAAACAGCCAGAATTCAAGTTTCTATTGACGTACAAATTTTACAAAGACGAAGTTTGAGTTTGTCCAGTTTGGTAAAAGAAGATAATTTTATGCTGAAGTGCTTGTAATCTATAAATGATAATCTGAAGGACAATACTCTTGATTAAAATTATTTGTTCAAAATGCACTTGACTCATGAATACTTGAATGATATCGTGACTGGATCGTAAATTGAACAAAATGTCAAAGTGTCAACGTCGTACTCTGTGTCAAATTAGACTATAATGACATGAATGTAGCAGAATAGCAATTGTGAATCAATTTAAAATCAAATCGAATTGAGTTCAAAATACAGTGCCGGTGTCTGTCAAAATCGAGAGTTGGCCTTCAGGTTTTAAAATATCTCAGTTACACCATTTTGGGTTTATGGCAGTGGGCTATTTTATACTGGGTGTAAGGGAAGGTGTACCGAAAACTGATCCAAGTGATTCAGTATATTATACAAAGACCCTTGGCGGTCGAATTTTCCGAAAAAAATCCAAGATTTCGACAATTTTCCAAAAAAATGCGATGTTAATAGGAACACGCAAACTCGCACTATCAGCTGTTACGGCCCTACAGCGGCGGGTGGTAGCGGCAGTAATTACGAAGTACTGGTGCGCTTACTGTGCTGCGTCTGCGCGCCACGGCCAATGTCACGTCAGAGTAAACGCGCCAAGAACATGTTTAATTCTTAGAATTTTTCAAAAATATTAATGCGGGTCGACTATAATTACTAGTTTAGTACATTATATGGCAAAAAATGCAAAAGATAATCGGAAATATCATGAAAATTTTCCGGAAAGTCGACCGCCAATGGCCTCATTATCATGTACTGAATCACTAGTATCGGTTTTCGGTACACCGTCCCTTACACCCCGTATTGTCTTAGGTGTATACCTAGCAGGTTCTTTGCGTTGTGACATTAACAATACAGAAGAAGCAAATAGTATCATTAGGAAGAGATGAAAAACTCGACATAAAACTATCATCAAATCTAGTAAGGTTATGTATTTGACTAGTGTGGACTCGAAACCTTGGTGCAAAGGGATCCGTGATCTCGTAAATAATTATGTGTATGTGTATGGTAATTATATTTTTAATTCCGATAAATTACACCTGCCTCGTTGGTCTCGCGGCATAAATGTGCGCGTGGGATTGGGAGGTCTCGGGTTCGATTCCCGAGTCGGGCAAAGTGTTATTGGGTTTTTCCGTTAGGCAATTCTCAGTAGCAGTACGGAGTCTGGTAATGTGTCCGGTACGGCAATAGGCTCTCCCCCTATTACGTGGGACCTAAAAATTCATGGCGAAATGTGGGTGTAATATTCCACCTCTGCCTACCCCTTCGGGGATACAGGCGTGAGTCTATAAAAAAAATACACCCAGATACTGGGCAAAACGATCAAATCAAATCAAATCGTTTATTGCAAACTAAGTGTACATTTAAGATAGTAGGTATACATTAATAAGTGCTTTAGACTTAGCGCCTTTTTCAAGCGTAGCAATACATACAAGCTGAGTAGCATATAAAAACTAGGTACATGCATTAGCAAAATGTAACAATACTATATTATATTTATAGAAGTCATTACATATATTTAGAAAATAAATTTTAAACGATACTATAAACAATATTAGACAGTTGAAACAAAAAACCTAATAAGTCACAATGAGTTTCGAAGAGTCAAACCTCAACATAACTTACTGTTAAGTTAATTCATCCACGACAAATAAAAATAATCATCTCAAAGAAGATCGTAAATTTCCAAGTCATTTGTTTCAAACTTGTTGTAATGTTGCAAACGCAACATTACAACGCAAAAGCACGACCTGTCCACTTAACATGATGCACTGTTCTCCTAGAATGCAGGTCTTACTTTATGAGTAGTATTCACTGTGTCTGTATTTTAGCATAGTTATTAGTATTATGATATTATGATATATATGACATTCTATCTCGTAAAGTTTATAGGTATATATTTATATATAATAATGTATGTACATATGTGTATGGTCTTTATGTAGAATATTTATGAAATATAATATGTATCCATTTATGTATATTCAGTATGTATATTAATTGAAATTATTTAATTAATTAACTACACCATCGCCACACTTGATTGCTTACATCATTTCTGCCCATCCAAAGGCTGTCTGGAAGAGATCGCTTTTAGCGATAAGGCCGCCATTTGTACATGCTGTAGTATAAGCCAATTCTCAAAATGTGTACTGTTCAATCTTATTTGGTGTACAATAAAGAGTATATCTATCTATCTATCAAACGGGAACAACCAAGAAAAGTCAACAATAATTCCTAGAGACCCTTTCAAAGAATAATCTATATAAAAATATAGTCAAAGCACTGCAAATTCAACGTCGTTGTGATTACAGCACTCAAATGAGGTGCTAGAATTTTTCCTTTCAAGATTTTCATTAAAGGATTCGGAAGTCAAAAGCTTTGCTCTTTTTCTATCTTTTTATCTGCATTATATCTAGGATTTTATTGTAGACTAGAGGAGGCTCGCAGCTACTTTTATTTTTATTTTATTTTATTTTATTTTGGGATATAAAACAGTAGTACAATGAAAATTACAAGTAAAGCATATTAAAATTAATAAAAAAAATACTTATCATACTACTAACAACAATATCCACTTATTACTAAGTAAAATTTGATGCTACGTGAGGTGTAGATTAACATTATAACAATTAACTTTAACAAATTTTGAAAGCGAAACAGCAAATGCCCAAAAAGTATGAAATGTACATGTAACTATGGTTTAACTAGATGACAGAGATTCAAGTACAGATTTCCTAAATTGTGTAACTGAGAGTGTAAAAATATCAATGTTTTCAAAGCTATAATTATAGGAATCCACGAGTCGGCGCAGAGGAGCGCGGAGGCCTTGGAACTATGTTACAAAGTTTATTAATTAAGTCTGAGCAGTCGTATTTATTGTGTACAATGCCATGTAGGAACATTGTTCCAAGGAGCAGTCTTCGGGATTCTAACGTTGAAAGTTCGTATTTTTTCAATAAAATATCATGCGAAAGATGGTTGTGATAGCATCTGTAATGCAGAGCTCGTAAGAATTTCCGTTGAATATTCTCAATGGAATCACTATATTTACTATAATAGGGATTCCATATCATTGTAGCAAATTCCAGACATGGTCTTACTAATGAAATATATAAATATCTATAAGTTGACGGACGCTTGAAATCCCTGCTGTTGCGCATAACAAAACCATACATTTTGAGAGCTTTATTAATTATGTTTTCTATGTGGATATCGAAGTGTAATTTTGAATCTAATGTCACTCCGAGATCCCGCAGTGACTGCGCTCTATTTAATGTTGTGTTAAACAAACGATAGCTATGCATATGTTGAATTTTGTTTTTTGTGAATGTTATTGAATTACATTTTGCAAGACTAAGTGATAATTTATTGGCAGAGCAATAAGAAGAGAGTCTATCCAGGTCACTTTGCAGTAATAGGCAATCATCAATACTTACAATGGCTTTGTAGACTTTTAGGTCATCTGCATAAAGTAAGAACTGGGAGTGTTTAAAGCAAGCACTAATGTCATTGATGAATAGCGTAAACAGTAATGGACCCAGGATAGAGCCCTGCGGGACGCCGGATGTGACATGTATTTGCTCAGATTGAAAACCATTAACAACAACTCTTTGAGTACGGTTTGTTACATAAGAAGTGAACCAGCGTAGTAGATTGCCGCGAATACCATTAAACGCTATTTTGTGTAAGAGTATTTCATGATCCACCTTGCCGAAAGCTTTCTGAAAGTCTGTATATACTGCATCTGTTTGTATACGATTATCCATGTTTTCAAAAGTGTTATTGATAAAGGTAAGTAGATTAGTATAAGTAGATCTACGACGGACGAATCCGTGCTGTTGTGTTATTATAAGCTTGTGTAAAGCTGGGTAAATTTGATTATACACCAATCTTTCAAAAAGTTTCGACAAGGTGGACAGAATTGTGATCGGCCGATAGTTTTCGACATCGCTTTTGCATCCTTTTTTAAAGACAGGGGTCAAGAACCCAGATTTCCATTCATCGGGAAATACACCCTCGTTGATACATTTATTAAACAGCAAATATAAAGGATCGCTTATCTCAATTGCCACAAGCTTCAAAAACGAGGGTGGAAGCCCATCGGGTCCAGCACCTTTTGAAGCGTCTAGTGATTTTAATTCATTGTATATCTTGGATTTGTCAATATATATACTGTTAATTATATCACTATTTTTATGATAATTAGGGTGGTTGCCATTTATGAATGTCGAGCGTCGATGGTTCATAAACTGATTGAAAATATGTAGAGAAAAGCCGACAGATATCCCACGGATCGCTGTTGGATGTGTCCTTATATTTAACTGTAGATGAAATACCTCTATTGTCTCGTTTATTAGAAATATAACCCCAAAAACATTTCAGATTTTTGTGTACAGTGTCTTCAACATTTTTTATGTAACTTAAATAACATTTACGACATTCTTTATTGAATCTACGGCGTAAAAGAGAAAATTGTTCGTAGTCGGATATGTTTTTGTACGTCTTCCATTTAGTCCACGCATTTTTTTTATTTCTGAG
Source organism: Euclidia mi (assembly GCA_944739405.2). NCBI lineage: Eukaryota > Metazoa > Arthropoda > Insecta > Lepidoptera > Erebidae > Euclidia > Euclidia mi. The sequence goes on along the minus strand of OX123206.2, from coordinate 9,145,470 downwards.
CAAATGTATAAGCGGTGGAGTGAATCAAGTAGGAAAATTTGAATTACGGTGTAATTTTTGAGGCACTTGTTTTCTAATGATGGAAAATAATTTAACATAAAAGAATATAACAGCTTCTTGTGCCGGTAAACTTTGAAATAAATTGTTCCAATCAACATTGGATAAGTTTTGTTTTATTTGATCGTAATCTCCTTTATTATAATTAAATTTAATAATTGGGTTGCGTTTTAAGTAGGGGTGTTTCATATTAGGAGATGTTATAGCACAAAAAGGCGGGTGGTGAAGATCCGCAGGTACTAAGTAGTCGATAGGTTGATAAACATGACAATGTTCATTAGAGATTATAAGATCTAATGTTCTGTTGTTAACATTAGTGTACTTGTGATATTGTGTGGCGTTAAATTCAGATATGAAGTTTATTAAATACTTGTTATTGCAAGTCCGGGTCTGAAAAGATTGGTCAGATAGATTATAGATTTTATTGAGCGACCAATCTATATAAGGAAGATTGAAATCGCCGATTATGTAAAAATAATGTGTAATGGGATTACATAAGATTGTGGCAAGCATATCCAAGTATAACGTGTAAACTTCATCAGGCGTATTTGGTGGTATATACACCGCGCTAATGAGATGTTGCCTCAAGCGATCCCGGCTGGGCAATTGAATGAGTAGAAGTTCTATGTGATTATGTAAGATAGTGCTTAAATTATTATTCAGGAGCAAGGGTTGTAATGTACGTAGGATGGCAATAAGTACTCCTCCTCCGTCACACTTACCGGTGGCGGCACGATCTCGGTCGCAGCGAAATACGTTATAACGTTGGTCTATCACTTCACAGTCGGCTATGTCAGGTACAAGCCAAGTTTCCGTCAGCACTATTATATCATATATGTTGCTTAGGATATTCATATAGATAGTCTGAAGTTTGCCACGGAGACCCCTACAATTCTGATAGTAAATGCATAGCGAGTTGGTCACTACGCCAAGGATGAATTATCACATTATTACTAAGAGGTACGATAATACATACAGATGCCATCACTAGACATGATATAACAGATAAAAATCTTATAAAAAAAGAATCGAAATAATTCAGAGTGTAACGTGTTTCAGTTTTGTATGAACTTTGAGTGGTCAGAAAACAATTTATATAGTCGAGTAAATCAAAGTGGGCTATTGAATAAATGAACAGACTGCATTTAAAATTCTTAATGATTATTAGCACTATTAGTGTTTGAAGTTGCTTCGTCAGTGTCTTTAAATTTATGGAAATCATTATGGTTTCGAATAGCAAATATTGATGAAGTATCGGTACGACGTACCAGAACCGTGGAATGTTTAACCCAGCAATACTTAAACTTGTGTTTATTAGCTTCCAAGCGACATTCACGAAACAACAACTTTTTCTTTAATGTTAAATGTTCGTTCAAGTATATAATTTGTGGAGTACCTGTAATGCCGATTTGATCAGTTTTCAATCCCTTCGCTAGCCGATATGCACTCAATACATTGTCGCGAAAAGACACGGAGGAGAATCTTACCACAATGTTTTTGTGAGTAGTTTTATTTGGAGTTTTTTGGGGTACACGATGAGCAGAAACAATATTGGATTGTGTAATCGGAAATTTGATTTTTTCTCCAATTGAGTTGATAATAGAGATTAGATTCTCTCCCCGCCTCTCCGGAACATTACATATTTCAACATTACAATTTTTTGCTTGCTGTTCTAGTGCGTCGATCTTGGCTTCGAGCTCGGTGACTAGGTTTTCGGTGCGCTCTGTGAAGGTAAAGCGATTTTCCAACGTGGAAATCTTTTTCATGTTGTCGTCACATTGATTAGAGGTGAACTGAAAGGAATCTTCTAATGTTTCTATGCGTCCAGTAAGTTCCTTATTCTTGCCGTCCTGTGCCGATATCTGTTGCTTGAGGTGTTCCTGATCAGCACGCAGGTTGTTGATGTCATTGCGTATTTCAACCGTATGCTTAGTGAGAAGTTCCAAGTCAGTTTTCATGCCCGTGATTTTGGAATTGATGGCAGTAAGACTTAATTCAACTTCAGACCGGAATGAGCTCAGAGTAGAACGGAGCTCGGCAGCAAGTGAGTTTAAATTTTCTGTGAGTGCGCATTCGGGTTGTTTGCGTTTTCTACATGTCACTCCGGAATCAAGCTCTGAGCGTGTACTCAAATCAGGACTAGAACTTGTTTTAGTAGGCGATTGAAACTTATCCATTGCCGGTCTATTTAGGTATCAGAACAAAACAACAAGTTCAAAATAATGTGCCAGTAAAATGATTCTTGGTACAAAGTGTCGCTCAATTATCGCTAGGATATCGTGGTACCGGGTAGACTGTCGCACGTCACAGAGCTCCAACGTACGGTGACGTATTTCGCTGCGCCGCGCACGCGTCGCGTTAGCGCGGTGTCGTAAGCTGCTGGCTTCTTACGCTTGCGCGGAGAGTCGCGAGTTCCAATCCCACCAACTCCGACCAAAATGTCCTGTATTTCTTTACTCACAAATTTAGTACAGTGTAGATCCCTGACTTCGCACTTCACTCTGAGGCGGTGTGAATGAGACAAAAGCACCAAATCAAATATGGCCACTGCACTAAATGGGTTAACCCGTAAGATAGTAAGAGAGGGCCCGATTAATTGCGAATTTCACTACAAGAATGTATAAATCACAATAAAAAGTATACGAAATAAGTTTAAGGAAAGAGACACACGTCTACACGTAGCAAAGTAGGAACGATAATGTGTTAGCTACGCCCGCAATTGGGTTTTTAATTGTGCCTTTTTACCTGATCCTGTGGGAATTTCGAGAAATTCCTTCTTAAGTCAAAAAGAAAATCCTTCACAAAATATCAGTTTCTTGTGCGCAATAGTTTTGGCTGTAGCTTGTTTGTCAGTCAGTCAAATGCAAGGATTTTATATGAACAGATTTGAATTTGTTGCATAAGTATATTATTGTTAAAATTTATAATTTGCTTTTGTAGATATGTAATAATTTCGCGAATAATAATCAAGTAAATAATCAAGAACCTCAAACTCAAAATAACAATTTCACTTGGTATTATCTAAAGTGTGAATCGAATATATCAAACAAATTCTACATACAGCTGCGTCGTATAACAGTTCTATTATTTTTTACTCCGAATGATAAAATCACAACCTACCTTTTATTTTTCCCGATTTTTGGAATCACAAAACTGTGTAGAATGCACGAGTAGATTCCAGTAGTTCAATCAGTCACACCGGTGCACATTTTGGTCACATGTGGTCGCTCGATTTAGCCTTTGTTCACTCCATTTCTAACAAATTCCATGCGGCTCACTATGTTTTAGAAATATTGTTACTTATGTATATTTCATACAAAATAATTAAGCGGGTCTTAATCACGTTAACTTAACTTATTAAAGGTATAAATACCTATTTGTTTCCGACGTTTCGCTCGTCTTACATCGAGCGTGGTCGCGGAGATACTGATGAGAGCTCAGCGCAGTCTTGTGGAAGTGCGGAAACTATTTCCTATATCGTGGACAAAATTACCTCCAGATCGATGGAGTGGCTATGGGTAGCCCTATAGCACCGGTAATGGCCAACATCTGGATGGAGCACTTTGAGGAATCCATAGACATGCAGGCGTCAAATGTAAAACTATGGAAAAGGTATGTCGACGATATCTTCTGCATCATGAAAGGCAACAAGCAGGACATAGAACAATTCGCAGACAAATTGAACTCCATACATCCGAACATCCGATTCACTTTCGAAATGGAGGTAGACGGATCGTTACCCTTTCTCGACGTTAAAGTGACAGTGAGAGACAATGGTGCCCTTGGACACACTGTGTATAGAAAACCGACACACAGGTATCTTAACGCAAACTCGCACCACCATCCGCGGCACTTGGATTCCGTTGTGTCCTCGTTAGTGAACAGAGCGTATGACTTATGTGACCCTGAACAATTAAATAGTGAGCTGTCACATGTTCGGGAGGTACTTAGGCGCAACGGATACAAGAAAAACATACTCCGTCGGAAGAGGAACGAGCGTAAACCTGAAGTAAGCAGAGTGCCCGCTTACATGCCGTATCTAAAGGGAGTGACGGACAAAGTTGGAATAGTACTCAAGAAATACTCCATCAAGACTGTATACAGTCCGCTCTCTAAGATAGTACACAATCTGCGTACCCCAAAGGATGTCATTCCTCTCCAAACACCTGGTGCCTACAAAGTCGATTGCAGCTGTGGTAGTTCATATATCGGGCAGACTAAGCGTACAATCACTGAAAGAGTAACAGAACATATCGCAGCTGTAAAAAACCGACATATTAATAAGGCGGCGATATCTGAGCATTTGTTGGAGTCTGGACCAAACCACTGGATAGAACTGCATCAACCACAAGTCTTATCCACCGATCGTAACTATTACTCCAGGACAGTACGTGAAGCGGTAGAAATCAAGAAATATAACAATTTCCACCGGGAAGATGGATATAGATTATCGGCTACTTGGAATCTAGTCATCAGCAAATGTAAACACCGCCTCAGTGATAAATCTCAACAGTGTGTAAACGTCATTAGTGTAGTGTGTCGTAGTACCGACATTGCGAACTTAAATAAAGACCAAGTGAGGGTAGGTGCCGAAACCCGCACTTCCGCAAGACGGCGCTGAGCTCTCATCAGTCTCTCCGCGACCACGCCCGGTGCAAGACGAGCGATATGTCGGAAACAAATAGGTATTTATACCTTAAATAAGTTAAGTTAACGCGATTAAGACCCGCTAAATTATTTTGTATGATGTATACAAATCGCGAAAGTTTAAAATCGATTTTGTATATTTTTCTTTTTCGTATAAAAAAAAATTATCATAAATAATTTAGTTACGTAATAGCTACAAACAGAGTTGTTGACCGCCTTTTTTCCAGAATACTGTTTTCTTTACAGCAATACCAAGTACTCCTATCTTACAGTAGAAAGCAGCTCAAAACTTATTATACGGATACTTGTTGATAGTTACTCTCCAGGATCTTAGAATTTCTGTGTGTTACACACAATCTTTGTCACTTGCCCTTATCTTCCTTTTTTTCAAAGGTCATAATCATAAATTAAGACTAACCATGACAGAACCTACAAGTGTGGCATGTATTTACTGATTTTTTAGCATCGCTCTTTACTGACCTGAGCCTGTTTATCAACCTTAGTTTACTTCGTCTGAAGTTAATATAGGTACAAATATTACCTTAGTTATATAGAATGCTACTTTTTTACCGAATCCTTTTCTGACTTGCGTATATTAAGGCCTTATACCGAACGAGGAAATCCGACTTTTGGCCCCATCTATTAGCCAACCAATTTTAATTTTAACGTGGCAACTTTTGACTTGAAAGTAAAGATGGTCAATTTATGCAAAGTTTAAGCTTGATTAGTTTATCGTAAACTTTTGATATTCTCTAGGGTATCTTGAGAGCTCCGTTCAGTACGAACGGCAACGAGGCAATCCACTGTCAAACTTTACGGTTTTTACTAACCTCCCTCACTCTCTCCCCACCTCTAATTAACTCAATAATACAATACTAAGCAACAAATAAGCGGCGATAGCCCAGTGGTGTACGTAACGGACAGCCGAGACGATGGTCTCGGGTTCGATACCCAGTTACCCCGGGCACACCTCTATTTTTTCGAAGTTATGCGTATATTAAAAATGCTAATTATCGCTTAACAATGTGCCCGGTAAATGGCAAAAGGCTCACCCCCTATTACATTGGGACCGAAACATAACTGGCGAAGTGTAATATACCTCTACCTACCTCTTCAAGGATAAAGGCGTGAAGTTATGTAAATAAGTATAGTATGTATGTAGTATATCTGCAGTTAATTTACCGTAAGTTCGTTTCTTGTGCGAGAGCCTAAATCTGTAAAGAAGTTATAATAACAAAATTGAAACGTACCCAAAATATCCAATGTTGAACATGGACTCCTGAAACAAAAGGAAAAATATATTATTGTTTGTTATGAGACACGTTTGTGTGAATTCGGGTGATGGATCCTTTACACGTGTATCCAACCTGAATAGTTGTACATGTGTACTCACGTATTATTGTTCTTTAAAGGTATTTTTGTAATGTACTCGTACAAACATTAGCATGTAAGAATATAATATATTTTTATCTTTGTGGCACGTACATGTGCCACGTGTAAAACTTTTCATATCATCAAAACAATCACATTTGTGACTTTGTTGACGAATAACCACAATATAGAATATGAAATTCAAAACTTGTCTTAAGACACCCACAATCGGCCGTTTTATGAATATATCTATGAATAAAAATATTTGGGTGCATAGGGTTCCCACCAAGAACTTAGGGTCCCAAGCTTAGGTGCACCTGCCGATCAACGAACGAGGCTATGACAAACAAAATATCCTGATAAGCGGCAATAGGCTCGCCACCTATTACGTGGGATCAAAACACTGGCGAAAAGTGGGCGTTTAATATGCCTCTGCCTACCCCTTCGGGGAAACAGGAGTGAGTCTATGTATTTATGTGTGAAAAATATTAATTTTCGGCTTACAGAAACTGATCCCGAATATTAAGTGGACTTCGGTTACAAATACTTAGTCTAGGTACAAAAGTTTTTCATGAATAAGAAATTATTCTAAATCCATTTTGTTTTTGGCATTATAGAGCAAGTAATGGTCTTAAGTGCGGCTTTAGAAATACTTTTAGTAGAAATGGTGTGTAAATGGTAAGTCCGGAATGTTCAAAACAGGAGACTTCGACTAAAGAGAGAGTTGAATTTTTTGGCAAAGATCCGTGATGGTCGATGCAAAAATAACTTCACAGCTGATTTTGTATGAAATACAAATACAGTATTTTCTTAAACGTATCCACTATTTTATTGTTTGAAACTTGGTATGGCGTGGTGCCGAAACCAAAATAGGGTTCTAGGCGACTTGGGAAGGATTAATGGACTGTATAGAGAGGATAGCGGTTCTTAGCCGCCTAGGAGGGAATCAGGGGAAGAGGAGATGGTTGCGGAAGGAGGTGATTGAGTGGGCATAGGATACTTCAAGGATGGAAGGCACCTACCTTATTCAGCCTTCTTCGTTTCTTGTCCTCCTGGTGGTTTCGCGATGCAGCTGCTTGTTTTCACTAGCACTCACGAGCGGGTTTTCCTTGGTGGAAGCGGTAAATCACCTACAGCGGCGCGGCGCGGAGCGGTATCGAGACGGCGTTCTTAGCGAGCGGAATGTTCGAGACTGTAACTCGCGTCGACGTTCGCGGCGACGAATCAGGCGGAAGGCAGTGCCTCTTCCAGGGAGAGGGAAAGAGAGGGACGGAAATATGATATCGCTCGCACTAGACAAGCGTGGAACGATTCATGTTGATGCGATTAGTTGTAGGAAGGTAGATGGCGCTACCATATCCCCCCGGCCCTAAAGGGTTGCCTTTAAAAAAAAATAGAATTGAACTTAGCTATGTTGGGTGTACTACCGCATAACCCATCAATAGGCTAAGACAGCGATATGACAATAAATTAATCTAAATTAACTTTAGCGAAAACTACAAACGCAATAATAGCGAAAACTACTAACTAAATACTTAAACTAAGAGGTAGGTCCAACTTCAGGCTAGATCTCACTGAGTTGGAAGCGGACGCGAGTTGATCAGTGCCTCGACTTGTGCAAGGACAGTTAAAGGCTCTTCGTAAGAGAGGATCTGTTGACCTATAACTTTGAAGAGATGCGTTTTAATTACTTTGACCATGCTTGCCCAACATCCACCGAAATGTGGTGATGCTGGTGGAATAAACTTCCAGTCAATATAATCTATGGAGAGTTCTTCCTGAAGACGAGTACGATAACCCGCGACGTGATTGAAACAAGTAGCGGGAACAAGTTCAATCAATTTACTAACGCGGTTGGCGACAAAGTCTGCCAGCGGTGAGGAGAAGAATAAATCCAAGCGAGCACTACCTTGGAGTCGGAAAATGCGTATATTTATTAATAGAGTAGTGGGGCAAAACTGTGTCTTGAACCTTGTGGAGCAACTGAGACAGCAGAAGGGCCGCGCACAACTCCAGTCTCGCACCCGAAATGGTTTTAACAGGCGAGACCTTAGACTTGGCACAAACTAACTGCACCGAGTAGTTAGAACCAATGCGGACTTGCAGATATACGACTCCGCCGTAAGCACGTTCGCTGTCGTCAGCGAAACCTATTAAGTTGACGGTACATCCATCTACCAACCCAAGATGACGCGGAATAAACTTGATTGAGCGCGGTAAGCTCAATACAAAACTGGCCCCAAGCGGCGACAATATGGTCAGGGGGTGTTGCATCCCACTCACACTTTGATAGCCAAAGCTCCTTGATCAAGAGCTTGGCGTACAAAATTGTGGGAGCCACACTTATGTAAACCCATTATGTCCCATAGTCGAGGTACTGTGGACAGCATAGTGCGCTTGGTGCACTTATCATCTGGCGGTGAGACGTCAAACCGAAAACTATCACAGGATTTATCCCAGCGTAAACCGAGAACCTTATGCGGTACAGACTTCTCAAACTCAATGTCTGGAGAAGCTTTATGAGAATCTGGTATGCGTGCGAGAACCTCCTTAGAGTTGCTTGTCCATTTGACAAGATCAAACTGGCCTCGCTTGAAAAGCTGAATAAGCTCTTCACAAAGCGAAATTGCTAGCGGAGCGGGTATGACATTACAGGCAATGTCATCTATATACAAAGCGGAAGTGTAGTATAGTATAGTGTAGCGTAGCGTAGCTTAGCATAGCGTAGCATAGCGCAGCATAGCGCAGCATAGCGCAGCATAGCATAGCGCAGCATAGCGCAGCATGGCGCAGCATAGCGCAGCATAGCGCTGCATGGCGCAGCTTGGCGCAGCATAGCGCAGCATGGCGCAGCATATCGCAGCAAAGCGCAGCATGGCGCAGCATGGCGCAGCATGGCACAGCATAGCGCAGCATAGCGCAGCATGGCGCAGCATAGCGCAGCATGGCGCAGCAAAGCGCAGCATGGCGCAGCATGGCGCAGCATGGCGCAGCATAGCGCAGCATAGCATAGCATAGCTAATTAGTGCTTTATCTTACACACAGTTTTAGCACCCACCTTGATCTCTTGAAGAGCAGAACAACAACAAGACGTAATACAATGAGAAGTATGTAACGTAGGTACGGTACCCATAATCACATACCCAAGTACCGTCTCAATAGCGGGCGGTAAATCATATCGCTCACTACGAACTATGTTAGTTAGTAGCAAGTGCGGAAATATTGAAGCTCCGATCAAAAGATCAATGCCTGCCGGATTCGCAAACTCCGCGTCGGCTAACGGCAATGATTCGAGATGAGTGAGTGATGCTACGTCTACATTAGCGTTCGGCAATGCGTCCGTGATACGCTCCACGATAAGCGAAGAAATGTTAAAATTAATGTTCCTATCAAAACGCGAATATATTTTAACATCTACGGAACCCCTGCAATGCCTTTCTGATCCGCCTATCCCTTTGACGGTTGAGTTAGTATTTTTAAAGTTATTCCATAATCCGAGGCGTTTGAAGCATTCCGATGTTATTAGATTGGTCTGAGATGCGCTATCTAGCAGACAACGTACCATGTGCGGCGACCCATTGACATCATATATGATAACTTGCGCTGTCGCCAACAGTACCGTGTTAGACGCCGTACACTGCGTTTTGGCCCTGCGCGGATCATTATAGATGCGCGAGTGCCGTCCTCGCGTGCGCGTCGCCCGCGCAATGGATGTCATACACAACGATACTTCGCCCTCAGACGCGGAAGGCGCAGCTACCGTGGTCTGCTGCACCTGCGGCGCGAGTATGTCAAGGTTAGCGGCTTGACTTGACAACCGGTTATTTTTATCATAATGTAACAGTGTGTGATGTTTTTGTTTACATGTGCGACATCTCGTTCTACTGGAACAATTACTCGTTTTATGTTTTATGCTTAAGCAATTAATGCAAGCTTTGTTATCTTTTACGCTTTTAAAACGAGCAATTGGATTTAAATCATTAAAGGTGGGACACTTATAGTAATGGTCGTGCACTATATTACTGCACAGACACTTCTGTGAATTATTACTATTAGATTCCGAACATGTTACGTAAGATTGTGGATTAGGGACTGAGTTATTATTACTATTTCGCGATTTATTCAACCTTTGTTTGTTGTTGTTAGTGTTAGACGGGCCAGGTGAACCAGACTGCGTATTATGAAATATTCGACACTGATCTTTGATGAACGAAATAAAACTATCTAGTGTAGGTATTTTATTATTGCGTTCCGTCATCTCGAATGCGCGAATTGTATCAGTGTCAAACTTTTTTAAAGCGAGTTGAAGCAACATAAAGTCGGAAAGATCTTCTAATTTTAAATTCCTAAGAGAATTAACCGCGGTTACGAAGTTATCAATAAACAGCTGGAAATTCGAGACAGACGCGTTGCTGGACAGTTTGAGATTTAAAGCTTGGTCAAAGTACGTAGACGCTAGAACGCGCGTGTCTTGATATCTGTCAAGCAGTGACTGAAATATGACCTGATAATTCTCAGCACTGGGTGTGACACCTGCAAATACGGACTGGGCCTTCGGTGACAGTTTACCTATTAAATAGTACAACCTGTCAGCATCTGTCAGAGTACCATTATCGTGCACCGTAGATTTAAAACTCGCATAGAATAACGGCCAATTTCGTATATCTCCGTCAAACGACATAATCTCGATTGGCGGTAATCTCGGTTTGCGGGCAACGGGCTCTGCCGAACATTTACCCTCCAATTGCGATTGTATACGCTTAATAATACAATAGAGATCTTCGAATGCGGTATACGCCTGATAGTTCGGTTTTTCATCAGGATTGATAGAAAGTAATCTTGCGTTATAATCGTCTAACAACTTATGAAAATCCGTTCGAATACTATCTACTGTTGTACAACAACTGAGAAATGCTTCGCTATTACTGTCAGACATCGATGCGGTTTTTGATCTTTCATAGATATTTTGAATGCGCTCAAATAAAATATTGCGTTTTGCTTCTAAGATTGTCATCTCTTTGTCTTCCGACACGCGTGACTTCTTTTGTTGTGACATGCTTACGTAAGTATAAGCTAATGAGAACGAAACAAAATAAGAATATCTAATGTATCTATTATTTTACCTAAGTAGGCAACACTTTAGAGCTGAGGAAATAAAAGTTGATTGAAATATGAGATTTATAAGACAACTATGATAGTTGCAGAAATAATAATTTAATAAGTAGGTAGCTACATAAAAGTTTACCTACTAATGCGGGCGGAAATAACCATGTGACGGTTATATGAATATATTAGGAGTATAGCTAGGTGCTATAACTGCCTAGGTATAGCGGTATAACGTATAAAACGTAAATAAATCCGACTCGTATGGATCAAAAAAAATGGTATGGCGTGGTGCCGAAACCAAAATAGGGTTCTAGGCGACTTGGCAAGGATTAATGGACTGTATAGAGAGGATAGCGGTTCTTAGCCGCCTAGGAGGGAATCAGGGGAAGAGGAGATGGTTGCGGAAGGAGGTGATTGAGTGGGCATAGGATACTTCAAGGATGGAAGGCACCTACCTTATTCAGCCTTCTTCGTTTCTTGTCCTCCTGGTGGTTTCGCGATGCAGCTGCTTGTTTTCACTAGCACTCACGAGCGGGTTTTCCTTGGTGGAAGCGGTAAATCACCTACAGCGGCGCGGCGCGGAGCGGTATCGAGACGGCGTTCTTAGCGAGCGGAATGTTCGAGACTGTAACTCGCGTCGACGTTCGCGGCGACGAATCAGGCGGAAGGCAGTGCCTCTTCCAGGGAGAGGGAAAGAGAGGGACGGAAATATGATATCGCTCGCACTAGACAAGCGTGGAACGATTCATGTTGATGCGATTAGTTGTAGGAAGGTAGATGGCGCTACCAAAACTTTTGCTGCATAACGGACTGTACAGAGATATTGAACCAAAAGTAACAAAGGTAACCCGGATGACATGATAGTGTGTCACAAAACTTTTTATATACCAGACCAAATTTCGTTACTAGAGCGTTATTTGCAAGATTTGGCGTGACATATAACAGTAAAACAACTACTTAAACCCTTACAGCATCATAAAGAGCGAAAAGGTAGGGAGTTTAGTGTGCTTGTCTGTCTGACTTGCAGAGTAAGTATACCTCACAAGAATACATAAATTTTTTGTGAGTTTTGTTTGCAGGTAGTTTTTGATCCAATATTACTTTTTATGTTAGTTTATTTATTTACTAACGATTAGTACTGACACACACCTCGCAGAGCACGTTAAGCCGTCGCTCCCGGCTGCCATGAAGATATTTGACAGTCAATATAGTACCTATAAATAAACTGACTACTAGAGTCAGTTTATTTTAACCACGGAATATCGCTATCCCTTCGGGTTGCGGAGGTCAGACAGGTAGTCTCTCTGTGGAAAAGCTAATATTCATCCAAATCCGTTTAGACTATTAATTGCAAACCACGGTAGAAACTGAAATAACGCTAGGAGGATGAGATGATTAGTCCTAACACAATAACTTGGATCGACCGCTTTACGTGGTGTCCAAAGGATGGTAGAGTTTTGATTTTGGTGAAAATTACCTAACAGACACTCACTCAGTTAGTGATCAGGGAAGCGTTGCTTAACTACGAGTATGCTGATCTATTACGATCAGCAAATCAAGTGACACTATGAGGTCTAAAATATTCTGAACAACTTAGGCCTCGAAAGCGATAAATTATTAGCCAAACCTGAAGTAATCTTCTTTACCAATGTAGACTTCATTTTTTTTATTTTTATAAAGTGCTTACGAAATGTCAATTTTTAGCCCTACCACCCGTAGGTTCATCATCATTTAATGTCAGGTCAGTCAATACTGACCAAACTATACAAGACCAAAATGATATCACTGGCAATAACTCCAGTAGCACTGTCTCGTTTAAAGGAATAAGTGCTATACTGCGGTTCTTACAAGCTGTTTAGCTCGACAGACAAATGGCTACTCGCCACGAGTTTATTAGCATTTTGCTACGAATATTGGAGTCGCAGCTTGCAATGAGAGTTCAATTTGCTTTAGAATACTAGACGAGTATTGGTACTACTGGTGCTTCATATATTTTATTTTAGAATAGGTAGTGGAGTATTGGTGATTTCATGCAATGTATGTTAAAGAAATAATGGTATGTAGCAGAGTCTTGTAGTTTTAAATCAAAATATCAATGTAAAGTAATATTGCATGGAATGATGCATGTTATAAAAATATGAATTAACTCGGAACAACTGGAACTTGATCTGAAATCAGATTGCACGCAACGAAAGTAAAGATCTCGTTCTCGAAACTCTATTCGAGTAGTCTCAATTTTGATAGTGTGATAAAACGAGTTGGGGGCTGGCGTTATCTATAGGTGTGTGAGGCTCTTTCCTAAAGGCTTTAGAGATCTACTCACTATAACCACCGAGGTGGTCTTAGGGTCCTGTGTAGTAAGATGGAACAAGGCGAAACGTGCTTAGCATTATTTACCCTGAAGACTAAATTAGCTGTCATACTTCAAAGCTACAGCAAATTAAAGTGGCAATGGGCTAACCACATTTAATTAACTGAAAAAAAACAGCTAATTGGGCTTCACTAATTAACGAGAAATAGTAGACTAACGTAAAGCTAATTTTGTCGGGTGATACAATCCTGACATGCACTTGACCGACTTTTTAATTGATATTTCTCTAAGGCTTAAGGAAATGTCAAACTATTTATACAGGGTGCCACATGACCTATCACCAAGCTAAAGTCTACTCGTTTTGGACATCATGCCAAGGCATACTAAGCAAAAATAATACCTGGGAAACTATTTTTTGAACTATCATTAAAGGTGTGCGCTATGCTCGAAATACCTCCTATACCTAACATTGGTGGGTGCATAGGTCATCTATAGATAAAATTGGCGACGTAAATGCATCGATTTTCTACCTTATTTGAGAAATTGCATGGTGACTTTGATCCTCTATACTTTCTGCACTAGTCATTTCCAAGTGTGCCGAAGTAAAAAATGTTCGTATAATATGGGATTCTATGTTTTGTTAAGGGTCTTTTAACGACTCGTATACTTTCTAATAAGCAAATACACTGCAAACTTTACCAATTCTTATAATCCAATCCATTATCTTGTATCCATAGTACAAGCTCTGCTTAGTTTAAGACTAGATGGTGATAATTATGTGTATGTGGTAGAATATATATATATATACTAATAACCCCGTGTGGTTGACGGCATAGAATACAAGTGTCACCACCCCCAATCTTCCTGTGGGTGTCGTAAGAGGCGACTAAGGGATATCACGATGCAAATACCATCTTTGCGTAGAGACGGAAAACTCGACATCAAACCCTATACGACTGCCTCGTTGGTCACGCGGCATAAATGTGCGCATGCGATCGAGGTCCCGGGTTCGATTCCTGGGTCGGGCAGTGTTATTGGGTTTTTCTGTCACGAAATTCTCAGTAGCAGCACGGAGTCTGGAAATGTGCCCGGTACGGCAATAGGTTCGCCCCTTATTACGTGGGACTAAAGTATATCTGGTGAAAACTGGGTGTAGAAATACACCTCTGCCTACCTCTTCGGGGTTATAGGCGTGATACTATATATATATATATATATATATATATATATATATATATATATATATATATATATATATATATATATATATATATATATATATAATTATTATTATTAACTGCTCGTATTACGAATGGGAAGTACTTTCCGAATATGAATCCTCATCATCCTCCTAGCGTTATCCCAGTCTCAACCTGGAGTCCGCTTTTTAGTCTAACCAGATTTGGCGGAATAATAGCTTTTCCACAGAACGACTGCCTATCTGACCTCCGCAACCCGAAGGGGTAGCGATATTCCATGGTTTAGACTAGTGTCAGATTATTTTTGAGGTCCTGACGCCCTATAGCGACTGCCAAAGATCTTCATGACAGCCGGGACCGACGGCTTAACGTGCTCTACGAGACAAGCGATATTTAACAATTCAATACGCACATAACTCCGAAAAGTCAGTGGTGCGCGCCGTGGATTCGAACCCGATATCCTCCGCATGGCAGTCCGTTGGTATCTCCACTAGGCTATCGCTGCCTTGACTTTCCGAGTATGAATATAAATTACAAACTGCCAGTATATTCTTGCCACGTTATCCACGCTTTGAAATGAAGATATCGTTTCAAAGCAACACGATTTAATATCAGTGTTTGTGACATCAGGAAAATGCCTTTATAAATAAATTACCCTGTGACATGTGACTGATACCATTGTTTCAACTCTGGGTTTCCTTTATGTTTGATTTAAGTTTCCATTATAAAGGTTTCATTACAAACGAGAGGCTACTCGCTGCTAACCACACGAATTTTAATCGTTTCAACGCGATGGTAGTATACCCGTTGGTATTTCGGATATAGGTAGTAGAGCCTTACTGATTCAGCATGAATGGGCCGGCTCGACCGGGGAAGTACTACCCTCTCACAGAAAATCGACGTAAAGTAACCGTACTTACTCGTAAACTGTTGCGTTTCGTCGTTGAGTGACAGTGCCGCAGGCCTTATCTTCTATTCCTTCTCCCTCATCCCACTCCTCATCCTATCCCTTTTCCCAACCCTAAGGGGCGGCAACGCACTTTTGACTCCTGTGATGTTGCTTTTGTCTATGGGTGGCGGTAATTGCTTACCATCAGGTGATCCGTCTGCTCGTTTGCCGCCTATTACTACAAAAAAATCCTTCTTCGGGCACCCTTATGGTTTCCAAGGAACAGCTTTTTGGCCTGTGCGTTGTCTGTTAGTCAGTCAGTGATGCAATATTTTTATATCTACAGAACATAGTGTGGCAACTACTACTAAAACAAAATGGTATAAGCTGCCCGAAACTTCAGGGCATTTTACCCTTAAATATGTATTCTACGAAATAAACACTCGTTCTAAAACATTGTAGGCTTTATAAATTGCTAACCAAAATATCAGCTGAATGATAAATATTTTGCAACCTAAGAAACAAACAATGAAATCGTTTTCGAGGAAAACTATTTCAGGAATATTTTACCTAAGTTGTATTATTTATAGTTATTTATTAAGTAAACAAAGCAAAATGTTTACTGTTTAGGTGGTAAGCGTTTAGTATGACTCATGATAATAATCAGCCTTGTATATAATTATACCGTTCTACTGCTGTGCTATGCCCTCTTCTCAGTATGAGAAGGGTAAGGCCATTACATAGTCCACCATGTTAAGGACTTCACATAGCTTTTGAGAATGTAATAGAAACACCTCTTCCATACATGCAGTAAAAATAATCAAAGCTAAGGTGCCAGCAATGCTTATATTATGCATAAATTGTAGATCATAGTTTTCATTAATATTAAAAGACAAAGATAGCAGAACCAGGATGTGTAGCTTGTTATTTTGCTTACTTGAATGTAAAACTCTATATATTTATATTATATTTCTAACTGACACTCCAGCTTTAGCTTAAGCTACTAATTAACGTTATGTTGTAATGAGTTTATATTCAATTAGACTACGCTCCGCAGCGTGTCAAATCAGACGAAAAGCAAAAACTCTATAAAGAGGTTAGTTTAACTGTGAGCTGTTATGAACTTCTATTGTACAAGTCCGGAAGTTTATTTAGCCTAGCGCTCATAGCGTGCCTAGGCTTGCAGGTCGTAATAGGTCGGTAAAGTTAAACAATGTTTGCAGAAGTCAACATTTCATCTTGAGTGCTACCGAGCTGAAGAACCACGGAAGGCAAGTAAAGCTGTCAGTCCCAGTTTTTGTCTCAGGTAAAGAATCGTTAGGCTATGTTGTATGGGGCAATGCTGCGGATATTCAGAATATCTTCGTTCTACAGAAACGATCGGTACGAGCAATATACATGTTAGGTGCAAAAAATACTCTTAGGGAACGCTTTAAGTCTATAGGGATTCTTACAGTAGCCTCGCAATTTTTATTTGCTAATATATTGTATATTAGGCAAAATATAGGTTTATTTACTTCAAAAAGTGATGTACATAACATAAATACTCGAAACAGTCATAAGTTATATGCCCCTTATCTTCGTTTACATAAAGTTAATAATTCTTTTGTAGGGCTAGGTATTCGTATATACAATAAAATACCAATTAGTCTTTTAGAATTGCCATTTAGTACGTTCAAAAGTAAAATAAAAGACTGCCTTATTAGGAAAGGTTATTATACCATTAATGATTATTTCAGTGATAAGGATAGATGGTCACTAACACTAGCCAACTCTTGATTTTTTTAATTTATATAGATACCTTACTTTTCAGTTTTTTTTATATAATATCTCTAGTTCTATCTATACTAATATAATAAAGCGGAAGAGTTTGTTTGTTTGTTTGTTTGTTTGTTTGTTTGAACGCGCTAATCTCAGGAACTACCGGTCGGATCTGAAAAATTCTTTTTGTATACGATAGCCCAGTTATTCCGGAAGGTTATAGGCTATACTATAACATAGCGCTTCGACCCTTTGGGGCCGGGCAAAAGGCTAAAAAGGCTAAAACATAATGTCGGCTAATCTCAGGAACTAGCAGTCGGATTTTCAAAATTGTTATTGCCTATGATAGCCCAATTATTCCGAAAGGCTATACGCTATATAAAATTACGCCACAACTTTTAGGGGCCAGACAAAAATAATAAAATGGTCAAACGAGAAGGGGGAGGGTGGGGTCAAAGGCAAAAAAAGGCTAAACGAATAGAATACAATCTAAATGGATATCGTTTTCGAGATTTTCGGGACGCTGATTAATAATATGAAATTTATTTAGTGATCCAAGATGGCGGACGGGAAATCAAAGATGGCGGATGAGAAAATTTTAAATAATTATCAATATGGGTATCGCCTTCGATATTTTAAGGGGTGGAGAATCAAAATACAACATCTATTTCGTGATCAAAGATGGCGGATGGGCAATCAAAGATGGCGGATGGGAAAATTAAAAAATTTTAAAAAATCAATATTGGTATCGTCTCCGATGTTTAAAGGGATGGGGAATCCAAATACAACACCTATTTCGTGATTCAAGATTCAAGATGGCGGATGGGAAATCAAAAATGGCGGATGGGAAAAATTTAAAAAATCAATATTGGTATCGTCTCTGATGATTTAAGGGATGGTGAATCCAAATACAACATCTATTTCGTGATCAAAGATGGCGGATAGGAAATCAAAGATGGCGGACGGGATTTTTTTTTAAAGTCGATATGGGTATCGTCGCCGATATTTAAAGGGATGGGGAATCCAAATCCGACATCTATTTCGTGATCAAAGATGGTGGATGAGAAATCAAAGATGGCGGATGAGAAAGTTTTAAAAAAACAATATGGTTATCGTCTCCGATGTTTTAAGGGATGGCGAATCTAAATACAACATATATTTCGTGATCAAAGATGGCGGATAGGAAATCAAAGATGGCGGATGGGATTTTTTTTTAAATCAGTAAGGGTATCGTCTCCGATGTTTGAAAGGATGGAGAATCCAAATACAACATCTATTTCGTGATCAAAGATGGCGGATGAGAAATCAAAGATGGCGTATGGGATTTTTTTTAAAGTCGATATAGGTATCGTCTCTGATATTTTAAGGAATGGGGAATTCAAAAACACCATCTTTTTCGTGATCAAAGATGGTGGATGGGATTTTTTTTTAAAATCAATATTGGTATCGTCTCCGATGTTTGAAGGGATGGGGAATCCAAATACAACATCTATTTCGTGATTCAAGATGGCGGATGGGAAAAAAATTAAAAACCAATATGGGTATCGTCTCTGATGATTTAAGGGATGGTGAATTCAAATAAAACATCTATTCCGTGATCAAAGATGGCGGATAGGAAATCAAAGATGGCGTACGGGATTTTTTTTTAAAGTCGATATGGTTAAATATCGGAGACGATACTTTAAGGAATGGGCAATTCAATATTATATAAAAATCTATGTTTGTTTTTGCATCATTTATAGACCCTGCAATGATAAGAGATTAAGCGCTAAGTCAATTGTAACTTGGAAAAGGGGCTTGGAAAAAAAATTGGTTGCCTGTAAAGTCGGTATACGGGCGAAAGTTTTACGTGACAACGACTTTGAGTGGTAAAATAATTTTAATGTGAATATTCATTCGTATAGTAGGAAGAAGGATGAAAGACGCGTGCCTTTCACTTTTTATGTCTGTCTCTCTCGCTCTTAGGCGGGACGCGTGCCTCTCACTCGCTCTCATTGTGAGCGCATAACGTGAGCGGAGCGTAACGCAGTTTCTTGAAGTGTCACCCGGCAAACCAATTTATAAGACGTTGTCACGTCAAAAGGGAATTCAATAAAAACTCTTAAAAACGCGATACGGAGTTCGCTGGGTCAGCTAGTTAATTTAATATTCATGCATTATTAGGTCATTCAACTTACTACATTTACATTTTCATTGTTGTTCCACAAATTTTATTAAAATTTGCTACAGTGTTAGATGAAGGTAACTCGTTATCATGGGCTGGATACTAACGTTTTTGTAATTTTCGTGTATTCATATACCGTCACTTTCTGTAACATACTTTGCCACCATAGTTCTGAACATGATCGCGAGTTGCCTACATTATAAAGCGTAAGTGGATGCTCTTGTTCCACAAGATTCACATTTGAAGACTACTACAGCACTTAATTTAGTAACTACATATTTGTTTAAGTATTATGCATGTTCTTATTTACTATTTACAAGTAATTAATTACAATGTAAAACAGTTGCAGCTCCTAACAAAAACAAAATATGTACCATAACACTGGCGATTAAAAAGAGTGGCTACGAGTTTTATTGCCCGTTCTTTCTCGTGGTTCTACCTATTGCTTTGCGAATGGGCAATAAATGTAAATGTAGAAGCATTATTAATTTACTTTAAAAATTTGACGTTCATAAGCGTCACGTTGTGACCTAGATGAATAAATGTTTTTTGACTTTGACTTTGTTGGAGGCCTGCAGCCGGCTGGAAAACTCCGATACCAGAGTTGGCCACGCTCACATGAAAAAAAGAATAAAGAAAGAATAAGATATTATCATCTTGGAATATTTATTATACTCACTTGCTTTCGCACAAGTAATGGATTCAGTATCACGGGCAAGTTCATATACCTCCAATCAACGTGCCCAAAGAATCTAATCTAAAACCTCAAGACAATGCCTTGGAGAATGTTTTCGGATCGCAAGGTTTTAATTCCAGTGCAGTTCATACCCGCAAACACTCTTTGCAGCACTGACGGACGAGTCTCGTTATTGAGTTGTCGATGAATCTTGATTTTTTTATATTATCATCCTCATGATGATGATATAAAAAATGATTTTTTATACCAATGGAAAAAAATAATGCGCCCCGTAGGATTGCACGTGAGACCCTCTTCGTAGCGTGTAGCAGTGTGTTGATCACTTTACTGGGATATTACTCCTATAAGAGCGATCAACTATCACAAAACAATAAAGACACTCATGGTCAATCATTTTCATTATTCGTCTAATAAAGGTTAAGCGAGAAATATACAACAATATTTTCACCACACCCAATATTTTAACTCTCAAAAGCATACTTATTTTTTATCTTTTCACATACTTCAGCTAATTTAGAACAGCCACTCAATATTCTTAAGTACGTGAATTTCGATCAAGATAGATTATGCAGCCAATTCACTATTATTGCAAAAATATATGAGCGGAGCTGATTATCTTATATCTTATCTCATTATAGAGAGATGGAAAAATACTTGAAAACATTATACAATCTAACTATGTAACGCCCCTTTCAAAAATAATTATTTCATTACAATATGACCTATCAAAGTTAAGTGTCTTTTTTGAATTGGCTTCTGTTAAAACACTTTCACTGTTGTATTTTCATTTATCCAACATCATTATAAAGCTTTTATAATCTGGTCTACTCTACCAATTCGCGACACAATAGCATTATAGGGCAATAGAATGATAGGGTTTTTACTACGCCACGCTGGTTGTCCAGTCTATAATTTTTTGTCTCTTTAGCAAGATATAATTTGCTTCATGTAATACCTTAGTCATCGCCATGGAATGAAAAGGGTTAGGGAACTCTTCAATTATTTCGAAAAATAAAACATGTCAAAATGAAATAAGCCTGAACCTAAGAATCCATAGACCTTGTATATGTTCCTAGAAATAATAATCATCTCATGATATTTATATAGTTGCCGAACATAAATAAGACGATATCTTTCATAAGCTATTAACAGACATTCCAGTAATTTATAGCCATTTTGATTATGCCTAAATCAAAACACTGCTTTGAATGTAGCATGGTTTATGCTACATTCAAAGCAATGGGCTATGATTTGACCCTTTTCACGGTTAAAAGAAACATAGGGACGCTTTATCAAATGGGTTGACAGTATCTTGTCTTCACCAAAGATATGTGTATAACAGATATGAAGAGGCAAGTCTCAGGAGACAAACTACGTGAAACTTACGATTTTGGTCGCTTGGAGAGATTTTTTTGTGCTTGTCTGAGGCTATGTTTAAATGTACCGCATTTTGCCCTTTTTTGAGTTATCGAATATTGTTATGCCTTTAAAAATAATGAATTTGTACGTTCAAATCTGGAAGAAACAAAATATTTTCAATGGGGTTTCAAGCCTATTTTATACGCTTACAGGAACCCGTTATTCTTAAGCTTGAATAAGGATCTGGCGTCTATAACCTAAGGTGCGAATCAGAAACTAATTGAATTAGTAAATAAATGCTTTTCTCACAATTTGCTGCTTTTTTGCTGGCTGGCCTGTTGATGTGATGGTAAGTGACACTGACTTTTAAACTTTAGGTCTGGGGTTTATTCCCATACAGGAAAACTCTTTGCGTAATTAGCATGATTATAATTTGTTCTGTATTTGATTATAAACACAAAACACAAAATAAAGCCCACCTTGCTTCTTGTCCGTCTGCATGAACGCGATAAATTAAAAAATACCCTGATATTTTTGTACAGTTTTCACCAATAGATAGGATGATTCTCAAGGTACGAGTAGGTGTAATCACGGGGGTGGAGTCCCGAGCACAGTCTACTTTTAGAATATTTAAGGATGTTTACCTACGAGTTATTTGGTGTTTTTCAAAGTAGAAGCTCTGCTGAAGCTGGGATCAGTAAACCGCGCGTGTAAAAATGAAATTTAATTCCTTGATATTTCCGGCATATACGCAAGAACTCTGACCCGAAAACATCAAACTAAAAATTAGGATTGGCAGAATCTCAACATTATAAAATCGTATACCTAAACAAGTGAGTATAAAACTACAACTAGCAATCTCATTTTGAGATAAACCGAAGCGTGATTGAAACTTAAGCACCGTCGCAAGATAAGCCACAAATCTGTGTCAGAGATACAAGTAGGGGTTTCGGTTGTATTTTTAACGTTCCCGTGTCGATGGTAATGTTCCGGAAACTGTCTTGACTTGAGCTCTCGTAGACACATATTTATATCGGCATTTGGGTTGTTTACAACTTATATAAGTCAAATTCCTATTCTAGACGAAACCGGCTTTTTCTAGCTAAATTGCATAACATATTACATAGCTTCACGCCTTTATCCCTGAAGGGGTAGGTAGAAGTACACATCCACACTTCGCCAGTTGTGTTTCGGTCCCAATGTAGTTGGGGACGAACCTATTGCCATATACCGGGCTCATCATTAAATAAGCGATAATTTAACTTCGAAAAGATGTCGAAAAGTCAGAGGTGCGTGCCCCGGGTTATCTGTGATCGAACGCGAGACCACCGTCTTGGCAGTCCGTTACGTATACCACTGGGCTATCGCCGCTAAATTACCAATTGAGAAGAAAAGCCGCAACAAAGAAGGAGTCATGGCTTGTTTGTTTTTCTTTCATCTTTTTGGTATTCTTTTAAAGTCTAGACAATAAGGGTTAAGGATGCGAGTACAATGTTAGATATCGTTTGACGCTTATAAGTGCTAATAAAAGACTCCACCCACATTAAAGCTATAGCTATATCTAACGCATTACTTTTGGAAGCACAATGTTTCTGACGAGGGGAGGTGTATTAGTTCTGTGAGGAAGTTGTTAATGGGGATGGGTCAGAGAGCGGTACATCGTTCGATGGATTGCGTAGGCAATAATGATGCGAGTGCCAGGGGTTGATTTCTCCGCCGATTTTTTGCTGACTTCCGAAGGGACATAGGTCTCAATTCGACTGTATTTTTGATGTGTTACTTTGTACTGAATGGAATGATTTTGATGAACATTCTTTCCTAATACGAATAATTCATAGAAATATAATGGCATCAACGACGTCACTACGAGGTAAACACAAATATTATGATGACTGTAATAAAATCATAAAAACTATACGAAAGTTAGTCTTCTGAATATTTGTTCACGAACTGCCACAAATGTTGAAGAGATTGTACTACTAGAAGAAAAAGAAAGTCTGATCAAAATGTTCTGAAAGGCTCGCGATTACACCTGCGTTATTTTGTTCGGTTGGCGCAGCGGGAGTGTAAGCGACTGCCACGCTGAAGGTCGCGGGTTCGATTCCCGCTCAAGTCAAACATTTGTGTGCATGAACATGGATGTTTGTCTTGGTCTGGGAGTTTCTATGTATAATATGTATGTATCAAAAAAAATATTTAAGTATGTTTATCCATTATCTAGTAACCATAGTACAAGCTCTGCTTAGTTTGAGACTAGATAGTGTTGTGTGTGTGTGGCAGAATATTATATTATTATATTATATTTAGGGCGACTACCTCGTTGGTTTCGCGGCATATATGTGCGCGTAGGATTGGGAGGTCTCGGGTTCGATTCCCGGGTCGGGCAAAGTGTTATTGGGTTCTTCCGTTAGGAAATTTTCAGTAGCAGCACGGAGTCTAGTAATGTGCCCGCTACGGTAATAGGCTCGCCCCCTATTACGTGGGACCTAAGAATTCATAGCGAAATACCCCATCGGGGATACAGGCGTGAGTCTATAAATAAAAAATAAATATATTAAGGGGCCACTGCTCTACACCAATTATGGCTCATAACATGTAGCTTAAGGCCTGCCTCAACAAATGAGCTATCCTACACAGCAAGTATTGTTCAAACAGTTGACAGCAGTTCCAGAGATTAGCGTGTTCAACCAAACAAACTCTTCGTCTTTATAATATTAGCATAGATATTAAATATTGACAGTAAATGAAACCGTATTATTCAGTGTAATTACAATAATCATGTCACGAATGTCAATAGACACGCGGCCTCGGTCGCTTGGCACGGTGCTCGCGCGCCGGTCAAGGCACACTGTGTCATCCCGCTGCTATGCGCCGCTGAATGTCGGTATGTTATACGAATATATTTTCAATGATGCACCATTCAGAAAGGGATTTTGCTTTTGTTCGATTAAATGGTCTGATAGCGAAACTGTAAACACTACGAGTATTGACACGGTTAGCAAACTTAGCTAAGAAATAATAATAATAGAGGTTATTTTTATAAAAAGGTATACCTTCTTCTTCTTCTTCATTTGCCTGCCCTGTTCCCATATTTCTTGGAGTTCCCATATTACCCGGCGCAGAATCTCTTTCGCTTCCATTCTCTCCGATCAGACATCATCAGATTATTCACTCCCTTTTCATTCATGTCATTCTTCAAATCTTTATGCAGAATGGCCAGAATATATTTATACGTATCTATGTAAACTGACGGACTCATAAACTGCATCAACGTTCAGGATTACTTTGAAATGATTTTTTTTAAATAAAAGTATGCAAAATTTTAAGATTAAATTATTTAAATATGGAGAGACTGGCTCTTAATCTTAAAAAAATTATATCTCTATTTTTAAATTTAAAAATAGAACTGCAGTAAAACAAATGAATATAGCCGGGAAAAGAAAATTTACTTGTAGTATCAGATTCGCGTGTTATTTAGAGCAAAGTTTTAAATTGATTCGCATTGATTTTTTATTCTTTTGTCAATTTAATTATTGTTAACATAATATTTTCTTGGGTTTACGCGAATGTTACACGTTGAACTTAAACTACGGTTTACGGATTTTATCGCGTTATATTGGTTTCACTGGTTATTAGTTATTACATTTAAACCGAAAGATCTAGAAACTACATTTTTATTACTGGCTGGCTTGTTCTTCGGGGATCTGTGACGTTGGCGGGCCGGTCGGAGCTTCTTGACTTGCAGAACTTGCTTGACATGTTGAAGCTCGGCGTCCAGGTGTTTCAGGCAGGCACTAAGAACAGCACTTTCAGAAGAATGGGTCAATATTCCGCAAGATCGTTTAATAACCCTAATAAAATCTATGCGGATCCGATTAGAATCCGTAATAAGGGCACGTGGAGGTAATACACCTTATTAAAACATAAATAAACCCTTGCATAAAGTTTGTGTCTATTGTTAAAACCATTTTTTTACTAAACCAATTTTCCTTAAATTTCTGTTTTTTCTTCAAAAATGTCGTAAGGTCCTTTCCAGTACACAAACTTAAACTTAAGGATATGACCCTACGCTGTTTTAAAGTTCACGAACCAGTCTAGAGGTTTCAATTTAAATCTGTATAGAAAGTTTGCATACTTGGTTAAAATATTTATTTCAAAGTCGTCTATTACTTTGATGCAGTTTATGAGTCCGTTAGTGTATATATGTAGATGACTTTATAATAAATATGTGTCAGTTTCTTCTTCTTCTTCATCGTGTCAATGGTTCAGATTTTTTGTTCCCAAAACCTGGCTACGATGACGGCATTGTCTGAGGCCACTTTAAGGTCTCGTTTGCTGCAGGTAGGTAGGCAAAGAGGGCAAGAAAGCAAATGCGCCATGGATTGTGGTGAACGAAGCCCGACGAGTGTCAGCGCGACTTGTATATATTGTACGATATTTCGTTACAGTCTTGCTGTGAGTCATCATCAGATGAAAGAAATTGAAGTGACAACAAAAAAGCAATGACTCTGAGTTTGTTTTGGCCTTTCTTCAGAAGATGTCAATTAGCTAGGAAAACCCAGTATCATCTAGAATAGGGTTTTGACTTGAATAAGTGTTTTAAACAAGCAAAATGCAGAAAATCAAAGTCAAAGTCAAAATAATTAATTCATCTAGGCCACAAGGTGACTCTTATAAACGTCAAATTTTAAAGTAAATTACTTAATGCTTCTACATTTACATTGACTGCCTCGTTCGCAAAGCAATAGGTGGAACCACAAGAAAGAACGGGCAATAAAACTCGTGGCCACTCTTTTTAATCGCCAGTGTTATATGGTACATATTTTGTTTTTGTAAGGAGCTGCAAGGAGGGCTTAGGAACATAAATAATACTTAAGTAATTAATGCAGTTACTGTAGTAGCCTTCCAGTGTGAATCTAGTGTAACAGGAGCATGCACTTACGTCTTATAATGTAGACAACTCGCGATCATGTTCAGAACTATGATGGAAATGTATGTTACAGAAAGTGACGGTAGGTATATATTCATATACCTACCGTCACTTTCTGTACATAACTTTCTAACAACTTTGTAAATTTTGTGTATTCACACAAAATTTACAAAGATGTTAGTGTACAGCCCATTATCACGAGTTATCTTCATCTAACACAGTAGCAATTTTTTAAAATTAAATTAGTGGAACAACAATGCAAATGTAAATGTAGTAAGTTGAATGACCTAATAATACATGGATAGTTATTTAAAAGAACTAGAGATATTAAATTAAAAAAAAAAAACTAAAAATATAAATTCTGAATAAGTACAAAGCTCAAGAGTTGGCTAGTGTAAGTGACCATCTATCCTTATCACTGAAATAATCATTAATGGTATAAATAACCTTTCCTAATAAGGCAGTCTTTTATTTTACTTTTAAACGTACTAAATGGTAATTCTAAAAGACTAATTGGTATTTTATTGTATATAGGAATACCTAGCCCTTTTTTTTTTTTTTTTTTTTTGGTTTCGGGTTGGAAAATCCTCATGGAGTCCCTCCGCCCTGGGGGATGGGCGAAGGGGACTATCAGACTCTTACTGACTAAAAACCAACCCGTGTGTCGGAGGGTCGGGTTTCGCCCAAGCATACGTCGCAACCCCCCGACGGGTATCGGCCCGCCAGATGGTCAGGCTTGCCCCGAACAAAACCCCCTTGGCGGCGGATTAAGGTGTTGGGCTCCGCCGCCAAAACACTCAGCGGCCGCAGAGGATAGGGAGGACGGCAACGCAACACCGCATCTCCTCTTCCTCTGCGGCCCCACCGCGACGCAACGATGGTGCGCCTCCATTTGGTCGCGGGAGATAGGGCGCGCGGCAACGCAACACCGACACGCCTCTCCTCCCGCGACCGCACCCGACTGCGAGGGACAGAAGAACTGTCCCTCGCACCCGCCCCATTGGACGCATCCAGCGCAGGCCTCCGTCAAGCCCACGCGGAGCGTCCCCTCCTGGATCCCTCTTAGCTTCACCGCGGGTCACCAATCCACGGTTACTAAGCCCCCCCACCACGACAAGGTGGAGATCCCACGGGGGGGAGGAATACCTAGCCCTACAAAAGAATTATTAACTTTATGTAAACGATGATAAGGGGCATATAACTTATGCTTGTTTCAAGTATTTATGTTATGTATGTCATTTTTTGAGGTAAATAAACCTATATTTTGCCTAATACTACCTATCTTATACTAATGCTATATATTGTATATAGCAAATAAAAATTGCGAGGCTACTGTAAGAATCCCTATAGACTTAAAGCGTTCCCTAGTAAGTTGTCTTACTTTTCTAACAGCATACGCAGCAGAGCTGAGCTTTCCTGAAAGACATGCTATATGTGCACCCCATTGTAACTTACTATCTAATCGAGCTGTCGAGTCAACTGTGTCAAGTGCTTCCCTATCTAGCATAATATTAGGTCCCAGTTGTCTAACGTTAGGTAAAGCAAATTTAACGCATTTAGTTTTTTAGAATTAAGTACTAGATTGTTTGCTGAAAACCATTGTGTAACCTGTATAAGTGCGTTATTTACATCATCAAATTGATTCCTATTCCTATCTACTTTAAAAATAAGTGACGTATCTTCTGCGAAAAGTACAACATCACAGATATTTCTTTTTTTTTTTTTTTTTTTTAATAAATGTCTTTATGTCATCGTCCTCGCGTTATCCCGGTTGCATCCAAGGTAACACGCCTTGAAGCTCGGGGTCCGCTTACTAGTCTAACCAGATATGACAGAATACAGTACATAATAGTCTTGCTGTGAGTATGGCCTATATAAGCCAGGTGGAACGTCCGGGTCTAAAAAGGAATTATTGTGAAAGTTTATTATAAGACCAGATAGGAAAGAAATTGCTTTAAAGTATTTAAATTTTATTAGTGTGTAATCGTAGTATATTATAATTTATAATATATTATGTACACATTTTTGTGTTTCTTATTAGGTTTATAATTTGTAGGCAGCGATAGCCTAGTGGCAATATTAACAGACTGCTATGCCGCGCACCACTGATTCTTCGCAGTTATGTGCAAATTTAATTGTTAATTAACGCTTGTCCCGTGCCTCGGAGGGCACCCAATGCCATCGGCCTCAGCTGTCATGAGAATCTTTAACACACTTAGATACTAGTCTAACTATGGAATATAGCTGTCCCTTTGGGTCGCAGAGATGAAGACTAGTAAGCGGACCCCAAGTTGCAACTGGGATGACACTAGGAGGATTATTATTAGAAATATATTTTGTCCAATACTATATTAAAGTCGTAAATACCTCGGTATTTGCCAACTTCAGCTGACTTCCTTCAGCCGTGGTCGCGGGGGGACTGATGCGGTGGGTAATAACCGTGTGTAATGTTTACTAACCGCGTAAGTTTAAAATACCTTATGGTTAACTGAGTGATTATGCCTTTAACACTAGTCTGCGATTGCACATTCTTCTTTGTATACGCAGTTTTAAACAAATAATAAAAAGATTTAATGCTGGTGCAGTAAATTACAAGCAATCAAGAGAAAAATCGTATTTTTATAATTCTGATGATCATATTCAATTATATCAACTGCCTCGTTGGTCTCGCGGTATAAATGTGCGCGAGGGATTGGGAGATCTCGGGTTCGATTCCCGGGTCGGGCAAAGTGGTGGGTTTTCCGTTAGGAAATTTTCAGTAGCAGCACGAAGTCTGGTAATGTGCGCGGTACGGCAATATGCTCGCCCCCTATTACGTGGGACCTCAAAATTCATGGCGAAGTGAGAGTGCATTACACCTCTTCCTACCCCTTTGGGGATACAGGCGTGAGTCTATAAAAAATATTATTAAATTATCACAACCGATTTTATAACTTGAACCGGAATATATTACAATGGCGTTCCCATATTGCACTCACTATTAAATATTCCGGTAAATGTTCTTATTTAAAATGGGTTCTCGCAACTGAGCTGAAAAATTTTGCTCGAATTTTAGTGAACCTGAATAGTTTCATATAAATTTTGTATTTGCATATTTCTCGCCCTATAAATTAACATGCCAAGTATGCTAAAGCAAAATTTCAGTCATTTCATGAAAACCAATTTAAAGCTGAAAGTTTTAATTCATTTTATAGCAGGAATATAATTATAATATATTTTGATGTGACACCATAATAAATATTAAGTTACAGTGGTGATAAAATCAATACCAAGAAAACAAGTGTCTTATTTAACATAGTGATAAGAATGCGTATCACGTCAGTTCTGGCTCGTTGGTCTCGCGGCATAAATGTGCGCGTGGGATCGGGAGGTCCCGGGTTCGATTCCTGGGTCGGGCGGTGTTATTGGGTTTTTCTGTCACGAAATTCTCAGTAGCAGCACGAGTCTGGAAATTTGCCCGGTACGGCAATAGGCTCGCCCCTTATTACGTGGGACTAAAGTATATCTGGCGAAAAGTGGGTGTAGAAATACACCTCTGCCTACCTCCTCGGGGTTATAGGCATGAGACTATGTATGTATGTATGTATCACGTCAGTCAATGTAAGTGGGGCGGGTATATCCCGGTAGGGTTGCATCAAAGAATACTAAATGCGATTCACCTGGCTCTGCCACTAAGAGACGTAGATGGACTCCGCGGTAGTTTTATTGGGTAGCTCCAAACGTCTTTAGAGGAGCGGGACGCACACTTCCTCTACCTAGCTCAAGAGATGAGCCCATAATGTAGATTTCGACAATATTCAACTCCCGTCTAACCATGACTAGATCAACATTCGACACACAGGTAGCTTACCGTCAAGATTAGAATTTAGAGTGAATGAAGAGGAATGAATGCAGCAATAGCCTAGTGGAGAGACTTATTGACTGCTACGCAGAGGTCTCCGGCCACAAGGGTGGAGCCCTACTGACTTTCCGAAGTTAATTTCATATATTTTTTTTATATTGTTAGAGCTTTCTAAACTACGAAGAAAACTATCATTTGGAAACCATGGCGGAGCGTTCTCCATTATGTTCTCGTAAAACACTTGAAGTCTGCTAGCCCGCACTGGGGCAGCATGGTAGATTATAGTCTTACCCTTCTCATAACATGAAGAGGACTGTGCCCAGCAGAGTGTCATTTATAGACAAGGCTGATGATGATGAAGAAGACTTGACTAACTGATATCTGTACTGAACGCTGGATGTAACGTGAAGTTGCTATCGACATACTACGCTTTCAAGTAATAAAATGTGACTCGAATATTGTCTAGAATTACCGTAGGCTTACTGGGAATTGGTTTTAAGCACAGTGGAAGCTAATTTATATTCATCCAGTTGTCCTAAAGTAATCAAATGTCTGACATATATTGCTGAGATTCTCAGCGATGACAAATTATAAAGTAGTTATAAGAAGATTTTACCTTATAGCTCCTGGTGATGTTCTTGAAGTGGACCTATAGATTAACTTATAATTTTGGCCAAAATAACAAGAGAATCAATGGATACCAGTTTACAATTCGGCGAAGTCCTTCTCCAGACCACGATGCACGTTAGCGGTTCACAAAACTTTTCACAAAAGTTCACTATGTCATCAATTTACAACAAACCTTGCCGGAAGTCAAAAGCGGCAATTACGTATTAAGTTAATTACGAGTTGATTCAATTCGCGTTAATTCAAAGGGCGATCAATTTAATTTAGGTACAAGGCACGCGAGCTTGCAAACGGCGTGTTAATTTTTCCAGCGGAAGACGGAAGTTGACAGTTCAGTGTGACCATTGTCAGAAATTTTCAATAGACTAAACAAAATGTTACTCAATCGATCTAATCGATTTGACTTATAATAAAAACTAATTCTATTTCAAACATCCAACCGCCCCGGACCGGCCTACCAGTCCGCTAATCGGTTGGTAGGCGTGACAATGTTGCAACCGCTCTCCTCAGAATCGAACCGTCCACCAAGACCTCAGCAAATCGGGGAACTCCATCAGCCCCAGTTACCAAATGAAGGATGCGCCCCCTGCGCCATCTGAGTGGCGGAAGGTTAGCCTCCTTGATCAAAACGAGGTCACCAATCTTGAGTGGATCGGTCTTGTCGGTCCACTTAACGCGTTGCTGGAGTATGTGCAAATATTCCAAATTCCAACGTTTCCAAAAGCTCTGAGTAATCTGGCGTACTAATTCAAAACGCGAGAGACGACCAGGTCTCGTATCAATATAGGGGTACTCAGGCAAGGCGACAAGTGGGCGACCAATCAAAAAATGGCCCGGCGTAAGGGCCTCCAAATCATTCGGATCTGAGGAGATCGGGCACAACGGCCGAGAGTTCAAAACGGCCTCGATCTTACAAAACACAGTTGCGAGTTCCTCAAATGTAAGGACAGATTCACCGATTGTCCTGCGCAAGTGTGTTTTGGCCGATTTTACGGCGGCCTCAAATATACCACCCCAGTGTGGACAATTTGGTGGGGAAAACAACCAATTTATCCCACGTCGGGCAAGCCTATCACCTATATTAGCTTTGTTGGTTTCAAGAAAATTAACAACATCATTCAGATAATTATAAGTGCCCTTGAAGTTAGTGCCGCAGTCAGAACGGATCAAGGAAGGCAGCCCTCTGCTGGATACAAATCTGTCAAATGTGGCTACAAACGCCTCGGTCGTAAGCGAGGAGACCAGTTCTAAGTGTACGGCCTTTGTGGAGAGACAAACAAAAACGCACAAGTAGGCCTTAACAGTCTTGCTGTTTCGAAGTGTCGACGTTTTCACCAAAAAAGGACCAGCGAAGTCCGTGCCAACACCGTCAAACGTCCTGCTTTCAGTTACGCGATCTGCCGGTAAGTCCCCCATCAAGGGCTGCATGGTAGAAGCCTTGAGCTTATAGCAAGGGATGCAGCGAAAGACTACACTCCGAATAATTCTTCGGGCAGACAAAATCCAAAACTCGCGTTGCAAAATGGCCAACAAGGCATTACAACCAGCATGCGAATTTTTAAGGTGACGGTCAGTTACCAACAAGCGTACCAAATGACCGTCCTTAGGTAACAAAAGGGGGTGACGAGCCCCGTAAGGGAGGTTGGCGTTCTTGAGACGCCCTCCAACGCGCAAGAGACCCGTTTCGTCCAAAAAGGGGTTCAATTTAGATACAGCTCCCGACAATTTCGATTTCCCCGACTTGAGGATAGCAATCTCCCTTTCAAAATGCGCCAATTGCACAGAACGAACCCAAAAGGTGAGGGACTCCTGTCGTTCCTGTGGTGAGAGAAACGGTGTCAGTCGTTTCTGTTGTGGGTGCCTAAAATTAAAAACAAAACGCTTTATCCAAGCAGTGACACCTAACAACTTGTCGAGGGAGCTGTAACGATTCAACAAAAAATCGGGGTCGAAGGCGCATTCCACCTTCTCAAGAGCGAGTGTTCGTAGACCCGGCAAATTAGAAGTATTCAAAACTGGCGTTCGAGGCCAATCAATTTCTGGTCGACTCAACCATTCCGGACCCCACCACAGCGAATGACCTATCAAACTAGGCGTCAAGCATCCGCGCGAGGCACAATCA
The DNA here is from genome assembly GCA_944739405.2 of Euclidia mi. Lineage (NCBI taxonomy): Eukaryota > Metazoa > Arthropoda > Insecta > Lepidoptera > Erebidae > Euclidia > Euclidia mi. The sequence continues at coordinate 9,112,389 of OX123206.2, read as the reverse complement.
GCGGGGTTGAGCTCACCTGGCACGTGTCTCCAAACAAGTTTGACTTCGGATTTCTGGATTTGGGAAACGCGATTAGCGACAAATACCTCCAAGGTGTGGACAGAAGCCTTCAACCAACAAAGAACAATTTGGCTGTCTGTCCAGGCGTAGGTCCCATTAATACAAATGCTTTTACCCAAAGTGTTAGACACGTGGTTCAATAAGCGTACAAGTAGTGCTGCTCCCGAGAGCTCCAATTTCGGAATGGTCAGAGATGTCCGAAGGGGTGCGACCTTGCTCTTCGCCATGATCAGGGAAACCCTCACCTGACCTGAGGCACTGACTGTGCGCAAGTACACCACAGCCGCGTGACCACGTTCCGAGGCATCACAAAACCCGTGAAGGGTGGCCTTGTACTTCCCGGGAGGAAGGATGGGACGAGGCAAGGAGATCTCGTTGACGGCAGGAAGTGAGGATACAAAAGAGGTCCATTCCTCAACAAGAGTACCGCGTAGAGGTTCGTCCCAAGTCAATCCTGCTGTCCAAAGCTTCTGCAAGAAGCATTTTGCCCAAAATATAATTGGACAGATCCAACCGTTCGGATCAAAGGTTCTGGCGACAGTAGACAATACGAGACGTTTAGTCCAAGAACACGGCAATTTCAAGTCTACGTTATATGTAAAGATGTCTTGGACTGGTCTGTACTGAACGCCGAGAACAGCCATCATGGCGGGGTTGTCAACAATCTCAAACAAATGTGGATCCTGCTGATGATCCTCTGGCAAGCCTTCCAAAAGCGCTGGTGAGTTGGAAATCCATTTGCGCAACTCATAACCAGCGGAGGCCAAAATACCTATCAATTCGTCCCGTAGGAGGATCGCCTCGTCCGCTGTGGAGGCGCCCGAGCAAATGTCATCGACGTAAATATCGTCTTTCAAGATGGCGGAGGCTCTTGGGAAACGTAGGCCTTCGCGGTCTGCGAGCTCCCAAAGAGAACGTATTGCCAAGTAGGGGCTTGACCTTAACCCGTACGTATTAGTATTGAGCTCGTAGACGACCATGGGATCGCGAGGAGACTCTCTCCAAAGGATCAGCTGGAAGCGACGGTCATCAGGGTGGATAATAGTCTGCCTGAACATCATTTTTATGTCGGCCACAAAGACAACCTGATGTCGTCGGAAGCTGGTGATGACGTCACAAAGGTCCTTGACCAACTTCGGACCAGAATGCAAGCACTGGTTCAAGGATACGCCTGTTGAAGTCTGCGCAGAACCATCAAAAACTGTGCGCAGCTTGCCAGTCGATGGCTTCAATACCGCATGATGCGGGAGAAAGTAATGCTCCACCGAACGCCAATCCAAATTTGACACTGACATGTGTCCCAATTGTTCATATTCTCTCATGAACTCAATATACTTCTGTCTGAGCTCCGGATCACGACCCATGCGACGCTCCATAGCCAACAATCTCTTTTCGGCTAAAGGTCGTGACTCACCAAGCGGAGGCCGAACAGACAGGAAGGGTAGCCTCGTAATAATCCGACCAGAACGGAGTCGACCAGTGTTGTTCTGGAAGAACAGCTCGCACTCCTCATGTTCTAGATTCAAACGGGCAACTTGAGGGGGCTCCTCTACCTCCCAAAACCTCTGAACTGCATCAGAGAGAGCAGAGCCTACAGCCAACAAATTATCAAGTTCGGGTGGAGGGGGGTCCCTAGGTACAGGTCCCATCAAAGCAAATCCAAATATGGTCGGGATGGCAGTCAAACCAGTTGGCACCAAGACCCGTTTCCCACCAATCAAAATTCCACCGAGGACATCAGAGCCAATCAACAAATCGATTTGTCCCGGTGTGTCAAATTTGGGGTCTGCCAGTTCCAATCCCGATGTCAAATTCACCACAGCAGCGGGTAGCTGTTTCTGTGGATGCATACCCAAAATATTTTTCAGCACAATAGCCGAGGTTTTAATCCTCGGGTGTGAAGATTCAACAGGGCCAAACAAAACCTTAACTTGCCCTTCAACATTAGAGGCTACGTCCCCTATGCCCCGTATACAATTTGGAAAAGAACCCATATTTAATTTAACCTGCCCTACCAAAAAAGTGGAAACAATGCAACCTTGTGAACCTGTGTCCAATATAGCACGGACAACAACAGAGGTCCCCGTGGGTCCCCAGACCCTAACAGCAACCGTTGGTAGGATAACGGTCTCAATGGGGGAGGTTGGCGTTATAGGGCAGGGGTCAATGACCTATTGTTGCCTGGGCGGCGACCGTTGGCCAGGACCAGGCAAGTCAAAACGAGGGTGCGGCTTGAAGTCCTCAAAAGCGCGATGACTCGATCCGCGCGCCATCTGTGGGGGGTCATAATGACGCACCCGCCCAAAACGAGGTGGGCGCGAGTCAAGGCGGGGACGCTCCGCCAAAGGAGGGGAATACCTGGGGCAGCAGTCATGGTGCTGGTGACGCTGAACAGCACATTCAGGTGCGCGAGAGAGAGGAGGCGTGCGCACGCTACGGTTCTCCAAGCGGGGTGAGCGGCGATCAATTAAGCGAGGCGACTCTCGGCTGCGTGCCGGTGAGCCTCGGCTGCCACCTTCAAAACACCCGCCCGTGCGCGGCGTCGGCTGGTTGGACAAGCGGCCAACCTCTCTGGCATTCATGCAGAGAATGTCCAAATGCTGTCCTCCACAGTGAGGACAGGGGTGAGAATTTGGGCAGTCTCGCTGGTAGTGGGACCCCAAGCAAGAGAAGCAAAGGCGGCGGGCATTCGCGATGCGCCTACGAGAGGCGACATGTAGGTCCAAGAATGCCCTACAACTGGCCGTTCTGTGCCCCGTGACCTTGCAGTAGGAGCACTCCACTGGGCTCTGCGTGACTGCAAAGCGAGGAGGGCGCCGGTCAACACTGGCTCGGGTGTGAACGCGAGCCTGCTCCTTGACCTTGGGCGGCTGCGACTTAGCCGGCGTGTCACCACCGGAGTTGTCCAAGACCCGGCACTCATCCTCCAGGAACTTCTCCAGGTCAGCAAAGGGGGGCAGATGGGTCGCGCTATCCCCACCAAAGCGCTGTTCAAAACGCGACCTCAGGTCGGCAGGCAGCTTCTTCAGCACAATGTGCACCAATAGATAGGACCATTGGTCCACGGGCAGGTCAAGGCACTTAAGTGCGTTGATGGCCACCAAAAGCGGGTTCAACAGTTGGGTGCGCAACCCAGAGACCCGGGTGAGCGTCGGCAAACCCAAAATCTGCTCAATGTGCGTGTCGGCGAGGCCACGCTTATTATGGTACCTACGGGTAATTAGGTCCCGAGCCGTCTGGTACGCCTCGTCAGACACGGGCAGATGCTGGATGAGGCCCTTAGCCTCCCCATCCAGAACCGACATTAAGTATGCCAATTTTTGTGCTGGCCGAAGGTCAGCCCTGTCATTGACCAGGCTGTCGAACAAGTTAATGAAGCCCAGGTAGCTTCCTAGGCAGCCATCAAAATGGGGGAGGTCCAAAGTAGGGAGCCTACTCACCAGCCCCGGTGCTGACCTAGGAAGCTCCTGCTTCAGGCCGGGTTGCCCTTCCCTATCGGCAACTAGTTGTCTCGCAGTATTAGAGACAGCATCATACAGGTCTAAGACCTGGGCATAGTCTTCGCTGACCTTATTTCGCTGGTCAGCGGTGAATTCATTGATTGACACTTCAAGACAGCAAGTGCTGAAAGTGCGGAATTGCTGTTCCACACTTGCCAGGCGATCGTCAATCCGCTCGTACCTTTGAAGTAGGGCCTGCTGGCGATCAGGCCGGTTCACTAAAGCACTGGCTGAGGCAAACCAGCGCAAATCTGACGCAATAGCACCAGCAGCCGCACGCAAGTCCTTGATAGCTGACATAATCAAAATTTCAAAAGAGCCCGGACAAGCGTTAAACAATATTAACAATCAAAACTTAATTTTTCTCAATTCTTTGAAACCAACAAAGTATTAGCCTGTTTACTGCAAGTGCAGGCAAGTGACAGGTATTTACTGCCCAACAAAATTAAAGGTTTCAGTATATTGAAACAAACACAAAAGTTATCAAAGTTATAACTTATAACAAATTAATAAAGTTGAAACTTCAAATTAATTAATGAATTATTTGCAACAGACAGACTGGCTGTGGTTCTTTGAGATATACAATAGTAAGTAAGCACAGAATAAGTGTTACCTAGCAATATTATCTATATTATAACAAAACAAAGCTTACCAATGTGATCCGCCCAAGTGGCAAGGTCAAGTTGGTTATAATGTTTATGAATATATGCAATGAACTAAATTTACTAAATTTATTGATACATACAGCTGTTATGTATCCAAACAAACTGGCTTATTAATGCAACAACAAATTTAAGTTAGATTTTCCAACAATACAAATCAACAATTACTGATTGAGGTTATGTGACAATGTGTTTCAAATTATCTAGGTCAACTTATACAATTAAATATTATAAATTTTAGTCAATAACTGACCTGACAAACACTACAATACTGTCTACAAGGTGATAAGATACAAGCTCATACCAATCTGAGTTTATACTCAGTAATGCAACAGCGGCTAAATTTCAACTACAGCTCTGCACCAAAATTATGTCTAGAATTACCGTAGGCTTACTGGGAATTGGTTTTAAGCACAGTGGAAGCTAATTTATATTCATCCAGTTGTCCTAAAGTAATCAAATGTCTGACATATATTGCTGAGATTCTCAGCGATGACAAATTATAAAGTAGTTATAAGAAGATTTTACCTTATAGCTCCTGGTGATGTTCTTGAAGTGGACCTATAGATTAACTTATAATTTTGGCCAAAATAACAAGAGAATCAATGGATACCAGTTTACAATTCGGCGAAGTCCTTCTCCAGACCACGATGCACGTTAGCGGTTCACAAAACTTTTCACAAAAGTTCACTATGTCATCAATTTACAACAAACCTTGCCGGAAGTCAAAAGCGGCAATTACGTATTAAGTTAATTACGAGTTGATTCAATTCGCGTTAATTCAAAGGGCGATCAATTTAATTTAGGTACAAGGCACGCGAGCTTGCAAACGGCGTATTAATTTTTCCAGCGGAAGACGGAAGTTGACAGTTCAGTGTGACCATTGTCAGAAATTTTCAATAGACTAAACAAAATGTTACTCAATCGATCTAATCGATTTGACTTATAATAAAAACTAATTCTATTTCAAACAAATATATTCCAACATTTATACGAATGCATTTATTTCAAACTAGCAATAACGCATTTCTACGAGCAAAACTATATTTTTAACATATAATATATTTTTGGTACACCTCGTCAAATATAAGTAATGACCTTTAAAAATATTTATTCAATATTTCTTCTATCTTTTTAATACATATTTCATATCAAAATCAACACTTATTATGAGACCTTTTGAATTATTTATAACATTCTATCGATATCTCAAGTTCACTGACAAATATTCCGTACAGAAAACCGGTGGAGTGTTCGCATTTATCACGTTTCGGACGTATTTGGGATGCGGCTATAGATTTACGGGATTCTACCATAATTCACCCTGCGTGGTTGTATGACACTACTATGAGTAAGAGGTAAAAGTTTGAGAAATTTATATTTGGAGAAAATAAGGGGGCGACATTGAACGTACTGTACAAAACATAATAATGCTGGAAGAGATGATATGCGTGCCAATCGACTATCAGGATTTTATTACTGGCAGAGTGTTGGCATTATAGCAGGAATGCCGATCCCGGATTCCAAGGTTCCAAGGAGATCTTGGATTACGACAGAAACAGCGCTAGGATGATGATTACGATACCTCATACGGATATAGGAAAAGCGAGATATAATATCAGGCCTAATGGTTTAAGCGGCTGCCTCATCGCTGATATGACTGCCCAGGTTTGACGCAACGCGGTGCAAAACTTTGTGTGATCCACAAAATATTGTTTTGAGTTAAGTGTTCTTTGAGTTCGTTACGTTTATTTGTACAGTCCGCTGCAACAGAGGATTGGTTACCTGTTAGTGAAGTACGAAACAAAATTGACCAGTACCTTAGATGACAAATCTACTAAGGAACAATAATATCAAACTAAGGACCTATGCATTACACACACCTTTTTTACAGGTAGTAGAGCCTTGCTGATTTCAGCATGAATGGGCCGGCTCGACCGGGGAAGTACTACCCTCTCACAGAAAATCGACGTAAAGTAACAGTACCTAAACTGTTGCGTTTCGTTCGGTGAGTGAGAGTGCCGGAGGCCCTATCCCCTATTCCTTCTCCTTTATCCCACTCCTCATCCTATCCCTTTTCCCAATCCTAAGAGGCGGCAACGCACTTGTAACTACTGTGGTGTTGCTTGTGTCCAAGGGCGGTGGTATTGCTTACCATCAGGCAATCCGTCTGCTCGTTTGCCGCCAATTACTGTAAAAAAAAAAATTACGTGCCTAAAAAAATTAGATTGACAGAAGGAACAGACACTCAGATAGACGAACAAACTGATGGATAATAACTAGATACAATATATGCTAAATGCGTCCATTTTACGTTTAAAGATACAGTAGAAATTTGGATTCAACTAAAAATATCTACAAAAGGTACGTGAAATTCTTTCCCATTCTACCGGTAATGTCTTTACTCGCTTGGATGCGACACTATGTCGCTGTCCTTGTTTTTAAGGCGTCCATTTATCTCTTACCCTTGCTGTATCAATATCAAAAGCATTGATCTCTCCTATAGCATAGTAGAAACGTTAATAATCAGAAATGATTTTACGTAAATGTATAGACTGTACTAAGCTTGTTCACTGTCTAATGGATCAATTACCGTATACCATTATCGTAGTACATGAACGTGATATTAATAAGCGTTACGGGGTATTCCTAAGAAAATTAAAGCTGGTGAAGATTTGCCTGCGGCTTTGACGGCGTCTTATATTCATTAAAAATAAATAGTTACTTGGGACTTAAAAATAAATAGCTACCTATATTTGGGTCGGCTTTACAACTAGCTCCGTGCTTTGAAATTTCATCTAAATACAAACTGTTACAGCTGCTCTTATTTTCATTTTCCCTAGACGTGGTCGTTCTAGCTATACTTAAACCACGACTGATATAAATAATCGACATACCTAAACTTTGATTATACCGCTTCATTAATCAAATTTATGACGTGGGACCTAAATTTCATAAGATGAAATATGGGTGTAATATTACACCTCTGCCTACCTCTGCGGGGACACACGCGTGACGATATAGAAAAAAAATACAAATCTTTATCGAACACAATAAGATCGAATTTTGAACATCAGTGTACCACAAAAATATTCAAAAAATTTTGTGATACACTGATGTCCAAAATTCGATCTCCGACAGCTGCAAACGAATTAGAATCCGTTATGCCGTTCATTGTTTTTTCATTTAATGTTTGTTTGGTCATCCGTTACAGTGAAAGCATACAACTATTAACAAAAGAATCTATGCTACATCTTGGAACAATAGTGTGAGTCATAAGCGGTATTCAGTTTCGAACTAGATCTATGTCCATTGTTTTATGTTTGAAGAAAAATGTTTGGCGGTCATCAACGTCACGACGTCGACGTCACGAATTCTATGTTCATGAACAAGTTACAATAAATTCGACTAGTATTTTCAAATGTCTAATACAAGATAAGTATCAGATTTACTTTATGTCATCGATTTTAAACTTTCTCTATTGGTATACATCATACAATTTTATTAAATCGGGTCTTACTCGCGATATTTAATAAATTTAAGGTATAAATATTATTATTTACTTAACATATTATGTCGTTCGGATGAGTCCAACTTCAACTAAAAATGTTGTCATATATGTATACTAGTAAAGTGTTTGTCCATGGTAGAGCTAATGGTAAGAGCTTCTGACCAAATACGTGATAATTAGTGCCTGGTGAACCAGGACGCGACACATGTTGATGAAATCTTTAATTTATAGCACACATCTGTATTTTCCAATAGCGTGATTCTGGCTTTTCAATCGATCTTCGTCCGTGTGGTTTTATCACTTTCCAATAGATGTCACCAGTGTTATCATGACAAGCCGTAGTACGGTAGATGATACTCACTATACACACTGTCTCCGTTTTTCAATAATTTTAATATTTTTCTTTCGCTTGACTGGCCATCATCCATGCGCATCATTCTATTGTAAATCTACAGCTTATATCATAAATTCAAAGATTTTCTGAAAGGTAACTATGCTACAAGTAAAGCTATTCAAATCGCTGGTAGCCTATCTAAAAGATCTAGAACATATTCTTCCACACAAACAAATATTATACAACATGTAGTGTACGAGGATTATCTTCCAAACCCACACAACTAAAGTGCGATACATCCTCAAAATGAAATAGTTAAAAGATAAAATGACAAATATTCCATATAAAGAGACATTAGCTGGAGGCTAAGTGGACCCAAGACATTTATCAAAAGCAATGCCCCATATTATTCGGGGAAAGCAATACTTACGTAGCCGAAGATAGCAGTTATGTTAATATATTTTATAAGGAAGGATTCGATATAATTTATTTCGTTCCAGTTTTCAAGTATTTTGTTTGTATTTTGTAACAGTTTAAAGATTATTTGTGATCCACTGTACTTTTTTAATCATATTTTTTTTGTACTTTTGCTATAGTGTATTTTTGCGGGTAGCAGTTTGATGCGGACGGCTTAAGTTCTGTATATGGCTTAAGTTTGGTATGTGTGGAGAGCCTTGGGGTAGGCCCATGTCCTGCAGTGAACATCTCTTGTCTGAGATGATGACGCGTTTCAAATACTATTTTTTTTGTGTATTTTTATCACCTTAATTTGACTTAAATACTAAATAAATCTTTATATACGTATACGTCTTTAAAAGAACCTCGGCACGGCTACGCATACAATGAACTAGCCAGCAGTACGGTTAGGCGGCAAAATTATTATTTTTTTGCCTGCCATATGCAGGCTGGCGTTGAGGTGGATACCCGGTTATTGCAAGCGTGATACAATAATAATAGTAATATTAACTGGCAACACCTAGGAATCAACATGAACATATTTTCTTGCATATTTACATTTTATTTTCTATAACAGTTTTGCGGTACAATTTATATAAGTAATCAAACAAGAACAAGAAGATATAATATCAGATTATATACAGGCATAATTTATAAAAACCATAAAAGCAGAAAAGTATTTAGAAAAACCTAGCGAAGATGACACCTTGTGTCAAATTGAAAATATAAACAACAACAAATAATGATAATAATATCAAGAAAAATCTATGTTGACGAGAGCCAGAGCAGCAGTAGCACGCCTTAGACCCACGGACTCGTCGCTCAGCTCCGCCTCACAGCCGCCGGCACCAGCGCCAGCATCGCCGAGTGTTGAGGCGTCGAGCTCGTCGAGCGACGAGTATTTTTCCCCGCCGTCGTCGCCAACACCAGCACGTCGCCGGGGAAGAGGCCGGCCACCCTTACGCTTGGGACCCTGAGACCCACCGGTTTCGAACAGGGCCCCCGCTACCGGTGGTAATGTGCACCGCATGAGATGGACACAATCCATGAACGAAAATGTCATGCGGGCATATTTTGTGGCTACAGAAGGAGGTACCAACCTTACGGCGTACCGTGATCGCATGCTGCCTCTGTTTCAGGACTTGGAACCGGCTGTCAACGTTTCGGCACAGCGACTGTCGGATCAAGTGCGAGCCATCCAGCGCTGCCGCCTGCTTGATGACGACGCACTTGAGAGGCTACGCTCAGACTTGCCAGTTATCCCTGCCAACCAACCTCCTACACGCAATGTGGCTTCAGTGCCAAACATATTTTACAGGCAACAAGAAGGAGGTGAAGAGGTGGTAGACAGGGATACACAAGTAAGTACCCAGTGCATTGATAAGATAAGGAGTGCTTTGGAGTGTGCCATTGGGGAATATCGGTATGTTACATTGCAAGACAGACCTCGGCTGCCGCGTTTGCCCACGCGTAAAAAGAATATGGCGCTTGTGTGTGCCCTGGATTCACTATTGCCTATTTACTTAGACAATAGTGAAAAACTTAGCGATACACACTCAATTCTGTGCGGCTGTAGCGGCATGTCGAGTAGCTAATATTAAAATACAAAACAGTTTTGATATTGCTCCTCGAGATGCCGTCCCGGCTTGGCAGCGTAGAATTGAGCGGCGTATTGCTTAGACCAGGGCACTCATAGGTAAGCTAATCTGCTTCAGGTCGGGCAATACCCGCCCGAGAGTGATGCGTTTTGTGAACCGGGCGTTTTAGGGAACTGGACTCTGTCTTCAAGAACATGCGTCACGGGTCACAGAACGCATCGACCTCCTGAAGCAGAAAGTTTATGCGTGGGCAAATCGTATCAAACGATACAAGAAAATGGTAGCCCGATACTCCCAAAATCGCGCATTCCAAAGAGATGAGAAGTTGGTTTATAGAAATTGGGAGCGACCTGACCCACGTGTGGATGATGGACGTCGGCCAGATGATGCGAATACGATTGAATTTTGGCGCAGCATATGGTCGACTCCCATCAACCATACGGAAGATGATTGGATTAGGGATGTTAAACGATCATCTGAGGCAATACCTCACATGGAGCCCATAGCCATTGACCCCACAGATGTATATTGTGCAGTCCGTCAGTTAGCCAACTGGAAATCGGCAGGACCGGACGGACTGCACAATGTCTGGTTAAAATGGCTACGCAGTGCACATACTCGCTTGGCTTCTCAATTTCAGTCATCTCTGGATTCAGGATCACTGCCAATTTTTATGACAACTGGCGTAACTCATCTGCTCTTTAAGGCTGGTAGTACCACGGAGCCTACGAACTATAGGCCAATAACTTGCCTACCAACGCTGTATAAAGTTTTTACATCCATTTTGAGAACAAAATTGGAAGCACATATATTTAGAAATAACATCTTATCTGTATCTCAAAATGGATGTAGAAGCGGGGCCCGTGGTACTAAAGAGCTACTCCTAATCGACATGACCATAAGCCAACAGGTTCGCCGTAGTCGAAAGAATCTGGCGACATGCTGGATAGACTATAAGAAGGCCTATGACTCTGTGCCACATACGTGGCTCTTGAGGGTGCTGGAGCTGTACAAAGTTGATGCAACTCTATGCACCCTCTTGAAGGCATGTATGGGGCAGTGGAGTACGGTGCTTCGCTATCCAGGGTGTCGACAGCCTTGCGGGTATGGCGTACCTATAAGGATCAAGCGGGGTATTTTCCAAGGCGACAGTTTGAGTCCACTATGGTTTTGCCTAGCACTGAACCCACTGAGCACTTTGCTCGAAAGTTCAGGGCTAGGCTATAAATTGCAGAGTAGAGGTCAAGTTATTTCCCACCTCCTTTTCATGGATGACCTCAAAATATTTGCCTCCACTGACCCCCAATTAACTGAGTTACTAAAGATAACTGAAAGCTTTAGTAATTCAGTTAAGATGGGGTTCGGTGTGGATAAATGTGCGGTCATGCATGTAAGGCGAGGCAGGAGTGTGGAATCTGATGGTATAGAACTTTCAGATTTCACAAAACTTAGATCACTCTCTGCAACCGAAACCTATAAATATTTGGGTATGTCGCAGGCATTATGCATTGATGAGGCTGGCATGAAACAGTCGTTGCAGGCGCGTTTCTTTGGCCGCCTGAAGAAAGTTTTAAAAAGCTTTCTTTCGGGCGGAAATAAGGTGCGTGCCTGTAACGGTTGGGCCATGCCGGTCTTAATGTACTCCTTTGGCATACTCAGATGGACTCAGACGGAATTGGACGCCTTGGATAGGAAAGTTCGTTGTCTACTCAACACATACCGGATGCATCACCCGCGTTCGTCAGTGATGAGGTTGTACATCCCGCGGAAGTGTGGGGGTCGGGGCTTCTTAAGTGCCAAGACCCTCCGTAATCGCGAGGTGTGCAATCTCAGAGAATACTTTCTCCACACTGCCGCGGGTGTGCACCAACAACAACGGACAACGGACTTACCCCGCTGGGTCTGGCCAAAGAGAACTGGCGCAAACCTGCCGTACTTGGTATAGACGAGCGCAAGGAGGTATGGAAGGGCAAAGAGCTGCATGGACGATTTTACCGGGCCTTGCATGGGCCCGATGTAGATTTTCCAGCTTCAGTGTCCTGGCTACGTTTTGGCGATCTTTTCGCCGAAACAGAAGGTTTTGTATTTGCAATTATGGACAAAGTTGTCATGACGAACAACTACCGGAAATATATTCTGAGGGATGGGACGGTTGACATATGGCGGGCATGTCACCAGCCTGGTGAATCGCTCAGACATATAGTATCCGGCTGTTCTCGTCTTGCCAACGGCGAATACTTGCATAGACATAACCAAGTAGTCCACCAGCAACTTGCCTTAAAGTACCAACTTGTCGACTCCGAAGTACCGTATTACAGGTATGTGCCCGACCCAGTTCTTGAAAATGGTCGTGCTACTCTGTACTGGGATCGGTCTATCATTACTGACAGAACTATTGCGGCTAACAAGCCGGACATAGTGGTGATAGACCGATTAGAGCGCCTTGCAATGATCATCGACGTCACCATACCCCATGACGAGAATCTCGTGAAAGCCGAAAAAGATAAAGAAATTAGGTATTTGGACCTGGCTCACGAGATTGTCGACATGTGGGATGTTGACTCGGCGATCATTGTGCCGATAGTCGTGACCGTAAATGGTCTTATTGCCAAGAGCCTCGACCACCACCTCAAGAGGCTCTCGTTAGACGGCTGGATCAAGTCCTCTATACAGAAGGCAGTATTGCTGGACACGACATGCATCGTTCGGAGGTTCCTCTCTCTGGAGCCCTAACCACCGGTAGCTTGGCCCCTGTGCCCGATGCCGGTGGGTCTCCGTCTCTCCGTGGTCCTATTTTATATGGTTAAATTTATATTTTTGTGAAGTGATTTAATGGTATAAAATTAGATTAATGAGAATGTGTATAAATAAAGAGGCGTAATAATAATATATTTAATAATAATAATATATTTATTTTGCTTGAAATGCGGTACACAAGGTGTTACATTTAAAAAGTACAGGACATATTTCACCAACAATACTGGTATGCAAATTTGAAATTATTATGTCAAATAAAATTAAATGTCAAATTAAAATAGAAAACAAAAAATACAAAGTTGAAATTATTATGTCAAATGAAATTCAATGTCAAATAAAAAAAAAGAATGCTACATTTTATAAAAACGTCGACAAGAACCATGGTATAAGAAGTCCTTAACTGAATAGAAACTCTTCTGAATCAGCCACTCCTGCAATGTCCTACAGAATTTATTATATGGCAAATCCACCGTCTCCTTTGGCAATGAATTACAACATATTATGTCTGCATTTTAGTTTTCTTTGCTTATGCTTTTAACTATTGAGTACGCAATTTTCGCATTATGTTTGCACCAGACTTTGCCTACGGCTCCGCCAGCGAGAATCATATACACAAACTTACTTCAGGAATCACACTATTGGCAAAAATTTTACAAAAATCTGTTCGGTGGTTTTTGAATTTATCGATTTCATAGCAAGTAAAATATCAAGTAAGTAGAATCGACGGGGACTTCATTTTCTAATATGCATGAATAATTAGATACATAGATTTATTGTGTCTTACTTTTATGAATAAAAGTATATTTATGACCTTTCTTATTTCTTTCTTAACGACGTGTGGACAAGGGCCCTTACTGAGCGAACATTCATCAAACTTCGCACTCTAATACATATACACGGTTTAAACTCTATACTGAATTAAATGTATTCTTACTACCCGTTGCCATTTTAGGACCTTGGCAATAGCATCATGTATCACACTTAATACTGAACTGAAAATACTATCCTGATTAACATGTCATTTCAGACCCCAAACTACGGCACCTAGAAACATGCTTGAACTGTAGGATCATTTTATGAGGTTGGCAGTTGGGCACCCACTAGGGAAGGGTTTTAATATGCCACCCCTAAGAACGACTCCACATTGAGCGTGCGCATTCCTCCAGCGTGCCCTAAAGGTCAGAGGTTTAAAATTTTCGTCGTTAATACGTTGATTTTGAAGCTAGCGCAATGTAAATACAGATAAATTTTTGAAATTTTCATAAATTTACTTTATATTTTTAAACTTATTACTAATTATAAATGGCAATACTCTCTTTTCGATCTAAACTACCCACACTAAAGTTATAAAATATAAGGGTTAAATAAAACTCGAAAGCGTCTCGCATACGTCCATTGGTATTCTATATTCTATAAAGTATCAAATAGCATGAGTGTTGTTTACTCTGAATTCGAGGCAATGGTTTGTGCAAACGATCTCTCTGATCAATCCGAGTCCACGCTCTAAGCAAAAACAAATATTTTAAACCCAATAGGCGAAGGCAGCCCGGTATTTGGTGTATCATATAAATATTTGTATTGATAGGTGCTTAGGTGAATGAAAGTCTGAAGTAATATAGAAAGTAATTAAGAATAAGCAAATTAAATTATTCTTTAAATCAACTGTCGATTTCAACAATGTTATTTTTTTGACCAAATATTTATCTTGCTTTTTCGTTATTGCCCAATGTTTGAATAGTTATTAATACCTACTCACGAATGTACGAAGAATGTATTAAAAATACTTAGAATTTTGTACAATAAAGTATAACATTCTAAGTATTATTAATAAAATCTACTTCTACGAGTATTACTTTTTTGTACATAATATTCGTAAAATATCACACAAAAACTTCTAAGCAGATTTTGATGAAACTACAGTAGCTATACAATATCATAATGACTCATGAGATACCTGAAGTCCCTATAAGGACGACCGCCCGTGCGAAGCCGAGGACAGTAGTGAATCATCCTGCTTTCTGCACTTCAAAAGAATATTATTTAAAACTTAGTTTTAAATAATATTCTTTTGAAGTTAATGACCAGGCAAGTTTAAATTAATGTATTCCTGCACTCCGTCTATAATAAAATACTTAAACTTTCATTCTGCGAAATTATCTTTCTGTCTTGTAAAACAGTTTTCGCTCCGATTTAATATACATATAATTGAAAAGTGAGCATGGACTAATGGGTAATTCATCAAGACTTTCTTTGAAAGTCAAAATAAATCACATTATCTTATAAACTAAAGAGTCGATGGTTGAAGTATTAAGTCATGAAATTAAAATTAATTAAACTATTGCTAAATTGAAGTAAGTACTTTAAATTTTACAGTCTTTCCATTATCTTAAACTAGAGGACGCCAGCAGCTCCGCCTGCATTTTTTTTTAATTTACCCGTTTTGGCCGATCCCGTGGGAATTTCGGGAAATCCCTTCTTAGTGCACCCCTACGGTCCCCAAGGAACATACATGCCAAATTTCAGCTTCCTGCGCCTAATAGTTTCGGCTGTAGCGTGTCTGTCAGTCAGTCAGTAACGCAAGGATTTTATATATTAAGATTATGGGAGATACTATCTACTCGTAGTATATTTTAAATAGTTTTTAGTATCTTCATCATCTATGTTAGGGGTTGGGGTAACACAAATCTCCTTTATTGCGCGGATACTTCTATAATTGTCGTTTTAACTGTTTAAGAAATATAACTGCAAAAAGTATTTACACATACAAACTACTTAGTACTAAGACTTAGTAGTACCTCTTTGGTAGTACTTAAAATGTTATCCGGTATCTGTGTCGTTTTGCTAGAGTGGCCAACAGAGAGGTTGGACTATAAGGTTATATTTATTTGGTGGCCAATATGGCAATTGTGATTTGTCTGTCAGAACCATTAGAATTTAACAAAATACTCGACAATCCGAATTTTGAAATTTTGTTTCGATGTATTCCTTGACAAAATTATTAATATAAGATTTGACACTGCTATAGCAGCGCAGTCTGTCGGTTCCAATGTGAAACATTCCAAAATACCCAACTACTTACAAATTAAAAATTAAGTAAAAAAAAACATTTTCCAGTGGACTAAATTGTGAATCTAAGCCATTCTCAAGTCCCCTTGAACATACACAAAAAATTTCATCAAGATCGGTTCAGTCGTTTAGGAGGAGTTCAGTGACATACATCTTACCATCTTCAGTGACTTATATCTTAATATATATATTTCTTGTGTGCTTAACAAGAAATATATATATTAAGATACAGATATACTGTTTATTATGGTTGAGTAAATCTAATTATGCTGTGTAAATCTATGTAAATCTAATTATCATATACTATAGTATATGATCATATTAACGTAAATGCTAAGTTTTAAAGCAGCTGCGAATAATAATTTATGGCAAGCAGTGATAGCTGAGTGGAGAGACCGAAGCAGCGATAGCTGAGTGGAGAGACCGACAGACTGCTACGCAGAGGGTCTCGGGCTCGAATCCATGGCACGCACCAATGACTTGTCGTAGTAATTTTTTTTTATAGTCTCACGCCTGTATCCCCGAAATGGTAGGCAGAGGTGTAATATTACACCCACATTTTGCCATGAATTTTTTAGGTCCCACGTAATAGGAGGCGAGCCTATTGCCGTACCGGGCACATTACCAGACCATTTCGTAGTTAAGTGCGTAATAAATTGTTAATTATCGCTTGCTAATCTGAAACCTGCATGTCTGAGAGTTCTATAGTCCATAATGTTCTCGAAAGACATGTGAAGTCTGCCAACCCGCACCTGGCCAGCGTGGTGGACTATGGCCTTACCCTTCTCATACTGAGAATAGGCCCGTGCCCAGCAGTTGGACAGTAAAGGCCTGATGATGATGAAGTTTTAAAGCGAATAGAAATAGTACATGTCACTTTCTGTCTCCATCACTACACGAAATACGCCACCTCACAAAACGATCTGTCTTACAAGTCGACATTTCACTTCCCTAACCTATCTTTTCTTTTTCTTCAAAGAAATTATTGACTTCTCGACTTTGTAGAGGTTGCGTCGGCCACTTAATAATACTTTGATCTTATTTATTTTCCAAGTCCCGGGGTCGCAAGGACTTCTAATATAAAATGTTGGAAACTTTCTTTCCCGTTCTATTAGGAACAGTTGAAAACGATTTCTGCGCAGCCTTCTGTAAGTTTTTGGAACTAATATTATATTGTGTCTCTCTGTAGTCGTTTTGGGAAAGTTTCAATGCGGTTTGCGGGTGGTGTAATAATATATTCATTGTATGTAGAGGACTGTGTCTTTATAGAGTAAGTTACTTTTTATTGCTATTGTGCTATTTAGGTGGTTTTCATACATATAGTCGGTCGGATTATAAGTTAACACAACAGAAAACTTTGTAACTCTAAAAGCATCAAAAAGTAACGTGTGTCGTCAACTTATTTTAAAACAGTAGACAACTCACGTTACTTACCACTGACTACAATTAAATAACCAACTTATTTTATATTGAAAAGTTTTCATATTTTTTTACGTTAATATGTGATTAACAAACAATTTCTCTAATCAATTCATTGCTAGATATAAAAAAATAAGTAAAATATATAAATATATCTTAACGACCTCATAAACTACGAGTATCTCCACAACACCCTCAATTTTTAAAGCTCACCAAAAACATCAAAATCACCCGTCAAATCAACGTTAATATACCAAAAGTGATGAGTGCAGAGATCACACGAAACTCCGTCCTCAAGGGTTGCTACCCTTCCACCATTATTCATCAGAATAAATGAACTATCAGGGGTCTATTCAGTCCGGCCGTGCATTACCGGACAACTTTAGGGTGGACGACGGACGATAAGCGACAGATGAAGCGATATACATTGCAAGTAACACCATATTGAGACTGTCACAATATTTTATTTTTGTGTGGCCAGCTCTGTTGATTGAGTTTTTAGACGGACTGACAGCTACTTTTTTAATTCTGCTAAAGAAGAATACTTATTTAGGAGACCAGTAAGAAAGAAAGTGTGGTCAGTCATCTTTCGTATAAAATATACGTTAAAATAGGGGAATACGGTATCGAAAAATTATAAGAGCTGTTTGAGATTTAACCTGCGTTTTATAGTTCAGGCCGGAAACTGTTGGACCTTACCTAGTACGTATATAATTAGTGAGACTTATAATACACAGAAACTCAAAAGACGCGACGGGATATAATATTTAATTATCATCGCCATAGGCAACTATTAAAGACGATTCATGGCGTGTAATGTTCTGCGAAATAATTAAGTAGTGATGGTCGATTATTTTTATAATATTTTGGATTTCTTTTTTAACTCTTGCTATATAAAATTTCTCGCTTAACAATGTGCCCGGTAGATAGCAATCGGCCCGCCCCCTATCACATTGGGACCGAAACATAGCTAGCGAAGTGTGGGTGTGTAATACACCTCTGCCTACCCCTTCGGGGATAAAAGCGTGAAGTTATGTTGTGTTCTTTTTGTAGGCTTGTATCCCTGAAGGGGTAGGCAGAGGTGGAATACACCCACATTTCGCCATGTTATGAATGTATAGGTCTCACGTAATAGGTAGGGGGCGAGTATATTGCCGTTACCGGGCACTTTGCCAGATTCCGTCTTACTACAGAGAATAAAAAAATCTCTATAACACTTTTGCCCGATCCGGGAATCAAACACGGGACCTCCCGGTTAGCAGACTCGTACGCTACCCACTATACCACGGAGACAATTAAATTTTGATAGTAATAATGCCCGAAGAACATTGATAAATATATAATAACCATAGAAACGGTCGGCGTCTCAAAACCGTCCGGAGAAAATAGACGTAAAATGCACTTATTTTCAAAAAGTACTGTATGGTTCGTCGCGCGGTGCAGGCGTTAAATACCAAAATGATAGGACGTAAATACAACCTTAAGACAAGTATGTATGGTTGAATTTACTAAACAATATAATCATTATTATAACTTTAACCAGTTTTACATACCGTGGACGGTTTTGAATGTCACTTTAGTTGGAGAATGTGTATCTATGGTTATTATATCAATGCCAATAAGTGAAGATCGTTTGCTCGTTCTTTGTCTCATCGCCCGTCGCCTGTAGCTACGCCTAAAAGTCGTGTTCAAGCCATTATCCGCGCCAAGCAACCTCGCTTACAAAGAGGAGTATTTTAAATGGATTCTTTTTTTTCTCAAGACCCCTATGAATAAGTAAGAAGAAGGCTGGTTGTGGGAATACATTGATTAAGGATGCGGGTTCGAGGTGGAATTTTGTAGGTCCAGAATGGATATTTGGAGGGTAAGTTATATTTGATTAATGCATGGACAACATTGATTTTCATGAATGGTGCTTTATTAAGTGTAAATATAATTATAGTTTTTTTTAAATTAAATATTATTTAGTAGCATTCTGATAAAACTATTTTATCCCAATTACCTATTGCTTTTCATATAGCGTAGATTCCTGAGTTCAGCAAAGAAACAGTTAAAAATACGACTAATAATGATATTTCAAATATTCCGGTTTAATCATTTTGAAATTCGCCTCTTCACTTCTTTGCTTTTAATCCTTCGGCTCAGTTTAATAACCAACCACAAATTCAAATTCAAATTCAAATTCAAAATCCTTTATTCATTTGGGTCACAATGTGACGCTTATGAACGTCAAAATAATAAATTTATAAAATAATTACTTATACTCAAATTTAAAACATTATTACTGTATGCTTCTACATTTACATTTACTGCCACGTTCGCAAAGCAATAGGTAGAACCATGAGAAAGAACGGGCAATAAAACTCACGGTCACTCTTTTTCAAAGCCAGGTTTTGCATTATACACAATTTACATTTTGTAAGGTGCTGCAACTGTTACACCTTCTATATCACTTGTATGTATATATTTACTGTACATCATAATACTCAAGCATAATACTTTTGGTTAGCCTCAGAATAGACATGGTGAAACAGGAGCATCCACTTACATTATATATACCTAATAATGCAGGCAATCCGCGAAAGTGATCAGAACCATGATGGAAATGATGCAGTTAAATATTAAAATCTAATACCAGCCCGCAAGACCGTCATCGACCAGTCATCGCAAGTAGCACCCGTTCACGAGTATGACGCATGTGCCAGCCATCATCCCTCTCGCCATATTAGAGGGACAGGGATGACCCGACACACGACGCCACCACAAGAAATGACATTTTAGTGAGCATGACGACAACGGTATACGAACCAGCAGTAAGAAACAATCTGTTGGTATACTGACCATGACCGCCAATTACCTCCATTTTCCAGATCGTTATTATTAACATAAGTTAGTGGAACACGTGAAGGAATGCAAATGTAGAAAGAATTTTGTGAAGGTGACAAGTGAACAATGATATGATCAGAGATAAATAATGTTAAACTACATTCAACAAATCATAAAAATATCCAAATCCTGCAAAAAAAATCATGTGTTCACGAGGCACCTCCACTTAACATGTAAATAAAATAATCGTGAGTTAAACAAGCCTAAGCCTATCCCCACGGTGTCTTATCATTTAAAAATTCCTTAATAGTGTAATAACCCCTTTGTAAAAGAAAGTTCCTAATTGTCCGTTTGTATTTGTGCATGGGTAAATTCATTATTTCAAGAGGCAATTTGTTGAAAAATCGTATACCAATCCCCGCAAATGAGTTCTGAACTTTATGTAGACGGTAGTTAGTTCCCACCAGTTTATGTTTATTCCTTGTGTTCACGTTGTGCAAATCACTATTTTTGCGGTATAGAATTAAGTTTTTCTTAATGTACATTAAGTTAGCATATATATATTGCGATGCAACTGTCAATATGTCTACTTCTTTAAATTTATCACGTAAAGAATCTCTAGCACCTAACTTATAAATTGCACGTATGGCCCTTTTTTGAATGACAAAAATAGTCTGTATATCAGCAGCTGTACCCCATAACATTATTCCGTAAGACATTACGCTGTGAAAATAACTAAAGTAAACTAGTCTAGCAGTATCTATATCTGTGAATTCCCTAACTTTTCTAACTGCAAACGCTGCAGAACTAAGTTTTACTGCGAGACAGGATATTTGGGCGCCCCACTGAAGCTTACAATCTAAAGTTACACCTAAGAATACGGTTGATTCGACTAGTTGAATTGTTTCCTTATTTAAAATTATATTAGTAGGAACACTTTTGACATTAGGCAAAGAGAATTTAACACATTTGGTTTTGCTTGAGTTGAGTACCAAATTATTTGTCGAAAACCAATCTAATACTTGTGCAAGAGTGTTATTGACGGTATCAAAGTTACTTAAATTACGATCAACTTTAAAAATTAGTGACGTATCGTCGGCAAACAAAACAATATCACATAAATTTTGTACAAAGAACGGCAAATCATTAATATATATTAAAAAAAGAAATGGACCGAGAATAGAGCCCTGTGGAACGCCCATTCCTACTGGCAAACCTAGAGACCTACTCCCATTAACATCTACATACTGAATTCTATCATTAAGGTAGCTGGCAACAAGATTGAGTGCGGTATCTCTAATACCATAAAGTTTCAATTTAAGTAAAAGCGTATTATGTTCCACACAGTCAAAGGCCTTTGATAGGTCACAAAAAACACCAATGGCATCCTTCGAGTTTTCCCAAGCATTAAAAATATGCTTTAACAAAGTTACACCGGCATCAACGGTGGAGCGACCCTTAGTAAAGCCATACTGTTCACTGTGAAATAAGTTATTTGTGTGAAAGTGGCTCTCTAGTTGATGCAAAATAATCTTTTCAAAAATTTTACTAATAGCAGGCAAGATAGAAATTGGCCGAAAATTACTAGGGTCGCTCTTTGATCCCTTTTTGAATAATGGTATTACTTTACTGTGTTTCATTAGATCAGGAAATACTCCTGTATCTACGCATCTGTTGAATATTGCAGCTAAATATGGAGCTAAGCTAGAAATAATTTGTCGCACAAGTTTAACAGAAATGCCCCATAAGTCAACAGATTTTTTATTATTGAGCGTCTTGAATACCTTCAGTATGTCATTGGTGTCAATATATTTAAAATTAAAAAGCACATCACACTCATTCACATTGCCCCTAACCAACATTTCTGCTTTGTTTGGACATGAATCTAGACAGCTGGTTGTGTTCACTGGTATGTTTATGAAGAAATTGTTAAATGTCTGAGCAACATCAGTTTTCCTAGTAATAATTTCACCATTAAATTTTAATTCATAATTGTTATCTACCAATTTAGCTCGACCAGTCTCATTGTTAATAATGCTCCAAGTAGTTTTAATTTTGTTCTTGGATTCTTTGATTTTATTGCTTAAATATAAGGATTTGGCTAAAGCACATGTCCTCTTAAAAACCTTTGAATAATTTCTAACATATTGAATAAATTCAGGATTAAAATTGTATTTCTTCATACCATATAGATCATACAACCTAGCTCTACTTTTGTATATACCTACTGTTGCCCAATCACAAAAATTTACTTTAATGCTCCTTGCAAACGTCTTCAGTTTAAAAATTTTATTGTACTCATCATTAACAATTTTAAATAAGCATTTATATAATTCATCAGGATCATCAACGGTTAAGTCAATACTGGCGATCTTGGCAGCAACATCATTACTAAAGTGTTTTAGGCGAGCAGAGGTCATTGGCCTACATGTAATTTCTTGTGCTTTAGGGGTTGTATTAGTTGGAATTACAACCTTTTGCCCGCAGTGATCCGATGTCAAGTCAGTTAAAACAGCCTTACTTAAATAAAGACAATTGCAAAAAACATTATCTAAGCATGTAGACGAATGTGAGGTTATTCTAGTTGGTTCAGAGAACAAAACATTTAAATTAAATGACCTAAATAAGCTAACTAACCTAGTACAAATTGGTGATTTTTCTAACAAATTGACATTAAAATCGCCGCATACGATTATAGACTTCCTACTAGAAATTATGTGTTTTAAGACATCCTCAATAATGCTTTCAAACTGAGTAAAGTCGCTTTGTGGTGGTCGATACACACACACTATAATATGTTGTTCAAGCTCAACACAAGAAATCTCAGCAGTGCGCTCGATAGAAAGTTTAGCTATATCCTTACGTTCTTTACATTTCAAACTATTACATACATATATTAGAGAGCCACCACGAATAGCCTTCTTTCTTACGAATGCACTTATAACTGAGTAATGTTGATTGTTAAATATTAATTGGTCACCTCGCAACCAATGTTCTGTAATACATAAGATATCAATCTTATGTTTATTTAAAAATAAATCAATTTCTAATTCTTTGCCAGATAGGCCTTGTATGTTTTGATGAACTAAGTTTAAAACACATGAAAGCCTATCTGTTGTCTCATCTAATAGTTTAAACTAATAGATGTGTCAATACTACTATTGGTATAACTATTATCTACCAAATTCTTAAGTACTCTAGTAGTACTCCTGTCAGTATATAAATTAAATGCTAATAATTTAGCAAGTTGTCGCCTATGTACATAAGAAAGATACATAGTATCTTTTGTTAAAAAGAAATTACTAATAAAAATATTAGTGTCAAAAAATAAAATCCTGTCACTATGACATGTCCTATTGTACAATAATAGATTTAATTTGCCTATCTGCCTGTTTTGGTCATCTGTGAGAGCATATGAATAAGGCAATGCACAAATAATAAAGCTACATCCTATTTTTGTGCTAACATCTATCATTAAGTCTGTTAATTCTATGAGACTGTTTTTGGAGACTAATGAGCTGTCACCATACAATATGATGACAGTGGTTTGTGCATTCAAGTCAGCATTCTTAATCTTATCAACTAGGGTACAAGACTGAGCTCCAGGTGAACAAAAGTTCTGTACTGGTTGCTCAGTGTAACAATCAATTAAGCTCCCTAAACCCACTCCCAGTTGGTCTGAAAAAATTATTACATTCTTACTGTCAGTCTTTACTGGATGCAGTTTGTTTTGTGTATTATACTGACATCCATGTACATTCAATTCTATTGATTCAGCAGGTGTAGTCGCACACTTAGTTGTACAACTGGAACAGTAATTATTAGAGTTGGATAATGAGATAAGTTGTTTTAAATTTTCTCGACCAACTCTTGAAATTTCTTCATATTTTAAGATGTATTCATGAGTCTCATTCTGGTGTTCCATTATAGTTCTAGTGAGTTGAGCTTGTAGATTTGATATTTGTGCTTGCAACTCACTTGTGTGTTGTTCATATAACAACCTACCAGAAACTAATTCTTCATTTGTTTCCTCAAGCTTTAATAAAAGAGACTCACACTCTTTATTTAATTTACAGTTATCTTGTGCATACTGACTCAATTTGGTAGACCACTTAGGACTAGATCTAAGTTTCTTAATTAATTTATTTAATTTAAACAATTTTCTAAATTTATTCTTACTAAGGCATTTTTTGAAACAGTTACATTTAAGAGCTTTTAGCACATTAATTTTGTCACCCAGGAGCTCAGAGAATAAGTTGTGAGTAGCAGTACTGTTAAAGGCCGCAATTGTGTCTTCTAGAGTTGAAATTCTGCCATAAGCCTCATTGAGACTTGCTTCTAACTCCGCATTGCGGCTAAGTTGTCTGGAGTAAATTTCGTCGCAGCTGCTGAAACACCTTACTTCTTCTCGTAGTCTGTCCCGTTGATCCAAGACATCCATATGCTCTATATGCAGCTCCGTGAGTTGTGTCTTCAGCTCAGATATACGGTCATTTACAATTTTAATTTCTTCTTCACAGTCAACGCGTTCCCTTAATAATTGACTGTTGTCGTCCTTGTATTTCTTTAACTCGAGCAGAGTTATTCTTAATTTATTTTCCACCTCCTTGGCCGTTGCCTTCCGAGTCATCATATGGGTAGACATTGCCAAGGATTACAAATTACCTAAAAAAATAAGAAAACAGCTGAGCAAAGTCAAAGAAGAGAAGAGATGTGATGGGGCTTGAGTATTATTGTATAGACAGAATAAATAAGAAAATTTACAAAAGAAAAGGGGGGTATATGAATAAAAAATATATTAAATTAATGAATTGTAGAAACTAAGAAATTGAGAACAATTTAGGTAATTTGAATACTTTAGAGTAATTATCTAATACTTTTACAAGGTTTCTATTGAAATATCTCAGCTGATGAACTTAATCAACTTATTAATAAAATGTAAGTAGGTATACAAGTTACAGGTTTAAACCAATAATAGCTAATACAGAAAAGTACACAAATATTTGAATTACAGACAAGAATAAACAGTGTAGTAATTGTGAAGTGTATCTGTAGATTGTGTTTGTCTGGGGCTGTTGTTTAGTCCTCGATTTTGCTTCCACATATAGTCAAGCAAAAGGAGACAGAACTGAGCCAGATGTGTGTTGGACGTAGCTCACACGGGGGTGAGCCGAGTAATTCGGTGTTGTGGAGTGTTGAGTAAGTTTTAATATGTATTATACTCCCCGGGTTTAAGTCGTAGCAGATGTAAATTCAAATCCGTCCGTTGACACCAAGTCTCCGTTCTGTTCGCTCGAACTTTGGCCGTGTAGATATTATACTTTTTACAAACACAATTTTAACAATAACTTCTTGTCACTATTTTATCAATATATACTAACTTATATGATAAATAATCAATTAACTCGAGCAGAGTTATTCTTAACTTATTTTCCACCTCCTTGGCCGTTGCCTTCCGAGTCATCATATGGGTAGACATTGCCAAGGATTACAAATTACCTAAAAAAATAAGAAAACAGCTGAGCAAAGTCAAAGAAGAGAAGAGATGTGATGGGGCTTGAGTATTATTGTATAGACAGAATAAATAAGAAAATTTACAAAAGAAAAGGGGGGTATATGAATAAAAAATATATTAAATTAATGAATTGTAGAAACTAAGAAATTGAGAACAATTTAGGTAATTTGAATACTTTAGAGTAATTATCTAATACTTTTACAAGGTTTCTATTGAAATATCTCAGCTGATGAACTTAATCAACTTATTAATAAAATGTAAGTAGGTATACAAGTTACAGGTTTAAACCAATAATAGCTAATACAGAAAAGTACACAAATATTTGAATTACAGACAAGAATAAACAGTGTAGTAATTGTGAAGTGTATCTGTAGATTGTGTTTGTCTGGGGCTGTTGTTTAGTCCTCGATTTTGCTTCCACATATAGTCAAGCAAAAGGAGACAGAACTGAGCCAGATGTGTGTTGGACGTAGCTCACACGGGGGTGAGCCGAGTAATTCGGTGTTGTGGAGTGTTGAGTAAGTTTTAATATGTATTATACTCCCCGGGTTTAAGTCGTAGCAGATGTAAATTCAAATCCGTCCGTTGACACCAAGTCTCCGTTCTGTTCGCTCGAACTTTGGCCGTGTAGATATTATACTTTTTACAAACACAATTTTAACAATAACTTCTTGTCACTATTTTATCAATATATACTAACTTATATGATAAATAATCAATTAAAATTATATTAAAACTTTTTTAATTACGGAGCTAAAATTATTGACGTCTGGCGGTTACAGTTGCCAGAGCAAAAAAAACGCTTACTTTGGTACTTAGCAATCAATGAAATACACATTAAATTTTAATGAGAACGCTTAGTCTCTAACTACCTGAAGATTCTTGAGCCGTAGTTATTTGACTATTAAAACTGTCAAACTAGGAGAAGACTTTCTCAGACTTGTTAATTGGTTATCGCTTGAGGCTCGTTTAACTTGTATTAAAGTTTAATAATAATTTATACGATTAAAATCAGATGGGTTGCAAAGATTGGCATTTTTTAAATAATATTTAAACATGTTTGTTTACGAGTGAAGAAAGAATGACGCACCAAATATATGAGGCAAACGTGTATGGGCAAGCCGGTCGCGACAGACATCGTAAGACATTTGTCGACCAAATTAGTGACGTTCTCAAAAACGGAAAGATCCGAAGCACCCAGAACCGGCGAGCATGTATGAAAAGAGTAATTAATGTAGAGGAAGCGCGTGAGGTTTGTAAGGATAGAATCAAGTGGCGTTCCATTGTCTCTGCCTACCCCGACGGGAAAAAGGCGTGAATATATCTATGTATGTTTGTCTACGTCAAAAAATCAAAGCGAGTAAGAGGATTTCATATTTTTTATAAACGTTTATTTATAACACAAATGCCATGAATAGTTTATTGCGTTTGTAGTTCCTAAGGCGTAGTGGCTTAAGCATCCGCCTCGCCTTGACACCACGCCGAGTGTTGTAGGTTCGATCACCACACGAGACAACACTATGTGTGATTCATAAGTTGTTGTTTCGAGTCTGTATGTACTTTGTGTCCGTTGGTAGTACGTTTGATAAGCCCCCGCGACTCAGAATTTATTCCTAGTGAGTGAACAGTCTTTATCTTGTTTCGCAGCAACAGATTTTATATAACTAAAATATCTCGTCACAAGTGTGTACCTATACTAAGGAATGTAGCAATACATTTGTTTTGCGACGCGACGGATTTGATCCATAGAAAAGTTAAGAGACTGCTACGTTCGATTCCCGCTCAAGTCAAACAAGTGTGTGTATCTTTATAATTATAATATGTACATACATACATATACGGACGCCTTTTGCCCGTCAGGGTAGGCAGAGACAACAAAACGCCACTTCCTTCTAGCCTTACAAAGCACACGCGCTTCCTGTACATTCATTACTCTTTTCATACATGCTCGCCGATTTCGGGTACTTCAGACCTTGCCCTTTTTTAGGATATCCCCGATTTGGTCGAGGAATGTCCGACGAGGTCGCTCACGACCCACTTGCCCTTTAAAATATGTATGTTTGACTATTACCTGGTACCCATAGTACAAGATCTGCTTAGATTGGGACTAGATGGTGTTGTGTGTATGTGATAGAATATTGTATTATTTTCTTCTGCAGTCTAATAAGTCACCAATAAAAATAAAAATACAGCCTGGAATGACTTTGACAAAAATCAATAGCACAATACCGTTTGAATTCCGTTTTTTTGTGGAAGCATAGACAGGAATGTTCGATGGAATTGCTCGCATTAATCCTTATTGGATAACCATATAAACGGTGGACACCATTGTTTTTTATTGACTTTCCACTCTTACGCATAAATACAATATAAGGCGATGAGCGAGACCATTACGCTGTAATGGACGAAAGTCAAAGCTGAATAGTAATCATCATCATTTATCATATGTATAAAAAAATACTTATCCTATTAAACGACTAATATGGATAGTTGGTGACTTTTTAAGAAAAGAAGTGATTTTTTAATATGCCATTTACGGAATAAAATAAAGCTTTAAACTTTAAGGCAGGTGAAGCTGTATAAGACTGCTAGTTCATCATCCTCATCCTCCTAGTGTTATCCCAGCTTCAATCTGGGGTCCACTTACTAGTCTAACCGGATTTGGCTGAATATTAGCTTTTCCACGGAGTGACTGCCTGTCTGACTACTGCAACCCAAAGGGATAGCGATATTCCATGGTTTAGACTAGTGTCAGTTTATTTAGAAGGTACTGACGCCCTATAACGACTGTCAAAGATCTTCATGACAACCGGGACCGACGGCGGCACGGGACCAGCGATAATTAACAATTCAATACGCACATAACTCCAAAAAGTCAGTGGTGCGCGCCGTGGATTCGAACCCGATACCCTCTGCATGGCAGTCTGTTGGTATCTCCACTAGGCTATCGCTGCCTACTGACTGCTAGTTATTGGATTATAAAACACGTGATGAATCGGTCCTATGACTTACACGTAGAACACGGTTAAGAACTGCTAATCAATATTTTACAATGTCTGTGATAGTCTCCCAATCTTAAAACCTAATTTTTCACTATAATGTTATCGTAATCAGATCACCAGTTTCGTCAAAAAGCAGCACAATCCATCATGTTTTTAAATATTTTCATGTATAGTAAAGATTAATATCAGCGGTTTACAAAAATATAGCTTATCCAATCATGCATTATAATATTTTTATGGAAAGATTATCATTAAAAAAAAGGATCACTAGATTTTGTGCAGATTAAAGTTTATCTGTTCGATTAAAACAGGTGAGACATTGACAAAGCTTTCCTGAATGATTCGGTCGAGTGGCCGCGCTTAATTTCAATCAAGCCTCCCATTTAAGCCTATATAAGGGCTGAAACGAACTATGCTGACTGTATGTACCTTTCAAAAGTCTAAATTCAAACATTATGTACCGTTTTGAATCAAAAGTCAGGGTCAAAAGGCTTACAAATGTGAATTCTAAGTCCACAGTTGCTGGTTTAATTTTAATTATACGAATTGCATCATGGTTCAGGTCTCAACAACGTTA
Source organism: Euclidia mi (assembly GCA_944739405.2). Lineage (NCBI taxonomy): Eukaryota > Metazoa > Arthropoda > Insecta > Lepidoptera > Erebidae > Euclidia > Euclidia mi. Next base: position 9,083,106 of record OX123206.2, on the reverse strand, counting down.
CCAACACGGCTAAAAAGTGTATGTATAATTATGCAATGTCGGTATGGAATATAAAAAATATCGTGCCGAGCCTGTGTGTTCTTTGCTACTCGTTTTATAATTGCATCTAAAGGAATGAACAAATAATACATAACCAAATCCTAGTATTAAATTGGCCTCGGAAATGTTTACTAGATACAGCCTAAATCAGATTTTGCCAGGTAGTAGAGCCTTGCTGATTTCAGCATGAATGGGCCGGCTCGACCGGGGAAGTACTACCCTCTCACAGAAAATCGACGTAAAGTAACCGTACCTAAACTGTTGCGTTTCGTTCGGTGAGTGAGAGTGCCGGAGGCCCTATCCCCTATTCCTTCTCCCTCATCCCACTCCTCATCCTATCCCTTTTCCCAACCCCAAAGGGCGGCAACGCACTTGTGACTTCTGTGATGTTGCTTGTGTCCATGGGCGGCGGTAATTGCTTACCATCAGGCAATCCGTCTGCTCGTTTGCCGCCTATTACCATAAAAAAAAAGATAGACTGCCTCTGCTGTTGTTCATTGCTATAAAAATAAAATAAGCTTTTTTCTTACAGCTGGTAATATAGTTGCTTGTTTGATTATAGATAACATAACGTCCGTAGGAATTCACGTAGCTCAATAATAAAATACCTACTCCAAATAAAGACTAAGAAAACATGAAAGCCCAAAAAACAGGCTTATATAAATATTAAAGTAATTGACAATATAAATACAGTTGTTAAAACATAGTATACTGACATACTTCAGTAAAAGTAGCCAGACATATTACTAAAGCGATTCAAAGGTACAGCAAAATTCATAAAGTTAAGGCCAAATATAATATTTTAATACCCAAACCGGTCAAGTAGATTAAATTTATTGGTAATAATATGAAACATGTAATAAATGGACATTTTACCTGTATCTGAAACGATATTCATAAATCATTAATCGAATGGGCGGGTCAAATATTCGCAAACGTTGCTGTTAGTTTTCCCAAAGATGTAATTATTACTTACATTGACCGTCGTATGGATATTAGTAGATAGGTAGGTATTTAACAAAATTCTTGATAGTTATTGAAAAAATTTTGATGTTATACTACCAAACAAAACTATCAATGTTTTGTCACTTCACATCAAAAATATAATAAATATCCGTCTCATAAGTCATACGTCATTTATTACTTAACAAATATACATTTAGGTTGAAAATATAGTTGCAAGCTTCTTATACTAATACACATTCACACACACTATATTACACAATAAAAATACATACATGATTTTTTACATTATTCATAGAATACAATTATAATTATTACACAAAAAATAACAATGAGAACAATAATAAAATATGAAACAACTAACAGGATTGCGCAAAGAACAATTTTTATTATTATTAAATCAAAACATTTTTGTCGTTTCTAAATTCATATATGCTGTACTTTGTTTTTAAATATATTTGGACAATAAATAATTTGAAATTCAGTAGGTAACTTATTATACAAACTGATAGACTGAAAACTAAGACTATGTTGAACTACATTTAATTCTGGTTGAATAATATGCTGCAAATCCTTTCTGCGCGTACTTGCTCTGATTTCTCGTTCAGTATCAGTTTCATATTTGCCTAGATATTTTACTAAATTGCTCAAAAGGACCGGGAAATAGAGACACGGTACTGTTAGAATTTCAAGCATAATGAAATATTCCCTTCATGAATCCATAAAGGTCTTGGAATCAAAGTCACGGTGCGCGCCACAGAATTTTCGAAATCGCGTGCGTACTAAATAAAATTGTTATAAGTCACTTGTTATACGGTAAAGAAAACCATAATGAGAAAACCTATATGAGCTAGACATGTGAATAAAATGTCCTAACTGACATATTTAAGCATTGTCACTTAGCAAATGGCGTTCCGTAATCTCTGCCTGCCCTTCCGGGAAACAGGCGTGAGTCTATGTATGTATGTCACTTAACTATCTAACAATTAAACCTTAACTACTACGGATTCTTTCTTGACGTAGGCAGTTATCAAAGAAGAGATTTTTCGTATTGCAAAAGAACTTAAGATTGAAAGATTGCTTTCAGAATCCGTAGAATTTAAAGCTCATAGAATTTAATGAAAATGTGAGCAACAACTTTTGGTTGATACGTAATATTTTATTGATTGTCACGTTAAATATACCTAATCATTCAAAACAAAGTAGAAACCCAGGAGGTAATTTCAACTCTATAGAAAATGCGCAACTTAAACGTGGAGTATCGGTGCAAAGTTCACTGTCAGTCGGCATACTGTTACCAGTTAGCGCACAAACAGTCCTCCGCCAAATGCAAATCCCTCGTAAATGCTAATACCGTAAGCTGACAAAAGCCCGTTAACCACTACTAAAACCAAGTTTAATTTACTTCTAACCCCTTCACAAAACAAACCGACCATGAATTAACGTCGTTAAGCTATTTTCAATATAACTTTAACCGTTAGAAATGTGCTTACAATTTTAAAATCCCATAAATAAAATGAAAGATTTATTTTCAATTATACTTAGAAAGGCGGGATGGTAATGGATGATGGCTTTTATTTAATACTAGAGGATGGCCGCAGCTACGCTATATTTTATTTTTATTTTACTATTTCTACCCGATCGCGTAGGAATTTCGGGAAATGCCTTCTAGTGCACCGCTACGGTGCCCAAGGAACAAAACCAACTTTTAACTTCTTGCGCTCAATAGTTTTGACTGTGCGTTGTCTGTCAGCCAGCCACCATCGCAGGAATTTTATATATGAGACGGAGGGTCTCAGGTAGGATGTCGGGGTTCGAGAGAAACACTGCTAGGCTGAACAGGTTCTTTATTATGTCTCACTACCGCTTACATACAGTATGACCGAACTAGGTAAGCACTGGCCTGAGCTGGCTGGAGTGTAGACTCCTGCTGCTCTCCGACGCTCGCAGGGTAGCTGCTCGAAGGGTCGCCGATGAGCTGGCCAAGGTGCGCTGCGCAGGCAGCTCTGTGGTCGATGTTCAGGCTGAGCGGGTCTCAGGCGGTGCAGCCGATGTGGGTCGAGCGGTCAGGCTCAGGCGTCCGTGGCCTGGCTGTAGGAGCTCGTAGGCAGGAACGGAGGCTTGGGTGGCAGCTGGCTAGTAGCGGCACGGCGCCAGCAGCTCGTGGCTTGTAGCCCGTAGGAAGAACGTCAGCCCGTAGGAAGAACGTCAGGTGCAGTGAGCTCGTAGGGTGAACTGGAAACAGCATAGAGAATACACAACAACCGGTCAGGAACAGGCGGTCCCTAGATCGGCTGTTATGCTTAGGAGACACAGATACTACAGACAGAACATATAGGCACACAGACAACTAGAATATGCTTACCCCCAGCGGGACAGTAGATAGGAAGTAGAATGTAGAATAATCGCGAGGTGTAGCGGCAGCGTTCCGATGTCTAGGGAAAGTGACCATTCTACAACGCGCACCCATCTTATATAGATGTAGCCTATGACTCACAACTGCCTTTGGCTAGTGAATATGACCATATTTGGTAATATTGCGAACGATGTCTGGCTAAGCTGGCGTTAAGCGCCTGCGAGATATTATAACGCAATACGTGTAGTATTACGTTACAATACCCCGCTCTGTACAGCAGGATTTTTCGTGTCTAGACAAGAAAAATCCGTCTAACTAAGTCCTCCGAACTTCTGTAGACAGTGCTAAGTAGATAGTGACTATGAAACTCAAACTGCAGGTAGGTACAATGAAAGAATCTAGTTAGGTTAGGAATCAGTGTAGTTAATTAGTTTTAAATCTTTAATGTGCCAACTGCCAATAGATTTACCCGACGAATCCGCTAATTCGTATACTAGTGGTGACTTTTTAGCAATAATAGTACACTTGGTAAACTTGGGAGCAAGTTTTTTGCTAAATGATTTGTCCTTATCGCTTAGATAGTAGGTTCTTTTCCATACGGTATCACCTATGTTAAACTCAGCCGGTTTACGACGTAAGTTGTATGTGTGTGAGTTTCTAGCGTGAGCTTGGATTAAAAGAGACTGGACCTTATCGAAAATACTTGATAGACAGCCTATATTTTCAGCATAAGAATCCCTAGGTATATAAATAACATCATCTGACTCGGCATCAATATAGTGTGAACCGCAAGTTACTAGTTCTCTGCCGTACACTAAAAAACTCGGAGTATAACCAGTTACCTCATTAACCGCAGTATTTAGCGCGAATTGAATTTTGGGAATTAAAGTATCCCATATTCTATGGTCGTTTTCGATAAACGAAGATATAGTAGTCACGATGGTTTTGTTGTATCTCTCAACAGAATTTACGTGCGGAGTGTATTTCGGTGTAAAGTGCAAGTTAGGTATTTTATATTTTCTAATCATAGACTTTAGAGTTGCACTTACAAATTGTTTACCATTGTCTAGAATAACGGTTGAAGGTATGCCATGTATTAAGAAAACTTTTTCCTCGAGAATGTTAGTTATAATCTCGGCGGTAGCCCGCTTGATGGGAAAGAGAAGACAATATTTACTGAAGCAACAAGTAACAACAAAAATATAGCTATTTTGTTTTCTAGTTGAGGGAAGGGGTCCAACAAGGTCGATACTAATTGTTTGGAAGGGACGAGAGCACACCTTTGGTCGTCCCATAACACCTAAAGTAGCGTGGTTTTGGTGTTTATGTGCGACACAAGTATCACATGAAGATATAAATTTAACAACGTCGGCGTGCATACCGGGCCAATAATAACGCTGTGCTAAACGTTTATACGTTTTAAAAATACCTAAGTGACCCGCAGCGAGTTCCGAATGGTTTTCTTTAATAGCTGTAGATCTATCCGAGGTAGGTAGAACCTCTTTCCATTCGAATTCTTTCCGCAGTGCACATTTCGATACCATATATCGATATAACTTATCATTTTTGATGGAATAGTTAGGAAAAGATGTAGGTGAGTTTTTACAGCCATTGTAGATAGTACTATACCACTGATCCGGGGTTACGGTAGTATCATTATCAGTGTTAGTATCAATAGCCGACACGGCACTTGCCCGCGATAGTGCGTCGGGTATGACGTTATCCGCGCCGCGGCGATGTTTCACATCAAAATTAAAAGAAGACAGGCGCACCCCCCATCTCGCTAAGCGACCCGTAGGGTTACTTAAATTTAAAAACCATTTTAAGGCTGAGTGATCTGTGTAGACAGTGAATTTCAAACCGTTATCTAAGTAACATCGCCAATGTTCTACCGCGACTAAAACAGCTAGCGCCTCCCGTTCCGTAATACTATAATTACGTTCCTGTGTAGACAAGGATTTGCTCATATAAGCTATAGGATACTCCACACCGTCAGTAGTTTGTGTGAGTAAAGCCCCTACGCCATAGTCGCTAGCATCCGTGTGCACTTCGAACGGTTTGTTATAGTCCGGACAAGATAGAATAGGCGCGGTAGATAACAGGTGTTTGAGTTTAATAAATGAGTTGTTAGCTTCCTCCGACCACACAAAAGGAGCAGCCTTTTTACTGGTAGAAGTAAGTTTATTTAGAGGCCCTGCAATTGAACTAAAATTAGGTATAAATCTACGGTACCAAGACGCGGTACCCAAAAACCGTTTTACCTCCTTTTTATTTGTAGGTACAGGATAGTTCATTATTGCTTCCACCTTACTAGGATCTACGTGAAGTCCTTTAGAATTGACTACGTAACCCAAGTATTTTAATTCGTTTCTAAAGAAATGTGACTTTTCTAAATTAATAGTTAAGTTAGCTGATTTTAGTTTCGCGTATACTTTAGATAACAGCTGAATGATGATCAAAATCTTTTCCTATAATACAAATATCGTCTAAGAATACGAACACCGCGTTTTCGAACTCTGGACTATTTGTAAATAATTGATCGACCAATCTTTGTTGCGTAGCCGGCGCATTAGTTAAGCCGAACGGCATAGTAACAAATCGGAATGTTCCGCGGGTAGGTACGTAGAACGCGGTCTTGTCCCGATCGCTACTCCGAATAGGCGTCTGCCAAAAAGATTTAGATAGATCAATACTACTTAGAAATCTAGCATTTTTTAGGTTATCTAGGATTTCGGAAACATACGGTAGTTTGTACGCATCCTTACGTGTAACCGAGTTTAGTTTTCGGCTGTCTAAACAAAACCTTAGTTTACCATCTTTCTTAGGCGTTAATAGGATAGGCGAAGACCATGGGCTTTCACACGGTTCTACGACTCCGAGTTTAAGCATCTCGTCTAGTTCCTCAATAATAACACGCAATTTTTCTGGCGGCAGACGATAGTATCGCTGACGTATTGGCGGTGAGTCACCTGTATCAATACGATGCTCGACTAAATGGGTACGTCCAAGGCCTTTCTTCTCGGAAGATATACATTCGAATTGCTTAATCATCTTATCCGCTAAACGTTTTTGGTAGTCATTAAGCTCATAGTAGGATTGTAAGGCAGCATTAGGTTTATTAGGTAAGGAATGACTACAAGGGTCATTATTAGCTAAAGAGACAGAGGAAATATAATTTGGTAACAATTTAAATCTTTTCCAGAAGTCAATACCTAAAATTAACGAACTAGTGACTTCTGGAATTACGTACGCTTTTAAGTTATAAGTTTTATTTTCAAAAGTGGTGGGTAGGTTGATATAGCCGATCGGTGTCAAACGATGACCACCCGCCGATCGAAAAATTATAGTAGGGTTGTCGCACTTATTCAAAGGGAGATTAGTTTGAGAAATAATTTTTATATGAGAATTATTGCCCAATATAGTCACGGCAGAACCTGAGTCAAGTAACCCAGTAAGGGGTAGATTCTTAATGGTTACATTAACGTAGGGTCGAAAATCAGTATTAGGGTTTTGACCACGGATCGCAGCCACAGAATAACTGGAAAAATACACTTTTAGAGTGTTCAGCCAATTTTTCCAGTCTTCTATGTCAAAATATTTAGGTTTAGAAGATGTACAAACGGTAGGGTTTGTCATCTTATTTGACGAACTACGATCCGAGTAAATTAGTTTTTTGAAAAAGATTTATTTTTACAGTTAGGACAATTTACGAACGTGACATCCCTAAGGCCACACTTAAAACATATCGGATAACGTTCACGCTTGCACGTCCCTAGCGAGTGATCAGTTGAACGACATCGCGGACAGAAAACAGACCTCTTATTAGTTATTTTTGTAGGAACAGCTGATTTAGATATCATGTTGACATTATAGTGTTGTGGGTTAGGCACAGGTGTATCGTTCGGTTCAACATTTATAGATGCGACAGAAGCGTAGTTTTTTAGTTTAGACGGTTTATAGTTCTGTGAATTATTATAGTGACCGTGCGTGTCCTTTTTATTTATGTAAGCTAAATCAGGTGCTACTGTGTTAGACGTAGGGTAACTAGGTTCGTGAAATTGTGCACTTAAACACTGGAACCTCTCATAGTTTAGACATAGTGTTTTTAGAGTGTCTATAGTGTCTATAGCCGTAGTACATGAAGCTAGTACTGTAGAATAACACGGTCTAATATTGTGAAGCAATATATTTAATTTTTCATGTTCGGTTAGTACCGTGTTCGGTGACAATCGCGCAAAAAGTTGGAACATAATTGATAAGTAGATGATTATACCCTCAGTTTGCCCTTGAGTACGATTACGAATCTCGGCTAAAAGTTTATAATCATAGTCGTACGGTGTAAAATCAGCTGTGAGTTTACTAGCTAGTTCGTCCCATGTAGAAATGGAATTTTTAACACCGCGAAACCAGTGTAACGCATTACCAGTAAAAATTTCGGACGCGTAATCGAATAATCTATTGGCAGGTAGATTTCTAACCGTCCTAAATTCCGTCACGCGTTGGAGAAATTCACGAACGCAGCCTGTTCCGTCGAATTTGAGTTTCGATAGTTCGCCAACCCTCAAATGCTCACAGTGGACAGTTACCGGAGTCGACGCTGCCTGTGCAGGGGTTGAATCCGTGCAAGTCATCGTGACTCCGACTTCCGCCGACGGAACATTCGAGTGTTCTATCTTAGATAGCTCTGCCGACAGCATCCGAAAGCGTTCAGTCAGGTCGGATATTTTCTTGCCGTATTTAGGTTCGGATTTGTCTAATCTGCCCAATCTGTGGTAGACCTGGTTGTGCAAAGCCGTAGTTCGCTTCGCCAAGTTGTGGTCGTATAATTCCTTAAGGGAAGAGATTCGCGAATCTAAATCGGTAACTGACAGGCTAGCTCCCTTGAAGTCGTCTGCTATGTCTAGGCCTGACTCTAGGATTTCGTCATTCGGAATCAGCTCGAGTAGTTTAGGTAGCTGCTTCCGTAAACCTAAAACAGAGGTAGCCGGCTCCTCTCCGCGAATAGCGACCTCGTAGGCCAATTCATTTTTATTAAGTAGAAAGTACTTGATAGGGTTAGTGCTCATGATGATATAAAATAAGTATGATAGAAAAGAACGTAAGTATATTACAGCCCTCCGTGTGCAATAGTTCTGCTTTACAAAGAAACTACGACGATTCGGTGTAAAAATGTAGACAATAGATAGTGACTTGCAAAAATAAAAAACGGTTATTTCAAATTGCTAACAGTTACGTAGGGAATCGGTAGTTGAAATTTGAATTAGACAATAGTAAGATAACACATAATAGGTATACAAGAATAGAAATTAAAGATAGACAGCAATACACAGATACACACAAGTTAGATATTACGTACCAGTTCGCTGATGTCTGCACCTCCTCGTTTACAAGGACTGACCTCCTAAACAAGAACAACTGCAGTAATTGGAAGTGAGACAAATAGAGTTGGGCGCCACTGAGACGGAGGGTCTCAGGTAGGATGTCGGGGTTCGAGAGAAACACTGCTAGGCTGAACAGGTTCTTTATTATGTCTCACTACCGCTTACATACAGTATGACCGAACTAGGTAAGCACTGGCCTGAGCTGGCTGGAGTGTAGACTCCTGCTGCTCTCCGACGCTCGCAGGGTAGCTGCTCGAAAGGTCGCCGATGAGCTGGCCAAGGTGCGCTGCGCAGGCAGCTCTGTGGTCGATGTTCAGGCTGAGCGGGTCTCAGGCGGTGCAGCCGATGTGGGTCGAGCGGTCAGGCTCAGGCGTCCGTGGCCTGGCTGTAGGAGCTCGTAGGCAGGAACGGAGGCTTGGGTGGCAGCTGGCTAGTAGCGGCACGGCGCCAGCAGCTCGTGGCTTGTAGCCCGTAGGAAGAACGTCAGCCCGTAGGAAGAACGTCAGGTGCAGTGAGCTCGTAGGGTGAACTGGAAACAGCATAGAGAATACACAACAACCGGTCAGGAACAGGCGGTCCCTAGATCGGCTGTTATGCTTAGGAGACACAGATACTACAGACAGAACATATAGGCACACAGACAACTAGAATATGCTTACCCGCAGCGGGACAGTAGATAGGAAGTAGAATGTAGAATAATCGCGAGGTGTAGCGGCAGCGTTCCGATGTCTAGGGAAAGTGACCATTCTACAACGCGCACCCATCTTATATAGATGTAGCCTATGACTCACAACTGCCTTTGGCTAGTGAATATGACCATATTTGGTAATATTGCGAACGATGTCTGGCTAAGCTGGCGTTAAGCGCCTGCGAGATATTATAACGCAATACGTGTAGTATTACGTTACATATATACAGATTTGTTAATTAAAAATGTTTTGAATATCGTTTCTTTTACATTCGATGGCAGAATATTCAGGGTCTAAACTGGCAAACCTCCAACCATTCATCCATACATTCTCGCAAACTTTCGCGTTTATAATATTTTTTTACAATTTCTAACGCTTTATTTCTATTATGTGAGCATATCGGATAAGGCCGACTTTACATTGACGACTTCGACCGAGTATCGCGCTCGTCCAATGTGAGGTAAGCCTTAACGTATAACATACAAAGCCAGTTTAGTTAATGATTTTAATAACCCCTACTACTAACATGTAAGTCAACAAAGTTAATAATACATCAGCTAAACAAATCGTATTATATCGAATATCCGCCTTGCACGCGCTAATCAGTTTCGAATACGATTCATTACCGATTATATCTGATATAGTTGTTATCTAGTTGTTTGATATATTAGTATGAATACTACGGTTCCCGTGGGACTGTTTAAATCCCGTAGGGAGAGAATTTCTGAAAATGCTTTCTTAGTGCTCCCCTACACTCTCTAATAATTATAATGATATGCCAGATTCCTGCTTCTTGCGCCTAGTAGATTTGGCTGGGCGATCCCAACTGAATTATATACTTAAATCTATCTCAGGAATCATAATTTTTATTTTTTTAGACTCACGCCTATATCCCCGATGGGGTAGGCAGAGGTGTAATATTACATCCACATTTCGCCATGAATTTTTAGGTCCCACGTTATAGAGGGCGAGCCTATTGCCGTACCGGGCACATTACCAGACTCCGTGCTGCTACTGAGAATTTCCTAATGGAAAAACCCAATAACACTTTGCCCGACCCGCGAAATTGCATCCGAGACCTCCCAATCCCACGCGCACATTTATGCCGTGAGACCAACGAGGAACGACCAATTTTTGAGTTTATCGCGTTCGTACAGACCGACTGGACGAAAAGAGAAAGTAATTTTATCATAAGTAATATATTATATTTGTAATTAATTGCTATATACGTGGAAAGGTTTAAAAAAAGCTATTCTCAGGAAGTATCTATTAAATAATATTCTACCACATTCACACAACACCATCTAGTCCCAAACTAAGCAGAGCTTGTACTATGGGTACCTACTAGACAATGGATAAACATACATACATATATACTTTTTTTTTGTAAATACATACATATTATACATAGAAACACCCAGACCAAGACAAACATCCATGTTCATGCACACAAATGTTTGACTTGAGCGGGAATCGAACCCGCGACCTTCGATGTAGCAGTCGCATACACTCCCGCTACGCCAACCAGCCGTCTGGTCTTTGTGTTCAATTTTGCACGGATAGTGTATTAGTTTTTACGCGACCGCTCTGTCGCTTGACTCTACACCGAATATTGTAGGATTGATTGCTTGCAAAGTTCTTAGTGCTCCCCTACACTCTCTAATAATTATAATGATATGCCAGATTCCTGCTTCTTGCGCCTAGTAGATTTGGCTGGGCGATCCCAACTGAATTATATACTTAAATCTATCTCAGGAATCATAATTTTTATTTTTTTAGACTCACGCCTATATCCCCGATGGGGTAGGCAGAGGTGTAATATTACATCCACATTTCGCCATGAATTTTTAGGTCCCACGTTATAGAGGGCGAGCCTATTGCCGTACCGGGCACATTACCAGACTCCGTGCTGCTACTGAGAATTTCCTAATGGAAAAACCCAATAACACTTTGCCCGACCCGCGAAATTGCATCCGAGACCTCCCAATCCCACGCGCACATTTATGCCGTGAGACCAACGAGGAACGACCAATTTTTGAGTTTATCGCGTTCGTACAGACCGACTGGACGAAAAGAGAAAGTAATTTTATCATAAGTAATAGATTATATTTGTAATTAATTGCTATATACGTGGAAAGGTTTAAAAAAAGCTATTCTCAGGAAGTATCTATTAAATAATATTCTACCACATTCACACAACACCATCTAGTCCCAAACTAAGCAGAGCTTGTACTATGGGTACCTACTAGACAATGGATAAACATACATACATATATACTTTTTTTTTGTAAATACATACATATTATACATAGAAACACCCAGACCAAGACAAACATCCATGTTCATGCACACAAATGTTTGACTTGAGCGGGAATCGAACCCGCGACCTTCGATGTAGCAGTCGCATACACTCCCGCTACGCCAACCAGCCGTCTGGTCTTTGTGTTCAATTTTGCACGGATAGTGTATTAGTTTTTACGCGACCGCTCTGTCGCTTGACTCTACACCGAATATTGTAGGATTGATTGCTTGCAAAGTTCTTAGTGCTCCCCTACACTCTCTAATAATTATAATGATATGCCAGATTCCTGCTTCTTGCGCCTAGTAGATTTGGCTGGGCGATCCCAACTGAATTATATACTTAAATCTATCTCAGGAATCATAATTTTTATTTTTTTAGACTCACGCCTATATCCCCGATGGGGTAGGCAGAGGTGTAATATTACATCCACATTTCGCCATGAATTTTTAGGTCCCACGTTATAGAGGGCGAGCCTATTGCCGTACCGGGCACATTACCAGACTCCGTGCTGCTACTGAGAATTTCCTAATGGAAAAACCCAATAACACTTTGCCCGACCCGCGAAATTGCATCCGAGACCTCCCAATCCCACGCGCACATTTATGCCGTGAGACCAACGAGGAACGACCAATTTTTGAGTTTATCGCGTTCGTACAGACCGACTGGACGAAAAGAGAAAGTAATTTTATCATAAGTAATAGATTATATTTGTAATTAATTGCTATATACGTGGAAAGGTTTAAAAAAAGCTATTCTCAGGAAGTATCTATTAAATAATATTCTACCACATTCACACAACACCATCTAGTCCCAAACTAAGCAGAGCTTGTACTATGGGTACCTACTAGACAATGGATAAACATACATACATATATACTTTTTTTTTGTAAATACATACATATTATACATAGAAACACCCAGACCAAGACAAACATCCATGTTCATGCACACAAATGTTTGACTTGAGCGGGAATCGAACCCGCGACCTTCGATGTAGCAGTCGCATACACTCCCGCTACGCCAACCAGCCGTCTGGTCTTTGTGTTCAATTTTGCACGGATAGTGTATTAGTTTTTACGCGACCGCTCTGTCGCTTGACTCTACACCGAATATTGTAGGATTGATTGCTTGCAAAGGGCACATTAAAATATATATATCGAAAACACACAATATAAATCGTATTATATCGAAAATCCGTCCACTTGCATACTGAAATAAGTTATATTAAATACTAATCAGTATTGAATATATTATGATCCATTACCAAGTCTATACGATTAATATGTTTGATATCCTGTTTGATGTATTATCGATAAGATATCTACTTTGTCATTACAAAACGGAAGGTCTCTTCACGCTAATCTGAGGAAGTATTAGTTCGTTAAAGCTTTTTGGAGCTTAATCTGTTTGCTAATGTATAAGGCTTTAAATTGTCACGTTGGAGTAAATTGGTAAACATGAATGTTGAGGCTAAGCCTGCCAAATAGATAAGATAAACAAAGTAGGCCAGAATTTAAGGCAGCGATAGCCCAGTGGAGATACCAACAGACTGCCATGCAGAGGATATCGGGTTCGAATCCACGACGTGCACCACTGACGTAGCGCCCATAGCGAGACTTGGCTTGCCGTTCGTAACAGATCGCCAAAGTTAAGCAGCACTCGCACAGGCCGCCACTTGGATGAGTAACCATGTATGGCATTTACATCAGAGCTCTAACGTGCTTCGGAGGGCACTTAAAGTTGTCGGTCCCGGTTCTTGTCTAAGGATAAGGATCGTTAGGCCATGTCAGAGGCCTCCGGATGGTCTGAAAACTTCGACACCAAAGTTGGCCACACATTCACATGAAAAAAAGAACCACTGACTTTTATTTATTTATTTGGGATAAAAAACAACAGTACAATAAATATTAACTTCATTTAAAATTAACTATTCACAATGAACTGATTATACTGCCAATAAAATTATCCACTTATTACTATACAACAATTATAGTAAAATGGGGCATGCTACGTAACATATAAAATTAGAATTACAATTGCATATACCTATTTAGTAATATATTTAAAGATACATTTGATTAAATAAAAAAAAATAAAAAATTACACTTTAACAATTAAAACAGGTTAAAGTAACGTATGTTTATAAAAATGTATTACATGGAAGTTGTTACATTATTTAAAATAGCCAGTAAACACTTTCTATATTTATTAGCAGAATACATGAATATATCTGTGCTGTCAAAATATGTATTATAATTATGTACAAGCTGTCGTAAAGGTGCTCTTAAGCCAACGTTTGTTTTAGGAACAAGATGAGAGGTAATCGCTAAGAGACGATGCGGGCGAACCTGTCTGCCCATGACTGTTCTTGGGACAATGTAACACAAATTATTTGTTAATTCTAAGCAGTCATACTTGTTATGAATTATTCCATGCAAGAACATAGTTCCAAGTAGAAGCCTTCTTGCTTCCAAAGACAACAAATTATACTTTAGGAACAAATAATCATATGACTGATAGCCGTAACAGTACCTATAGTGAAGTGCATGCAAGATTTTTTTTTGAACATTTTCAATAATTTCGCTGTATTTATTATAATAAGGATTCCAAATCATGGTAGCGAATTTGAGACAAGATCTTACTAATGCTATATAAAGATGTTTGCAAGTATTAGGACTTTTTAATTCTTTTGTATTACTCATGACAAAACCATACATCTTTAATGCCGATTTGACAATGTTATCCACATGAATATCAAAATGCAGCTTAGAGTCTAGAACGACACCTATGTAGGTCTCTTAGTGAACTTACTTTAGTTAATGGTTGATCATTTAAGAAATATGTGCTATTGTGAATATTTTTATTTTTGTAAAAGATATTGTATTACATTTTGCCAAGCTCAGGAAAAGTTTATTTTCTCTACAATAATTTGCTAACCGATTTAAATCATTTTGAAAAAGTCTTGTGTCATTAAGGTTGTAAATAATCTTATAGGCTTTAAGGTCATCTGCGTATAACAAATATTTGGAATATAAGAAACACATATCAATATCATAAATAAATAATATAAATAATAAGGGGCCAAAAATAGATCCTTGAGGGACACCAGATGTTACAAAAAATTTATCTGATTGGAAGCCGTTAATTACTACTTTTTGCGTACGGTTCGTTATGTAGGAAATAAACCATCGCAAAAGATTTCCACGAATGCCATTAAAGGCGATTTTTTTTAACAGCAACTCATGGTCTACCTTATCAAAAGCTTTTTAAAAGTCTGTGTATACTGCATCAGTTTGACAACGATTATCCATATTTTCTTCAACGATTATCTATGTTTGACAAATCCATGTTGTTGTCTGATAATTATTTTATGTAAGAGTGGATAGATTTTGTTATGAATCAGTCTTTCAAAAAGTTTCGATAAGGCGGACAAAATAGAGACAGGTCGATAATTTTCGACTTCATTCCAGGAACCATTCTTAAAGACTGGTGTCAGATTCACCTCTTTCCAGATGTCTGGTAATTGGGCGAATTACCAGACATCTGGCTAGCTCATTTACGGCCATTTTCAATATTCGAACTATAAATAGATCTGTAGATTTTAGTTTCGTGTTCGACATATGTTGTATGGAGCTTATGTCAAAAACTGTCAAAAACGAATCTAAAATCTACAGATCTATCTAAATTTCGAATATTGAATTCCGGTGTTAGACACTTACGGCATAACATATGAATCAATAAATAAATATGATCAGCAACATTCTTTAGAAAAGATGCCAGTAGTCCATCAGGTCCTGGTCCCTTTGTCGGATCAAGTAACTTTAGCTCCCTATGAACTTTATCCGCGCTAATATCAGCATCGCTGATTATATCACATTTGGTGATAGAGTATGGTGGTGGAACCCAGGTGTTTAAGTCTAATGAAGATGGTTCATAAACTGACTTAAATATTCCGAGAAAAGTTGACATATTTCGCGAGGATCACTACTGAAAATATTGCTATAAGATATGTTATGGGGAATTCTCTAATTCTTTTGCTTATTGGCAACATAACTCCAGAAGTATTTAGGATTTTTATAAATACTTTGTTCCACATTATTAATATAATTAGAATAACACGCAGTGCACTGATTACGGAAACGTCGCCAACATAGGGAATTTTGATACCTCTTCCATCTTACCCATGCATTAGATTTACTTTTATACAATTTGATAAGGGCTTTACTGAACCAAATAGGGTAATTAGATTTTTTACTTTTAATCTGAGGGACATGTTTCCTAATGATACCAAAAATATGGTCGTAAAATATGTTTACAGCTTCTATAGCAGTGTAATTACTTAATATATGATTCCATTCTATTTTAGATCAATCATTTTTGATCGAATCATTATCGGCTTTTTTGTAATTTAATTTACTTTTTTGTAATTTAATTGACTTTTAGAAGTTATGTGTAGTTAAATACCTAGTTTTCCAAGCCATCCAGGACTCTACATTCCATAATGATTTTTACTTGTTAGTAGGGTCAAGGAATATTTAAAAAAGTCAACAATCTAAATTCTTCATTTAAGAAACGCTTACGAAAATTCACCACAAAAGATGGTTGACGACGAAGCAATAAAAAAATCAACATATATACATACCATAGTCTCAAGCCTTTATCCCCAAAGGAGTAGGCAGAGGTATATTGCTACACCCACTTTTTAACCGACTTAAAAAAAAAGAAGGTTCTCAGTTTGACCTGTATGTATGTATGTATGTATGTATGTATGTTTGTTTGTCCGCGATTATCTTGCGTTTGGCTGAAGCGATTTTGATGCGGTTTTCAGCAAAGTATTTGTTACACTTAGGAGAAGGTTTTAGGCCCTTAACCGACTTCAAAAAAAGAAGGTTCTGAGTTTGACCCGTATATATGTAAGTTTGCCCACGATTAACTCGAGTTTGGCTGAACCGCTTTTTATGCGGTTTTCAGAAAAAAAGTATTTGTTACACTTAGGAGAAAGTTTTTGTATTTTAACCGACTTCAAAAAAAGAATGTTCTAAGTTTGACCCGTATACATATATTGGTTCTTAGTATGTTTGTATGTATTATGTGTGTGTGTTTGTACGTGTGTACCTACGTGTTTGCGCACGCGCGCGTGTGTGTATTTGTATGTGTACGTGTGTGTGTGTGTACGAGTGTGTGCGTGTACGTGTCTATGTCTCTACGATTAACATAAAACAAAGAAAGTCGGTGAAAGAATCTAATGCGAGAGCATATTTCTCATTCTTGTCATTTCGGATAAGGCTCTGTTGTCGTGGGGATGGTTGAGTAATTTGTTCGAGTCAATATCACTTAAAGCCATGCCTTTTAGGGATTTGACCCGCCTCAAGGCAACATAGCATTGGCCTATAGCAAAGATTTTAGGCCCTAGGTCCGCGGAACTAAGTGTACAACCTTGCAACTTGTGTACCATCACAGCCCAACTCAATATTACTGGCAACATCCGCCTCTCGATATCACCATAACCGCGATTGCCTTGATAGGTCGCTGGCACTGGAGCTATGGAAATGTATCCATCATCATCTATAAGACGCAATGCTATTGATGGATCATCAAATAATATGAAAATGGCATTAGGCAGTTCACCTGGCTCAAGTTGGTCTCGTCTTAGTGCCGGCCATTTAAATCCTTTAAGAACACCCATTGCCCCGTTCGCTAAGCCATCCGTTATTGGCATATTTCTCCGGAGCATAATACGAGAGCTCACAGCCAATTTAATAGTATGTACAAGTCACCCGCATTTGTTTGGATCGTACTTCCGTATGTGACTGATTCCCTAGATTTATCTCTCTCTTCCAGCATGAAACCTAAGCCCATTGGCACACAGAATAAAAGTAGGTACCTATGTCAAAGTCATGATAACAAACTGATACTAGCAGAAAACGTATCACTAAAATAATTGAATCTAACTATAAACAAACTATTAATTAGCCCAAAACTTAAAGTAAATGGAGTACCTACATACCACTAAAAAGTATGAAATCAATAAAAGAGTAGTTAACACAAAACCTGAAGTAAACGAACGAAGTACCTAACACTAAAAATTATGAAATAAAAATAATAAGAAAAAAACAAAACGAAAATGAAAACTTAAAAATCGCACCAAAAATGTTTACTAGGTATTTAGTTCCTTTTAAAAAAAAAGAGAACCGCCTTCAAAAAATCGATCCACTGAAAAGTACGAAATAATTTTTACATACGCTAATACATAGTATATAACTTATACAAAATACTTAGTTTTTGAAGTCGGTGCCAAACCATCAAAAAACAAAAAAGAATACTGGCAAACAGAGAAAATAATACGACGAATATATTATTATCAAATCAATAAAGCCTCAAAAAATCTGAATTAATAAAATTTAAAATAATCTACCTATATACTCTAAAAAGCAACATATTTAAAAATATATAAAAAGTATGAAATAAATGCTTAATTATAAAATAATTATATACTTCTTAGCTATTTTGGGCTGTAAGTACTATGTAGATTGAATGCGCTGGTTTGGAAAGGATGACGCCAAACAATAGACTTTTAAAGGGATTTGGTTTGGCACCGACTTCAAAAACTAAGTATTTTGTATAAGTTATATACTATGTATTAGCGTATGTAAAAATTATTTCGTACTTTTCAGTGGATCGATTTTTTGAAGGCGGTTCTCTTTTTTTTAAAAAGAAACTAAATACCTAGTAAACATTTTTGGTGCGATTTTTAAGTTTTCATTTTCGTTTTGTTTTTTTCTTATTATTTTCGCCAGATTTATTTCAGTCCCCCGTAATAGGGGGTGAGTCTATTGCCGTACCGGGCACATTACCAGACTTCGAGCTGCTACTTAGAATTTCCTAACGAAAAAACCCAATAACACTTTGCCCGACCCGGGGATCGAACACGAGATCTCCCAATCCCACGCGCACATTTATGCCGCGAGACCAAAGAGGCAGTCAATTCAATTGCCGAGATATTCTAGCAGCGCCCTCTACAATGAACACTTGATATTTGAAGTAGCAATAATTCTTATGCCAACAAATAAATATTTTATTTGCAAATACCATAAAAGAACATGCCAATGTAATAAGCGCTCATCTTTCACCATTTAAGGCAGGCAGAGGGCATGTGTGTGTGATTCCCGCGTGCTTAGGCGAGTACCGTGCTTCGGAGGGCACGTAAAACTGTCGGTCCCAGTTCTTGTCTCTAATTAGAATCGTTAGGCCATGTTGGAGTCCTTTGGACATCTGAGATCTCCGATATCAGAGTCTACAACACACAAAAGAGAGATTAAAGATTAACCGCTTTCTTTTTTTTCCTATGTGTATACAGTTATTACATACATGTTTTTGGCTACAGAAAATAACAGAGCACATGTCTTCCACGAGCGCGGTCAGAGGCCAAAGGTAATATCACAATAGGTCTGCCACGCATATCTTATATGCTTCAAATTTCTTCAACATTATATGAAGCACTAAATTATAATAAGCTTCGTTTCACCTTTTCAAATATTTAGTCTGCACTAGAAAACACTCAGGCAACTGGTGAAGAGGCGACAGCAGAGTCAATATTTATATTTCTTGAAGGAAATTCAGTATATTTTAGCAAGAATTTTTACTTTTTTACTTTACGCACCTGGTTCCTTTACCATGGCGAAAAAATATCCAGGAGCAGAATTGCTGGTTATATTATCTATGTAAGATTAATTTCAGTTTACAAAAAGCTCGAAGCAACACAAATAGTTGTTAGGAGTTTACTTGATATCCAGTATTTTATACTTTCTGAAAATATAATTATTTATATAAAGTAAACTTAGCACAGCGATATATAAAACATCGCGGAAGAATTCTCAAACAGCCCTCACATCCTAATCTAGGCAGTGTATGTACTATAGCAACCGGACAACTTACTTACTTACTTATCGTGTCGATGGTAACACATTATATAGATTTGGCCCAAAACTCGGTAACGCAGAGTCTAGGTGACAAATCCTCTCACCACGATGGATCAACACAATTCAACCGGACAACTAAGGTCTACGATTAGCTGTCAACCAACACGTAAGCCGTAGCTAATTGAGCAAAGTTTTTATCATCCACTCATCCAAAATACAATGTAAAGCACCAAAAAGGCAAAGGGAACATATTCTCCCAGTGACACTTTGTAATCTTGACCGACATCTTGCCAAACAAATTAAAAACCGTATCAGGGGAAATGCTTACAAACAAAGGAAAAAAAAAACACCGCACAACAACAAAAGGTTTAAACTCATGTCTCTTAAAATGTCTGAACGAGGCACTCAAAACGAATATTTAAGTCACGGAGTCTCTTATCTTCTTAGTCAGGGGTCATTATATTCATCCTTATAACGACTTGGCTTCAAGTTTATTTTGGGGTAAGCTATGACGCGAAAGCTTTAGGTGTTCTTGATGGTTACAGGTTTGATGTTATCTAGTTGGCATCTCAAGTTGGTAGTATTGACTACTAAAGTTACTGAGATTTAGGTTATAGGTGATTGTTGTGAAGCCCAGGGGGCTAAATATGACCTTAGCTACTTCAGTGCTTTTCTCTTCTTAATGTTTTTCGGCATTTTCGGCATTATACGGCAATATGCTGAACTGGCCTCCTATTTTTTACAGACGACGGGCCTGTACATTTTGTGCCTAGTTATATAATTTTTCTCATTGTTTATATCATGTCCTTCGTCTGTTATAAAAATAAACGTTTTTCTTTCTTTCTTTTCTTTCTTCCTTTCTATTTTTGTTACAAAAACGTCCTGTATCACATGGGCTTTACGAATATCAACGGTACAAATAATACCGAGGCTTTATATGACGATTACTGGATCACATAGTGCTGCATCGTGTGATGGTCGAATCCATAACACTCGACGCAGTATTAAATGGCACTACACCATATAAGCAGTCGTAATAGGCGCCCTCCAACTTAAACAACGATACGACTTTGAAGCTTCCGAAGCAGTTACAAATTTAATTAAAGATAGCTTAAATCCCTTTTTTTCAACATTCTGCCTTCTTCTGCCTCATACATGATATTGATATTAGTTAATATAATTAGGTGACATATTGCCAATTACAGGTTTTCACGTTTATGTATACTTACAATAATTATAAAATCTCTCACATTATAAACAATACAATTGTAGATTAACACCAACAACAATAACAATAAGTTATGGTTAGTTCGTTGTATCTATCACAACTTTCAGGGTGTAAAAGACCCTTAACGAAAACTGAAATCCCATGTTGTACCGATCACTACGAACATTTTTACTTAGGCACGATACCTGGAAAATTACTGGTTCAGGAGATATTGAGGCTCAAAGTTAGTATGGAATTTTTCTAATTAGGTACAAAATCGATGCACTTACCCGGCCAATATGTTTGTAGACGCCCTATGACCCCATGAATAAGTAGGTATTTTGAGCATTTCACGCGCCCTCTCTTAATTGCGGTTGCAAAAAGTGAAAACTTAAAAAATAATCGTTTCCTAGGTATTATTTTTGGTTAGTATGACTTGGCATGATGTCCACAACGAGTAGACTTCGGCTTAGTGATGGGTCTAGTGACACCCTGTATATTATCTATACATATAAATAAAATTGGAGTGTCTGCTTGTTATATTAAAAAAAGCGCTTTTTACGTACCTAGGCTATAAATTAACCGAAGGAAGCATTAATTAAAGGGTACGCGAAGTAGTTCCCTCAGGATGCGGGTGAAACCGCGGAAAACTGCTGATAGTTTATAAAATTCAAGGTAAAGAAGCCTGAATAGGCTGCTTAATGAAGTGAATCTACTTCTACATGTGTCAAACTTTGCTGGTATGATAAACAAATTATTAGGAATGATAATACAATTTTAGTAATTGGTAGATGAACTCGCTAGTAATTATATGATTACTCATGCCTGCCGAAACCCTAAAAGTTATCGAATCATCATTAGTTATACTAGATTTGATATGCAGCTAGTGGCAACTATCGCATTTCTTAACTATGCTATTTTGAATAGCTTAGAGTTCGAGAACGGTCACTAATAGTAAAAACCACTTTAAAAAGCTATTATTATTTTAATTTATGACCAAAAGGCAAAAATATTTTCAAAGTCAACGTAAATCCACCCGAATAACCAAATGATAACTTGATACCCACACTACGTAACCAGAAATATCATCTGAAAATATTATGAAGTGCAAAGATATATGTCAAGATAAATAAAGTATTATGTCAGCCGCGATTCGAGGTTGAATGTAGAGAAGAAAATAGATCCAGGCAGTGTAATAGTTTATTTATTATTTTCATTTTTTAGCGCGGCCGTCTCGGCAGTTGCCATGTGATCGTATACAGGAATAGACTTTATACGAAAGTGTTCTGTCGTGGGAGGTAAATGACCGAAACTCAAGGCCACGCAGTGAATTTTCATTTATGTATGTATATGAAAAGTTATTCCACATTTATTCAAAGTTTACTGCTACTTTTGTAGGCACGTAGGGAATCATTGGTCCGATTCAAAATCCATAGATAAGTTATTGAACGAAATGAATATTTTCAATGTTATCTAGACTATATTAAGATGTGTTTTTTAATCATATCGACATCATTCAGCCAACAAACTTTGTACCAAAGATAAAATTGTAAGGCAACGTGATTGTTTTTGAGAATATCTCAACCATGATGTCACTGATTCCGGTTGTCTTTGAAGTCAGTGTTTTTAGCATTAGAGAAAGGATACAGCTTGCAGGCTTACAGAAAACTCTTGCAGATAATTTGTCCATTGACAAATCAAAATCATGATATAATCAGCAAAAGTTACATTTCACTGAAACTAATCTGTAACCAATATCTACGACAAATGACATGAAGAAATGGCACCCTCAAATAATCTGACATCTGATCAGTACATATCGAATAAACTTGTAATGGTCGCGTTCTGAAATAGAAAATATATTGCGTCAGCGATGAGATGAATTGGACAAATTTTTAATACCTAATGTTTGGATTATTTGTCAAATAACTGAATACCGTTCAGTTCTGAAATATGGCAACACCTATCATTTGATGTCTTGTCTAGAAATGTTATAAATAAATTTGAAGTATGTACACGCACTTCAAAATCTAAAGTCTGTAATGCGTTGGAACTCTCTGATTATTATAATTCTTTATTTATAACTTATGATGCAGTTAAGTGTTCTTTGTGTAGATATCGTAAAAAATAGAATTATTGAATTTTAATATATAACACCTTATTTAGCCGACTGTATGTATGTGATTTTAAAATGATTAATGATTAGACTATGTTGTCTCATATCAGATAGAGGAGTTTGTAGGACAGCAAACTCCTAAATCTCTTAGTTTCATACTAGTATTTTCAATGATCCAGCATAAAAACTAAAATGACCGTAAAAATTACGCAACAATTGGTCCGGTAGATGGCGTTATTATTGAGATATAGAATATTAGTATTAAATATGGAAGCAATTAACAAACATATAAATAATATCATTATCCCAGTATGCCTATTTTAAATAGTTAACATGCAGATTTATTGTACCAAATACAATTAGATATTTATTAGAAATATTGGATTTGGCTGAACTCAGGTAGATACTATAAGATAAAAAATTTGATACCGATAGAATAAATACTAATTATGTTGGATAATGCGGGTTTATGTTTCAAAGTAACGTTAGTGAGGTTAATTCGGCTAATTTTCTGTTTACGCCTAGTTTGGTTGTGTTAGCAATATGTTTGGGGTTTTGGTTGGGTTATTGGTATTACAGAGACAATGCTAAAGAGATACATTACTCACAGTTTCCGTCTTAGACCAAAGCAAACGTCTTGTTACTCACCTCAAGTTATGCTAGCCTTATGATAAAGGTTTTTTTTATAATAATAGGCGGCAAACGAGCAGACTGATCGCCTGACGGTAAGCAATTACCGCCGCCCATGGACACAAGCAACACCACCGGAGTCACAAGTGCGTTGCTGCCCCTTGGGGTTGGGAAAAGGGCTAAGGTGAGGAGTGAGATGAGGGAGAAGGAATACTCTCACTTACAGAATGAAACGCAAAATTGTAGATACTGTTACTTTACGTCGATTTTCTGTGAAAGGGTAGTACTTCCCCGGTCGAGCCGGTCCATTCATGCTGAAATCAGCAAGGCTCTACTACCTGAAGGTTAAAATATAACCCCTGTTTAGATATGAATTCAGTTTGGATCTTGAAGAATGGCTTGCAATATTCTAGAGTTGTTCAGATGTTACATTTTCTCCAAAAATTGGTGCAAAAATGCATTGACTAAATGTTAATCATTTGACAACTCGGTGGCGTAGCGGAAATGTAACCGATTGCCACGCTAAAGGTCGCTTGTTCGGTTCCCGCTCAAGTCAAACAATTGTGGGCGTGAACATCGATGATTGTATTAGTCTGGTTGTTTCTATGTATAATATTATATTTATAAAAAAGTATACAAATATGTATGTATGTTTTTCCATTGTCTAGTACCCATAGTACAAGCTCTGCTTAGTTTGGGACTAGATGGAGATGTGAGAATATGGTAGAGTATTATTATTATCGTATTATTGCTTTGTAGCCTTTAGTCCACTGCTTCTATGGGTATTATAAACTCCAAATAGTTGATATTACATTTCAATAAAAGATTTTTGCTTTGTACCTCGGGGTTCAGTTTCTAGTCTAACCAGATTTGAAAGAATAGCTTACGCAGTATCTTTTTTATATAGTGACTGCAGTGTGACTTCCGCGACCCAAAGGCATAGATATATTCCAAGGTAAGACCATGGTCAGTATTTTCAAAGGTAACGATTTTTATAACAACCTGCACCGATCATTGTTTTGTTTTTCGTGTGAGTGTGTGGCCTACTCTGGTGTCGGAGTTTTTAGACCGCCCGAAGGCCTTCCGAACGACGACATGGCCTAACGATCTTTATCCTTAGACTAGAACCGGGACCGACAGCTTCACGTGCCCTCCGAAGCACGATAGCGAGCAGTTGTAAATACCACACACAGTCACCCATCCAAGTGGTGACCTGTGCAGGCATTGCTTAACTTTGCCGATCTGTTACGAGAGACAAGGCAAGTCTCACTATGAGCGCTACATGCAACTGCCGATCATGCAACTGGTATAATAATAGCACGGTGGTGATGATAAATCGGGAAAACCAAGTGAACCCAAACTCCAGTAAAATTGCGCAACTCGTGGCAAATCTCTTATTTTCCTAGCAACAAATTCCCAGACAGGGCCTTAACCTAAAAACATTAATGTTTATCGTGGCTTGTCTGTATGTGCTGTCAATTAGTAACCGTTTGTTTTGGCACTCGCGACGACCGTTTGAAGATATTTTTGCTATTTTATTAATTTAATTTCGATATGCTCGTGGTTTGAGACAGTTTTTTTTGGTAGGAATAGCTAACTTTAACTTCAAGGTTATTGGTTATATACAGTTAAGGAACTAATAATATCTTACGTTTGCGGATGGTGGGCCGATATTTTTGTAGTTTTTGGAGTAATTTTATTGTCATACCATTTGAGCCTATGGTTACACCTGCTTCATTTAGAGCTACTGCTCCCCATCCGAGGCTGATAGGGTGATGGTATATAGCATATAGCCATCCTCGATAAATAGCATATTCAAAACCAATATACCTAATTATTTAAATCGAACCATTCGTTCCTGAGACTGCCTCCGTGGTCCAGTGGATAGTGTATGCGACTGCTGATCGGAGGTCCTGGGTTCGATTCCCAGGTCGGGCAAAAGTGTTACTGGGTTTTTCCGAATACTCAGTAGCAGCCCGGAGTCTGGTGATGTGCCCGGTACCGGCAATAGGCTCGCCCCCTATTACGTGGAACCTAAAAATTCATGGCGAAATGTGGGTGTAATATTTATACCTAGCTTACCTCTTCGGGGATACAGGCGTGAGACTATAAATAAATAAAACAAATTAAAAAGTTTCTGAGATTAGCGTGGTCTACCAAACTGATAATAACTCTTCAGCTTTATTTAACCTTCAAAGCCGTCCAAACCGATAGGTTGTGTGAAGAAAAGAGAAAGTTGAGATGATCACTGAATGCTATGATGATTTGTCGGGTTTGTAATTATTTTTTTATATGTCTCTACACACTTGTGCACTATAATATGTTGACAGTTGGCTAGTCTAATATGAAGGCAAGCCACCGCGGCCAAAATTCGGTAGGAAGACATTATTATATATTTTTATATAGGTAACTTGGGCGGGTGTCGTAGCAAGCTATGATAACCACTATTGTCGCCGCTGCGTCACTAAGAAATACTTACGGATACGGCGGTGGCCTTTGTGACGTAGACCTTGACACCGGTATGACAGATTCACAGTCAGCCCTCTAGCCTGCGAGAGGCGAACGACTGGCGCGTATTATACCAATGTTATGAACTTTCATGGTAAAGACAAAAAAACTACCTGAAAGGTAGTACCCACTTATTTGAATAAACATAAATTATAATAATTAATTTGGCATTTTTGGATGTGCCTGGAAATTCTAAGGTCTGTGCGTCGGAACTCAAGAATTTTGCAGAAAATCGCTATGGTACGGCTAGATTCACCCTTAAGGCGAGGATTTCCGAGCGCTCAAAGCTTTTGAGGCTCCCCTCTTCCCCAGTTCGCGAGTATAATAACGATCCATCGCGACGCGAGACGCGACGCACCTGCCGCCATATTATGTAGGTATAACACTTTCACGCCACAGTATAGAAAATTGAAGCAGTATATCAATTGAAATATAAACTTACTTATCGAGTATAAATAATTTGCAAAGTTTTTGTTTTGAATAAACCTTTATGAAATTCGAAAGTAGTTTTACAAAATTGCTTTTGTTTATAGTGACAATAGTAATCAGTAGATAATTAATGAACATTATGTTTGTTGTTAATTATAAAAAAAACGTATGATCGCTCGCAATGCGAAAGTATCGCTTGTTCGATATCAATCTTAGGGAAAAGGATTAGATTTATATAAATTAATTAATTCGTTGCTACTGTCAGCAAAACAACGGCATAGAACCAATAATACACATAAAAGGTAAGATACTCATAGCTACTTTTAATCACCAATAATTACATTTTGTTATATTTATTTTAACTATGCAATCTCTAAGATACTACTCTGTCAAAAAAGTACCGGAAAAAGATCAATAATACACAAGATTTTTATTACAGGGCAATAGTTATAGCAATATATACTCATGCAAACACACGTGCATGCATAATAAAGGAGATCACCCAGCCCCATACAAATGTAGGCTATTCTAAAAGTGCCGGCCATCGATATATATGTACTAAATATATGTCAATGGTGCCGGCCAACTAAAATAAACTTATAGAATATTACGAAATAAACATTTTTTTTGATAAGCATTACTGCCTCACAGAAAGAGACGCTGACGTTCCAAGCCATCACGCACCAGACTATGGGCAGGGCAGGTAGCGAGGATACGACTGTTAGACTACAGGGGACCAATTCTGCTATTTTTATATGACATTTATATCATATTTTCAATGGATTTAAAAGCGGTATTCTGATAACCATATGTCATCGTATAATTTAAAATAAACAGTTCGTCGTTGACACATACGATCTCGTTACAAATTCATTCAAATATCATATAATTGAGAAGAATACACTTTTTATGACGTAAGTATGACACTGACATGATATTGCGACTATATTTATTTAGCGGAATTGGGCCCCAGGCCCATGTCCAAAATGGATGGGTCATATGAACCATCAGGTGACGTATATAGGACGATATAAGAGCATAAAATAATAAGATTCAGCACTATGCCGTCACTTGTAAGCTGTCCAACTGAGTACTGATGAGAATTCAAAAGTGCAGGTAGAGTGTGTACGCATTTTGGTCATATATTTTTGTACAGCATTATGACCTTCGATAGATCCATGATAAATAATAAGAAAGCGCGCAGTGCCGTAAAAAATGGTGCGCTACAAAGTCGGTAATTTTTTGGAAATTGCCAGAAAATCAAATTCTCACCAGCACTCAGTGGGACAGCTTACAAGTGACGGCATAGTGCTGAATCTTATTATTTGATGCTCTTATATCGTCCTATATACGTCACCTGGTGGTTCATATGACCCATCCATTTTGGACATGGGCCTGTAGTCTATGTAACAATTGCCGCGATCAGTTTACGGCCAATTCGAAACATGACCAGTGAAAACTCCAGCGGAATAACCATTGCAGTAGGATGTACCCGATTAGAATTCTTCAATAAATAGTATATTATACCTAGGGCAAGAAATAAAGATGTGCAAATCAAACCAAGTGAACAGGATTGATACACGTATCCATTTGGGTTGGGCTGCTTTCGATAAACTGGCATTTGCTTTTACGAAGCAACAAAAAGCAAGAATATTCAACCAGTGCGTCCTGCCAGTGCTCACCTACGGAGCCGAAACTTGGGTTACTACAGAGGCAGCGCCACAGAAACTTGATGTTGTTCAAAGAACAATGGAGAGAAAACTGGCAGGAGTGACACTCAGAGACAGAAAGAAGAATAAATAGCTCCGAAAAGAAAATCTAGTACCAGATGTTGCCAAAAGAGTAGCGGCCGGACATGTAGCCAGAAATCCCGAAACATGGTGCAAGCAAATATTAAAATGGCAACCATGGGATTGTAAATGACTAGCTGGAACGGCAAATGAGATGGAAAGAAGACATCATAAAGATAGCAGGCAGTAATTGGTTGAAGACTGCCCAAAACAGAACGGAAAGGAATTTGTTGTAAAGGTCTACATCAAAATGGTCGGAAAAGGCTTAAGATGGTGATGTTCACGGCGCTGGGATGCATAGGCGGGGCATTCCGCCAACATTTGTAGCGCCGTTTCTTGGACAGGGTTGCGGCTGCTGTCACTATAGTGATATCCAGGTGTTTCCAACTGGCCTTTTCTCGACAAGAACCGGCCGAAACATTGGAAAGTGAGAACGTCGCGACGCAACATCTCTTCAATCACATGGTGCCCTGCCTGTACATCATGCAAGACATCTGTACCTGACCGGTCATAGACATTCCTACTAAAGGTTTAGACGATATTTTTATATTTGGTCAGGAGTATTTAAAAATATGTTTTTACTTTTTTAATGAGTCCACTGCATTTTAAGGCTCACGTATTTCACGTTAGACTGAAAACCTATAGTTGACTACCGTTACACCTCTTTGATTTAACACTTTTGTCAAAACAAAAATGCTCTACGGTACTTTGAGACATACATTCAAACCTAAATATTGTCTCAGAGAATACGCTTGTATCCTAAAATGTAATTAGCGATTGATTCGTTCCTTTATTAGATGTTAAACTGAAATACCTGATTTTTCTTCAAAAAACAATCAGCAATATTACTAATTACGGCTTTTTAAAAAACTTTTTGAATTTGACACGAAAACGCTGTAAACCATCATAGCGGTTGAGTGATATCACAAAGTACAAAACAAAACAATCCGTGAATGAAGTCTGGTCTGATGCACCCACTTTAATTTTTTATATTCGATTTGACAGTTTGAAACTTTTACTTTTTAGTTGTATTTTCTACTAAAACGTCAACAACATGAATGGTGGACGTACTGTTTGACGTGATGCTCTCTGATTGGTGTTCACTGTCACAAGAATAAGTAAAAACATTATTTTTTAGTTTTAGAATCCTAAAAATTACATTAATCTTTATCCTTTTTGTAATAAATAATAAACTTTATTGACATCTTAAATCATAATGGATCTATAGATGCTACAATCAAACCGATTTATTCTTAGTGGACACAAGCCTATTGACTTAGAAGTTTGGTGTAATAGTTAAAATGTTTACAACAGTGTGTTCTATTAAAATAACACAATTTATTGATTGGCCGGCAAAATAACAAATAGCCCTATTTGGGTGATCTCCTTTAGGCGCTGCCATCGGCAAGTAGTAGTGAAAAAAGTTAAAATTTTACATACATACGTACGTACGAAATGATACTCCTACACCCACAACGCTTATTTTCCGCCAACCAATAATAAACTCTAGTTTTCGTTATTATTTGTCGCTCAAATTGATATACTTACCTACCGAACACCTTACCTACCTTTCTAAGCTGTGACACCAGTGCATACTTCCTCGGCGTGATAAATAATTACTATAATATTATTAGGTGTCCATTGTTCCGTGTTTGGTAATAGTGTGGAAATCAATGATATTATTGGTGGAAATAGTCAATAGAATTATTGAATAGACGGAAATTCATTTTTTTTTTGTTTTTGATCGCGCTAGTCTTAGGAACTAGCAGGCCAATTTCTAAGATTTATTTGCTTGTCTAGCCCATTTGTTGAGGAAGGTTATACCAAATAACATCACGCTACTACCCACGAGTGTGGGGCAGTAACCATAAATACCACTAAGTAGGTAACTGCGGATATTTGTATTTATTTAGGTCGGTAGGTACCTATAAAATTCGCTTGTATAGCTTTTAGGTACATCTCACATTTTATTTCCGTATATAGGTACACAGAATAAAAGTGTGAATTATTGTATTAGGTAGGTACCCAATACAACAATAATACTATAAATCATCCACAATATACAACAAATCAATATTTTTTCTAAATTACTGTTACCTAACTATGCTGTTGTTATCAAGTCGTTATCTTGTCCAATAATCAAAACGATATTTTTAAAACTATACTTCTTACTTATATACACTATTATTACTTACTAAAAATTTACAATACCTATTTACAAACTAAACCTAGATGTAATATATTTATCAATAAGTGATGATGACATTCGTAACTGACGATAAAATAATTCGTAATCCTGCGGTGCGCTCTGCAAACTAGCGATACGTCCTGTCTCCATTACATCCCGCTCGGGACTAAACGACGCCGCCGAGAGCGCGTCGGCAGTAGGAAATTACGTATTTTCGGTATTATATTTTTGTATATATTAAAATTCATAATGTGATTGCCGAAACCCATCCGCTTTTACATGACCTTTCTTTTGGTATACTTTTGAAAATTCTAATCCCAATACAACTCAAATGAAACGGGAAAAGTTGTTTAAACAGACCTATATTCGCGATTATTTTCTATCGTATCAAATGACAGTAATCGTGTTTCGAATGGCCGAAATATAAAGATCTAATGCTGTAGAATTACATATATTTTTTTCCGAATTTAAATCTCTGTTATTTACAAATAAAACGCGTTTGGCCACGCTAGATAACACTGTATTTTGGGAAATCCTCGCCTTAAGACTGTAAGCCAAGAAACTGTAGCTAATGTTCTGCAGTCCATCAAGACAAGTGCGCAGGGGGTAGATGGTATATCAATTCACATGATACGTCTGACACTTCCGCAGTCTCTGGGGGCCATTACATCAATTGTTAATCAGTCAATAATAACAAATTGCTTTCCAGACCTGTGGAAGTGGGCCATTGTGCGACCTATACCGAAGAAAAATGATCCCCA
Organism: Euclidia mi; assembly: GCA_944739405.2. Taxonomy (NCBI): domain Eukaryota; kingdom Metazoa; phylum Arthropoda; class Insecta; order Lepidoptera; family Erebidae; genus Euclidia; species Euclidia mi. The sequence goes on along the minus strand of OX123206.2, from coordinate 9,051,828 downwards.
AACATATAAAGATCTCAGACCCATAAGCATCTTGCCTTGCTTGTCAAAGACACTGGAAAGGGTGGTACAACAGCAAGTTTCAGAATTTCTGGAGAAACATACCATACTTCCGGACTTACAATCAGGATTTAGGCGGGGTAGAAGTACAGCTACGGCATTGGCAGATGTTGTGGGTAACATCATCGAGGGAAGGGACCGTGGGGAAGGATCGATTTTGGCTCTCCTGGACTTTTCCAGGGCGTTTGATGCCATCAGTACCAGCCTGCTGCTTGCCAAGTTGCACTATTATGGCTTTGAACATGACACAGTGAAGTGGTTCGAAAGCTATTTGACAGGCCGTTTTCAGCAGGTGGAAATTAGCAATAATTCCGGATCAAAATCCACTTCATCTCCACGACCTGTCCTCAGAGGAGTTCCCCAAGGATCATTAATCGGCCCACTTCTCTTTATACTCTATAGTGCTGATATTACAAGATGCTTTGAACACTGCAATTACCACATGTATGCAGATGATACACAAGTCTATTTGTCCTTCCCAGCCAAAGATACTCGATTAGGAGTTGAAAAAATCAATGCTGATCTTTCAGCAGTTGCATCATGGGCAGAAAAGAACTGCTTGGTGTTAAACTCAAATAAATCTCAGTTCATAGTGATGGGTAGTAAAAGACAGACAAAGGATATTATAAGTGCAAACCCAATAGTAAAAATAAGAGGCGAGATAATCGAAAGAGTGGAGGTTGCGCGTAATCTAGGACTTATCATTGACCCAGAATTAAGGTTTGAATACTATATCACTAGTGTTGTAAAAAATTGTTTTTACAGACTCAAAATACTATATAGAATACGACAGTTTCTCAATGTCAGTACCAGAAAACTATTGGTGGATAGTTTAGTTTTATCGCGCTTAAATTATGTTGACACTGTTTATGGTCCATGCTTACTGTCTCGGACTGATCGATTGATACAGCGAGTACAAAATGCATGTGCTCGCTTTTGCTTTAATATACCTTGGCGGAAGCATGTAACTTCCTACATAAATGAAAATGATTTACTGAAGATGACAGCGAGAAGGGAGTTACACCTGGCTAATTTATTGTTTGGTATCATTAATTCAAACAAACCTGCATATCTTTATAAGAAGTTGCAATGGAGGCATGAAAACAGTCATTACTCCACACGGCCCATTACAAATCCATTAGCTATTCCACGGTACAGAACTTCAGCCTTCAGGGGATGTTTCAAGTATGCAGCTACTCACTGCTGGAACAATATACCGCCACCACTCAGATCCTTAAAAACTATATTTAATTTTAAATATCACTTCAGGAAATACCTACTAAATAAACAAAAAGTCAGTTAACTTGTATTTACCTTATAAAGACTCCCAGGCCTGTTGGTCTACTCTAGTGGTTTGCAACATTGGCTACTAAGTCAGAGGTCCTGGTGAGATAAGCACATTCATTCCATCTGAGCCTGAGTGAAATTCTTCTTCATCTGAAATAGATGTTAAGTATTACCTACATTACTAAATATTTATTTAAATAGGTAGTATCTCACATGCTTGGCTGACATGGTTCAGGCGTTGCATAGTTTGGTGAACCGTGTAAGTATATTGAACTTGCAGATGTCCCAAATATAAAATTATGTTTTAATCAGTTCAAGGTATAAACCAGTATTACAGAGCTGTTTTAGAAATTCTAACAGTCATGCTTTATAAACCTGCCATTAGCCACTTTTCAGTTTTGACTCATTTTTGTTTCCTATACTGAAGTGCCACATGGTGTAAGTTTTATGTACCTGCTTGTGATAATATGATGTATAATCATTGATAAGCATACTTACTGAACCTGTGTCATTTTTCCATTGTAGGTACTTAATGTATGTGTGATTAGCTGTGCTCTAGATACATTAATGATTATTCAGAAGCACACATGCAGCATTCCAGTTGGATGTTGTTGCTTATTGGTAATGTTGCAAATTACTACGGCAATTGACGTATAAGCTTTGTATTTAGATCTGAAAAAAGGTATGAAATAGGTACTTTAAATCACTGTCTAGCAGTCACTCAGTAATTATATTAATTGTGTTTCACGTAATTGAGCAAAATCAAAGTAACAATACTAGAATGTTATAAAGAATTAAGTACCTTAGTGCCTACTTACCCAACTTAATATCAGGTTGAACATTCTGTTGTGCCTATGTATACACACTTTTAGATTTTATTTATTTTGTGTACTTTTTTACTTAGATGTAGTCGATGTTGTCCGGTACTGGTGATGATAATATTGTGTCATGATTATAACATAAGTAATGTGCGAATTGAAATGTTACAATTTTATTATTAAATAACCATAACCTTTGTTTGTTTGACGCGCGGAAGGTAGTTTAGATAGAACTAGAACCGCCTGTTGGCGTCTATGTACATCTCGCTCTCTAAGGCATTGTCTCTTTTCAACATTGTTATTGTTTGTCACAGTTCAGGATGCAATGATTATGTAACCTAGTCGTTTGTTTTGATATCGATTACGTAACGTGATCGTGTATCTGTCATCTGTCATTTCATAAATGTCAATTGTGTCAATGTCAGAAATGAGCCCAAAAGTGCATTTATTAATTGTACTTATGATATAAAAAAAAAATATTGTCTTTGGATTTTCGTTTTTTTTTTTTTTTTTTGTTTCTTTATCATGTGTAAATGTTATATTCTAACCAATTATAATATATGTAGTTAGTAAGTATTGCTCTCTGGTTTTGACGTCCGCGTCTAATAAGGAGCCAGTTGAAAACCAGCGCCGGGCACATACAAATGTCCGGCATTATGCTGAACTGGCCTCCTATTTTTGTACAGACGACGGGCGTGCAAGTTTTTGTTCCTAGTATGTTATTTTCCTCATTGTTTATATAATTATGTCCATCGTCTGTTATAAAAATAAACGTATTTTTATTTTTTTTTATTATATATTATAATACACCTCCACGCACTCAAGAATAGAAATACAAGTACATTCCTGCAAGCTACTTCCATCTACTCAAGATAAATACGGCGAAATACCGCAGTACCTAAAAGTAATTACAAAATGGGCCTCACGCGAGCGAAAGAAAATATAGCCATATTATCTTAACCTTACACGACGAAACACGAACGAACTAATTTTATTTTATTCAAGATCTAAGCTTCCATTAGTCATCGCACTCATTGCTCGTGTTCGCGCCAATCGTCAAATGGGTGCCCTTGAACACCTCGTAACATTGATCTATTACTTAAATGCCTCGTAAAGTATAAGACTACTCGTTTAGTAAAGCTGAGCGAGATCAAACGTGAAATAAATATATATTACTTTTTTCGAATAAAGCTTTTTTTATAGTAATAGGCGGCAAACGAGAAGACGGATCGCCTGATTGTAAGCAATAACCGTCGCCCATGGACAAAAGCAACACCACAGTAGTCACAAGTGCGTTGCCAACCCTTGGGGTTGGGAAAAGGGCTAAGGTGAGGAGTGGGATGAGGGAGAAGGAATACTCGCACTCACAGAATTAAACGCAAAAGTTTAGATACAGTTACTTTACGTCGATTTTCTGTGAGAGGGTAGTACTTCTCCGATTGAACCGGCCCATTCATGCTGAAATTAGCAAGGCTCTACTAATGTGTAATTTTACTGTAATGAGTGTATCCTAAAAAGAAAAAGATGAACTTTAAATTAAATTAAATCCATCAATATAAATGATACTGCGAGCGTCATCTAGTGCAGATAATCCAACAAACTTTCAACTACTTCTACTACGTTCTAAGTTTTTAACAATCATGCAAAGTTAGAGAGGAAAGGAATGAAAGTGAATTTAAGTAAAACGAAAGTTATGCTTTTTGAAAAGGAGGAAGTTACGGCTTGTAATGTTATGATCGATGGGCAACGAGTGGAGCAAGTAAATGAGTTTGTATATTTAGTTCCTCTGTTTACAAGAGATGGTAAGAATTTCGAAGATATTGAAAGAAGAGATAATGCAGGTAAGAGAGTGATTGGAGCTCTGAAGGCGTTTATGAATAGCCAAAACGTGTCCAAAAAGGCACCTTCGTGAGGTAAAAGAAGATGTACTGACAAACATCGAGAAAAGTATGCTAAGGTGGTTTGGGCACGTGGAGAGGATGGATAACGAATGATTGACCAAGCAGATATACAATGCAAGTGTGAATGGGACAGGACGAAGGGGAAGACCTAGGCGGACGTTCTCGGACCAAATTGGAGACATCTCAAAAACAGGACGGGTTAGAAGTACACTGAACAGAAGAGCATGCATGAGGAATTTGATGGGAGTGAATGAAGCAAGAGAGATATTATGTCAGGATTGTTGCAAATGGCGTTCCGTAGTCTCTGCCTAGTCCTCCGGGAAACAGGCGTGAGTCTATGTATGTATGTCTGTTTAATATTCATGCTGATACTAGCCAGTTGTTCAGGCTCTGCAATGATAGTTATTTTGGTCAGTAACAAGTGATTTTATATGTATATATTATTATAATAACGACGACGCTGACAAAGCATTTAAGTAAAATCTAGTTGCTTCCAAGTTTTTGACAAATCTGCAACATAATATAAATAATCTTGTAAAACTGACTACAAGGAATATTGCTACTTTGTTACGTTCATCTTACCAACACATTTCCTTCGGATAAGCATTCCCAACCGAAGAGATATCGCAAAAGAGCGATATGAAAACGAATACTTAGTAAAATCGCACAAAAAACGAGATTTTCCCTCCATTCGTCCCTTAAGGCGATAAGAAAGATATAAAACACTGGTTTTATTGCTAAAAGGGGTTCTATTTCATCAGAATTTTGGTCCAATGATCGCGGTATGAAATATTATGTGTGAGCGAGCTGTGGCAAATGACTATTGCAGAACGAAGTGACGTTTCAGTTGGGGTATAAGGCTTATTGGTATATGGATGGTTTATTTTGTAAAGGAATGTTATAGAGCTTATAGTGTCATCTGGGGATCCCTTCTTTTTGCATAATGTTCTTTGTCCTAATATACTTCAGCATAACGATTTTGGCACAATTTGTTTTGGCATAATAATACTTCGGTATATTTTTTTTAGGCATACATTTTATGTTGGCATAATCATCTTAAAGACTAATTTGTTTTGGCATAAATTTGATTCGCGTAACGTTAGTAGGCCTAATGACTATTAGCATAACGTTATTAGGCCTAATGACTATTAGCATAACGTTTGTAGGCCTAATGACTATTAGCATAACGTAAGTAGGCCTAATGACTATTAGCATAATATTTATATAATTATATATTTAACTTGTAAAAAATGTATATCCTGTGCAACAAAAGTTAGTGACAGAACCGACTTGCTGCAAAACCGACTCCACGTAGTCTTGTTTGTCCTACCCCTAGAGTGTTATTTAAAATCGCTTAGGCGCGTAGGGCCGAGGCGGCCCGCGGGCTGTGGAGCAGGTGGCTGAGGCTGGCCGGCTTTGCTGCGGTGGTGAGCGAAAGCCGTCTGCGACGATTAGCACGCGTGGGGCCGCCGGAGGCCCGCAGCGCCGGAGCCGTGACAGAAGCCCTGCATGCTGCATGCTTGCTTCATGCTTCCTACAGCGAAAAATATGCCAAAGATACATTACCAAAGTTATTATATCCAATATGTATTGAATTGTAATAATTATGCGTAAATAAATTTATGCTTTAGGATTTTATGCTTTAGGATATAATGCTTAAAATAGTTATGCTTTAGAACTTTATGCTTAATAAATTTATGCTTTAGAATATTATGCGTAATCATTATTATGGTTAGAGAAATTATGCTTAAAAAATTATGCGTAAGCTGTTATGCGTAATTATATTATGCGAAAATATAATTATGCCAAACAAAATTATGCTAAGTTATATTAGGTCTTAAAATTTTATGCAAATGGATAGGGAAGCTGTGATCTGACTTGCTGTTCGTAATAGATCGGCTAAGTTAAACAATGGTTGCATAGGTCACAGGGTGGGTGACCATTTACTGTGGCATTTACATCAGAAAGCTAAGGTACTTCGAAGGGCACGTAAAGCCGTTGCCGGTTGTTTTCTGAAGACTTGAATCGGTAGACGAGTCTATGATATACTCTGACACCAGATGACCACACACCCTTTTATATGACGACTACAAGTCAATTATTATTATGCAACAAACTAGTATACTTGGTAACTTTACATACCTCATAGCGTTATGTTTTATAATCTATAGCCTTCCTCGATAAATAGGCTATCAAACACTGAAAGAATTTTTCAAATCGGACCAGTAGTTCCTGAGATTACCGCGTTCAACCATACAACCAAACAAACAAACTTCAGCTTTATATATTTGTATAAGATACAAAATAAAATATATCAGAAGGCCAATTTTCGTATTTTCTATGACATTGAAATTATATTTTGAACGAAATAAGATTATATTTTGAATTGACTCAGAATCGGTATTCTGCTGACCTAATGTCATTATCGTATAATTTGAAATAAACAGTTCGTCGTTGACACATATTTTGTCACTTGTTTCAATTACGATCTCGTTACTATTTCATTCAAATATCAGATAATTTAGAAAAATACGCTTTTTGAGACATAAGTTTGACACCTGACATTATATCGAAACTGTATTTTGAAGAACTGGACCTCTGGTCTGCATCCGTGGTCCAGTGGATAGCGTATGCATCTGCTGATTTCGGTCAATTCCCAGAACGGGCAAATGCGTTTCTTAGTTTTTTGAATTCTCATTAGCGGCAAGGAGTCTGGCAACCGGCAATATGCTCGTTCCCAGGGTCCAGGTAACAACCTGGAACCTAAAAAATATAGTTGCCGAATTGAGAGCCCCTCATTTTAGAAGTTGCTTAAAAATGCACAACATTTGGCGAAATGTCGGTGTAATATTACACCTCTGCCTACGCCTTCGGGGATACAGGTGTAAGTCTATATATATCCAGTCCAAGCAGGTTGAACCGTCGACCTTGGCTTTTTTTTTTTTTTGTTTTTTTTTTTACTTTCTCCACGTACCCGTGTGTCGGAGGGTCGGGTTTCGCACAAGCATACGTCGCAACCCCCCGACGGGTATTGGCCCGCCAGATGGTCAGGTGGGCCCCAAACAAAACCCCCTTGGCGGCGGATGATGGTGTTTGGCTCCGCCGCCAAAACACTCAGCGGCCGCAGAGGATAGGGAGGACGGCAACGCAACACCGCATCTCCTCTTCCTCTGCGGCCCCACCGCGACGCATCAAATGGTGCGCCCCCATTTGGTCGCGGGAGATAGGGCGCGCGGCAACGCAACACCGACACGCCTGTCCTCCCGCGACCACGCCCGACTGCGAGGGACAGACAGAACTGTCCCCCGCACCCGCACCGTTGGTCGCATCCTGCGCAGGCCCCTCCAAGCCCACGCGGAGCGTCCCCTTCTGGATCCCTCTTAGCTTCACCGCGGGGTTCCAAACCACGGTTACTGAGCCCCCCCCACCACGACAAGGTGGATATCCCACGGGGGGGACCGTCGACCTTGGCTATTAAACACAACAAGAGTATAACGAACCTTTAAATAATTGGTATTGCTTGATCATCATTTCGAAACAAGACGTTTGTATTTTTTTTTAATGTTACTAGATTTAACAAAGCATTGATAATATGATCTTCACCATAGAGCGATTGCCGTCTGACCTCTGCAGCCAAAAGGATACTTATATTGTATTACATCCAGTGACAGAATATTCTAGGAACACTCAGATCCTCAGAACATTTGGAGTCAACGATATGTGATGGTGGACTCAGCTCAGTGAAGCTGTGAACTTTTTGACCGGTACAATAACCATTCACCATTAGAAATAAAACTGAAAGAACAAAAGCAGATCCTGTTGAATTTTATCAACAGCCTGCCAGCGAAAATGTAAATCCTAAACAATATTTTTTGTTAATAAAATAAAATGTATACTAATCCATCAAAACAATAAAGAGATTTGTCAAAATATATTTAAAACAAGAGATTATTTTTATAAAGCTCTATAAATGATAATTGCTTCGGCTTTACAACGTTATTTCGTAATAAAAAAGTTTATTTATGACGCCTCTAGGGGTTCACTGAATTTAAAAACGGCAGATTAATTAAAAATTAAAGTGTGGCTGTTGGCTGCGGTGAATAATAAAACAATCTATTATTGTCCCGGACGGAGTAAGCAAATAAATGAGTTTGGTCAAACGAAAAGGTTCCGTTATTTAATACGGACAACTTTTTCTTTTTCGTGTGTGTGGCCAACTCTGGTGTCAAAGTTTAAAACGGCCCGAAGGCCCCTGGGCCTTCGTGGGCCTTCGGGCCGTTTAAAGACCATCTTCAAGAATCATCAGGCCATGTCAGGACATGGCCTGACGTTTCTTGAAGATGGTTCAAGAACCGGGACGGACAGCTTCACGTGCCCACTAAAGCACAGCTTTAGCACTTTGATGTAAATGCCACACGCGGTCACCCATCCAAGTAACGACCTGTGCAATCGTTGTTTAACTTTGCCGACCTATTACGAACGGCAAGCCAAGTCTCGCTATGAGTGCTACAGGACACGCTACTAAAAAGACAACAGCTGATCAGTGGCAGTTTTAAATCTTTTGTTAACAAAATATTTAAAACTGCGTCTCATTCAAGCCAATTAGTGTAATCACCGCGGAAACAGGAAATATAATTCGTGCTAAGTCAAAATTTTACTGTTAATCACAATTGGCAGGTTCAATGGTAAAAGGTAAAAGTCATCACTATCGACGACAAAGTGGATTTTTTTAACAGCACTGTTACGAAGTTGTTTGATGTGCACGCTCCAATCAGAAAAATCAAACTGTAACGTCCACCTGCACCTTGGATGACTGAGGGTATACGGATGACGATGCGACATAGGGACCGGGCTTGGACGACAATTAGTCTCTTTTCAAGAGAGCTAGGAACAGGTGCAACCAGATGGTACGCAACGCTAAACGCCGACATATCTCCGAAAATATTACCAATTCATCCCCTGCTAATATATGACAGTTTTTGAGGATACTAGGCTTTGGGAAACCTCTTAGCCAAGTGGTACTACCGGTTACTATTAGTTTGGATGACTTTTTACTACTACTTTACATACATACATACATACATATCGTCACGCCTTTTATCCCCGAAGGGGTAGGCAGAGGTGTATTTCTACACCCACTTTTCGCCAGATATACTTTAGTCCCACGTAATAAGGGGCGAGCCTATTGCCGTACCGGGCACATTTACAGACTCCGTGCTGCTACTGTGCTACTGAGAATTTCGTGACAGAAAAACCCAATAACACTGCCCGACCCAGGAATCGAACCCGGGACCGCCCAATCCCACGCGCACATTTATGCCGCGAGACCAACGAGGCAGTCGTATAGAGTTTGATGTCGAGTTTTCCGTCTCTACGCAAAGATGGTATTTGCATCGTGTTATCCCTTAGTCGCCTCTTACGACACCCACGGGTAGATAGGGGGTGGTGACACTTGTATTCTATGCCGTCAACCACACGGCACTACTACTACTTTACTACTTTTTAATTGTCATTTTACTACGACTTTCACTTTAGACGACCAAACTAAAAGTCATACCATAGCCTACTTGGCTGGCTTACCTCTTTTGAACATTAATTCTTTCTTTTTGTCCTTTGTCATCAGGCGAGATTAAAAAGATTATCCTGTCAATTAAGTCCAAAGCCGTGGGATGCGATGATATTACTCGTCGCATGATCACGGTTATCATTGAACAAATTTTACCTGTAGTTACCCATATCATAAACTTTTCCCTTGACTCTGGTCAATTTCCCTACATATGGCGTAAAGCCTATGTGCGTCCTTTGCCTAAAATGTCCAATCCCGCTCTCCTGACACATTACCGTGTACATGTTTTTCTGCATCACCCAAAGGTTGACTGGTAGATAATTTGTGCATAAAGTTATAAATAAATAAAAGGAACAAAACTATAATATTTCCAAACTGGTGAATCAGTCAACATTAAATAGGTACTCAACATATAAAAAAACATTACAAAGATTTTTGCCATTTCATACTGGAAACGAGATGAACGCAAAATTAATTTGAGAAGCTAAGCAAACTCAGGTAAGATCTGATGTCCCCCTATTTCTGCAATCTGACAAATTCCCTCCATTAACGTCGCCATGTTTGCCGCCATTTTCGACGCCATTTTGACGAATTATTTATGTCAGCCATTTTGTTAGCTTAGCGTGGTTTTAGTCTTAAGTTCCAGGTGTTATCTGAAGAGAGAATTTAAGGCGAAAACAGGGTGTAATAGTACACCCCTGCCTACACCTTCGGGGAGGTCTGCTCATACAATCGTTTTGATTGATGAAACAACGTACTAGGTTATGCCGTAGTTTAGCTTTCGGGCGGGTTGGTTTTCAACATTGTTAAGGTTTATTTTCTAGTCCACGGGGACTTTGTAGACACTGCTGAATCGAGTTGCTGCCGCTATATTTTATATATATTCTGATTTTCCCTAATTATGTCAATTGCGGCACTTATAATTACATATTATGTTATGAAGGATTTAACAAGTTTTTTAACATTAGACGCAAATAATAGAAATTCAAATTGGAAACAAATCTTTGGATCGCACAAAGATTTGCCCTGTCCGCGAGGTACGCGAAAACCGAAACGCAAAAAATGACTGTGTTTATAACCATGAGTATCCGTTGCGTGGTCGGCAGGGCGGGCATTGGATCCTCCTTTATTTAGCCACCGTGTCCCGTCTCCAGCCCGGACACAACTATGTTCGATCAACTCCATTTAAAATGTCATCATCATCGTCCTAGCGTTATCCCAGTTGCATCCAAGACTTCTTGCCTCGGACCACGGCATCCACTTACTAGTGCAACCAGAATTGACAACATATCAGCTGCATATAAAACGTCTACACGACTATTTTCTTTTGGCCTTCAATGGTACACCGTTGGTCTACGTCCCGAACACGGCCTTGAGACGTGTTGACAGACCCTTAAACTATTAACCCGTTAATGCGATAGTGCTGTTGACCTTCCACCGTCAAGTATCAAAGCGGCACTATCAGAGCGATGACTAGTGTTATTCTGAGTAACTAAACACGTAACATATTATAACTTATGTAACTAATGTTTCTTACGTGACACGACGGAAAACTACCAAAGATAGAAAATAACCAGTATTAGTTCAGACGTTGACTTTTTTGTGCTCTAAGTAAACTTGGTATCCAGTCAGATATAATAAAAAATTACATGTCTAAAAGTAAAGATATCCTGTATATTTGGTTATTAAGGATAAAATAATAATAATTCTTCATATAATCCAGCAAAGTTAAAATTATATATTTTTTTAAGGAAATAGAATAATATTCTAGCGTCCACATCCAATCACAAATGAAAATATCCTACCTATATTGACGTGACAACGTCTTATAAATTGGTTTGCCGGGTGACACTTCAAGAAACTGCGTTACGCTCCGCTCACGTTATGCGCTCACAATGAGAGCGAGTGAGAGGCACGCGTCCCGCCTAAGAGCGAGAGAGACAGACATAAAAAGTGAAAGGCACGCGTCTTTCATCCTTCTTCCTACTATACGAATGAATATTCACATTAAAATTATTTTACCACTCAAAGTCGTTGTCACGTAAAACTTTCGCCCGTATACCGACTTTACAGGCAACCAATTTTTTTTTTTTATTAATAAGAATAATCTTGTCATAATAAAAAAAAAAGGACCGACCGTGTCCGAAACACCACGCTACGTTCCCAAACACGCATAGCCGATGTTGGTTTAAAATCTGCCAGGCTGAAGTGGGACTGGGCTGGTCACCTCTGCCGTATGCACCCAGAAAGGTGGGCTTATTTAATAACCAGTTGGGTGCCTCATGATAGTCGACGACGACGCGGCAGACCTAAACGGAGATGGCGGGACGACTTAGATGCATTCGACAGCGACTGGCCGAACATAGTACAGGACAGGGATGAATGGCGGTCCAAGGGAGAGGCCTTTGCCCAGCAGTGGGACACATGTACAGGCTAAATAAAAAAAAAAAAAAAAAGAATAATCTTCATTCAATAATAATGTTTATATTTCAGTGGATGGATACATTAGGTCTAGATTATCTCATATTATAATCTCTATATATAAAATCCTTGCGTTACTGACTGACTGACAGACAAGCTACAGCCAAAACTATTGGGCACAAGAAGCTGAAATATGGCATGTATGTTCCTTGGGGACCGTAGGGGTGCACTAAGACGGGATTTCCCGAAATACCCACGGGATCGGGCAAAACGGGTAAATTAAAAAATATTGCGGGCGTAGCCGTGGGCATCCCCTAGTACTTTATAATCTAATAAATAATAAATACTTAACATAATTATAGTTTAAGGCCGGTATAGGTTATTTTTATTTTGCTACCTAGGTTTAAAATTAATTGCCTGAATTAAGTTTTAACCTGTTTTTCAGGATATATTGTACTTACGTATTATAATTGTGCAAAATATAACAAATGTGCATACTCTTAAAATTAACATTGACGCAATAATAATTAAAATCGAGGCTATTGAATGGTAGGTAATTATTTTATGACAGTAAGCAAATTATCAGTATCGGAGTAAGTCATTGTTTGTAAGTTTCTAGTTATGATTATTTTACATTTCTTATAAATAAAATTATAATTATATACCTAGAAACTTATTTAAGCTTTTATATAAAAAAGGGCTTATGAATAAGAAAAACCTATTGCTACTACTTGTAGCGCTACTTGGCTTGCCGTTTGTAATAAGAAGGCAAAGTTAAGCAACGGCTGCAAATGTCACCACTTGGATGGGTGACCGCGTGTGGCATTCACAACAGAGCGCTATCATGCTTCCATGTCGGGAGCCTTTGGGTGGTTTGAAAACTTCGAAACCAGAGTTGGCCACACACTCACACGCAAAAGAAAAAAAAAGAAGAAAGAAAGAATTTGACCGTCTGTGAGAGGTCCTGCGATATTATCGTTATTTTCATAATAAACTGTTTGATTGCTGAATAAAACCTGTTGCAAAAATAGTACCAATTGTAAAATATTTTGTCATCGACATGTTGAACTGCTGCTAACACAGCAGATCGAAGCAACTTAACAACGAGCAAAGCTGCAACACCATGTTGGTTTTAAATTTAAATTCACAGTCCTCTGTAGTAACAAGTTGAGGAAAAGGCGGGAGACTTAAAATTATTTATGTAACATTAGTTCCACTACTTATGAATACGTAATATTTCAATACTATTTGTATGGAAGAACGTGTTAATTTGAAGTGAATGTAGAGCACAAATCATCAATCAAATAAAATTGCACAGCTATCAAAATCGAATCCTTTTTCTGCTCGTTGGATAACGAATTGAAGCTGAACTTACATTTTATGGAGAAATTTGCCAATTCTAGCTTAGTTTTATTTTATTTTTACTGGCAGCGGTAGTCTAGTAGAGAGATTAATAGATTGCAAAGCAGAGAAGATATCATAGTGAGAAGAGGCATGTGTCCAGGAGTGCGACAGATTAGAACAAAGCTGATGTTGATGACTTTTGTTGCATCAATTTTTCCACCCCTTTTTTATCTGCGCCTTAAGGTCGTTATAGCTCTTTCACTGTTTTGATAATAAAACTGTGAACTAGCAGAGTAGAAACATTTTTGTGGATTACACTAATAGTTGTCCCGATATCAGTATAGCAGCCTCTTAACCCACTACATCCATATGTGCAATCACAAAATCACACGTGTTAATTATTGTAGCTATTGGATACAGAGTTCAGAGTACATATATGAATACCAGCAAAATCCTAGATCAAGCGCTGTTTGCGGATAAAGCAAATATTTTAGTAATGGCGTGGTACCGAGGCCGCTTAAATACTTTAGCTTCTACATTTTATAACATACTATACATCGCCTGTAGCCGCAGTATAGTATCCGATGAAGTATAGTATCCGTAGTACGTCCGCGTGGCATATTTGTACTTCCTTAAGAAGAGAATTTTCAAAAAGCCCCGCTTAATGTACCTTCTACACTCCCAAGGAACATACATGCCTTTCAGCTCCTTGTGCCCAACAGTTTCAGATACATGCTGTCTGCCAGCCAGTCAGTTAGTAACGAAAGATTTTATAGTTATTTTGATTGGTATTTTATATAAGACTTTAAATTATAAAGTATTATAACTGTTATAATACTTTGTAAGTCTGCACACTGCAATTTACCCTTACTTCTCTAATAACATCTCCATGCCTCAAAGGTTAGCTGGAAGAAATCTCATTTTTGAGATAAGCTCGACTTAGATAAAGATAAAGATTTATTCATTACATAACTGAGTACAGTTATAGTTCTTATTATCTTAATATATAAAATCCTTGCGTTACTGACTGACTGACAGACACGCTACAGCCGAAACTATTGGGTGCAGGAAGCTGAAATTTGGCATGTATGTTCCTTGGGGACCGTAGGGGTGCACTAAGAAGGGATTTCCCGAAATTCCCACGGGATCGTCCAAAACGGGTAAATTTAAAAAAAATTGCAGGCGTAGCTGCTGGCGTCCCCTAGTTAAGCATAAAGCAATAGACTCAACAGTTTATCCATATCAGACATGCAAAATGTAAAAACAAGAAATAGGAAATAAATACAAAATTGTAGTAATTAAGAAAAATACAGTAACAAATACATCATTTTTATGGACTAAGTGCTTTACTGTTTACCAAAAAAATCATTTAAGTTGTAAAATACATTTTCAAGTAACCATTTTTTTTAATCAATTTTATTCTTTGACTTTGTACACCTTTTTGCACTTTGTGCACCTCTCTCTTACATCCTCCGCAAGTGCAACTCAATTTTCTTCGAATTAAATATCGACATATTTGCAGCAAATATTAGCTTGTTAAAGAAAGCCTTAAACACTATGTCAATTTAAAACTGAAGTTCATACAAGTGCTGACAACTTTTCATTTAAGTATATTTAAGAAAATTTTATAAAATAAAAAAAATGAGATTTTGTTCTCTAACTCTGTTCACAGCTTTTAATAAGGTAGTTCTCACGTTGTTTTGTTTGTATAATGCTTTGTTTACAGTTGGATAATTTAAAAAAAAAGGTCTTTCGACTGTGGGTGAAGGGATTTCTACTGCATTCCTTTCATTTTCTCCTTTTACTATCATTTGTTCCAGCAAATTGTGAGCGGGCGTAGATTTGCGGGCGAGGAGATGGTAAGTAAAACAGCATTTGTACATCACTTCAGTTATTATTGTAAATACTCAAAGTACAATCGATCATAGACACATCACAATGTCTATTAAAAATTAGCGTCCGCCGTTCACGTGGTTGCGAGCGCCTGTTCAGCTGTTTCCTCGTTGACTGCGATTCAATTCAATTGTATAGAATGAATATTGAGAGTCTCACTTTAGATTGGTTATAATGTTGTGCCTACCTTTAATTCAAAAGCATACAATATGAATGATGTGTATTTTGTATTTTCTTAAGCCAATGCTCTGTATGTTTTTTAGTTGGTAAGCCTTAACTTAAATAAATAAATATTAAATGTTGTAATCAGTACGTCTTATTCTTGGATGTAAGTATCGTTTTTTTGTGTACAATAAAGAATTAAATAATAATATTCACAGTCAATTCACCGCATAGAACTATCATTCATACAACAAGTACCTACAAAGAAAATAATTTTAAGAGGCAATTGTCCAGTCATTGACATCTGGCATACAATTGCATAACTTGTGCCAAATTATATCACAACAATAACGAATGGCACGCCAAACGAATTTTTTAACAACTTTGTGGGAAATTTCATTTCTGCATTTAATATTCAATGTGTTGAGCTGAGAAATGCTAGCGAGTTCATTTTATGTTTTATTTAAGAATTCGTATTACTAATATCAAATTTTTGTTTAAATTTGTTTGTGTTCCAGTGGATAGCGTATGCGACTGCTGATCGGCAGTCCCGGGTTCGATTCTCGGGTCGGGCAAAAGTGTTACTGGGTTTTTTCGAATACTCAGTAGCAGCCCGGAGTCTGGTGATGTGGCCGGTAACGGCAATAGGCTCGCCCCCTATTACGTGGGACCTAAATATTCATTTAATATTTAATATTCAATGTGTTGAGCTGAGAAATGCTAGCGAGTTCATTTTATGTTTTATTTAAGAATTCGTATTACTAATATCAAATTTTTGTTTAAATTTGTTTGTGTTCCAGTGGATAGCGTATGCGACTGCTGATCGGCAGTCCCGGGTTCGATTCCCGGGTCGGGCAAAAGTGTTACTGGGTTTTTTCGAATACTCAGTAGCAGCCCGGAGTCTGGTGATGTGGCCGGTAACGGCAATAGGCTCGCCCCCTATTACGTGGGACCTAAATATTCATGGCGAAATGTGGGTGTAATATTACGCCTATGCCTACCCCTTCGGGGATACAGGCGTGAGTCTATAAAATAAAATAAATAAATATAAATTTTGTTCTTACGGGCAAGGACTTGAGTACTACCGTACATTATGCTTTATGGTACAATAAGAAAACGATAATATTTTGATTTGCCTTTTCATGATCATCATCATCTTAAGCCGTTGTCGACCATTTCCTTCCACAACTTCCACTCCGCTATGGTCGAGCAGCCAATTATAAGCCTAAGATCATCTTTTATACAGGATTACATCAACTTATTACCAATCATCATCATCTTTTGATGTAAATAAAAGTGTATCCAAGATGACTACAAAGCTTATTATTCTAATTTGCAGAAAAGCACTGTGACGAGCTGAATGTGTCTCAACACTGTGATTTTGAATATCTTGAAGAGTAAGTATCGGACTCCGTCTATTTTCTGTTTTCTATTATATATATTTTCTATTTTTTACCACATGACAAAAAACTAGCAAAACAGCTTATTTTTGCATTTCAAACTCACCTAGCATATTTTTTCTTATAATTTAATTTTCAACTCAAAGGCTAGTATTGCTAATAATTTTCGTATTAAATAAAACTCACTAATCGCTTTGCCCTGTTATTATTTTTATACTTCTATGAATATAGCAAACTGTATATGAAATAATTAATACCAAGAAGCCCTTTTCTCAATCGTTTCACAGTACTGCCTTTCCAGGAACCCGTAATTGAGGCTGATTAAGCATCTATTTTGTTATTACAGGAATTTCACCGCGATTTCATTCAGGTTAATTTAATATTGTAAAGGCACTGCGAGTTTAAGCGTTTAAGATTCTAAAATCTGAAACAAACAATTAATACGATAAATATGAATCTGGATGAAATCACTTATTTTGTGAGCTAATAAATGACTTTTGACTAAGGGTTTTGGATGACAGTGGCGGCGTTGAAACTTTTTCAGAATTGGTCCAGCTAATTATAACAACAGTGAATGAATACACTCGGGGACCCTTATTGTACTTTAAAGATACATGATAAATTTTCAAGCAAAATAATTAAACAAATCTTACTTACACGTTTTGCATAATATATCGCCCACTACTCGGGTTTAGAAAAGATCAGAAATAATAAGCAATTTTCGAATTGTATACAATAATCTACTGTACCACATAGCTAAGAAGAAAACAATAGTCATAAGGCGTACGCAAAAATTATCATTCTCTTAGCGTTATCCCAGTTTCAATCTGGGGTCCGCTTCCTTATCTAACCAGATTCAGCTGAATATTAGCTTTTCCACAGAGCGACTGCCTGTCTGACCTCTGCAACCCGAAAGGATAGCGATATTCCATGGTTTAGACTAGTGTCAGTTTATTAAGTAGGTACTGACGCCTTGAAACGACTGTCAAGGATCTTCATGACAACCGGGACCGATGGCTTAACGTGCTCGCCGAGGCATGGGAAAAGCGATAATTAACAATTCAATACGCACATAACTCCGAAAAGTTATTGGTGCGCGCCGTGGATTCGAACCCGATACCCTCTGCATGGCAGTCTGTTGGTATCTCCACTAGGCTATCGCTAAGGCGTACTCAAAAAATATCAAAACATAATTCAAAACGAAATAAAAACACACCGCATTCAAAACCACAAACATTTCTTTCGCACGTATGCACAACCCTTAACATGGGCAGTAAAACGAATTTCATAAGTCCAAAAATAGAATTTCTACTTCAAACAACGAGGTATTTACTAAAGGAAAAAACTTCTGCTCCTAAACTGAGTACAGTTAGTTAGATAAAATCTTTAATTCCCGTCAGCGAATGTGTACCCTAACATAACTGTTGATTATGCAAAACAATGTCGTGGCAATACTTTGTATTTATACTTTTGTTACTGCTGTGAGGTCCCACTTAAAGCGAGACGTCTCATAATATTAAAATGGTTTTAAATAGCCTCACGCTGTTGGGAGATAGCGGAGTAAAACGAAGGCTTTTTATGTAACCAGCTTACGGTACGCCAGAACATTAGTTCGATGTGAACTTTACACCTTAAAGGTGTCGACAGACGAGCGTTTTTAAGTGAGTTATGAGTCTTGAATTTGATTTGTGCTTTATAGATTTATGCTGAATTCTGTTTCACAATAGCATCCTGTTTGTAGCAAACGGCGACGAAATATTGGTTGTTTGCTGTTGTAATCACCCGCGCGTACATTATTTTAACGGAACTACGCTCGAGTGGAGGAGGAGAGTGGGGCCAAATTCATTCAGTTTCAAAAGGCACAAGTACAAACTTTCGATAACAACTAAGTAACTTTCGTACGTCAAGCAGTCGAACCAAATTTCAGTTTAACTTAAATTGCGCCTCCCAAAGTACGCAACCCACAGTTCACAAAATTACATCCGTTTGGCCGCAGCCTATAGATTTAGTTCCCAACTCTTCAGAGAGGATCGGAAAAGATTGCGTCGCAATGCTATAGGAAATACAATGCTGCTCTTTCACACATAATGCTGTCACTGTTACCCCTCAACATAACACGAAGCTCTATAGAAAGTAACCTTGATTGCGTTTCAGTTCTGAAGCCAAACAATCTTTCTACCTCATTCACACATATCGCTATCACTGTCACCCCTCAACATAACAATGTTGATGTTGCTACTGTACGGTGTTTATCTTTGACGTTACGTAGCAATTAACCACATGTCCCGCTAACGTGTTTATGTATCAAAGAAAACTCGCTTCTGCTCATAATTATTATGAAGAAGATCTATTCTACGAGCTCGTTCCTAATTGTTCCTGAATATTATATCTACACGGTGGTACGACAGGTTTTAAACTTTTACGATTTGTATACATCATACAAAATAGTTTAACGTGTCTTAATCGCGTAAACTTCACATCAGTATCTCCGCGACCACGATCGGTGCGAAACGAAACGTCGGAAGCAAATATGTATTTATATCGATGCCTTCCGGCCAAAAGGGGGTAAGCGACATTTTTGGCGAAATCGACTTATATATATGGTTAGAATCGGCTTTTTTTTCTGCGTCTAATGGTCTAAGTTTCGTGGCTCTAGGACAAACTTTTTGTCGCTTAGGCGGTAAAGGAATTGAGGTTCGAACACTAAGTTTTTCGTCATAAACGACAGTTATTTTTGGTGTATTTTGTATTATGGTGGTTGGATAAAAATAATATTATAAAACTGTAAGATAAGCAATTTTGGCTTTGAATATTTTTTTCTTTACTTGAACGTTAAGTAGTTTGGGCTGTAAATACTTTTTTGTAAAAAATACATTAGTCAAATTTTACTTGAATCTTTGTGTACCAAACTTTCGGTTAGGATATTAGGGCAGTTCCTTTAGATAAAATATATGTCATTTATTACTTTTAGGCCTCATTTCCGTGACTTTATTTGGCGTTTATTTTTATTTTCCTTAGTCACCAAATCAATCATCGAAGGCGCTTAGGATAATTCATCCAAACGAATGTCGCCTTACATTGTCGCTTACCCTTTTTTTCCCCTCCCAAAAAAATATCTGGTATGGTGGTTAGATAACAAGGTAAATCAAAGGTTTGGCGGTTAGCTTACAGAAGAATGACAAACAGCGTCGGTTATCTCACTCTTTCGTTTGAACGAAATGTCGTTAGCGTTACACAGCGAACATTCACCGCGGCGTAAGCACCTCCGTGCTTGCGAGTCCGTTTGGCGCGAAGTTTTTCGAAGGAAATAAAACAGTAAGATTATTTTAATAGACTTTTATATTCATCTATAATTGTGTATTCTAATTAGTTATTTTAAGTGCTATAGGTAAGAAGTCATTATTTTGCTATCTTGTTCAGACAATACTGAATGGTTAAATAAGTACCTACTACAGAGTTTTTATTGGCTGGCCTGGCTTAGGATCATAATCAAGGGTTCGAATCCCAGGTTGGGCCAGCAAAGAATTATTGGATTTTTGATGAATTCTCAGTAACAGTCAAGAGTTAATCCTGCGACTGATATGACTCTGTTGTGTCGAATTGCCTATGGGACTATGAGAGTGAGAGAATAAAAACTTCACGTTTGTTTTGCACATATATTAGGGAAGATGCGTCCAACGTATCTTACGTCGCGTCTATTCCGTCAAATGAGTCGGTACACATCTGACGGAAAATGCGTCGAGCGTATCTGCACACATTGAGCTGAAAGCGTGGATATTATGCACACATATCAGTTTGTTCGTGGAGGGCCGTACTCAGGGCAGCTCAATATTTTACTGTCATATTCCTTTACCTAATAATTTTTCGTGTGCCCTGATGTTATGTAGTCACTGAAGTCCTGTAGTTATTTATATTGTAATTCGAGTTTGACGATTAAAAATATGTCGGACTTCGGAGATTTTTTATAGTAGCCAACAAGCGTTATTTGAATATATTTCCTTTAAAGGTATGGAGGTTCAAAAATAAAAGACGATGATACGATTTGGTTACGGTCTTTAACAAAATGTATACAAATGATATAGAAGGGGTTACAGTTGCAGCGCATGACACAAAATGTTTTCAATGTAGATATGTATGGAAATTGTTCCCGTGGACCTTTTAGCACCTCATACCTAAAAATTGGCACACGATCCAAGCTAGCAAGTATGCAAACACTCCATACCACATACTAACACTACATTATTCTACACATTTCGTTTCTGAAAAAATAAGTAAGGTCTGGCGGCCCTGGAATCTTACGATCTTAAAAATCACCAGTCTGGGAATGACATGGATATGGTATGTCCAATACCTACGAATTTAGCGTGCATACCTACGAAATTAGCGTGCATACCTACGAGACGTTGGGCAAATAAAATGGATGCCATTTGGGTTGTACTCCAGAATGTTATCGATATCGATATGGAGCCGGTTAGAGGAAAATAATACATTTTTGTACTAAGTTACTTTAGTTAGTTTAAATCTTTTGCCAGATTAGTTTATTCCATAATGCAAATGTGGGCGGCAAAGCGAAAGACGACCCTTGTATCAAAGATGTAACAAAATATTCTCTTAGAGCCCGTATCGATACTGTGTCGCTGAGAAAGTACCGGACATGAATGGCACCATACATGCGGTAATGAAACACAGCCTGAAGCACTGATTCATCTAGTTTTTAGACATATTTATGCACAAAAACAAAATTATTATGTTCGATATACAACGATTTCACAGCAGATGGACCATAAACCTTGGCGAAAAATATGGCGACATTGGCACGAATGACATTTCTAATAAAATATCGTCATGATTAATTTATTCAGTAAACTATGGCTATCTCTTTCTTCTGACACAGCTATCCCTAAGACAAAACGAGACAACACTATGTTTGGTGGCTTTTCGTATATATGTGTATAATGTAATTTTCTATATGTACTATTTGCCCCCTCCATGTATATTCCTTACTCAAAGGTCAAAAATCACTTGGTACGTGGTGCGCGAGACGTCGACGAATAATTCGTTGACGGAAACGGAACTGACGCTGTACGTTCGACGTACTAACGGATCATCGGTCAGGTGTGAAAAGTTGAACGTTTTTCTATACATTTGTATGTATTTGCGTTACGTGACCGATAAAACGCGACGGATCTTCCGTCAGATATGTTCCGACCCTTAGTAGGTCCCTCTTTTGCAAATTGTTATTCTGCCTCAAGATTTGTCACCGTGACTAATTTAACATGTGTCATCATCATTGTTTTATCGATTGAGTGAATGGATACCCATCCATTCACTCGAGTGCAAATGAATGGATACACGGCAAAAGCGATAGTAAGAACACTCTTTGTAGAGTGGCTGAAGGCCGACACGGTGTCCTCACCTTCCGCCTGACGCATGTCTTCATCGGACACGGTTGTTTTGGGTAGTTTCTTTGCTGTGGAGGACTCCCCCGGCAACGGATGTAGCGAGGCGATTTACGGCAACTGTAGACGCAGACATGCGGACGACGAGGACCAAACGCCTACCGTCATACCTAAAAGTGGTCCTAAGGTACGACATTTTAAGTTTATATTTTTTGTTATACCTAGAATGTCAGCATGAATGTATAATGCAAGACTAACTTACAATGAGTAACAATTGTTTTGTTTAATTTTCTAAAATAAAGATTGATTGAGCACAATTTCTTCATATTATTCATTCTTATTTTTTTATTCATACCTTAGTCGGTTAGCCAGTTTAAAAACTTATAAAAGTCTAATGCATGTATGTAAGTATGTATGTATTTTTATAAGAATTAATCACAATGTGCTTTCGCGTTGTATAAAAGCGCTTATAGTATTTTTCATAGATAATTAACTTATAACAATTTCCTTGTTCTTCTGCCATTAACCAATAGCCGGTTATGTCATATTGGCTCCACTTGATGAACAGAAAAAGCACAGGTATGCTCTTTTTCTTCAACAGAAATAAAATAAATGCTGCAGTTAAATCATTTGGGTTGGAACTCATTAATTGGGTGGTTTTCATTTACGATGTTTTTTCCTGTTAGTATAATTAGGACCATTTGAGGGTAAGCGACAGTAAATAGTGTTAGGAGTGTGATTTGTTTTAATTAACAATGTCATTTCGTAAAAACCTAATCAAAAACTATATGGTTAAATTTTGAAACTTTAGGAACGAACAGAAAATTTTCTATAATTTTTTTTCACTTATTTTGAACTTTAGACTACTCTCCTGTAAAGTTTGTTAAGTGGCGGTTAGCCTCTTTTGGCCGTAAGGCATCGATATCTTAAATAAGTTAAGTTTACGCGATTAAGAGCCGTTAAATTATTTTGTATGAGGTACGACAAGTCTTAATATTCTTAGACATCCCATCAAGCAAGATGGTATACCATAATGTAAGGAGAACATTTTATTTTTATATAAAAATGTCGTGTCATGGTGTTTGTGATCGCACTAGTTAAGGAACCCCAATCCACTACAATTAGCTTTGTCAGCCAATAATATGCTAGAATAATCATGTACCAACAGAGCATAATTATCTAGGACATGCGTCATTGATCATACGAGCTGACTTAACATTATATTAGTATATAAGCTTGGTATTTTAGATAATTAAGATAATTACTGTATTAGCTGTAACTCTGTCGAAATAAAGTATTTTTTTAACTTCTTTCGTTGTGAGTCACTTAATTCACTCCTCCAAAACGGTGCACCTCATTTTAGTCAATATTTTGTGTACATGGTATACACTTTGCCTGTAATGATATATGTAATTTGGAAAGAAATAAATAAAAAAATAAAAAATGTACTTTAGGGTTATATACATCCAAGTAATATAATCCAAGTAATAATTGCTGTATTGCTGTGATTCGAAGCTGTGCAAACGGAGTGTGTGTATAAATTTAATTGCGAACTTGATCAGTATTGTTATAAATAATGGAGTAAATTAAATTTAATGTTTATTTTTTGGCATTGTATATTTAACGTAGACTAATAATAATAATATATAATAATATTCTACCACCTACACACATTACAATCTAGTCCCAAACTAAGCAAAGCCTGTACGGTTCTAGTTAATTGATAAACATACACTTTTTATTTGTAAATTCTTACATATTATACATAGAAACACCAGGCCAGGCCAAGACAAACATCCATGTTTATACACACTCGAACTCGGAAAGCGAACCTGCTACCTTAGGCGTAGCAGTCGCTTACACTCCCATTGCATCAACCGGTCGTCGAATGGAAATTGCAAAATATTAATGAAACATCAGTAAAAAAAAATCGTTAGGTATTATAAATTTCGAGCAGAAATGAACATCGAAATTTTTTGATGAATGAACATAACGGTGTAGAAAATCAAATTTTCAATTCAATCGGGTGTTATATTCATATTTTTTTGCGATTATCGGCCGATTTCTGAATTGAGAATTTCGCGTTGAGAACAATTTAAACACTAATTATATACTACTTATTCAATTTTCTGTTTCACAAAAAATGGTTGTGACACATTTTGAGTATTTGTGCTTGTAAAATCTAAAATTTGACACAACATATGATCAACTCATGATCAACTCCATATCAACTCTATATTCGCATTTCTGAAAACATTTGACATTTGTCAAACCACACTTAGCACTGATAAATTGAGAAAAAAATAATTATACAACTTTGGTCTTATAACCCGTGATCACGAGTAATATGACAGCCAGTATGTCAAACTGTTCACAGTACGGTTGCCAAGCAGCGTTTACGTCATACTGACGTCTACACAACAAGAAGGTCGTTAGACAGAATTTATAGAAAAAAAGTTCAAAGACTATTCAATATTTGGAACAAATAGATTACAACATTATTAGGAACAAATCGAAGGGATAGAAAATATAAATAAGAGATTTCCATGTTAAATCAATCCAAATAATTACGCTGTGGCCTCCATGGAGGTATATAGAATTATACCTCAAATACACCCTGGCTACAAATATTTTGTATTAAAAATAAAACAAACTGACTTTGACATAACATACACGTTCCGTTTTCACTAAGATACCGAATTGAACAAATTCAACAAACTGTTCATTAAAATAAAATAATCGTTGAAATAATTTTAAATACAACTTTATTTCGACTTTTTATTTGTTTCCGTATAAAAATAATTAACCGACAAGTGTGCTTCTTTGTAAAATGTTAATTAATACGAATTTATGGTTAGTACCGGTTTTTTTACTTGTATCGGAACGTACTAGTGTTGTTCGGTTTAAGTTATTCATGATTTGAAGAAAACTCAGTTGAAAGTGCTTTGAAAAAATATCACTCTGACCTGTGAAACAGAAAAAACTTAAGTTGATTTCAACTAGTTCAGAAATTTTCAACTGATGAAAGCTGAAATTCTCAATTCAGAAACCGGCCGTAAGTCTATGTTTATCTTGTTGACTTACTTGAATATGTCAGGTAAAAATTATTAAACAAATCATTGGAACGTTGAGAAAGCGAGTCTTTGATATTTTTATTTATATTTACTTAATATGATTTTTATGGTGTAATTACCTATTTAAAAATAAAGGTGGATTTGAAAATCATGACGGTAAAACGGTACATCAATAAATATAATATGTGAAGCTTAGGAGGTTTTTCAAATCTATTAAAATACTATATTTCTATTTTATTGAATTTAGAAAAGCAGCATTAAATTCTTGGTAATTGTAGCTTTCTTCTCGTACCAATATCAGTAAAATCTGTTCTTGAGTGACAAATTATAAAATTTTCAAACATTGCAAGAACATTACGTAAAACTCAGACAAAACCAGTCTAGTAGACCGCTAAAACAATTGTGCTTTAATTATAGCTTAGTACTTACTGAAATTATTTATGACTATGTTGTGCTGCCTGGATTGTCTTACCTGAAAAAAAAAATAATATGTTAATATTATTGTAAAGTGTTTACCCTATAAAGGGTAAATAGCTGGACTGAGTTTGATAAAATTGTATTGACAAAATATCAAAAATTTAAAACTTGAATTGCATTTTTCCTAAATCCTGGCTGTCTGAGTAGTAGAGTACGATAGGTTGAGGATGATGATTTTTTGATAGAAGTTACAAATACTTTAAAGGAATATGAATAACCGTTAAGTCAATATATTCAGACATTATTTGAATTTACGCACAATGAGCTCAATATATCTTGAAGACTTACTGTTGTAACGTAATACTACGTATTACGTTATAATATCTCGCAGGCGCTTAACGCAGTGGGTGGAGCCAGCTTAGTCCGATGAGCGCTTCGATAAGAATTGTTACCTTATATGGTCATGTACCGAGCCACAGGCAGTCTGTGACTCGTTGGTCTATGACTATTTAAGATGAGTGCGCGATCTAAATCGGTCACTTTCCCTAGACGTCACAACCAGCCGCTACACCTCGTGATTATTCTTTATTCTACTTCCCTATCTACTGTCCCGCTGGGGGTAAGCATATTCTAGTTGCCTGTGTGCCTATATTATGTTCTGTTTGTAGTATCTGTGGCAAACGGCTACCACAAGAAACTGACCCTGGCTACGTACAATGGACGCTCTCTACGGCTGGACCAACACATCACCGAACTCGAAGTAGAACTAGGTCATATAAACTGGCATATATTGGGGTTGTCTGAAGTACGAAGACAATGGGAGGACACGATAACCCTTGAGTCAGGAAACCTGTTCTACTTTCGAGAAGGCGATCAGCCCTCTCAGGGCGGTGTCGGTTTCCTCGTTAACAAATCTCTCGCTAACAACGTTGTAGAAATCAGCAGTGTGTCGACACGGGTAGCGTACCTGATATTAAGGATCACCGACAGGTACTCCCTGAAGGTGATACAGGTATATGCGCCGACCTCGACATACTGCGATGACATAGTCGAAGCCATGTATGAGGACATCACCAAGGCTCTACATCATACAACCAAGACACACTACAGCGTTGTTATGGGGGATTTCAATGCCAAAGTGGGAGTACAAGAACGCGGCGAAACGAGAATCGGATCCTATGGCGTGGGGTGCCGAAATCATAGGGGGCAAATGCTGGTCAACTTTCTGGAGTCACAGGGGCTCTTTCTAATGAACACCTTCTTTAAGAAGAAGCCTCATAGAAAGTGGACATGGCGAAGCCCCGATACTGTGACAAGGAACGAGATAGACTTCATCATGTCTGATCGGAGGTATATATTTAGAGACGTCTCAGTGATCAACAGGTTTAATACCGGTAGCGATCACCGACTTGTCCGAGGCACTCTAAATATAGACTTCAGAACTGAGAGGCTTCGCATGATGAAGTCTACTCTTAGACCTACTGCGCCTCAGCTAGCAGTAGGATCCGAAAAGTTTCAACTGGAACTTCAAAACCGTTTCGGACTGCTGGAAACCAATGGCACTGTTGACGAGAAAGCCGACGCTGTGGTCAAAACGCTACAGGATGTATCTCGAAGGGTGTTTCCCGGAAAAAGCGTTAACAAGCAAAGTAAACTCTCGCACGAGACTCTTGAACTTATGAGGCAAAGAAGGGGAATGTCATATGCGCAGACGTCTTCGACAGATGGAAGAAACCTAAACCGGAAGATCCGGAAGCTGGTACGACGTGACCTCCGATGTTCCAATACCCGCGCCATTACGGCTGCGATTGAACAGAATCGAGGCACCAAAGTCTTCGCTCGCCAGCTTGGTAGAATGCATCTGTCGAAACTCAATACTGCGGATGGCAAAACGGTAACCTCCAAGTTCGAGATTCTCGCTGAAATTGAGAGTTTCTACAAGGACTTGTACGCATCACGGATGCCTAAACCCACGAGACCCAGCGATGATGACCACAGAGTCCAACTCACGCGCCATTACACGGAGGACATTCCTGATGTCAACCAAGGCGAGGTAAGAGTGGCTCTCGACCAGCTCAAGAACAACAAGTCTCCAGGGGATGACGGAATCACCACAGAGCTCTTAAAAGCAGGTGGGACAGCAGTTCTGAAAGAGCTGGCGAGCCTGTTTAATTCCGTTATCCACCAAGGCCTAACACCTCAGGCGTGGAGTGGGAGTGCGGTGGTTCTGTTTTTCAAAAAAGGTGACAATACCCTGCTGAAAAACTACAGACCCATCTCACTCCTGAGTCACGTCTACAAGTTGTTCTCGAGAGTCCTAACAAATCGCCTCGCCAGTAAACTCGACGATTTCCAGCCACCGGAACAAGCCGGGTTTCGAAAAGGCTACAGCACCGTAGACCACATCCATACTGTTCGGCAGATTGTACAGAAGACCAACGAATACAATCAGCCGCTGTGTATGGCTTTCGTGGACTACGAGAAAGCCTTCGACTCCATCGAAACCTGGGCGGTTCTGGATGCTCTGCAGCGGTGTCGCATCGATTGGCGCTACATCGAAGTGTTGAGATGTTTGTACGACACGGCCACTATGACCGTCCAGCTCCAGGACAATAAAACCAGCCCCATTGAGTTGCGTAGAGGGGTGAGGCAGGGGGATGTAATATCCCCTAAGCTCTTCACCAACGCACTCGAAGACGTCTTCAAGACGCTGGACTGGACTGGACGGGGCATCAACATTAATGGCGAGTACATATCCCACCTTCGGTTTGCCGACGATATCGTCATTGTGGCAGAGAGCCTGGCAGAGCTGAGCGAGATGCTGCACAGCCTAAATGGAGCCTCTCGACGGGTCGGTCTCGGCATGAACTTGGATAAAACCAAGATTATGTTCAACGAACACATTGTGCCGGGACCGGTTTATGTCGACGGATCGATGCTCGAAGTTGTTCAAGAGTATGTCTACCTTGGGCAAGTAGTCCAGCTTGGTAGAAACAACTTCGAGAAAGAAATCGACCGCAGGATCCAGATGGGTTGGGCAGCGTTTGGCAAGCTACGTCGAGTTTTCTCTTCGCCCTTACCGCAATGCCTGAAGACCAAAGTCTTCAACCAATGCGTCCTACCTGTTATGACGTACGGTGCCGAGACGTGGACACTCACAGTGGGACTAGTCCACAAACTAAAAGTCACGCAGCGAGCTATGGAACGGGCTATGCTTGGCGTCTCTTTGAAGGATAAAATTCGAAACGAAGTTATCCGACAAAGAACCAAAGTTACCGACATAGCTCACAGAATCAGTAGGCTCAAGTGGCAGTGGGCTGGCCATATCTGTAGAAGGACTGATGGTCGATGGAGCAAGCGTATCCTAGAGTGGCGACCACGTCTCGGCAAGCGTAAGGTAGGGCGGCCCCCGGCTAGGTGGACCGACGACCTGAAAAAGGCGGCTGGGACAGACTGGATGCGGAAGGCTGAGGACCGTGTACTGTGGCGCGTGTTGGGAGAGGCCTATGTCCAGCAGTGGACTGCGATAGGCTGATTGATTGATTGATTGATTGTAGTATCTGTGTCTACTAAGCATAAGAGCCGAGCTAGCGACAGCCTGTTCCTGACCGGTTGTTGTGTATTCTCTGTGCTGTTTCCAGTTCTCCCTACGGGCTGACATTCTCCCTACGGGTCTACACCGCTACGGGTCTACGCCTGTTGTTCTACCTACGGGCTTTAGTCCTCCCTGCGGGTTGCTGTAGCTGCGACCTACGAGTTGCTGCTGCCAACCACAGCCTACGTATTAGCTCCTGCCTACGAGCTTCTTACAGCCAGGCCACAGACGCCTGAGTGTGCCGGCCTGTGCCTGAGCCTTATCGCTCGGCCTATATCAGCTGCACCGCCTGAGCCTCAGCTCAGCTTACACCTCGACCACCGAGCTGCCTACCACCGTGCACTTCGGCCAGCTCACCAGCGACTCTACGAACAGCTGCCCTGCGAGCGTCAGAGAGCAGCAGGAGTCTACATTCAAGCCTTCAGGCCAGTGCTTACCTAGTTCGGTCATACTGTATGGGAACGGTAGTGAGACGAAATAAATAATCTGTTCAGTCTAGCAGTGTTTCTAACGAACCCCGATAATCCTAACTGAGACCCCCGTCTCACTGTTTTTATTACTTTGGGTTTAAAACTGTACAGTAAGATACGTTTGATACATTACTAGCTTCTGCGCGTGGCTTCGCCAGTCCTACGCTTGAAGTAATTTCGCCAACCCTTCTACTATCTGCACACTAAAATCAAATCAATCCATTCCACCAATTTGACGTCACTAGTCCATATCATTCCGTGAGTATCGTAAGAAACGACTAAGTAAAATACATAAAACAAATAGTATATTTAAATAGACGGAAAATTCGACATCAAACCCTATAACAACCCGTCTGGCCAGCGTGGTATCGTAGACCATATCCTTCCAACACACAATGCTATGCCGGAAGGTAGGAGAGGCTTATGTCCAGCAGTGCCCTGTGACAGGCTGTATGATGACTATTTACCCAGAATAAGTTCAAAGTATCTGGCAGTCTATACAAAGTAGTTTAATTTTAAACTTATGGTCCTGTTTACAAACTTTCAAACTCTGTTGAACACATATTTTACTAGCTTTACCGCATACGTTTCGCGTCCTACTTTTTATTTCCGTGTAATTTTCAGACTAAAATAAAGTCTTAGTTACTGAAAACTTCTCATTTTATTAGATTATTTTCTATATGCTGATATATGAGGATGCCCATGTTCACTACTGGAAGTAGGCATCCCCGAGGGACTTAGTAGATTAATTTGAAAACTAACTGGGCTTCACCCAACGGCGACTGCCAGAAGAGTGACTAATGGCACTGCAGCCCATACCATAGTAATGGGCTGCAGTGCGGATCGGCTCAAAGAGACAACCTCCAACAGATTGTTCAGGTACGCAAGGGTGGTCAGAGGAAGTATCAGCGGGGTGCTCTAGCTCCATAACACGATTTAAACACAGCGGGGCATGTCGACGTTGCTCTTGTAAGCCAACCAATTTTGACCCAATTTTGTCGGTAACACGGTTAGCCGTGCTGTAAAGGCCCATGGTGTATTCCGAGATATCCTATTTTTTGCTCTAACTCAAATGAAATCAATGCTAAAGAATTCTACGCAGTTCAAACCAGTAATTTATGCTTTAATTTATATAAACCGTTATAGTTTTAGTTGTATTTGTATGTGTACATTATGAGGACTAACTTCGTTAAAAGTTGTACATATGGTTAAAGATCTTTATTCTCAAAAGAAATTACATTTCACTTAAAGAGAAATACAAATGAAACTTATTATAAATGCAAAGTAACAGGTGTGCACCTTCAAACTTAAAATAGCATAGGTCATGTATATTTTCACATAAAAAACTTTAGGATCACTTTAAAACCTTTTTTTATTACATGTATAGTAATAGTCTGTTTTATATTATAAGTTTTTATAAATTTACTGAAGTTGTGTTAATTATATATTGTTTTAATTTATTTTTGAAAATGTTGAATGATTTAGCTTCTTTGATATCGATTGGTAATTTATTAAACAGTTGAGCACCTTCATATTTTATATTTTTAGCACCATAGTTGGTTCTTGGTTTTCTAAGATATAAATTATAAGCTCGTCGCGTGGGATAGACGCCCATTTCTTTGTTACTTTTAAAATCTATATTAGATAAAATCTGCCTATTTAAAATTTTCCATATAAGTATACAAGTTTTAAAATTATATAGCTGTTTAAGATCCATTAATTTTGTTTCTTGATATATACGTGTTGTGGGTGTCAAAAAGTTATAAAAGAAAAGACGTTTTATTGTTTTATTTTGAGCAATTTTTAAATCTTTTAATACATTGTGAGAGGCGCTACCCCAGATCTCAACCAGATAGTCCAGATGTGGTTTCACAAGAGAATTGTAGATTGTATATCGCACTTTGCGGGGAAGACTTCGCACTATAGGTCTTAGGAGGTCATTTAAAGATTTTAATTCAGAGGTCACCCTCGCTACGTGATAATTCCAAGTCAGTCCAGAGTCCAATGTCAAGCCTAGATATTTTTCCGAATTTGATTTCTTAATATGTTGGTTATTTATTTGTAAGCTAATATCGTGTATTTTCTTGTTCTTAGCTTTAAATATGACATAGCTTGTCTTGGCTACATTGATGGTTAACAGGGTAGATTGGAACCATTTGTTCAACATGTTTAGGTCTTCCTGAGCTTCTTTTTCAATTATATCTAATGAGTTGCTAAAATAAAAAAGACACGTGTCGTCTGCGTATAACGTGACCTGACCGTGGAGAGATAGATTACCGATATTATTTACATAAATTAAAAATAATAATGGACCAAGTATGGAGCCTTGGGACACGCCAAAATCTACTGTTGCGGGTCTACTAACACTTTCTTCAATTTTGAAAACTTGAACTCGATTTTTAAGATATGATTTTATTGTGTTATATGCTTGGCCAACTACACCAATATTCTCCAGTTTATTTAACAGTATTGTGTGGACTGACGGTGTCGAAAGCCTTTTTTAAATCAGTAAACACGCCAACTGCGAGCTTTTTCAAATCTATGTTTGTTTTTATTTGGCTAATTAAATCAATTGTGGCCGATAAAGTATTACTTTTTGAACGGAAACCATACTTTCGGTCATACAAAAATTTTGTATCTTCTAAGTACGCACTGATTCTACAATGGATGGCCTTTTCGAAGATTTTTGACATCGTCGGCAACACAGATATGGGGCGATAATTTCCTGGGTCCGTTTTAGATCCCGATTTATGAATTGGAGTAACTTTAGCTATCTTTAAAATATCTGGGAAATCACCATTTTGACTTTTTTTTTCATTACGTTGCGGCAAATAAACTACGAAAAACTTTGCAGGTTACAGTAAACTTTAGTAATAATTAAAATAAGATCGCCAATTTATCATTGTTCGTTGCCTCATTAAAGTATCCTGATACGACCAAAGGCCTCACTGTCATCTTCCTCAGAAATTCAATATGTATACATATGTTAAAATTCACCACCTGCAAACATTTCTCATGTCGATAAACTATGTATATCTACCATCAGCATATTTTAGAAGTAAATATTTGATATCCAAAGTTTCCTTGATTTGGAAGTGACACGGGAGAAATTGACCAAGTTTTTTTTGTTAGAATGTTGTTTTTAATTAAAACGGTGAACTTGGGTGAGTGCCAAGTGCAAGTTGTTGTTTGTTTTGTAGTTATCGGAAATAGTTTTGATGAGTAATTACCAATTTTTCTTTTCCATCTAGAAATTATGCTAGTCTTAGTTTTTTGTTTGTACTGATTGAGTAGTTCTAGTTTCCGGAATAGATAAGTTAGTGAAAATATGAAATGGTGGGCTTATTTTGTGCCGATCATACCAAAAATAAATGAGTGCTTATCATTGACGATTGATGAAGAAGTGTCTTACAAACAAGTGGAAATGAAAATTTGAGTCGCACTTGAGAAAAGCGATGAAAGCAACAGCATAGTCTGTATCATATACATAACCAACATAGATTTTCCTGTAACTTAAAGTAAAGAACTTAGTTGGATAAAATGTTCTATATTTTATTTACTCGTTCGTCATTCTTATGAGCGCGTGTCTATCACGAAACTTTTTCCAAAACTTCTTTTCGAATTTTGATGAAATTAGTTAGGTGTGTTTGAGTGGGTTTGTGGAACTTTTGTATGACAATTGGACTCAGTTGATAGGGGGTACACTGCGTACAGGTATATAAAGCACTTATACCATTACTGACTGTATTATAACTTGAACGCATCATGAATGTATGTAATGTCGGTAAATAGCCGCTACAGTTAAATCCCCAGTGGTGAAGTCTCTCAAGGCCCACAACATAGTGACAACGATGTGGAGAAACGCAAATAACATATATTTGAAAGCAACAATTCATCACTATCATAATTATTGTATTTGCTATTGTGGTAAAATGAGAGGTTTTCCTACTAGAGAAACAAAACCCCACTAAAACCACCACTTTGCGTACTACTGGTTTGTGCAGTGACGTGCTGTTGCGAATCGCACTAAACATACTTCACTGGAGGACGACGTGGTGGTCTTCAAGGCAAAAGTCTTAATTGCAATTGGGATAAGGCTAGGAGGATGATGATAACCTTTGGAAGTGTATTGAATAATCGATTTTATACTATGTGACGCAAGTTAGGAGAGGCCTATGTTCAGCAGTGCCCTGTAACAGGCTGTATGATGTCTATTTACTCAAAATAAGTTCAAAGTATCTGGCAGTCCATACAAAGTAGTTTATTTTTTAACGTATCCTCCTGTTTACAAACTTTGAAGCTCGGTTGCTATCACATGCATATTTTACCAGCTTTTCTGCAAGTTCCACTGGATGTTCCCGTATCATTTCCAGACTAAAATAATGTCTTCGTTACCGAAAAGTTTTCATGATATCAGTCTATAAACGTCCACTGCTTGACATAGGCATCCCCAAGGAACCGACAAATATACGGTATTTTATCTTTTATTTCGAATGATGACGCAATTTAGAACCGTTACATAAATATTACTAATTTTGTTTTTGTATGATTGTTCTTATATTTTTTATTTTGTATATATTAATATAAATGTACCTAATTATAGTGTGGAGTCAAAAATTAGTTATATTTAATTTTGTATATCCAAGATATCACCAAAAGTTTCAAAATTACAAGATATAGTTAAAATCAGTCGTTTATACTATCATTTACATCCCTGTAGTTTTAGTTGTTTAATGAATATTGCAACAAGTAAACTACGAAAATCTATGCGAGGTACAGTAATTGTAGTATTATTAAAATAAGATCTACAATTTATCACCGTCCGTCGTCTCTTAAAATTCGGCCAACATGATCAGAGCCCTCACTGTCATCGTCCTCAGAATTTCAATATACATATACTTAAATATACCACCCGCAAACATTTCTCGTATCGATAAACAGCTATGAATACCGTCAGAATATTTTGTAAGCAAATATTTGATATCCAAATTTTCCTTGATTTGCAAGTGACACGAGTGAAATTGACCAAGTCTTTTTGGTTGGAATGTTGTTTTTAATTAAAACGGTGAACTTGGGTGATTGCCAAATATTCCGGAGGCACACATTCTCTTGTGATTTGCCCATAAATAAGACGATTGTGGGTGAGTTGTTGTTTGTTTCATGGCTTTCGGAAATAGTTTCGATGAGTATGTTATGCTAGTCTAAGTTTTTTTGTTTGTACTTCTTCTTGCGTTTCAATGGCGATTTTAAATGACAGACGACCAGTATTCTGCTACAGCTATAGCATTGTTTGTGGCCTTATACAGCTCAGCCAAAGAGCATTTAACCGGACAGGAGGGGCAAGAAAGCAAGTGTGGTATGTCCTGCCTTGTCGCTCCACAGTCGCACCGGACAGAGTCCTCAGCCACATAGCCCCCCCATGTATACAGATTGTATCTGCAGCGACCCACTTGTGTGCGGAGTCGGTTTAGGGACTTCCAGGTGGACCAGGGCAGGTCCTGCCCTGGGGGAAGCTCCTCTGCAGGCACAATGTAGGACTCAGGAGGCGTATGTTTTTCATGCCACAAGTTACGGCGTGCCTCAGCTGGACTGTCTATAAGTGGTTGCGTGTGGTTAAGGTAACTTTTACGGCTCTTTAGGCGGGTTGGAATGGTTTCCTTATTATGGAGTGGATGTCGAGTGTCCGTCTCTTGTTTTGATTTCTTGATGGAACACGTCACACTCCTTCGCACCTCTAAAGGTGCAATACCTGCCAAAGGATACACCATATCAAGCGGTGTCGGCTTCAGGCAGCCAGCTATTATACGGCAGGTGTTGTTAAGTGCAACATTTACTTGTTTTGCATGTGCCGAACGGTGCCACACTGGGCACGCGTATTCACCAGCAGAGAAGCAGAGTGCAAGTCCCGATGTGCGAAGCACGCGCGGTGAGGCCCAGGCCAAGAAGTCGACACAAGCCGGCTTATGAGATTATTGCGGGCGTTAACCTTCATTTTCGTTTTACGACAGTGCTCTTTGTAATTCATAAATCTATCAAGGGTGACCCCAAGGTATACGGGACTAACGCATGAAAAGATGTTGTTATCTCGCCAGCTAATCTTAAGGTTTCGGCCAGCATGTTTATTGCGCAAATGAAATGCACAAGATAGCGTTTTCTTAGGGTTGTGTCGAAGGGCATTTTTGTCATAATAATGGCCTAGATCGCCCAAAGCTTTCATCAGCGTGTCTTCGGCGTCGTCGAAGGTACTTGTTTGAGTGGCTATTGTCAGATCGTTTTGTACTGATTTTGTGGTTCAAGTTTCCGGATAGATACGTTTATGAAACATAAAATGAAGTATATTTTCTGCCAGTTTTAGCAAAAATATTTGAGTGTTTATCATTGACGATTGATGATCAAGTGTCGTACGTAGAAAATTAAATTTCGAGACACTATAATTGGGTAAACAGACGTTAGCAACAGCATAATCTGTATTGTAACCGATATAGATAGTCCTGTAGCTTTCTTAACTTACTTGGATAACATTTCCTATACATTATTTACTCGTCCATCATTCTTATGAGCGCGTGTATAAAAAAAATCTTTAACCAAACTTTTTGACAGATTTTGAATTTATTTATTTATTTAGTACAACTGCTCACTACACTAACAGTTGCCCAAAGCGTGTAGTGAGCCATTACATTTAGATGGGTACATAAGATTAACTTATTTTCTAATGTAGTCATTTGCAAAAAACATTTTACATATAATTAAAAACATATAAAATTCGGTGACAAATATGTCCACATCCGTATATTTACCAATAATACTATTGAGCAGTGTGAGTGCTTGAGTAGTAGGCGCATACTGTGCGGTACAAGTTCGTACCTGTGGTGCGGCGAGTAAGCGCCGTGAGCGCACTCGCGTATATTGTTTCGGTGCTGAGATCGAACAACGAGACAACGTATTAGAGTCATCAATTTGGTTGTGTAACAATAAGAAATAATGTGACACTAATTTACATTTCCGCCGTAGTACTAGTGTGCCGAGGCCTACCATACCAGACACGAACAGAGACGGATATAAATAAGGGTAGAAGCCATATAACTTTTTGTATAAAAACCGAGCAAATTTGCGTTGTACCCGTTCAACCATTGTGATGTACTTCTCCTCATGTGGATCCCAGATTATCGAATTATATTCCAGAATACTGCGAACAAAGGAAAAGTACAGCAAAACGGTAGCACACCTGCTCTGAAAAGGGATAGACTGCCTCATCACAAATCCCAATGCTTTTAAACCCTGCTTACAAATTAAAGAGATATGTGCATTAAATGTTAAGCATGTATCTAGAGTTATACCTAAGTCTCGTATTTCGCTTTCGAGAACGAGTAAATGTTACTGTCTTACATTTACTGACATTAAATTCCAAGCGGTTATGTTCAGCCCAAGCCACAACCCTGTCGATATCGCGCTGGAGCGCGTCACAGTCCGCCGTGCTACCGATTCCCATGAATAACTTCAGGTGATCATCAAATAAATTAGTTACGTGTGTTTGAGTGGGTTTCTGACAGTTTTGGATGTACAATTGGACCCAGTTGCTAGGGCGTACACTGCGTCATCATGTCAGCCTAGAGATGTCTACTGCTGGACATAGGCCTCCCCCAAGGTTCTCCGCACATACTGATTTTGAGCCGCCCCCAACCGCTTCCCGCGATTTTAACCAGATCGTCGATCCAACTTGCGGGAGGCCTAGCCCTGCTGCGTTGTCCGGTACGTGGTTGCCACTCCAGAATCCGCCTACCCGTACGGCCAACGGTTCTTCGAGCTATGTGCACTGCCCATTGCCACTTCAGCCTGGCTATTCGGAGAACTATGTCGGTGACTTTGGTTCTCCTGCGGATCTCCTCATTTCTGATTCGATTTCGCAGGGAAACTCCGAGAATAGCTCTCTCCATCGCTCTCTGAGTTACCCTGAGTACAGGTACACTACGTATAGATATATAAATAGTATGTAACATACTGTAAGTTATGTCGGGAAATATGCGCTGCAGTTTAAAGAGTTTAAATCACGGCGGTCAAATCTATCAACGCTATTATCACAGTGACAACTATGTAGAGAAAAGCAAACAGTGTCTAATTGAAA
The DNA here is from genome assembly GCA_944739405.2 of Euclidia mi. NCBI lineage: Eukaryota > Metazoa > Arthropoda > Insecta > Lepidoptera > Erebidae > Euclidia > Euclidia mi. The sequence continues at coordinate 9,013,902 of OX123206.2, read as the reverse complement.
AAAAAATTCATCATTATCATAGAGAGATCAACCTGTTGTGTTACAATGAGGTGGTTTTCAACAACTAGAAAAAGGAAAAGTCTCTAAAACCACCACGGTTTGCGCATTGACGGGATATTGCGAATCGAACCAAAAACGGGTTAAATATAATGACCACCACGAAATGCTTTGATACCCTTAGTTATTTAACCAAAATATATTCTTAACACCAGAAAAATAAAGTCTAAAATTACAATAGTACTAGCTATTTTAATCACGACTGCACTTCAAATTGTATTCGAACACCAAACGTAGTAAATTATCACCAAGTAAATAGGTTATTTTAGGTTCTCTTGTGACCTTTAATTCAAAAATAGGAGTCGACTTAGTTTATTAAAGTAGGTGGTGCAACCAAATCCAATTTATGTGTTGGTATTTCATACAGCTAACAAAAAAGCTTTGGTTATAATTTTACATTAAAATGCTGTTTTAATTTTGGTGATCATTTACTACTTTTGGGTTAATAATGATTTAATTCAATTCAATTCACTTTATTTGCATAATATGGGTTTGACAATAGGTATTACAGATTTTAATGGTATCACCATATTCAGCCTTTCAGCATGCAAAATTTTACAAAGTATTGAGACTACCTAATGAAAATTTAATAATAAAATTATTTCATTACAATAGATTATACATTAACAATAAAACATTACATACTCAGTCAATCTAAATTATCAATAAATAGGCAGTAATTAAAAAATGTCAACATTTAAATTAAATAGAATTCAATATTGGTATTATATAATATTGGTAAAACATAATATTAAATATTCTTATCATGGAAAAATTCTGTTAGTGAATAATAAGCTTTTGTTAGAAGTAAGTCTTTTAAATTCCTTTTAAATACAATCATATTACTTTCATTTCTTATAGCTAATGGTATTTTGTTGTACAACTTGGGTCCCATGCATAAAACACTCTTATGTACAAGAGCAGTTTTTGAGGGCCGAACACATAATTTATCAGCATTCCGTGATCTTTTGCGTTGCTCTAATGAAGAAAGGTTTGATTTAATAAATAAAACCGTCTCCAAAATATAAATACAAGTGAGTGTTAAAATTTTTAATGCTTTAAAATGAGGAACGCAAGTATCGGTTTGGTCTAAGCCACAAATCGCTCGCACACATCGCTTCTGCGCTCTGAATACAGACTCTACACTAGTGGAGTTGCCCCAAAACATTACTCCGTATCGAAGGATGGATGATACGTATCCATGGTATGCCGTTAACACTGTTGAAGTATCAACGACTTTACTAAGATTACGCAATGCATATGAGTAACTGTTCAACTTATTACTTACAAATTCTATGTGTTGTTTCCATGTCATTTTACCATCAATACATAAACCTAAAAACTTTGTCGATTCTACTTCTTCAATTATGTTACTTTTATATGGTATATATAAAAGTAACATATTTATTTGGAGACATTTTGCTTGCCCCCCACGTGATTACAGCACGCACGGTCTGGTGCTCTAATTTTGGTGCTCCGAAGTGTTTGAGGCACGCACGGTCGTGCTCAATTAAAAATCGTTCTATTGGTCGCGGTTTTTTCACGTTTTGTTTTACTTAAACCAAGAAACGAAAGTAGTTACTATAAGAATAGTTCATATTCTATGCAACTAAATCGTTTTAGAAGGGTGAGGGAAACGAAACGCGCCAAAAAATATTGAAATATAATTATCTGTGTCTCAGTTGCGAAAGCGTCCGCCATTGTTGTGTTTTGTTCCGCGATCTTTATAATAAAAGTTGTCTTGTGGAAAAAACCGGTGAATATTTTATAAAGATACGTATATAAATTTACTCAGAAATAAATAAATATTAATTCTGAAGTGACATTATTCGTGACAAAGACAAGAGATACAGTGATAAAAGGCAAAAACTTTTTAGAAGGGCTATTTCTACTCTTGAAACTCGCTATTTTCGTAAGTGTTTTATGATAAATATTCTTTTAATAGTTATGAAAGACATAAAAGTACCCAGATTATTTATCTGAAAACATATTTTAGCAACTAAATACTAGCATTGTTGTACATTTTCACTGTTATCGTGTTTCAAATGGTAAATAATTCACAGCCACAGTGTTCGTTACAGTAACATGGCGGCCTGGCACGGCGAACTTTTTGTTACGCGTCCGGATTATAATTTTTTTAGTGGCGTTAGATTCGTTTGTTACAAATAAATAATGTATTGTGTGAAAACCTAAAGGTATACGTGATAATGTTTTTGTGTTTATGAATCAAACAAGTAATGAAATTCATTAATATGTGATGAAATGTTTGTGTGAACGAGTGAAAAAAGACAAACTTCTAAGTTTGTAAGCTTTTTTTGCCGGAAAGGTGAGTATTAAGTAGTAATTCATGTTATTATTATGACAGCTGATTTTATAACCAACACAATGATATGCAATTTATGTGATATAATTATATTAAGGTGTCATGATTATTTTTTTTCCGGTAACCTATGCCAATGAAAATTTGCAGCAACGTGACCTTTCGCACTTGTGGCACTTTGCCTTTAGTTTGATCGCACCTCAAGGGTTAAATAGGATAGCGAATTGCTAAATTATTAAATAATTTACATTAAAATGCGGGTTTCATTTTGGTGATCATTTACTATTTTTGTCTGTTATATGTTACTATATCTGGTGGTAAGTTAAACATAAGCCATCAAAACTCCAAGGTGAAAGTCTACTGGGATAAAGCGCGGAAGATGATGATGAGCTTTAGAAGTGTATTCAATTATCAATTTTAAGATTTTCCAATTTGTATACGTCACACAAGTTTGTTAAAAGGGTCTTGATCGCGGCAACTAACGCATATAAATTAATAAAAAATTATTAACGTAAAACAATTACAATGTATGTTAATACGGCTACAATTAAGGCAAGCCTGTCCTGTGGGTCCATCATAATTATGCTCGGATTACATCATCAAATTAGAGCTTAACTAATCTTATTTTCACTTAGAAAAAAAAAAAAAAAAAAATATATATATATATATATATATATATATATATATATATATATATATATATATATATATATATATATATATATATAATACTAGAGGATGCCAGTGGCTACGCCCGCTCATTTTTTTATTTGCCCGTTTTGTCCGATCCCGTGCGAATAATATATAGATACTAAATTTATTCCTAGATATAAGATGATTTTAAAAACAATTTCAAATAATTTTTTTGTTTTTATATATTTTCAACACAAATGTGCCTGGTTCTGTAAGAAGAGTGTATCGCCATTCCCAATTGCGGATTTTATATATACAGATTTATATATACATATTTATTAAAAATATAAATATACTCTTAAGATTATTTATTTACTTGACCTATTTACAAATACAAGTTATATTCTAGTATTAACTATAATTATTATACTATAATAAGTTATATATTTTGAGTGTGTAAATGAATAAGTAATTATACTATATTGTGTCCATGTTCCCATTCCTGTCACAATGCTAGGTGATCAGATCGGATGAATTAAAAGATTTTCTTTTCTCAGGATAGCAAAAGCAACCAGTTTCAGATTTTTTGTTTTGTCTCACTTATTGAGCAATGCTTAATATCGCATGATTTGGCTACTGTGTTGTATATGAATCTTTCAATAAATGGACTAAAGCGTCTAGCAAATGATGTTTTTACTTTAGGCAGATCCATTCTTTATACACAGCGTTTTAGCAGATGTGGATACTCTTTAGAACCCATAACTTTTTGGTGTACTTTCAGAGATGTTTTTAAAATAAAGAGCTGTCGAACATTGAGGACTTTACAGTCTTCATACAGGTGTTCAGTAGGGTATCTGAAGGGCTTTTTGAGCATAGTTTTTAGGACAGACCGTTGAGCTCTTTCAACCCGTATCATGAAAGTTTTAGGAACACTTCCACAGCACTTTAAGCAGTATAATTTGAGTGATTGACTGAGTGCAAAGTAAACCCTTTTTAGTATGCTTATTGATGCTGAGGATTGGAGTAATTTCATGATATTAGCTATTTTACGATTTCTATTTGCCAAGGAGGAAAAGTGTGCTTCAATAGTAAAACGTTGGTCTAATAATACGCCAAGATACCTAATTGTTTACTTTCTTTTGATGTTTTGACAATTACAGCTCTTCAAATTTATTCAGCTATGCAAAGTTATGCTGAACGAGGCATTTGGAGCTGAGGCAGCTGTTTTGTAAAACATATGTAATTAGTTTTTTCGGCATTTAGCGTTAGCAAGTTATACCTAAGCCATGTTGCTACCTGCTTGAATCCTGACTCGGCCTTATTAAAAGCCGCCGACCATGAGGCGCCATTGAACATTATCACTGTGTCATCAGCATAGCATATGTATGCTGTTGTGTATATCATTCATATACATTATAAACAGAGTGGGCCCGAGAATACTACCTTGCGGTACGACAAAATTAACTGTGGAACACTTTCATGGTTGCTTACTCTAACACACTGCTCTCTTCCCGTGTGATAGCTTTTAAACTATTCAAGAGCCAGTCCCCTGACACCAATTTTTTTTTCTCGATTTTGCAGTAGTATTTTGAAAGACACAGTATCGAAGGCTTTAGCTAAATCTATAAAAACACCTATACTGCAACTATTTCTATCCAGCTGCGATGATACTGTCGAAGTTAGAAGGTCAACAGCTGCCTCCGTTGATTTTCCTCTCCTGAAACCGAACTGCCTAGTAGAAATGAGGTTATTTCTTTCTATGTACCTTACAAGGCGGTTGTTAACAATTTTCTCTAATAACTTTGAGAAGGCTGTCAGGAGCGAAATTGAGCGGTAACTGTTGGCCGAGTCCTTGGGACGGTTTTTATATAGTGGAATGATAGAGGCTGTTTTCCATACATCTGGAAATGTACCAGACTCTAAGCTCTGGTTAAATATTTTTGTTAGTGGTGGTATAATGCTATTCCGGATTTCTTTTAGGAGAATATTAGTTACACCATCTACACCTGGAGCTTTATCATTCTGTAACGAGAGTATAAGAGACTCAACCTTAGATTCGTAAGTAGGATGCAAAAAGAACGAGTGTGTGAGCAAATTATTGGAGACTTTAGCCGCCAAAGCGTCTTGACTTAGCTGTAAATTTTCTAGGATGTTGTTTGCTAAACTTTGTTCCACCGTTGAGAAGTAGTTATTACACATATTTAATTAATGCTTAGTGTCTAAACTGCCACGGAGTTTCAAAAGTTCTATGGGCTCCTTTTTGCTTTCAGAACGGTGACACACAGTTTTGATGGCTTTCCACATTTTTTTGGGATTATTTGTACTGCTAGAATTTTTTTTTGTTTTCATACTCGTTTCTTAATTTACGCAACAAGCCATTACAGAAATTCTTATAGCGTGTATTTATTGTAAGTAGGAGCTGATTGTATGGCTATTTCCGTGATTGTAAGTGCAGTCTGTCTCTGTGTAGCATGCACCGTATAAGACCGGGTGTGAACCAAGGGTTGATGTTAAATTTTGAATGACTAATTGAAACTTTATGTGAGTGTTTGTTAATGATCTCTGTTACTACGAAATTCAATATTCAAACTATAGATAGATCTGTAGATTTTAGATTCGTTTTTGACATAAGCTCCATACAAAATATGTCAAACACGAATTTCGAATCTCAAAATCCATGTGTGGCTCGAATATTGCAAATGGCCGTTAGTTGGTCACAGTTTTTTTTTACAGATTGGTTTATGTTTAAACTTTCAAAAATTTGAACCAGTCGACCTCCGAAATCTCGTTTTTAATCGCTTCTAAATTGCGTTTAACAATAGTTCGATCCAGACATCTTTTAGTCTGCTGGTTTGTGGATAAGCCGAGTATTACTAGCTCATGATCAGTGATATCTGAGATGCATATTACGCCTACAGCGTTTTTAACAGTGTTAACAAAAATATGGTCAAGACATGCTTCACCTCTTGTCGGTTTTGTTATTGCCGGAAAAAGGCCGTGTTTGGCTGTAAGGCATAGATATTCTAGATCCTGATTATTAGAGCTGGAAAGTATGTTTGTATTCATGTCCCCCGCTAGAATCAATGTGTTGGATTTATTTGAAAATTGTTGAAGTACGCCGTCAAGGGAACATAAGAAATTAATAATGTTTTTTAATGAAGGAGGGCGATAAACGCCTAGAATTGTAATTGCATTAGTCAGGTCTAGTTGCAGACAATCGCACACACATTAATGCTCGGTTCAGTAACACTAACACTCAGGGAATCCCTGATATAAGCCACTACCCACTGTTCTGGTTAATTACTTTTTTCGTACTGTAGTTTGTGTATGACTGCATTTGAGGTATTACTGTGCAGCTATCAAGCTAATATTCAGTTAAAATAATGATGTCGAATGTCATGGCAAATCTGTTTAAGGTTATGTTAAAATAATCCCAATTTTTATTTAGGCTCCTTAATTTATACGTCAATATCTTAAGGTTGTAAGACGGTGTGATTGCCGTTTGACATTGCTCAGGTGCTTCAAATTTATAACAATTTATTCCTACCAAATCTAACTCATCAAGTAAGTTACTGTCAATCACGGTTATGTAAAAAAATATTTGAGCCAGTATGTTGTTTTAATTTTTGGTTATGGTAGTAAGTTCAAATTAAACAGAAGTGGTATATGCTGCTTAGTAACCGTATTACAACTACATGCTTCATTCTCGTAGAGTATATTAGAATCATATTAGTTCTATGTAAATCTGCATGGCCATTGTTCAAACTAAAAAGATTTATTGATTTATCTAATTGTATTGTATTTAAAAATAAACTTCTAAAAATGTTATCAGCCCACGAACCCAATTGTCGATAAGTATCAATGGACAATGTAACGTAATTAGTATAAAAGTGTATGTAGATATGCAATTTATATTTATTTATCCTAATTTTTCGTTCAGTGCGGTTTGTATAGTAATGTACAGTAGTAATATTTATGTAAAAAATATAAGGTGTACATATCCCAATTTACTCCACGCGTTTATTCTAAAATGGTCGGCGGTTCGACAGTTTACAAAGGTCATAGTCGTCATCGTCCCTGTGAAGCGTGGGATTACACAGCTATCCTCACATTTTTTATTTCCAACTATTTTGTATGGACTTCGAAAAATCGAACAAAACAAGGAACACACATTATATTCATAAGTTCACCCAATTAAAAACCTCTAAATAAATTTGTATTGAAAATAAAATAATCATACAAAATTACTTTTGCATTCTTAATGTTATTTTGGATTAACAACTCATAGTTCGCAGTCTTCAGTGCAATGCAATAAATGCTCCATGCTTTATGAACTGAACGGCTCTTGAATTAAGTGGATTGTATTCATTAATATGTAAAACAGTTGATCTTACGAATGCTTTTAACTAAGCAAATAGATTTAAAAGAAAGCTTGATGCAATTCTTATGCTCTTGAGACTGCAATTCTTTTTCTGTGGATTTACATATTAGGTTTAATTATTATAAGTGACTTACAAGAAAAACTATGGATAGCATGTGTAATATATAGGCATACGAGTACTTTAGGTCTCTTGATTGAATTATTGTAAACTCTCTCGAGACACAGGATTTGTTAATATTGGGGCAGATCTATGTAGGTGTGAACATTTTAGCTGCCTAAGTGTACAGTTTGTGAAACTAAATTTAAATAAATTGTTAGTTCACTATTAAGTAATCTGTGAATAACAGTGTGAGTGCACATTTGCTCAAATGTAAATGCTATGCAAATTTGTATCATATATATTGTGTAACTGTTAGTTATTCCAAATAAATAAATAAATAAACTAACAGACATAATTATTAAGATGCCAGAGTTGTCTATCGGGTGCAAAACCTTAAAATTGTTCTGTATTTTCCTAAGTTTCATTAACCTCGTCAGAAAAATAAAAATCTGGTACTGAATTTATTTTATTTAAGTTAGAACATTAAAGAAACATAATTTTATAAGTGAATCTTAATCTAATCTAATACAAAAACTATAAAAACAAATTAGAAAGGTGAAAATATTTACATGGTTTAGGCGTCGTAAAATGCCTCCGCATCAATGTCATCGGGAAACGTGCCCAGGAGGGTAGCAGCATTGCCCTCTAGCTTGGCAATGTTGCCAGCTTTCTGGGCACGTTATGCCCCGCTGGATGGCAATGCTGACTCTTTGAGCAAAGTATAAACCAGCCTCCTGGTCACGCGCGACGTCGATTAACCGTTAAGAAAATTCCCGGAATAGAGATCGAGTGCTCGGACCCCATAAGCCTAGCGCTTCCACCCAAAACGGCTCAACCACGTAATAACTTACTAAATTACTGTATTTGCGCCGTTTGAGGGTTTCCGCAGTTGCAGCAGCAGCGCCAGTAAGGCCTCCCGTGCTTGGAACATGAGATGGCGCGAGAGTGTCTACGCAGGTTGCGTCCCACACCCAAGGCCTACCCATTTTCCAAGGCAACAGTGACATACCATCAGGTCTCTTACCGTCGTCGCCTACCAAACCATTTGGTTCAAGTACAGCTGGTACGCCAGACGCGACAAGAGCACGATGGATTATATCATTCAGATGGGCATGACAAGGAATTCTACCCGCGCTTCTGCTGCAAGATAGCCCATGGTGTCCGAGGCTATCGACGTCTTCTCCACAATGCCATCGATGCAGAGAAACACACGAAGCACCTAAACGCAGACAAGTGGCAAAAACCGTAAGACTTAACGTTTTTGTTACTGAATATTTTGGACTTTAACAAAATACGGACCTTAATTACTACTCTACACAGTATACAAATAGTTCTGACCAGTGACGCTTCTTGTTTGCCTACGTGCTACTTTTAAAGTTCTTTGTATATACATACATATATTTCTAGTTATATTGCTATATTTAAATGAAAAGATCGGCTCAACGTCAAAAAAACATAACAAATTTCACCCAAAAGTGAAACTACAAACAAACTCACAAATGTAAATCAGTTGCTCACCACCCAATGTGTGGCTAACGCGCACAAACAGCTATTGACTTACACGGTCGTCATGTATGCACTAGGCATCGAGTAGGCTTTACGATCCAGCTGCGACTTCGGGCTTAGTGGAAGGCTAAGCGATATGCAACAGTTGATATGACGCCAACTTCTAAGGGAGTAGGAGATCTGTATAAAGTATTCGGAAGTCAGACCGCAGACTTGTTTGAACAACTGTTTAAACAAAAAAGTGTTGAAACAAAGGTGACAGTTTCTTTTTAAAGACAAATCTCGTTCTAGCAATCAATCCTGTGTCGCAGGGATCGTAACAAACAACTAAGAGACAAATATAACAACCGAAATCGAGTATTGAACCTACATTTCCACAAATATTTTTTTCGTGTAATTTGTTATCGATGATTGAATGTTTCTAAAGTTCATCTCGATACTAAATTTATTCCTAGAGGTAAGATTATTTTAAAAACAATTTCAAATAATTTTTTGTATATTTTTACCAGGCAGCTTTTGTTTTTATATATTTTCAACACAAATGTGCCTGGTTCTGTAAGAAGAGCGTATCGCCATTCCCAATTGCGTGTCGCGTGATCCGTCGCTAAAGTCATAGACAGGTGCTTAGTGCCCCGTTAAGTGGTTAACCACCGCTCGGCCACTAATCTGGCATTATGTGGTAGCAGGACGCACGCCTTAACTGTAACTCTAACCTAACGGGAGGCTATCTGATCGCTCGTTTTCATGTCAGTAAACTGATATGTAATCATTTTGTTGGTGAACATGTTGTTCGGAAATAGAACGATTTTGAAAATAGTTTGTTTACATAACGCAAAGAGAGATAACCTCATCTCGTGACCACAATCGATAAAAGCCAGTCAAAACGTCGGGAAAAAGGTTTCATTATGTTTTGTTTACCTTTTTGTTCAATACAGACTATGTACAATAAATGGACATAAAGCTTGAAAAATTATAAAATCATTTTTTTGGTTTATTTTTCAACCCAAGGTGCTGCAGAAATAAATAATTATATGCGTTCGTCTTAAGTCTTTGTTTCAATTTTTGTAAGGAAAATAAATTGTTACTACAAATAATTGCGAAACTGCGAGAACACAGCGTTACATTTAACAAAATGTCAAATGATCAAAATAAATACATATGTATATATTTACTTAAGAAAAGGTCCTATTCCTTAGATACCATTCAAATTCTCGCCATAAAATATTTTTGTTAGCCATCTTATCCGGCGTTGTCAGTTACGTATTTCAAACGTCTTGGGTTTTGCGTAGCGAAGGCTTTTTGTGACCATGCCGTGAGCGTTTTAATCGTGAGTCTTCACAGTTTAAGTATATGAAGCAGAGTTATGTCTGCGTTTGTAATTGGTTTGTTTGGAATTTTAGGCAATTGTGTCTTTTGGAGCCCTTGTTGTTAGGATAAAATGGCCACAATTTATGTTAAAATGAAATGTGTTTGTTATTATTTAAGCGGGACGTGAAAAATATTCACTCTAGGCCGTCAAGGTGAAGGTCATCATGCCATGTTGATATGATATTGGGATTATCACCTTTACTATGGCACTACATGATGCTTCAGATCAGGTAGCATGGGTTCAATTTGCTAGAAAATAATAATAAGCAAAAAAATTATCGCTGGGTAGATCCATAAACTAATTCATATAATACATATTTGCATGACTGTGTAATTACGTAAGTTACTAGATCATTATATTGTCTGAATTTCTTCAATTCGTTAAGTAAACAAGCTGTCAGTATAAAGTATAAACCATTGTGCTCATGATACAAACATATTTTCGAACATATCACTACAGAGAAGTCCTCAATTACGTTACATACCAAATTCAGCATAGCAGATGTTATCACTAACACTCAAACAAGTTTTAAACTTGTTTAGGGATCACCAGGTAAGTACTGTTATACTGTTTAAATAAATGTATGCGGAATCGTCCGCTATACCTTAATCAAAAAGAGATAGACAAAACTCGGCACAAATACATATGACTTATATTACCTTTATATGACTTATGTCAGTTAAGAGGAGCGGAGCGAGGTGGTTGATGAACTGGAGTTTAGTGAAGAGAACTAGCAGTTTGCGTCCATTTACTGACGCAATGGGTTTCAACAAGGCAAAGAGAGAGAACCGAATAATGCAACTAGCATATGACAAGCCGTTAGCTCGAGTGCTACAGCCAGCGCGAGTGGTCACATTATTTTGTTATACACAAAATATAAAGCATTGTTCAGATCTGACGCATACGAATAACCTCACATTGCAACATACGGCATTTTATGTATCTCTGATTTGCTATCCCACTCTGTTTCATCACACTATTTCTTTAATTATCAGCTTTGTGTACATATATAGTATGTCCCATTGCTGGGCGCCTTTTTACTACAAGAAGGCTACCACGCTTGTGAAGTGCAGGTTCGCAGATATCACCCACTTCTTTATAATGTATAAATCTATAGACTTGACACTATGAAGCGTAGTTTTTGTACTTATATAATTTTATTGGTTACATTTTGTGAGATTTCCTCCATTCATCTCCGCTTCCATGAAGAGGCAACCTTAGTTACGACACACGCACATCTCAATATCTTCAATATATCTTCGTCATTAGAGCGAATTTCTCATTTCCCTTGTCGACAGTTTATCGAGCCAAGTCAACAGTCTGATTACCAGCCATCTAAAATATACGAGCTTTTTATCGTACTCAATCAACATGTTACGAGATTCCGTTAAGGAAAATATCCTGAGGACGCTACAGGTTAAACAGGGTGTATTTACTCGCGATTTTAGATTACCCGTTTTAAGGGTTCTTTAACCCTCTACTGCATGAATTATAAAATAAGTGGAATAAAAAGAGAAAGCGTGGTTAATAGTTTTTATTGAAGACAAAGAAGTACCAAAATACAAGAAAAAAAATTACTTCTTTCAGAAACTGAAAAAAAAACAATAGGCCATAATTATATGGGTTAGTATGCAGTGCGGTGAGTTTGCATCAAAAAGTTACGGGCCATATATGGGTTAATATGCATCAGTAAGAAAACAATAATCTTTTTTATTTATTTATGCCAATCACGTTTTGAGTACCTACGTAATTAGTGAGCTAAATATGTAATAATTACTGTATTTACTTTACTCATGAAACTTGATGAAGCAATTACGTTTATCGTTATAGCACAAGAACACTTTGCATTTTCTGCATTTTGTGAATGTTTTTTTGTCACAAACTTGGCATTTTAGCCTCTTCTTTTGCCACTCTGGCATATGATCGACATGATCGGATCTAACAGAGGCTAGTGGTATGTCTTGAGGCCTTCCACGTTTCCTGACCTTCTTTGGTTGCGTTGGTGTGCCCGGATTAGACAATGCTGGACTGCTACGGCTTGCACATCTTAATGGTGTTCCATCCCTGCTGTGGTTTCCTGCTGCGTTTGACGGTCTTCCTCTTTTGCGGAAAATGGCTTTGCCGGATTTACATAAGTGCTCAGATACAGCTTGCTTGAAAGTAAAGAGGCTCATATATTCATTTTTGTGCTTTCTTCGCCAAAGAAGCCAAGCATTCACGATACACATGTCCAGCATGTGGAAAAATATCCTTTTGTACCATTTTTTGGACCTTAGATGAATCCTATATAGACCCAACATGGAATCTAGTAGGTCAACACCTCCCATGTGTTGATTGTAAACTTCGATGGCCTGAGGACAGTTTATTTCTATGTATTGTTTATCTTTTTTGCAGTATCTTCGTTTTTTTGTAGTTGGTTCGCTACCCACGTAGGTTGACAGCATATTGACAGGTTTGTTATCATACCAAGTAATGGCACAAATACGGACATCATCAATGGTGGCAACTTTCTCAACAAAAAATCCACGTTCGTGTTTTTTGAGCTCTTTTTCTGTAGGCATTGCAACATTTGGGACGCGATTCAGGCGCACAGTACCTAATGGCAAAAGTCCAATTTTTGTTAGATGCACCTGGAGATTTGGACTATTGAACCAATTATCAAAGAAGATCTTATGATTCACATGTCTTGGTACGGTCTCCGTGAGACGAGTAACAACATTCCCGCTAACACCCAAATCAGGCGCATCATCGGGGTAATTATTGCTTTGGTCTCCAGCAAAAATATCGAAGTCGTAACTAAAGCCTGATACTCCACTGAGCACTTGATTCTTATATCCCCATTTATGAGGCTTTGCTGGGTTATATTATTTTAGATCATGTCGCATTTTTGTTGGAATGATCTGTTCGTCCACAGCCAAAAATTCTTCTTTAGGTACAAGCAGTAATTGCTTCCTGATGCCCTCCACCAGTGGTCGCACTTTGAAAAGTTTGTCATGACCTGGTTGACCTTTAGGGATAAAATGGTAATTATCATTGAAGTGCAAGTGCTGTTTTATAGCCTCAAATCTTTCTTTTCATGTTTATGAAATATTAGAGAACCTTATATGGGTTAGTATGCGGTAAAGGGTTAATAGAGTACTCTTAAACCTGATTTCGGCATCACATATGTCGAGGATACTAAAAAGAAGGAGACAAAGTTTCAACTGAGTCTGGGAATCGGTTATCGAGACAAAAGGTACTCCATATGCTGTTTGTAACTCTCATATATAAGCTGAACTGCTGAAAAGTGCCATCAAAGCCCGTTCAGTGTTTGTTAACTTTTTTTACGCAAGAACTAGCATGAAATAGAAGGCAACTTTGCAAGTTATACTTAATTCACTAATAGTCCCTTTTTGCGAAGTACGGAACTTGGTCCTTACATAGCCCGTACTTGACCAGTTTTGTCATATTTCCCTTCCGAGTATTTATTGCTAAGCGTTCATCGATACTCATTATAAAATTTGAATATGTCGTGTTTTTTTACTTGCTAGCATCATTTAGTATGTCGAGAGCATATTATCCGCCTTAGCACACGTAATATGGCGGAACTAATACCGCACTATTTGTGCTTCCAAAGGGCACAAATATCGGTGTATCAGATATACTGATGATATAACATGCCAACGATGCGTTTCATATTATATGTATGTATATCTTATTAGTTTAAAGTATTTTACTTAAATGGAATTATGTATTTAAAACTAGCGGATGATGATTATTCCTCATAAAACAGTTTTTGCCCGATCTCGAAGAATCCCAAGAGATCTACATGCTAAACTTTAGCATCTTGTGACTAATAGATTTGGCTGTGCGTTGTATGTCAGTCAGAAAGTAATGGAAGAATTTTATATTATAATGATCTTAGGGATTATTAGTACATTCTATTTCATTCTTAGTACAGAATGCCAATTAAAACTTCATGACGTGCACTTCTGACTTTTAGAAATTGTTAAATATCGCTTGCTAAGTTGAAGAAACCGGCATGTTTGAGAGTTTTCCATAATGTTTCCGGAAAACCTCCTTTTTAAGGTCTTTGCAGACCACTGCTGGACTTAAGCCCCTCCTAATTTGGCCTTCTAAACCACGCTGGCCAGACGAGCTGTCATAGGGTTTGTTGAAGAATTTGCTATCTTTTTGTTAAGATAATATTTTAGTTTTGTGTTTGTCTCTTACGACACCCACGGTATGAATTGTGGCAATGATATATTGATGTGGCGTACTACGTGCATATGCCTACTTGCATAGTACGCACAACCCTACGCTGCGTAATCAAGAGATAAATGTGATAACTTATATATATATATATATATATAATCTAATAATATATACTTATATATTATACATAATAATGTCTATTATATGTAATATTGTAATTATAGTAAGTGTTTAATACATCTACTAAGTGTCTCAGCACCGCTCAAAGGTAGACTGGCAAATAATGCCCAAGGCAGTAAGTCAACCTGTACACAATTAAGTGTATTAATAAATAAATAAATAAAAAAACTGATCAGAGCTGATAACGCTTCGCGCGCGCGCAGGCACGCGCGAATGCCGTCGCCCTATCTCACCAACACATTATATCCGACTGGCGACGAATGTTCGTGGCACCGAGTTTATTTAAGCGTGGCACTTTATTATTTAGTTGTGCGTGAAAGACAGAACGCTAGTTAGAGTGAGTTGACCGATGTAAATCAAATTGTGTTTATAGCTAGTTTTAATATGTAGTCATGTAAAAACCGTTAGTTGTAAGTCTCCTTTTATTGGTCAATATCGATATTGTGCGCATTGCCACCAGTAACCTTTCTTAATGTATATTTTTGTATATAGCTTGCCATTATTTGTAAAAAAACTATTTCCGATTACCGATCTTCAAGAATAGTTTCATTATACTCGTCACATCGTCAGTCTGAACAGTACCTTTCTATCCTACCATCCAGGAAATCCTTCACTACTAAAACCTAATTAGTCAACACATGGATAACCTAGAAGATCGTTTTTATTATAAAACTTTTTCTTTTGTTCTTCTTAAGAAAGTAAAATATACAAAATGTCACTTTGACAGCAAAATGCAATTTGAATTATATTTCGACAAGGAGCAAGTATACATGGAGGGAGCATTTCAAAATGAGTAGAAAACGTATATGCATCTCTTTTATCTTTAATTACAAAACTGCATATGTTCGAGTATGATAGCCATAGAGCTTTTATACAGCCTTGAATGACATATGCCAAGAAAAATGTTATGTCATGTCGATGTTCGTCCAGCTGGAGTGAAAGCCGTGTCAAAATAAATTGCAATTTTAATTGCTACAAAATATTAAAATCGTAGATATGACCACTTCTAAACATTAACAAATGACCATAGTTTGTAATGCCGTCGGATGTAAAAGCCAAATGGGACTATTGACCGAAAATGGTCAAAAAATATCTTACCACCGGTAAGTCATAATAAGTTAAATTGTAGATATCTGCCGTAATAATTCTACAATGATATTTGTAAAGCTTATACTTAAAGATAAATATAATGACCACCGTTGACACATATTTTTATTCCAATAGTCACAATGAAATAAATATAATAGAAATATTTCGATAAAAAATATGAGGATAGTGTTGTAATACAATTGTCAGTTAGAAAACCAGTTTTTGAAAGATTATAATTTGAATAATTGGTTATTAATTGTGATTTTTTGTAGATTTCCAAAGAATGAAGGTTTGAAACTAAATTGGGTCCGAAATATGAGAAAGGGAGAATGGCAACAGTCTAATTCTTCTAAATTTTGTTCGCTTGATTTTGTGTCTGCTTGTTATCAAGAAGGATTTCAAAGAAAAGTTTTCATTCTTATGCTGTGCCTACTATTTTTACTAACCAGATATCTAATACTGAGGTTTGTACTTCTACTTTATTATTATTAACTTATATTTTTATCAATCAATATATACCAACATTGCAACTGTTAAAATATGCTATAGTAATCATATATACATATATGTAGGTATATCATAAACAGATTTGTGTTGTAATTTTCAGAAATGTCCGAAATAACGAAACCTTATTTTTAGAAGCGATAATAAAGCTTCAAGAGTGAACATGGCTTGCACTTCTGGAACTCAGGATGAAAATATTGTTCGTAAATGCTGTTTCCGCCCATGGACATCCCATTTTGGTAATACATATAGTATCAGACCTGCCGGGCAGTTATCGTGTGCATTACTTTGTGGTATAAATAAATTATTTTGACTATTTAGACTTTTTTTTCAATTACTTTCCTAAATACTGTAAAAAGAGAGGTAATAATAAGATATGATCAATCATATCTTATTATTACCTCTCTTTCTATAGTATTTGTTTCTTTGTAGGCACCTAAGTACTATACTCTAAATAAAAGCTCGTAAAGTAATATACTTCTGGTATATTACTTAATCAAATGCTTTTCTTGTCTCTACATACTGAATTATATACCAATACCAATAAAAGATTAATGCATGAGTACATCACTATTGACAGTCATTTCTTCTTTTGAAAAAATTGCGACATGAGTATTTCAAGAGGTAATAAATACAATACATCTGTCTCGGTTACACATATGAAATTTTATACAAGTAAAAAGAAATAACGATAGGTTTCTTGTTTATGCTTAAAGCAATCACTCCATGTATACTTGCTCCTTGTATTTCGACTTCATTTTCATCAAGGTGTGATTAATTTATTATCTCGGAACAACACGCTATAATATTTAATACGTCGAATTATCATATTATATTTATCGTGCGCTCCGTATGTTAACTGTGTCACGTCAAAGAGAATATTCATTACGGAGGCATTAATGACGGCAAATTGATGTAAGTATGCTCTACGCTCGCGGGTGAGAGCGGCGTAAGGCAAAGACTGAGAGAGATGATGAAATATATTAAAGACGAGAAACAGCTTCTGTTATTGTAGTTTTAATGATAAAGCTGAAATGTAACGAGCTTTTCAATAAATTTATAGAGGAGATGAAGATTTTAGTTTTTTTTGTTTGATAGTATCGCTTAATAATGCGCCCGGTAAGCTCGCCCTCTATTACATTGGGACCGAAATATAACTGGCGAAGTGTGAGTGTTTAATACACCTCAGCTGAAGGGGTTTCAGAGATAAAGGCGAGAAGCTATGTTATATAAAATAGTACCAACACAGGATATTGGTGACTGCAATAATGTGACGAAGGTCGATGTAGCCCATCCTCAAACGTTGGTTCAAAACAGATTACTCACGCCTAAGTTCCATCGGGGCAAATTGAAAATTATTTTCCTTTCTAATAATTTTGCGGTTAAGATCTCCTATATAAACATTTCTTCCGCAGAAAGTGCATCATCTATTTTAAGAAGAAATAAATCCATATAATTTCGAAATCAACAGCACAAAAATAAGCCATGGCTTCGAAGAATGACATTAATTCATCATCATCATATCAGCCGAAAGACGTCCACTGCTGGACACAGGCCTCCCCCAAGGCTCTCCACACAGACCGATCCTGAGCCACCCACATCCATCCGCTGCCTTCGACGCCAACAAGATCGTCAGTCCACCTTGCGAGAGGCGGCCTACCTCTGCTACGACGCGACGCCGTCCTGTGCGTGGCCGCCACTCCAGAACCTTTCTGCTTTAACGGCCATCGGACATTAATAACTGAACAATAATTACTTTATTAACGATTAACACGCGATTCTCCTATCACTCAAGTCTTGCTTTGTGTCTCAACCAGAAATTGTATTTTCCGTCGCGGAAGGACCAACGTTTAATTGAAGCGAGCAGATTTATATCGAAATAATTACAGGGGACTGTTTGCACCTCTAAATAATGCTGACATATTCTAGCCTCATGGGGTATTGACTGATTGAATGGGAATCTAAATAGGGTTAGAGTGATAAGTCTGGGGGCACGGCAGTGCCCCCACCAAGTCGAGCAAAAGCGGTACGGCCGTACCATGCTTTTCTCGAAGCAATTCAGGCCATTTTCGACCCCCTATAACTTTGTTGTGGATAAAACTAGAAGCCTAATTGTTTAGTAACTATGCAGGCATTGTATAAAGATGGTGTATTTCAAATTTCATTCCATTTGAACCAGTTGTTTAAGAATTATAACGAGTCAAAATTCTTAATTTCGTCACTTACTGACCGATCATCAAAAGTCTAAGGCACTTCTTGCAAACATAGAAGCCTCAAATTTAGGAAACAATTAGTGTTTAGTGTATGAACCAAGGAAAAACTTAAATTGTGTTTCCATGCGATGACCGAGTCAATCTATTTATATAAAACATTAAAGATTTTTAATTAACCGACTTGGTATTACCACAGAATAATTAATAGTACTAACGTATTACATGGATCTCACAACGTTTTACGGTCGCGAGACTTGGTATTTTTGACAAGTATTGTTTTTATGGGATACTTATATATATTTCATTATAGGTACCCATAGCCGACACCCATGTATGAAGAGGTGAATGATTGTCGAGGAAGTGAAAGAGGTACGATTGAACCGAAGTATTTGGCGTTCCATAGTCGCTTCCAACCCCGATGGGAGGCAGGCGTGATGATAGATAGATAGATCTATTTTATTAAGGCTAAAATCAAGCCCCATACAAGACGAATCAGTTTTCTAAAATTCACGGAGAATTTCGTTCATCAGACTAATTTATGTAGTTTAGACATTAATGCGCTCATAGCATGGCTTAAATTACCCCTTGCAATAGATCGGTGAGGTAAAGCAACATTAACATAGGACACCGATTGGATGGGTGACCAATAGTTGTGGTGTTTACTGCTACCGCCCTTTAGAGGCCATGTAAAGCCTAAAATGAAACCTATAAATTCATGGCAAATTGCGGGTGTAATATTACACCTCTACTAAGAAACTAGAAACGTTTCAGAAATATAGCTCAAAAATAACACACAGTTTGAGAGTTTTCCTTAAAAAACCTTTTGGGGCGATAGCCATACAAGTCATTTTTTTTATAGACTCACGTCTGTATCCCCGAAGGGGTAGGCATAAAAGTAGTACACTAAAATTTTAGGTGTAATGTGGGTGTAATATTACGCATATTACACCCACATTACACCTAGAATTTTAGTTCCCACGTAATAGGGGACGAGCCTATTGCCGTTATCGGGCACATCATCAGACTCCGTGCTGCTACTGAGAATTCGAAAAAACTCATTAACACTTTTACCTGGCCTGACCTAACCTGACCGAGTGGTGGATGATGATGATGGTGATAATAGGGTTATAATACTTGTGTACACTAATTTATTTAATTACTAGCTGACCCGGCGAACTCCGTAACGCCTTTTTAAAGTATTTTTTTTAATTTTCCTTTTTTTTTCAAACACTATTGCAGACCATTCTGAATAAAGTTACCAAGGACATCAGTGCTTAAATTAATCTCATATTTGCCAGCCGAAGTTATTTTGCCATAAAAATTATTTCTAGAGTAGAAAAAAGTAACTAACTTATTTTAAATGTGTAAGGATATGGTATATGAATGATATAGGCAGTTAACTGATTTAGTGATATGATAAAATTACTAATATGACTATTAAAAAAAAACTTGACTGTTAAAAATTAAGGGTTGTAGGTATGTATTCTTAATGATACATAATAAAAAGAAAAACCGGTCAAGTGCGAGTTGAACTCACGCACCGAGGGTTCCGTACAAACCAGTAGGTATATATAATTATTTAAAAATGATGAGTGAGTGATGTAACTAAAAATTTAAGGATTTCGAAATTTTTCCTATGTGCTATTAAACGTTGCTTCATGCCAAATTTCAAAATTTTAGATCGCCTCTGTGGAATCTCCACCTTGTCGTGGGGGGGCTCAGTAACCGTGGTTAGGGTACCCACGGTGAAGCTAAACGAGATCCCGTGAGTGGACGCTCCGCGTAGGCTTGATGGAGGCCTGCGCAGAATGCGTCAAAAGGTGCGGGTGCGGGGGATAGTTCTTTCTGTCCCTCGCAGTCGGCCGCGATCGCGGGAGGAGAGGCATGTCGGTGTTGCGTTGCCGCGCGCCTTATCTCCAGCGACCATATGGGGGCACACCATTTGTTGTGCCGCGGTGGGGCCGCAGAGGAAGAGGAGATGCGGTGTTGTCAGGTTGCCGTCCTCCCTATCCTCTTCGGCCGTTTTAGTGCTTGTGGACGGTGAGCGCTGGGGCTGCTCCCCGTCCGCTAAAAGGCAAGTAGCCGGCGTAGTGTCCGCGCCGCCTTCCAAGTCATAACGAGACGGGGTCCGCCAACACCAACGGCAGGCCAATCCCGGGCGGGAAATGCTGCACGTATGTTATCCGCGAATCACTCTACCCCGCCACTACATGGGACCCGTAGGGACACCGCGGTGGTTTTAGTGGGTATGCCCCGCCTTTAGGGGAGAGCCTCCACACACCTCCTCCGCCAGTCTCAAGCCCGGTTGATCACACTCTGGCCGGGTTGGCGTGATTCTAGGTCGACTGGACTGGTCCTTTAGTTTTGACTTGAGCATTTGATATGTATTTAAATTTTATATCTCTACCGGTTCATGAGGAACGGGGTAGTACCTTTAAAATTATAAAAAATATTTTAATTACATGATGTAACTAAAATATTACGGTTTTCGCAATTTTTCCTTTATCTGTGCTATAAGACGTTGCTTCGTACCAAATTTCAAGAATCTGAGTTTACAGGAAGTACCCTGCAGGTTTTGATTCCCTTGCCAGTAGTGGCGAGTATGAAAATATGCTAAAATTGCTGTTTCTTTTGATTGTCTTGAGAAAGAAGTTTGATTTTGTTACAGCTTAAAATTATTATAGACCCGAGTATTTGATATGAATTTCAATTGAATAACTTTACGCGTTCATGAGAAAAGGGGTAATAACTTTAAAATTATTAAAAATATTTTTATGATATGATGTAACAAAAAATTTACGGTTTTCGCAATTTTTCCTTTATTTGTGCTATAAGACATTGTTTTGTACCAAATTTCAAGAATCTGAGTTTACAGGAAGTACCCTGCAGGTTTTGATTCCCTTGCCAGTAGTGGCGAGTATGAAAATATGCTAAAATTGCTGTTTCTTTTGATTGTCTTGAGAAAGAAGTTTGATTTTGTTACAGCTTAAAATTATTATAGACCCGAGTATTTGATATGAATTTCAATTGAATAACTTTACGCGTTCATGAGAAAAGGGGTAATAACTTTAAAATTATTAAAAATATTTTTATGATATGATGTAACAAAAAAATTACGGTTTTCGCAATTTTTCCTTTATCTGTGCTATAAGACATTGTTTTGTACCAAATTTCAAGATTCTGAGTTCACGTGAAGTACTCTGTAGGTTTAGATTCCCTTGCGAGTTTCGAAAATATGAGTCTTGACAGACGGATGGACAACAAAGTGATTCTATAAGGGTTCCGTTTTTTCATTTCAAGGTACGGAACCCTAAAAATGTCCAAAGATAAATAAAATAATGTTTAGTTTAAACCACCTTTATGACTTAAGGGTTTATCGAATAAACACAAAATTCCGTACAAATAGGTGCAGCCGTTTTGGAGAAATACTTATGACTTACACGGTTAAACTATATTTTTGTCACCGGTATGCGCAAGGCGTGGATAACGGATATCATTAAATTTGTAATATGATAAGATTGATGTTATCAGGGTGAAAATAAGGAATTGTATTTATTTTTTAATGCTACATCATAAAAAAATAATTAAATCAAGACCAACTCGGACTCGCCCATGAAGGATTCCATAGTAAAAGTATCCACTAAACATACATAAAAATAAAATAAAAGTGTCTGTTTGTAATATTAAAGTAACCGCTTTTTACTTAATGCATTATTATGGATGTATACACGGTATATGTACCGTACCAAAATGACATTTATTACAATTTTTGTCTGTCTGTCTGTCTGTTTGTTCTCGCTAATCTCTGGAAAGGCTAGACCAAATTTGACGGGACTTTCACTGGCGGATAGCTGATGTACCAAGGAGTAATTTAACCGGGTACGCGAAGTAGTTCCATCAGGACGCTGGTGAAACCGCGGGCAACAGCTATATTATCTACAACCTAAAATTATACCACTGTCACTTTTTCAACAGCACTATTATCGTTGTTTTCCTTTGTGTTTTTATGAACGACAGAATTATATTTGCTGTTTTTGATGTTCTTTATCTCAAAAACTGCTAACTTCGTATCGTTCGAACCAATTTTCGTTGGAAGCTTTTATTACGATCATATAATATCATTTTTACATTTGTTACTTCTTCTGTTCTTCTTCTCTTACTTCAAAAGTTAGTGAGGCTTGAAAAAAAGATTAAGACCCATTCCCAAACCACCCAGGTACCAAATATACAGTCATATAAAAATTTTTACAAATCAGTCCAGCCGTTTCTGAGGAGTATGTGACTAACACTACGCAACTATTAATCCAACACCGGAATGCGCGTGGCGTGGATAACTGTTGCAATGATATGATAAAGTTACTTATGTGACTATTAAAATTGGGAGGTAGTGATAAAAGGCTGAAAATTAAGGGGCATATGTATTTTTGAATACCACATCACAAAAAAAAATTACAAAAGATTAAGAAAATATTGTTTGGGTTGGACCTCCCTTATCACTTTAAGAGGTTTGAAAAATAGATGAAGACCGATTTTCAGACCTTCCAAATATACATATGAAATTTCATACAAATCGGTCCAGCCGTTTCGGAGGAGTATTGTGACTAACAGTGTGAAAATATTTTTTTAGACACCGTTATACGCGAGGTCTAACTGATAACATTACTTATCTATTATTATGGTTAAATTACTAAGATGGCTGTCAAAAATTGAAATTGATGACAAGACGGTGAAAATCAAGCGTTATTTTTTTATTGCCACATCATAAAAAAAATTATCTAAAATAAATTGTCTAAAAAGTAAAAAAAAAATATTTTTTGGGCTGGCCACCCTTATGACTTGGGAGTTTCAAAAATAGACTACGACCGATTCTAAGACCCACCAAATATACCTACAAAGTTTCATACAAATCGGCCCAGCCGTTTCGGATGAGTATTTTAACTAACACTGTGACACGAGAATTTTATAAACATATATAGATAATAAAAAAAAGAATCAATCGGTGTTATTCCGTTTCATTGACCGATATTTTATAACAGTTATACAAGATAATCAGTACTAACCGAAATTGAAAATGAAATCACTACGCGGATATAAAACTATTGAAGTGTGTAAGCGATAGTACTTCCTTAATGAGAATGTTTTTATTGACCGTTTTCGAGCAATAACTATCTGTCGTAATGTAAACCGACGCGTTTTATTAACAATGAAAATATCTGTAGCTACTGCGAACGAGTCTGGAAGACGCTTATTAGGGTGCGCCAAAGTCCACCTAAAGGAGAATGGGCGGTTTCGTCCCAAGTGTTGTAACATTGTCCTACCTATATCATATGAAAGATCTCAATTAGTGTTATGTTTTTTTGTATGGGCGTAACTCTGTATATTGTGCAGGGAATCTGTTATAGTGGTTTCATTTATTTAATAAAATATTAAATAAAACTTAATCAATTAGTATTTTAGTGACGAAAGGGCTGAAACTATTTTAAAAATCAAGTGAAAAACCACACGGGCGATTGTGCGCCTACTCTAACCTAACACCCCCCCGCCCACCGCGCGCCACACGCTGCCATATTGTAAGCGCAGGAGCAGCGAACGATATTTTATGAGAGAGCGCTATACGTTAGAAAGAGATGATTGCCGGTGTCCGCAAATGCAATTAACAAAAAATTATTAATAATTAATAATAATAATAAATAATAATAATAATTAATATTAATGAATAATACTTATTAATTAATAATAATTAAATAATTAAAATATATAAACACAATTACAATTATTATTTTTTATTATTTACACAATTGAAATATGCATAGGAGCTATTCCTAACCTAGTACGATACAACATAAATACTTCAGAAGGTATTCTGTTGAGGAGGCGCATAAAATCGCGGCATGTATCGGGTAGAATTTATTACTCGTATATTTTGATAAAAAATAGAGCAGAAACAGTGAGAAATGCAATTGCCCATTACTATTGCTCATGTTTAACGGGAAAAAGAACAGTAGGTACTTGTGCTCACATAATAAGTATCATTTGGTACCTTGGCTGGGCTAGACACCAGCCAAGCTTATTGTTACCCGCGACATTTTTAGATGAAGTTATCATAGATAATAATCACTATTAAAAGTACCTGTAAGCGATTTGCATATGTTTAAGCTGTACTCTAACGTAACGGTTATATTCCATTATTATTTATGTATTTGAAAATATACAAATAACAAAGGAAATAATACAATTATCAGAATTGTATTATTTCCTTCGTTATTTACATATTTTCAACTGTGCAGTTATTAATAACGGCAAAAAAATAACTACTGCTGCCTGTGATTACTGTACAATTATTATAAATGTAATAATTATGTTTACATGTAACGCAAAGTGTAATAAAGTAAGATTAAAGCATAATTAAAAACCTTTTTTTCACTTAAAGCTCAGTAACTTTTGACCTGCACGCAATTACAGTAAAAACTTAGCGTATTGATCATAAAAAAGCTTAATTGAACATGTTTATACTAGTCGCAACTTGTTACAAGGGTTGGGACACAGCTCCTACAATAATGCCCATTGTCCTTTTCAACTGCGACAATTGGAAATCCGAAAATGTTCTTCCTAAAATTTTTTATCCTAACAATCACAATTCCTAACTAGTCTGTCTCTAATGTTCATAATTCCGAAGCATTCAACTTCATAATGTCAGTAGCAATAAACATCTATTAGACTTTTATTTGTTTTCCTATATTTTCTCAACATAACCATCTTTTACACTATTATTCAAAGTCATATATTTTTTGTTTAGATTTCTTTTTATTCATAATAATCAGTATTATATAGGTAAGTACATTAATTTTGCGTAACTTTGTTTTCACATAACATGTATAACATATAAAAATAATAGTAGCATGGTACAAATACACAACAGTACAAAGGTCGCACGAGCCGAGCGAGCGAAGCGAGCGTGCGGCGGCAGCGGCCGGCGAAGTGCCAGAACCGAATTGGTCCTATAGTTATTGGTTTAAGTACGGTAAAACTGCGGTATAAACTCCCAGGCTATTAACATAACCGTCAATGAGTCGTGTTTTCTGAATTTCGGTTGGAGTGAAGCCTTGGGGTCGCTACGGCGCGAGGACTTTGTCGACTTCGAAATCGTTTATTTTCTCGATTCTATCGTATAAAACACCTAAATATAAGGCTAAAATTGTCTTGGTGTTTTTTGTCTCCGACTAACCGTTTTTCGGAAAAAATTATGTGGAAGGGATCCATAGGTTAGGTTAGAACTGTGACCAACTACGCGCGAGCCCAGCGAGCGAAGGGAACGGTGCCGCGGCAGCGGCCGGCGAGCGCTACCTCAAAATTGGTCGCGAAATGTATTTTTTTCATAGTCCCCCAAGACGACACTCTGACCCACTTGGTAAATGTTTATTTCTGAGTATGAGTGATAATATTATGGTAATTATGTTTAGGGATAAAAGCGTTATGATAAAAAACAGAAGAAGCTTCAATATATTTACATTAATGATAATAATTATCATTAATGTAAATATATTGAAGCTTCTTCTAATAATATTATTATTAATTACAATTTTCGGAAACATGTTATGAACATCGCCGGTTGCACTACAAATAGTATGAATAAAAACTTTAGGATGAATGTCTAGAATTACCGTAGGCTTACTGGGAATTGGTTGTAAGCACAGTGGAAGCTAATTTATATTCATCCAGTTGTCCTAAAGTAATCAAATGTCTGACACATATTGCTGAGATTCTCAGCGATGACAAATTATAAAGTAGTTATAAGAAGATTTTACCTTATGATGATGTTCTTGAAGTGGACCTATAGATTAACTTATAATTTTGGCCAAAATAACAAGAGAATCAATGGATACCAGTTTACAATTCGGCGAAGTCCTTCTCCAGACCACGATGCACGTTAGCGGTTCACAAAACTTTTCACAAAAGTTCACTATGTCATCAATTTACAACAAACCTTGCCGGAAGTCAAAAGCGGCAATTACGTATTAAGTTAATTACGAGTTGATTCAATTCGCGTTAATTCAAATTGCGATCAATTTAATTTAGGTACAAGGCACGCGAGCTTGCAAACGGCGTGTTAATTTTTCAAAGCGGAAGACGGAAGTTGACAGTTCAGTGTGACCATTGTCAGAAATTTTCAATAGACTAAACAAAATGTTACTCAATCGATCTAATCGATTTGACTTATAATAAAAACTAATTCTATTTCAAACATCCACCCGCCCCGGACCGGCCTACCGGTCCGCTAATCGGTTGGTAGACGTGACAATGTTGCAACCGCTCTCCTCAGAATCGAACCGTCCACCAAGACCTCAGCAAATCGGGGAACTCCATCAGCCCCAGTTACCAAATGAAGGATGCGCCCCCTGCGCCATCTGAGTGGCGGAAAGTTAGCCTCCTTGATCAAAACGAGGTCACCAATCTTGGGTGGATCGGTCTTGTCGGTCCACTTAACGCGTTGCTGGAGTATGTGCAAATATTCCAAGTTCCAGCGTTTCCAAAAGCTCTGAGTAATCTGGCGTACCAATTCAAAACGCGAGAGACGACCAGGTCTCGTATCAATATAGGGGTACTCAGGCAAGGCGACAAGTGGGCGACCAATCAAAAAATGGCCCGGCGTAAGGGCCTCCAAATCATTCGGATCTGAGGAGATCGGGCACAATGGCCGAGAGTTCAAAACGGCCTCAATCTTACAAAACACAGTTGCGAGTTCCTCAAATGTAAGAACAGACTCACCGATTGTCCTGCGCAAGTGTGTTTTGGCCGATTTTACGGCGGCCTCAAATATACCACCCCAGTGTGGACAATTTGGTGGGGAAAACAACCAATTTATCCCACGTCGGGCAAGCCTATCACCTATATCAGCTTTGTTGGTTTCAAGGAAATTAACAACATCATTCAAATAATTATAGGTTCCCTTGAAGTTAGTGCCGCAGTCAGAACGGATCAAGGAAGGCATCCCTCTGCGGGATACAAATCTGTCAAATGTGGCTACAAACGCCTCGGTCGTAAGCGAGGAGACCAGTTCTAAGTGTACGGCCTTTGTGGAGAGACAAACAAAAACACACAAGTAGGCCTTAACAGTCTTGCTGTTTCAAAGTGTCGACGTTTTCACCAAAAAGGGACCTGCGAAGTCCGTGCCAACACCGTCAAACGTCCTGCTCTCAGTTACGCGATCTGCCGGTAAGTCTCCCATCAAGGGCTGCATGGTAGAAGCCTTGAGCTTATAGCAAGGGATGCAGCGAAAGACTACACTCCGAATAATTCTTCGGGCAGACAAAATCCAAAACTCGCGTTGCAAGATGGCCAAGAGCGCATTACAACCAGCATGCGAATTTTTAAGGTGACGGTCAGTTACCAACAAGCGTACCAAATGACCGTCCTTAGGTAACAAAAGGGGGTGACGTGCTCCGTAAGGGAGGTTGGCGTTCTTGAGACGCCCTCCAACGCGCAAGAGACCCGTATCGTCCAAAAAGGGGTTCAATTTAGATACAGCGCCCGATAATTTCAATTTCCCTGACTTGAGGATAGCAATCTCCTTCTCAAAGTGCGCCAATTGCACAGAACGAACCCAAAAGGTGAGGGACTCCTGTCGTTCCTGTGGTGAGAGAAACGGTGTCAGTCGTTTCTGTTGTAGGTGCCTAAAGTTGAAAACAAAACGCTTTATCCAAGCAGTAACACCTAACAACTTGTCAGGGGAGGTGTAGCGATACAACAAGAAATAGGGGTCGAAGGCGCATTCCACCTTCTCAAGAGCGAGTGTTCGCAGACCCGGCAAATTAGAAGTATTCAAAACTGGCGTACGAGGCCAATCAATTTCTGGTCGACTCAACCCCACCACAGCGAATGGCCTATTAAACTAGGCGTCAAACATCCGCGCGAGGCACAATCAGCGGGGTTGAGCTCACCTGGCACATGTCTCCAAACAAGCTTGACTTCAGATTTCTGTATTTGGGAAACGCGATTAGCGACAAATACCTCCAAGGTGTGGACAGAAGCCTTCAACCAAAAAAGAACAATTTTGCTGTCTGTCCAGGCGTAGGTCCCATTAATACTTTGCTTTTACGCAAAGTACTAGACACGTGGTTCAATAAGCGTACAAGTAGGGCTGCTCCCGAGAGCTCCAATTTTGGGATGGTCAGAGATGTCTGAAGGGGTGCAACCTTGCTCTTCGCCATGATCAGGGAAACTCTCACCTGACCTGAGGCACTGACTGTGCGCAAGTACACCACGACCGCGTGACCACGTTCCGAGGCATCACAAAACCCTTGAAGGGTGGCCTTGTACTTCCCGGGAGGAAGGATGGGACGAGGCAAGGAGATCTCGTTGACGGCAGGAAGTGAGGATACAAAAGAGGTCCATTCCTCAACAAGAGTGCCGTGTAGAGGTTCGTCCCAGGTCAATCCTGCTGTCCAAAGCTTCTGCAAGAAGCATTTTGCCCAAAATATGACAGGACAGATCCAACCGTTCGGATCAAAGGTTCTGGCGACAGTAGACAACACGAGACGTTTAGTCCAAGAACAAGGCAATTTCAAGTCTGTACTGGACGCCGAGAACAGCCATCATGGCGGGGTTGTCAACAATCTCAAATAGGTGTAGATCTTGCTGATGATCCTCGGGTAAGCCCTCCTAAAGCGCTGGTGAGTTGGAAATCCATTTGCGCAACTCATAACCAGCGGAGGCCAAAATACCTATCAATTCGTCAAGCAGGAGGATCGCCTCGTCCGCTGTGGAGGCTCCCGAGCAAATGTCATCGACGTAAATATCGTCTTTCAAGATGGCGGAGGCTCGTGGGAAACTTAAGCCTTCGCGGTCTGCGAGCTCCCAAAGAGAACGTATTGCCAAGTAGGGGCTTGACCTTAACCCGTACGTATTAGTATTGAGCTCGTAGACGACCATGGGATCACGAGGATTCTCTCTCCAAAGGATCAGCTGGAAGCGACGGTCATCAGGGTGGGTAATCGTCTGCCTGAACGTCATTTTTACATCGGCTACAAAGACAACCTGGTGTCGTCGGAAGCTGGTGATGACGTCACAAAGGTCCTTGACCAACTTGGGACCAGAATGCAAGCACTGGTTCAAGGATACGCCTGTTGAAGTCTGCGCAGAACCATCAAACACTGTGCGCAGCTTGCCAGTCGATGGCTTCAATACCGCATGATGCGGGAGAAAGTAGTGCTCCACCGAACGCCAATCCAAATTTGACACAGACATGTGTCCCAATTGTTCATATTCTCTCATGAACTCAATATACTTCTGCCTGAGCTCCGGATCACGACCCATGCGACGCTCCATAGCCAACAACCTCTTTTCGGCTAAAGGTCGTGACTCACCAAGCGGAGGCCGAACAGACAGGAAGGGTAGCCTCGTAATAATCCGACCAGAACGGAGTCGACGAGTGTTGTTCTGGAAGAACAGCTCGCACTCCTCATGTTCTGGATTCAAACCAAAACCTCTGAACCACACCAGAGAGAGCAGAGCCTACAGCCAACAAATTATCAAGTTCGGGTGGAGGGGGGTCCCTAGGTACAGGTCCCATCAAAGCAAATCCAAATATGGTCGGGATGGCAGTCTAACCATTTGGCACCAAGACCCGTTTCCCACCAATCAAACTTCCACCGAGGACATCAGAGCCAATCAACAAGTCGATTTGTCCCAGTGTGTAAAATTTGGGGTCTGCCAGTTCCAATCCCGATGTCAAATTCACCACAGCAGCAGGTAGCTCCTTCTGTAGGTGCATACCCAAAATATTCTTCAACACAATAGCCGAGGTTTTAATCCTCGGGTGTGAAGATTCAACAGGGCCAAACAAAACCTTAACTTGCCCTTCAACATTAGAGGCTACGTCACCTATGCCCCGTATACAATTTGGAAAAGAGCCCATATTTAATTTAACCTGGCCTACCAAATAGGTGGAAACAATGCAACCTTGTGAACCTGTGTCCAATATAGCACGGACAACAACAGAGGTCCCCGTGGGTCCTCAGACCCTAACAGCAACCGTTGGTAGGATAACGGTCTCAATGGGGGAGGTTGGCGTTATAGGGCAGGGGTCAATGACCTATTGTTGCCTGGGCGGCGACCGTTGGCCATGACCAGGCAAGTCAAAATGTGGGTGCGGCTTGAAGTCCTCAAAGGCGCGATGTATCGATCCGCGCGCCTTCTGTGGGGGGTCATAATGACGCACCCGCCCAAAACGAGGTGGGCGCGAGTCAAGGCGGGGACGCTCCGCCAAAGGTGGGGAATACCTGGGGCAGCAGTCATGGTGCTGGTGACGCTGAACAGCACATTCAGGTGCGCGAGAGAGAGGAGGCGTGCGCACGCTACGGTTCTCCAAGCGGGGCGAGTGACGATCAATTGAGCGAGGTGACTCTCGGCTACGCGCCGGTGAGCCTCGGCTGCCACCTTCAAAACACCCGCCCGTGCGCGGCGTCGGCTGGTTGGACAAGCGGCCAACCTCTCTGGCATTCATACAGAGAATGTCCAAATGCTGTCCTCCACAGTGAGGACAGGGGCGAGAGTTTGGGCAGTCTCGCTGGTAGTGGGACCCCAAACAAGAGAAGCAAAGGCGGCGGGCATTCGCGATGCGCCTACGAGAGGCGACATGTAGGTCCAAGAATGCCCTACAACTGGCCGTTCTGTGCCCCGTGACCTTGCAGTAGGAGCACTCCGCTGGGCTCTGCGTGACCGCAAAGCGAGGAGGGCGCCGGTCAACATTGGCTCGGGTGTGACCGCGAGCCTGCTCCTTGACCTTGGGCGGCTGCGTCTTAGCCGGCGTGTCACCACCGGAGTTGTCCAAGACCCGGCACTCATCCTCCAGGAACCTCTCCAGGTCAGCAAAGGGGGGCAGATGGGTCGCGCTATCCCCACCAAAGCGCTGTTCAAAACGCGACCTCAGGTCGGCAGGCAGCTTCTTCAGCACAATGTGCACCAATAGATAGGACCATTGGTCCACGGGCAGGTCAAGGCACTTAAGTGCGTTGATTGCCACCAAAAGCGGGTTCAAAAGTTGGGTGCGCAACCCAGAGGTGAGCGTCGACAAACCCAAAATCTGCTCGATGTGCGTGTCGGCGAGGCCACGCTTATTATGGTACCTACGGGTAATTAGGTCCCGAGCCGTATGGTACGCCTCGTCAGACACGGGCAGATGCTGGATGAGGCCCTTAGCCTCCCCATCCAGAACCGACATTAAATATGCCAATTTTTGTGCTGGCCGAAGGTCAGCCCTGTCATTGACCAGGCTGTCAAACAAGTTAATGAAGCCCAGGTAGCTTCCTAGGCAGCCATCAAAATAGGGGAGGTCCAAAGTAGGGAGCCTACTCACCAGCCCCGGTGCTGACCTAGGAAGCTCCTGCTTCAGGCCGGGTTGCCCTTCCCTATCGGCAACTAGTTGTCTCGCAGTATTGGAGACAGCATCATACAGGTCTAAGACCTGGGCATAGTCTTCGCTGACCTTATTTCGCTGGTCAGCAGTGAAATCAGTGACTGACACTTCGAGACAGCAAGCGCTGAAAGTGCGGAACTGCTGTTCCACACTTGCCAGGCGATCATCGATCCGCTCGTACCTTTGAAGTAAGGCCTGCTGGCGATCAGGCCGGTTCACTAAAGCACTGGCCGAGGCAAACCAGCGCAAATCTGACGCAATAGCACCAGCAGCTGCACGCAAGTCCTTGAAAGCTGACATAATCAAAATTCAAAAGAGCCCGGACAAGCGTTAAATAATATTAACAATCAAAACTTATTTTTTCTTAATTCTTTGAAACCAACAAAATATTAGCCTGTTTACTGCAAGTGTAGGCAAGTGACAGGTATCTACTGTCCAACAAAATTAATAGTTTCAATATATTGAAGAATCAAACACAAAAGTTATCAAAGTTGTAACTTATAACAAATTAAAAGTTGAACTTCAAATTAATTAATAAATTATTTACAACAGACAGACTGGCTGTGTTATTTGAGATATGCAATAGTAAGTAAGCACAGAATACGTGTTACCTAGCAATATTATCTATATTATAACAAAACAAAGTTTATTAATGTGACCCGCCCAAGTGGCAAGGTCAAGTTGGTTATAATGTTTATGAATATATGCAATAAACTAAATTTACTAAATTTATTGATACATACAGCTGTTATGTATCCAAACAAACTGACTTATTAATGCAACAACAAATTTAAGTTAGATTTTTCAACAATACAAATCAACAATTACTGATTGTGGTTATGTGACAATGTGTTTCAAATTATCTAGGTCAACTTATACAATTAAATATTATGTATTTTAGACAATAACTGACCTGACAAACACTACAATACTGTCTACAAGGTGATAAGATACAAGCTCATACCATCTGAGTTCCACTCATCTGAGTTTATACTCAGTAATGCAACAGCGGCTAAATTTCAACTACGCTCTGCTACCAAAATTATGTCTAGAATTACCGTAGGCTTACTGGGAATTGGTTGTAAGCACAGTGGAAGCTAATTTATATTCATCCAGTTGTCCTAAAGTAATCAAATGTCTGACACATATTGCTGAGATTCTCAGCGATGACAAATTATAAAGTAGTTATAAGAAGATTTTACCTTATAGCTCCTGGTGATGTTCTTGAAGTGGACCTATAGATTAACTTATAATTTTGGCCAAAATAACAAGAGAATCAATGGATACCAGTTTACAATTCGGCGAAGTCCTTCTCCAGACCACGATGCACGTTAGCGGTTCACAAAACTTTTCACAAAAGTTCACTATGTCATCAATTTACAACAAACCTTGCCGGAAGTCAAAAGCGGCAATTACGTATTAAGTTAATTACGAGTTGATTCAATTCGCGTTAATTCAAAGGGCGATCAATTTAATTTAGGTACAAGGCACGCGAGCTTGCAAACGGCGTGTTAATTTTTCAAAGCGGAAGACGGAAGTTGACAGTTCAGTGTGACCATTGTCAGAAATTTTCAATAGACTAAACAAAATGTTACTCAATCGATCTAATCGATTTGACTTATAATAAAAACTAATTCTATTTCAAACAATGAAACATTTTAGGAAGAGCGATCATTCGGATTACAAATGATTAGGAAGAACAACGATCAAAGAACTTTAGGTGAGCCAATAATAATTATATTTTCATAATAGCCCCGCTTATTATGAAAATATAAGTTTTTGTTAAAGATTTTTTGCTACAATATTTAATTTTTGTCTTTGGGTTACACGAATGTTGCAATTAAACTACTTTTCTTCTACAGATGATGGATCCGTAAACTGCAGTTAATTTCAGTTCATATATTTTAGCAAGAATACTGAATAATTGTGATATTTATTTGAAAAAGGCCTATTGCTATCTTTGCTTTTTAGACAGAAGACAATAATCTACTAAATTGTATTGTATTTATTTTTAGAAAATTTTCAGAGACTGGTTCACGCCTCGCGACTCTGGCATGTACTTGATGCAAAAATTACCTAAGCATAGTTCTAGTTGTAATACCGTTGCCAGTCTGCTGAGCACGCTTGACTACTTTATGTTGATAGGCGTCAAACGATTACGAATTGCGTGATGGTCAGCAATTACCGCGGCCCTTGGACACAAGTAACACCACTGGAGTTACAAGTGTGTTGGCACCCCTGGGGGCTGGGAAAAGGGATAGGAGGAGGAGTGCCATGAAGGAGAAGGAATAGGGGATGGGGCCTCCAGCACTCTCACTCATCGAACGAAACGCAACAGCTTCATCAAGGCTCTACTACCTATTGACTGTAATGTGGAGGACTTTCATGGTACATTAGAAGTTTAATTTTAAGATTAATGATGCTAAACGATCTTTTTTTATAATCCTCCGACCTCTAGTATAGCCAAATGTCTGCAAATGGTGGACAGGCATCAATGTGCTAGAGTATCCCCTCAATTCTAGATTGGAACAGTTTTACAATCTGGAATCAAAATAGTATTGAATGTAGACGAAAACAAGTGAGCAATTAAATTGCCATGCCGCTCCTAGTACATCAAATTGTTGCTTAATTTTTCGTGAACTATGATATATCTACTAACTAATGGTTTATAGCGTTCATTCTGACTGCTCCAATTGCAGTTGGTTTTTTTATTTCTACATTTGTGATGCAAAATAGGTAATGGTATAGAGGCCTGTTTGATCCAAAACCTTTGAAATATAAACATATAAAAATACTAGCTTTCAGGTTTTACCCGTGGTGTTCGATTATGGGAACAAAGAGTGGGCCATGTGCTATTCTGATTGTGCAAGCAATATGACGCAACTGTTTCATCAACATTCATTCAGTCGTTATTGCGTGAGATAATACAAACATCCATACACAGTATATGTAAGATCGGTTTGTGTGAAGAGCCTTGTGTGAGGTCTATGTCCAGCAGTGGACATATTATGTAATGCTGATATAAAGTGAGTGTTTTTAACGGCAGTTTGTAAAAGCCGAATCATACATTTTGCCCTCGGTACATAGACAACAATACGTACGTCCCTACTATATGCCCTAGCCTATTAGCTCTTTTAAACACGAGGCACAGATACTAATAAAAACATTTGAGCCGGAATCAGCTAATGTATCTCTGGTCCGATTTCTGTATAGGTTTACGACTGCAGTTCGCAGATTAAAACGTTCCAGGTCTATACATCGTTTTATGTATTTGGGTCAATGTTCGTACACGAGAAATAAAATAAATATATTATACTATCTCTACTTACACATTAGGTTTTCATGGAATTACACTGGTATGGACAATACAAAGGTATCCATACTACTGCTATAACTTTTATGCATGGAAATAGTTTGGAGGTTTTAGAGTAATGACGGTGCATAGGATGACAGGCCAGTTGTATATATACAGTTTGCATAAATTGTATGCATATACATACTGTTGTTACGCATAAGTACTATAATCGTATGAGCCTAGCTATGTTACAAGTATTTAACGATTTTTCGCTTTCACGACATACATTATAACAATAAAAGATATATTTTTTTATAGACTCACGCCTGTATCTACGATGGTGTAGGCAGAGGTGTAACATTACACCCACATTTCGCCATGAATTTTTAGGTCCCACGTAATAGGGGGCGAGCCTATTGCCGTTACTGGGCACATTACCAGACTCCGTGTTGCTACTGAGAATTCGGAAAAACCCAGTACCACTATTGCCTGACCCGGGAATCGAACCCGGGGCCTCGATCAGTAGTCGCATACGCTATCCACTGGACTGGGAGCAGTAAAAGATATTTCAGGTCTTATTGAACTTCATATCTAATTTAATTTCACTTAAGATCATAACATGCTTTGATCGTTTTTTCATCGCGATAATGGTTAAAATCTAATAACAATTATTATGATTTGTCTGTATGGCATGATTTCAGCTTTTTACATTATTGTGTAGGTATTAATGTTTAATGGGGCATGTAACTAAATGACAAATAAACCACACAGTAAAATAAATAACAGCTTTTCAGATAGGTTGGTGAATATATTTATGGCGATGGTCGTAAGTGTATAATTATCGTCAACTATACAAGTTTACATCATAGTGTTAGCATTCCTAAAGTAATGCATGCTTGCTTATGCCTGTCGAACCATCCAAAAAAGTTAGCATCCTCATTTAAACCTCGAACATTCAAATCGTAACGTCACACAACCCTAAACTGCGTACCGGGTGAAATGTATCCGCTTTTATTGGCAACACTCGTCGGCCAGTTTCCCTTGCTGTTCCGGAAACTAAGGCCATTTTTAGATGAGTCGAGTTTGCGTCGCAGTGTGGGTTAACGGTAGTGACGTAAGTGACTGACATGTTTTTGAAAAGGGTTGTTGTATATTTTTTTAAAGTTGGAATTGTTTTTAGTGTATGGAGGTGTGTTATGTCGTTCTAGTTTTTAAAAGTGTTGTAGTGTGGGTATTGCAACGTAAGCATTTGCATTCACACATATGCAGATTTTCAACCTTTTCAATGTATACCTAAGGGCCTATGCAAACCACGTTTTTTAAACGCGCTGTCGACGCGCGTTTGTAGTGATACAGTCGCGATACGCACGCAAGTCAGATGCAGCCTGTAGACCTTTGCACACCTGCATAAATTCAAATGCGCGTGTGCAGCGATACAGACGCGATGCACACGCGCGTGTGTAGCGATACAGACGCTCTCAGATTATAGAACAAGAATCTGATGGAGCGCGCGGAACAGTTGCGTGAGGCCGCTAAAGCAAATACAAATTGAAAAGCGAATACAAATCCGGCTCAGTGCGAAACGAAGCATCGTGCAGTTCACGCGCCCCGATCAACTCAACTTTTAAATTCATAAAATGCCATCATGCGTTATTAAACATTGTAAAAGTTATTTCCAAAAGCAAAAACAGAAAGATAGAATATCTTTTCACAGTTATCTATGGATTATTTGACTGTTGCATTATTTAATTTCGATAAAATTGGTATTTCTGCAAAAAATGTGTAAGTTTTGCCAATTTACGTCGACGCCGTTTTCCCTATATTATGGAAAATGCACTTGTCCATTGATTTATGTAATATGTAAAAGAATTGTCATGTTAATGAAAAATATATTAACATAATATAAAAGTATATTTTAGATATATCTTTATTAGCAAATATTGTTATAGGCTTTCCAATTACGTATACATTTCCGTATACATTGTTTTGGGTGCGATCCCTACACGATCTAAATATTCATGTACTGGGGAAAGCAAGTGCATTTATTTAAATAACAAAATAAATTAATATTAGGATAACACAATTATAACTACTTAAATACTACAACTAAAATTAAATTAAAATATTAAAGTACAATACAAATAAATAAGAAAATGTATATTCAAAGGGCGTGAAAGTCCTCCACATCGCCGTCTATTGGGAATGTGCCCAGAAGACTGGCAGCATTGCCACGCTGTATGGCAATGCTAATTTTTTGTGCTAGATACATGCCAGCCTTCTGGTCACGCGAGGCGTCGACAAGTCTCTTCGCAAGCTCTCTATAGAGAGATCTAGCACTTGGACCCCATGACCCCAACGTTTCGACTCCAAACGGCTCAAATACATAATCCCCTACGAGATTTACGTATTTGCGCCGTTTCAGAGTCTCCGCTGTGGCAGCAGCAGCGCCCGCACAACCCGCTGTGCTAGGAAGATGAGATGGCGCAAGGGTATCGACACACGTTGCGTCCCATACCAAAGGCCTACCCAACTTCCAAGGCAGTAGAGACATTCCATCTGGTCTTTTACCATCGTTGCGTGCCAAACCCTGAGGGTCAAGTTGGGCTGGAACGCCAGCGGTGACAAGAGCCCGACGGAGAATGTCATTCAGGTTGCTATGTCGTGAAATACGACCTGCGCTCCTGCTGCATGATAGGCCATGGTGACCAAGGCTGTAGACCGCCTCCCCACAGTGACAACGATGTGGAGCGACACACGGCGCACCTAAACGGAGGCAAAAAGCGAGGTGGAAGGTCGTATCGTCCAACATGGTACCTATGTTAGACGATGGCAGTGCTTGAAGCCAGAGCCCCGACTCCCACTCTCCCACAGCCAGCAAACGAGCACGCTCTGCAGCATTGTACGATGTGCTAAGGAGATTTTCTCGTACTGCGCTGCAAAGCGGCCCGTCCCACTGCCTCTGAGAGGATAAATTTCGGGGCAACTCAGTGCTTGGACAAGCCATTTTCCAAGCATTAATGGCATCGATCTTACACGGCACCTCAGAATCGACCAGTGTGGGTGCTAAGATTTTCCTGGTCAATTCTGCAGTGCTGTGGACCAATGACAGAAATGCTGGTAAGCTCACGTCGGAAATTTTGCGTACGCCAAGCCCACCCAGGCGAACAGGTAATGTCGCCTGTAGCCATGCCCGGTCGTTCAGAGCCACATTTAAAATGTTGCTTAGGGTGTTTTGTAAAATTTTGTCAATATTGACTAGTGGGCTTGGGTTTTTCCAAAAAGGCGATGAACGTAAAGCGTGTGTGAACTTAGGCATAAAAAGACAGTATCGAATAATAGTGAAAGCCGAATGTATATTAATTTTGAGCAGGCGGTCCGAAATTTCACTAAAATTTTGAATTTTTTCATGAATAAAAGAATCAAAACCTTCTTCAAATATTGGGGACCCAAGAAGGCGAAGAGTACTTTTTTTAATATGCGTTATACTGGGTGCCAGGGTTTGAAATTTGGAAAGTATTGCGGATTGGTCTAAAGTATCGTTGATAAAAATTTCACACTTACTTGGATTAAGGTCTAGGCCGATGGATGAAAAGGAGAATGACCAAAAGTGGTCTAGCAATGTTTCATGTTGCAAAACCAAAATAGTATAGAAATTCTTTTCTTATTTTTTACAACCTTTTGACGTCAGGAATTTTATTTTCGTATCCGGAATTATGATTTAAAGATAAACAGTAAATAAAAAATAGCTACGCATTATTTCCGTATAACGTCTTCTGTATTGACGTTCCGTTCTTTCCATTTGAACGAAATATGTAAATATGAGCCGTTAGAAAAAAACATCACAAGAATGATATGAAATTCATAAATAGATTAATAGTCAGTTACATAATTACGTTTTAAAATATGTATATTTAATTAATATTTTATAGCTTTGCTATAATAATAATATTTATTATTTTTGTGTTCCGTCTCACGCAGACTGTTAAGCCAAATGACAACCGGCGCGGCGTCTGAGACCGGCATCGGCCATTACTGTTTATGTGTTGATTGACAATATTCATTGCGATAATCTCTCCATTTAAATAGTAATACTTACGAAACTCCGTTTGAGTGTTTATTTTAAATAACTTAGCGTGTGTTTCATATAACTTACGACAGGACGTTTTCATATTTAGTTACCTAAGTGTTTTACTACGACAGGGCGTTTTATGTGTTGTGTTTATGAACTCTTCGAGTCTACTAATGTTGATGCTTGATCCTGATCAGCCA
Organism: Euclidia mi; assembly: GCA_944739405.2. Lineage (NCBI taxonomy): Eukaryota > Metazoa > Arthropoda > Insecta > Lepidoptera > Erebidae > Euclidia > Euclidia mi. The sequence goes on along the minus strand of OX123206.2, from coordinate 8,974,378 downwards.
ATACCGGTTGTAATGCGGAGAAGCCGATGTATTTTGTAAGTTTATGATAATATTTGGTTTTAAGTTTATTTATTTGTTGCGAGTAGGTTTAAAACATAATTTTAGGTTATCTCCGTTTTTGTTTAATTATTTAAAAACCCGGGTATTTGTAGGAAAATGAACAATTTTATTTGATAATATATAAAGTGTAGTCTATAATAAATAAAGAATTATTGTGCAACAACTTGAGACGGAATTCCAGACATAGATGATCATTCTCCTTTGGTCTTCAGAAGTGCCAGGTCCTGATAGACAGTGTGTACGTCGCCTCCTAGGGTTCCGTCATCTAGGTACCAGATGTTTAATTTAGAATTTAGCTGGCTAATAACTGGATGAATGGCTAAGCTAAAAATGAGTGGTCCAAGAGGGTCGCCTTGTTGACAGCCAACGGCGGACTCCAAAAGATTTTCCTTGTATATTAATTTTGATGGGTGCCTGTAGCACTGCCAAAGGAAGTTGTAAATTTGGGGGGTTTCTAATTTAACTTGCATCAACAAGGTGTCCCTGGTCACTGAGTTAAAAGCATTCTTTAAGTCAATCTTCAAGATAACATCACCCCCATTACAGCCAAGGTACGTTGACAGGGCATGTATGGCGGCCTCACAGCCACCCTTAGAGCCAAATCCAAGTTGTAGTGGCTGTAATTTGCTGCCTAACATGGAGTTATAATGCCGACAGCAAATCTTGGCCGCCATACGCCTGTACTTACACCCAACGGCAATGGGACGAATACCACCGTCTCGCTTTCGTAAAGCGCATAGATTTGCGCTATACAAAACGTCAACGATGGCATCGTTCACATTGCTGGAGAGCATAAGATTGACTAGAGCCGTTAGCTCCCCCAAAAGCGCGTCCCCGGCCGCCCCGGCGCTTGAACACACAAGATCTTTTAAGTGTTGGGGTGTTAAGCCGTCGAGACCACCAGCAGACCCGCTTTGGAAGGAGTCAACGGCAGTCAGGACGTCCTTGGCTGTAATCCTGAGGCAATCTGAGTTAGTGTCAGTGTTGTAGTTAGGTGGGTCAGGAAAGAAGAGGCTATCTCCTGGCGCTGGATGCTTGCTCTGCAGACTCGCGAGTGTGTCGGCAGAGCAAGGCGCCACCACATCGCTACTGAATAAGATTCTGGATGCTCCCCTGATATCACCTTCCCTTAGCTTGGACTCTACATGGTGGTACATGGTGCTATTGCGATGTGTTTTTGGATATTTGTAATTTAGATTGGAGGCCGAAATATTACAATTTTCTTTAATTTTGGCTGTTAAGATTTTTTTTGTTTGCCGGTCTTCCTGTGCATGTAGAATTCTGTAAGGGAAAGTGAGTAGTTGTTCCCAAGCCGTTACTGAATTCTCCCGTACCACGAGGCCTATGCACTGGGTTAGATTTTGGGCCACTGAAGGCCTTGCGCCACGGGGAATTCGTTTCAGGATGGGAATGGAATTTTTTAATTTGCTTATAAGCTGCCAAAAAGGGATATCAGAAGGGATTGTCGGCTCATTCATTGAATTGTGATGTGTGGATGTGTTGGGGCCAGAAAGTACATTTTGGTTTTTGTAGATTTTACCAAAATGTACTTTTAAGCCCCGCTCACCTTTAAAATAACGTGCCTGGGAACAAACAGGGCAGCGCACCAGAGCAGGCGATGTGCAAGATTGACTCGCACCTACTTCCTCATCACTTTTGCCACCGTTAAAGAACATATATGACGATAAAAACTTCAATACACTTAAAAGTAAATACTATAAAATAAACACAAAGTAATGACGTTTGTCATTGCGTAAAATTATTTTTCTGTCCGTGGCGGCGGCGGCTCGTGAGTGCCAGTACGCTAGCCGAGTCCGGCGGCATTGAGATCGTAGATCCATCGCAAACTAGCCACCACCTCACGCCACTCAACGTGAACTCCTTACTAAGCTGCTTTATTAAATCACACCATACAGGAACCGACATTGATTTCTTGATGATAATAAAAGAATAAAAGATACTTTAGGTTAAATTATATTCTTTTTCACGGACGTGAATTAGTGCTTAACATTGAATTTTTTGACATTTGATATACTTCAATGATTTTGTAGGCTCTTGTGATACTTTCTTCTAATAATATTAGTTTTTAGTAATAGTTAGGCCTTGACGGTTGCTTTTATTTCTCCAAAAATAACAAATTCACGTACTTAATGTGTAGAAACAGAAATATTTGATTGCAGGCATTCATTTTTTTTAATAGCTTACGTTGTCCCACTCCTGGGCAAAGGCTTCCCCCAAATCTTTCCAGGTATGCTTGTCGCACGTAATCTCAAGCCAGCTCTTGTGGTAGGCGTCTAGGTCATTTCGCCACCTGTTTCGTGGCCGGCCTCGGCGACGTCGTCTATCCTCTGGTACCCACAGTGTAGATACTTTTGCCCGAGCCTCGTACATACGGCTGACGCTGCTCACCCAGTTCCATTTGAGACTGGCAGCCTTTCTTCCCACGTCTTTGATGCCTGTATTAGAACGCAGCTCGATGTTCCGTATCCTGTCTTTAAGTTTAAGATCCAGGATGCAGCGCTCTATGGCTCATTGGCAGACCCCTAGGCGTGACCTGTGAAGCTGGGTAGGTGACCATGTTTGAGAACCGTACGTTGGAATGGTCATGAAATGAAATGAAATGAAATGAAATGAAATGAAATGAAATGAAATAGTTCTTTATTTCGTATAAACTTTGCAAGTACTTACGAAACGTCATTTAAAAAGAGCATTTTATACAATTATTTTTGTGTGCCGAATTAGAACAGCTCAATCCCAAGCGTTTTGGTCGTCTTTATATTCAGATATTTTATAGTATGCTTTTGAACATAATTTCGCTTTAACAATAATTTTGAACTTATTTATAGACAAGTTTCTTAAATTATGAGGGAGCTTGTTATAAAAGCGTATACATTGCCCCATAAAACAGCTACTTATTTTGTGGAGACGAGTGCTATGAACTACCAGATTATTCTTGTGTCTCGTATTTACAGAATGTATATCACATTTTTACTAAATTTGTCAATATTTTTATGTACATATAACAGATTTTCATAAATATATTGTGATACAACAGTTAGAATGTTTATTTCTTTGAATTTTTCTCTTAGAGTAACTCTTGGACCGAGGTTATAAATTCCCCTTACAGCTCTTTTCTGTAGAACGAATATTGTATTTAGGTCTGCAGCACTCCCCCAGAGAAGAATCCCATACGACATTAAGCTATGAAAATAACTGAAATAAACCATTCTAGCTGTTTCTAAATCTGTAAGGCGTCTAATTGTCTTAACTGCATAAGCTGCAGAACTGAGTTTGCCCGATAGCCTTTCAATATGTGGACCCCATTGTAGTTTGGTGTCGAGCATAATACCTAAAAACATGGTTGTCTCGACGGGCTCAATCCTAGATTCATTAAGTTGCACATTGGTTTCCAATTGTTTAACATTAGGCATAGAGAATTTTAAAAGTTTCGTTTTCTTATTATTAAGTAATAGGTTATTTACACTAAACCAATTAACAACTTTAGAGAGTGCATTGTTTACTTCGTCAAAATTAACCTGTTGTCGTTTAATGTTAAAAATCAAAGATGTATCATCCGCGAACAACACAATCTCATGATTGTTCTTTACATAATTCGGTAAATCGTTAATATATATCAAGAATAAAAATGGACCTAGAATTGAACCCTGCGGGACACCCATTTTTAAAGCTGAACCTGGAGATGTCTTACCATTAACTTCGACCTTCTGGATTCTGTTGCCCAAGTAGGAAGTAAGGAGATCGAGAGCTTTGTTCCTAATGCCGTAGTGATATAATTTCCTGATAAGAGTATCATGATGTACACAATCAAAGGCTTTTGATAAGTCGCAAAATATACCTAACGCATCTTGTGACTTCTCCCAAGCCGCAAAAATACTTTTCAGTAACTCAACTGCTGCGTCAGTAGTTGAACAACCCCTCGTAAATCCGAACTGTTTCTTGTGAAGAAGATTATGTCTATTAAAATGATTAAGCAATTGATTAAGTATTAACTTTTCAAAAATTTTACTAAGAGTTGGCAATACAGAAATAGGTCGAAAATTTGAGGGGTCTGATGTGTCACCAGATTTAAATAAGGGTGTAATTTTACTATATTTCATTAAATCAGGAAATGTTCCAGAAGCGACACAGCCATTGAACACTGTGGCTAGATGTGGAGCAATTAAAGTAATAATATATGAAACAGTCTTAACTGACAATCCCCATAAATCCATTGTCTTTTTCATATTAATAGTTTTAAATTGTTTAATAATATCTTCAGTAGTAACAGCAGTAAATTCAAAGGCTGTGACACATTCTGGTACGCAGTCCTTAAGTAGTATTTCAGCAGACGTGGAAGATGACTTGAGTGACTCTGTAGTTAAAATGGGTATATTAGCAAAAAATTTTTCAAATTCTGTCGCTACTTCCAAGTCCTCTGCAACACTCACATTATTGATATTTAGTAGGTAGTCGCGACTGCGTGCTTTGGCTCTACCAGTTTCGTTATTGATGACATTCCAGGTAGCTTTTATCGTATTTTCAGCGCATTTTATTTTATTTTTCAAATAAATTGATTTTGCAGCATAACAAGCTTGTCTGAATGTTTTTGAATATTTTTTTACATAATTAATAAAGGCTGGACTATTATTAAAAGTTTTTTCATTGTAAAGTTCATATAACCTAATCCGACTTTTATGAATGCCTTCAGTTGCCCAATCACTAAACGTCAGACGGTCAGTTACATTAATTTTTTTGGGTTTAAATACAACAGAAAATTCATCATTAATCAATTTAAATAATGAGTTATATAACTGATCCGGACGGTCATGAGTAGGCAACCAACGCATTTTACTAGATAAATTATTTTTAAAAACTTCCATTCGGTTTTCATTTATAGGTATAAAATTTATAATTTTACTCTGAACCTTAAGGTTTTTTCTTGGACAACAGACTAACTGCCCACTGTGATCAGACTGAAGCATATTAATTAAGGATTTATGTAAAGGTTTAGTGTTAATAAATATATTATCAATACAGGTGGCACTTGTGGCAGTCACTCTAGTTGGTTCTAAAAAAGTATGACTTAAATTGTAAGATTTGAAAAGATTTAAGAAATTAATTGATAAAGAACTTTTCTCTAAAATGTTAATATTAAAGTCACCACAAACAGCAACCGTTTTATGGCAATTATTAACTTTGCTTAGGGCGTCCTCCATAATTACTATAAAACTTTCAAAAGGCGCACATGGAGGCTTGTATACGCTCATAACAATGAACTGCTCAAATTCGACACATGATATCTCTATAACTCGCTCAACAGAAAGGCTCACAATATCAGATCTTTCCTTAAATTTTAAAAGTTTATTTATTATAATTAACGAGCCGCCTCGAATAAAGTTTTTTCTGCTGAATGAGCTTGCAACCTGGTGGTTATTGAAATTGAATATGAACTGATGGCTTTTTAGCCAATGTTCTGTAATACATAAGATGTCAATATTGTTACAGTTCATAAACAATTCCAATTCTAATTCCTTACTCATCAACCCTTGTATATTCTGATGCACCAGGTTGATACAATTCTTTAAATTATTTTTTTTACAATGTGTGGTTGATGAAAGTGTGTTTTTCTTACTTATAATAGGTGTGGTATTAAAAAAGGTAACTAATGTCTTATCAAGGTTATTGCCAGAGATTGACTCTATTGTCTCATTACTTAATTTAAAGAATTTGGAACGGATTCCAAGCTAATATTTAATGTCAAATTAGACTGCTCAATAAAAGCAGAGTTATTAGCCAAATTTTTGGCTGTGTTATTAATAAAATATGCTAGCGATGATGCTATTTGTCTTTGATTATATTGAGATAGATAACAACTATCACATGTCATATAAAAGTTTCTAATGAAAGCATTAGAGTCAATTATGTCAATAAAATCATTGTAAAATGTCAGTGTATGTAATTTGCTATTTAACTTATGTCTAAAATCATTTTCGGCCTGTGGCAACAACTTACTGTAGGGAAATGCAACTAAAATTATTTTTCTAACTTTTATGTTTAATAATTGATTGAAATATCTTTTTATAGTATTTAAATTTGCATTACCCCTTCTCCCAATAAAAATGATTATTGTTGAATCGGGACAGTATGTTTTACTTAAAATGTTTTGTAAGATATGTGTAAAACTTGCTCCGGGCATACAAAAGTTGGTTACTGTTTGACCTGTCCTTTTTCTCAACAATTGGCTCATATTCCTACCTATCTCATCACTAAACATTACTAAATTGTTGGTGTTCGTATTTGTATTCAGATGTGAGAGGGAAGTGCTAGCATTCATGAAGCCGTTACTCATCACCGCTGACTGAGATGACATAGCAGAACTATCTTTCAAGTTGGTAGGCTGTGAAAAACTTTGTGGTGTCAGGCTAGGTTCATTGGCCTGATTATTATTAGTTAATGATATGAGTCTTTGCTCATTGTATTTACACAAATCCACTAAGTCATCCATGGCCAAGATATGTTCATTAATTTGATTTTGAGATAATTGATATTTCTTTGTCATGTTACATAGGGAATCTTGTAAGCGGTCAATCTCTGTCTGCAGACAATGGATATCAGCCTCATACTTTATAAGATTATTATCTAGTTTAGTCATGCAAATAGACAAATCTTCCTTTAGAGCTATATACTTTCGGCAATAATTGACATTTGACTTTGAATTTCTAAATTTTCTTAATAACTTTTCCTTTTTCTTAATTTGTTTATTCAACTTAACATACTTTTTCAGTTTATTTGCTGAGTTTATGGTTTTACTAGCTTGAACAATTGAATTGTCTTTAGTTAAGTCAATTGTAATAACTTCCATGTTTGAGTTTGAGTTGGCAGAAACCATAGATGGAGCGCTACCAACCAGCTCATCAAACAGTGATTGTGTAGTGGCTGATTTGATGGACCGGTCTGCACACTCCAATCTATTAATATGATTGTTAGCCTCACTTAGGAGGCCCTCTAATTGGGTGATGCGCTTGAGTGCGGTCTCAAACTCATTACTACAACTGTCAAAATTGTTTACAACTGATTGTAATTTATCGCGTTCATCTAAAGATGTAATTAAATGAGAATGAATTTCTGCCATCTCAGTTCTTAGTTGAGAATTTTTCTCTAAAATCTGTAGCATCTCCCTCTCATTGTCATCATGCTCACTTTGTAGTGTCTCACACAAATCCTTGTATTTCTTAAGTTCTTTAAGCGTTAATTGTAATTTTTCCTCCTCTAGACGCGCCTTCCTGGTCATCATCTTGTTAATAGATTTAAAATAATTGGATCGCAAGAAACTTAAGAACAAAAGACAAAAATAATAAAGTACTTATTGTATGACACTTAGGTTTGGGTAAGTCACCAACCAAAATGAGCCGGGCAATCGAGATATGTTCACTAGGTGTTTATTACTTGTGCAAAATTGTTTAGATGTACAATATATCGTAAACTTACCTCAACTGCTCGTATATTAGAAAAAGTAATGCAAAAGTATTTTAAATAACAGTTCGTTTGACAGATGACTTTGCAAAACTTTTACTTTGTGTTATTCACCAACATTCACTTCTAATTATGATATTAAACAGTTAATTACCATTATAACACACAAATACGCACTTAACAATCAAATAATACCTAATAAAATTAATTAAATCAAATAAAATAAAATTATTATTGGGAGAAGCACAGTTTTACGTATTACTACCAGTGTTGCCAGAAACCAAAAAAAAAAGTTCAGAATAAATAACCATATCCATGAGTATGCGCTTCTAATATTTAAATTTTTTAAAAGTAAAATTAGTGTTGTCTACAAATCATAATTGTTTGAAATAGAAATATTTTTTATGATAGGTTGAATCGATTATATCAGTTTAGTAGCGTGTTACTTTGTCTATTGAAGATTTCTGACTGTGGTCACACCATGAACTGTCAAATCTTTATCCTTCATTCTTGGTCGGGCCCGGTATAAAAAATTGTCTTGCGTTAACGCCGTCTTGTAATTTTGCGTTTTGGAATTAATTATATAGATAAACAACCTCGCAACCGTCGCTATTTAAATTTGTCCGACGAAGTTGTGAGCGATTGATAAAGTTAGTGATATATTGAAAATCAACCCCTTGACACGCGCGTTGAATTTGTGTGATTTCGTCTCGTGAAAATATATCGCCTTTTGGAAAGCACATCCTGGTAGCTTCGTAAATCGTATTGTGATAGAAGTGAGTTTGGAATCAGTTGAAAGGCGCTTTAGATCTATTTCCGGCATTGTGTTAAAATTTGTGAACATTGACATTTGTAACATACTGAATATTTGTGAAACTTGTGTGAATCCGTCCACGTGTATCCTGCCCGAAAACATCGATGGAGGACCGGCTAAGTAACTATAACCATTTGCTTGTCATTTTGGCCAAAATTATGAGTGTAATCTTATAGGTCTACTCCGGAACATCACAGGAAGATATCAGGTAAGTTTGCACCCTATTAGTTTAATTTAGTCGCTGTGATAACACAGTACATTTATGTCAGAGATTTGTTGTGGCTGACAAGGACTGATGAACATAATCACGCTTCCACTAATCTCTGCAAACAATTCCAGTCTTCCTAGCCAGACTCTAAACAATTATATTTATACTTTGTTGTGTACTTGACAAAATTTCGCCGGTTTATGAATTCCTTTACAAGGGTGAGAGCATTGATCTTTATTCACCTGTATAGTGTACGTCGCTTTCATTAATGTTCACTGTCTCCGGTGCATGAAAATTATACGTAATGAAATCTATTACAGTTATACAGTAAATTATTCAAGACCGTAAACTAATCATATATAACTTCCATAAAAATATAACAAAACTATGTGCATAAAAACACTATGTGTCGATACAGACGCGCCGGTGCGGTGCGTTTGTATCGATACAAACGACAACAAACTGCTCTGTAGGATAAAAGCGCGCCGTCGATGCGCGTTTCTGAAACGCGCGTCGACGGCGCGTTTAAAAAACGTGGTTTGCATAAGCCCTAACGTGGAAAGCTTACATACTCGCAATATTATTTCTCAAATGTTGGTTCTGATCTATTTGTGATATAATTGTTTTTATACTTTTTCGATTTTTAAACATCTTACAACATTATTTGACGGTCCATAATTGAGTAAATGAAACTTATTTGCAACTTCTGTTTTAATCCCGTGAGTTGGGCTGTTATAAGTCGTCCGAAACGTCTGAATATCATACGTATTTATACCATAAATTAATGTCATTTACGTGATTTAACACTAGAAGCGCGGAACATCCTCACACCCCTAAAGGCGCGGATGGGTCAATTTTGGCCACTTTATTTTCTCTACAGTAATCTAAAGTTATGTTATAGAAATAAGACTTTCACTTGTATAAAAACCCTTTAGAAGTACAATTGAATTTACCTTCTCATTATTTTTAAGGCAAGCAGATTTTTCTTCTATAAAAATACCTTTAAAACTACATTTAGATTTATAATACCCGTTAAAAATCCTTACATATAGCCATAGCTTATTTTGTTATGGCTCTATACAATAGACAGTTTTAAATAATCCGTAACAATATCGGCTCAACATATTCACAAGTTCCTGAGAAACAGTGTTTTGGTATATTGAAAGTCAGAGTGAAAGATTTACGACAACGTGATCTATAAGTCTTTCGTTTTACCTTCTCAAATCCAGAACTCTAAAAATTATCTTGACTCGCGTATTAAGGGTGAACCAGGACAATTTATACCCACTTTTTTCAGATAAGTATTTGGTGCGAAGATAGCAAAATCTTTTGCCATCAAGCAAGCAAATATCAAATTATTCCTTCCCAATGCTTTAGAGATACGCTTAAAGTAAGAAGAATATTAAATAGAACTGGAGTATAAGACACTGAAATGTATAAATTTTAATAAAATAGAAAACTAGGTAACTTTTGGACACTGGTTTAAAATTAATTTTGTTATGTATAAAATTGTGGTGACTGAGAATAAAAAGGTTTCACCATCATATTCCGTACCTAGGTGTCGTATTACGCGGCTAAACAAAATGGACTAAGTAAATTGTATTATTGGGAACAGACGAAAACTCGACATTAAACCTTATATTTACCAACCGTTTTTGGCCAGCGTTGTATAGTAAAGACATGATGACATATTTATTTCTGAATTTTAGTTGTTTACAACATACAAGTCTGCCCTAGTCCCTATTCTAGATGATGCCGGCTTTTCCTAGCTAAATGACTTCTTGAGAAAAAAGGCCGAAACAAAGTCAGAGTCATTGATTTTTTTTGTCATTTCAATTTCTTTCATCAGTAGTCCAAATATCCTATTAACTCACAGAGCTACTATAACGCAAATAAGAAGAGGTCTAAGTATATTCAGCAGTGGTCTGCGAAATGCTGTATGATGATAATATTTAAAACAGATAATTTTATTTATAAATATATAGGAATGGTCATGAGTACGGGACGTAAACTGACTACGAAACGGAAGTCTGAAGATGGCGCGCTTCGACAGAGTCTAGTGTGACATTCGCTACAGTTGAAGAGGGGGGTGACGGTTGACGTTCAAAGGAGCAACACAACTATCACTTCTCTTGGATACTTCGAGCGGGCAACAAGTACCTAGAAACTGTTACTCGTTTCGTGTTCAGTAATCCAAAATAATTATAGTCAGTTTTGTTAATTTAATTTGTTGTGAACGAATAACAAACAGTGAAGTGTTGATTCCGGCCAAAAATCAAGCAACCCGTCTTCATATATATTTTTTTTAGACTCATGCCTATATCCCCAACGGGAAGAGGTGTAATATTACACCCACATTTCACCATAAATAGTTAGGTCCAATCTAATAGGGGGCGAGCCTATTGCCGTTATCGGGCACTTCACCAGACTCCGTGCTGCTACTGAGAATTTCGAAAAATCCAGTAACACTTTTGCCCGACCCGGTAATCGAGCCCGGGACCTCGATCAGTTGTCGCATATGCTATCCACTGGACCACGGAGGCAGTTAAAACTTACATGATATAAAATTAAAATACTTTTAAACTTTCGTGACTGAACTTCGAGATGGTCAGTCATCTTGTGACCACGGCTGGTATAACCCATGACAAAACTTCGAGAGAGATATTTGGTATCTTACCTATATTTTTAAATAATTACGCGACCTAAACGCGTTGCAACAATATTACTTTGAACATATAAGAATATCTATCAAACAATGAAATGTAATGGAACAGAATTTTCATATCGGCTCAATTTGATTTATTTGTTAGGCTTACCGCAAACGTGGTTAGCCAGCAGGTAAAACCCATGGAGAGGAAATTAGATTGGGTTCATTCCGAATGAATCAATGAACAAATAAGAGGAACAATGAATGTATTAATGAATGTTCGCCGCAATAAACGATATTTGATTTCAAGATAGAAGAGCCTTGCTGATTTCACCATGAATGGGCCGGCTCAACCGGCGAAGTACTACCCTCTTACAGAAAATCGACGTAAAGTAACAGTACTTAAACTGTTTCGTTTCGTTCGGTGAGTGTGAGTGCCGGAGGCTCTATCCCCTATTCCTTCTCCCTCATCCCACTCCTCATGCTATCCTTTTTCCCAACCCTATAGGGCGACAACGCACTTGTGACTCCTGTGGTGTTGCTTGTGTCCATGGGCGGCAGTGATTGTTTACCATCAGGCGATCCGTCTGCTCGTTTGCCGCCTATAACTATAAAAAAAAGATTCAAATTATTGATCACCATTTCAGCTAAATCAGATTTCAGATAATAAGTCTGGCAGAACGGTTGGCCTAATGGTTTAAACGATGAAGACGCTTGACACTGTGTCAAGTGTTGTGGGTTTGATTTCAACACGAGACAACATTTGGTGTGATCCATAAATTGTTGTGTCGAGTCTGGGTGATCATTGTTTGATTGTTGTGTTGGTTGCATGTTTGTAAAGTCCCACGCAATACAGGATTTAAACCTAGTGTGAGTTCTGTCTTTAAAAAAAAGAAAATTTTATATTTCTAACGATTCCTAAATCCGTATGAGATTTTTTGCTATGTTTATGTTATGTTAATAAAAACAGCCTTAGTGCCAAGTACAGGCTGTCTCAGTAAGAGTGCACATTTTCATTTTAAAATAAAATCAAGTAATTAAGACAGAGTTGTGATTTTTTTATTTCATTGTAAAGAAGACATGTTCTGATTAAGTATGGAATAAAGTATCCGGCAACGCACAATGGCCCAACTAAGTGGCTAAGTGCGGAAAACACCTGTCCAACTAACTAACTAACTAAAAGTATCCGGCAAATGACCCCCACGGCTCCGATGACTGCTCAGAGATGTGGCTGTATATCACCGATGACGTGTTGGATTTCCAACTTGAGCTCAGGAATTGTTTCGGGCTTATTCGCATAAGCCCGAGATTTCACAAAACCCCAAAGAAAAAATTGCACGATCTTGGTGGCCAGTTGACATCAGAATTTCGTGAGATAATGTGTTCCGGAAATCGCTGCTGCAATAAGTCGATTGTTTCATGCGCGGTGCGGCAGGTTGCCTGCGGAAACCACATGTTGTTCAGATTCATGCCCTCCAGTAGTAGAGTAAAATTGGGGCTTCTGCATCACTTGCTCTCGCGTCGCCGCTCGAGCTGCGTGATACAGAAGCCCCAATTTTACAATCGAGGTCGATTCATATTAATGTGTTCTGCATAACTCAGAGTGCCCAGTAATACCATACTGTTATAGTTAACATAATTTTTTAAGTTTAGCAATTATTTAGTGATCAATGGTAGCGTTACTTTTAGTGAGTTTTTATTATGAATGTGTGTACCTAATGAATTCCTCACTCCATGTAATATCAATGTAATCATGTTATCAATTTAAAAAATAAATGGATATGTTAATGAGTCTAGGAAACTATTAAATAAAATAAAACAATGTATATTATAAATTTAAAAAAAGTTTATTATCAATGCCCATTTTTTTAAACACAAAACATTTTTTAAAGCACATATTGAGTCATGATAAATACAATTGTACAAATCTTCAGAACACTTATAGCGATCATATAAACATAACAAATTAGGACAACATTTATCTTCTAAATTAATTAAATTATTAGTATTTAAAATATCCTTCAACCATAACATTTTTTCAAGACCTTTAACGTAAATACACTTATCTTTTAAAACATCTGCAATTAAATATTGATAATTTGAGTAAGGTATAAATCCTTCACCCCAGTATATTTTTCTGTTACGTTCAATCCAGCAAACCTGCCGTCTTTCTGATTTAGTCAAATCGTAAAAAGGAAATGGTGGTTTGATTAAAAACACTTGTAGGTTTTTACTACACCATACAGCTATTTATTTTAGTATAAATTCATTTGCTTCTGTTTTAAAGCCTTGAACGTCAACAATGGCCGTCATGATAGCCTACGCACGATGTTGCTTAGAGGTTTGTATTCCACAATTCGGTACTGAGCTACTAAATTCAGCCACAACATTTATTTAATTTTTACATAAATATAAAGCATGCATACAAACATTGACTCATAACAATTACACATTTTTAAAAAGATAACATTTATTTATTTTTAGAAATACAACTAAACTTAAATAAAAACATTATCTTAAGACTACTCAGTATCACACAATTTTTTACTTATTTTTTTTATTAATGTCTCTGTGATATCCATTACATCATCATAAGGCTCCTCAACCACATATTGTGCACTTAAGCAAGCCTCGTTTTTTTTTATTTTTGTCTACATAATCTAATTCACGAATATCTATTTTAATTAGAAGACGTCCTTGCTTAGGACGATTTCTTCGAACAATGTACGAATTTGCCGATGACGTTAATAAACTTTGGCGCTTTTTAGACGGTGACAATTTTTTTGACTGTGTAGAAAAGTTTGGTTCAATGTATGTTATGCCATCGTCTTGAGTGGAGAAATATGGGCTAGTAACCTGTAAAAAAATAAATCACACATAAATATATAAAAATGTGGACGCGCACAATAAATGTTTAAAAACATAAATACATTTTATGTAGTGCTTACCTGATCAGAGGATTTGTTCCGATGCTTTTCAAAACATTCATAATTTCCTTGAGAGTAAAAAAATGGCTTGTTTTTTAACTGTCTACCATTCTCTGCCAAAGCATTGTCCTGCAATATAATGACATAAAAAATATAAATGAAAAGTTCATAACTATATGAATTTAACTATGAGGAATAAAATAATATTTACTAACCTCTTGTATTTCTGTCTGGTCAACTTCGTCCAAAGGACTTGGGATTTGAGAATCAACATTATTAAATACAAATCTGTTAAGTCCTCCAATGTTGAGAATGCTGGGGCTGTATGACATGATTCTGAAAATAAAACTAAAGTAAGATATCTAATTATTCATATAATAATATAATATAATATTGTAATAACTAATAACATTAAAAACGTACTTACCAATAAAACTTGATTTCTCTGCTAGCAACAGGTCCTGTTTCGGCTGACTATGACAGCATAATGAAATAAGGAATGCAATTTTAAATCTGTATGATATTCAATACCAAATTAAATCAATTATTAAAAATATAATATTGTAATACGAGAATACAAAATTCCTAACTTTCTAGACCTGTTCAAACATGTTAAATGCTGTTATTTATACTTTATGATATGTATATCTAATTTAGTGTTAAAGTTATAGCTACCTATAAATATGCGTGTTAGACATTCATTACAGTAATTGTCATAATGAAGTTGATCAAGCAACCCATATCTTTGAAAATTAATAATATAGATTTAAATGAAACTTCTCACCAGATCAGACATAGTCCTTTATTACCGAATACGATTCGATGTATAATGTGCGGTCCATCGAACTGTGGTAAAACAAACGTTATGATTAGTTTGTTGTTACATGAAAATGGTCTAAAATTTAAAAATCTTTATCTTTATTCCAAAACTTCATTTCAACCAAAGTATCGTTTTTTGAGTGAAGTATTAGGAAGAGTCTCGCAGATTAACTTCTACAAATTTAGCGATGATAAAGAGGTAATTTCTCCGAGTGAAGCTTTAACAAATTCTGTGTTTATTTTTGATGATGTTGCGTGTGAAAATCAAGTTAATATTCGCAATTATTTTTGTATGGGTAGACATAAACAAATAGATTGTTTCTATTTATCTCAAACCTATTCCAACATTCCAAAACAACTGTTGCGTGACAGTGTGAATTTTCTTATTATATTCAAACAAGATGATGTGAATTTAAAACATATTTATGAAGAGCATGTTACTTCTGATTTAGAGTGGAAAGAGTTTAGAAATATTTGTCAAACTGTTTGGAGTAAACCTTATAATTTTCTACTTATTAATAAAGAATCGTCATTAAATAATGGAAGGTACAGACAGAACTTTGATATGTTTTTTAAATTTGACTGACTGTTTATATGTATATATATATATATAAGTAATTAACATGGCAAATCAAATTCAGTATAATTTGTTCTTTAGCTGAATACAGTTGTTAATAAGTATAACATGGAGAAAAATATTAAAATAGAATTAATGAAGTCTGTAAACTCCATAAAGAATAAAATAAAACAAATGAAAAACCAGGAACACTCTACGAACTTATCACTTGAAAAAATGTTAAAACCTGTCACAGATCCCCTTAAAACTCTAGTTGATCCAAATAAAACATTAGAAAAAATACAAAATTTTGAGAATACACACTCTAATTTTGAAGACGTGGAATTAGGTGACATTAATACTAGCTCATCTACTAAGTTTGAAGAATGCTATGACCCAGAACTGAATTCTGTACTGAACGTTAAAAAGCCCCCCCAGACGGAATTACCGGATGATTTAGAAATATCATTAGAGGGTCGTGATATCCATGATATTTATGACCTAAACATACCATTTGGAATAAGGAGTGAAAACAAAAAAATATTAATGGGTAATTCAATAGTTTCGTTTTCTAAAATAGATAGTGCAAATAATGATAATACCATTTTAATTAAAGTTGGTGACAAAAGCTTCAATTTAACTCCTGGTTTAAAAGAACTTTTACTTCGAAGAAAACCTGATTTGAAACAAATATCGAGCAAAGATAAACTTGTCTATAAAGATATGTTGCATTATACAAA
Source organism: Euclidia mi (assembly GCA_944739405.2). Lineage (NCBI taxonomy): Eukaryota > Metazoa > Arthropoda > Insecta > Lepidoptera > Erebidae > Euclidia > Euclidia mi. The sequence continues at coordinate 8,958,134 of OX123206.2, read as the reverse complement.
TGCACATAAGAGAGATTTCAATCCTAATGGGCAAATAAGAGGCGATAAAGGTATAAAATATCGTGAAATAATCAAACCATTGTTTTCTGAATCGTCAAACAATAATATTGTCACTAAATTTGGAGGAAGCTTACCAACGTTAAAGAAATACAAAAATAGCACTGACTTGGTATATTGGGACGATCCTAACGAACTGGTTGAAAGATTGAAACTATTAATTGCTTCCCGAGATGCTGGTAATACAAATCATGATAATGAAATTTTATCAATAATCGAAGAGTTAAAAGAAGCTGACATAATTAAATAATAAATAGTCCTAATAATATGCTTTTTATTCAGTATTATAGCAGAATTCGAGACAAACATACCTACTGAGTTGTGAACATGAGCAAAGCTGACGTGGTAAACGAAATTCATAAAAATGCGAGAGTGAACTATCCGCGAAGACATGTTGTAATGAGAGATATAGATGACTTGTGGCAAGCAGACTTAATTGATTTGCAATCAATTTCAAAAGAAAATAAAAATTATAGATATATTCTTACCGTTATTGATTCATTTTCGAAATATGCTTGGGCCTTTCCTATGAGAAGTAAAAGCAAAGAAGATGTGTATAACTCTTTCAAAACTTTGTTGGATAAAGGGCGTGTTCCTAAAAATCTGCAAACCGATAATGGAACAGAATTTTATAACAACAAATTTCAGAAGCTTATGAAATCGTTTCATATTAACCATTATTCAACCTTCTCAACAAAAAAAGCTTCAATAGTCGAACGATTTATCAGAACATTGAAATCTAAAATCTATAAGGAATTTAGTTTAAAAGGCAATTACAATTGGGTAAATAATACCCTCAATGATGTTATTTACAAATACAATCACACTCACCATCGCACTATTAATGAAATCCCTGCTAATGTGAACAATATGAATAAAAAACTGATATTAGAAAGGTATATAAAGTTGCCAAAAAATGATAATTTAAAAAGCAAGTACAAAGTAGGTGATTATGTGCGTATCAGTAAATACAAAGGTACATTTGAAAAAGGTTATACTCCCAACTGGTCAACAGAAATATTTAAAATTCGTAAAATACAAAATACAACTCCTATAACTTACTTAATTGAAGACACTATCAGAGGTCTGCCTATTTTAGGAGCATTTTATTCACAAGAACTTCAAAAAACAAAACATCCCAATATATATCTAGTCGAGAAAGTTCTTAGAAGAAAAGGTAACAGGGTTTTAGTAAAATGGTTAGGTTTGTCTTCAGCTGAAAGCAGTTGGATTGATAAATCGAATGTAATATTATAAATAAAATAACGTTAACAAACTCGAATCACATAACTATTTATTAAAGTATTCAAACCGGAATCATCAGTCTTATAATGTGTTTTGGAGAGAGTAGTCTTCTCAATTGGCTTATTAATAATTTACCATTTGAATTACACTTACCAGGATATAATTACTGTGGCCCAGGTACTAAATTAATAAAAAGACTAACAAAAGGAGATAACGGCGTAAATAAGTTGGACGAATACTGCAAAGATCACGATATTGCATATCACAAGTCATCAAACTTAAAGGCTCGACATAAGGCTGATTTAATTTTGTTAAAAATGGCGAAAGAGCGAGCGGTTGCTTCCGATGCCAGTATAGCTGAAAAACTCGCGGCACGCTTAGTAAGTAAGGCTATGTCAGCAAAAATTAAAACTGGTTCTGGTTTGGACAAAAAGCCTTCTCCAAAAATTACACCTGGAAAAGGGTTAAAAAGTAAATTAAAATCTGTTATTACAAAAGCAAAAAGGCATATCAAAAAATTAAAACCTAAGAGCAAGAAAATGGCAATAGAATTAGCTATTGCCGCTACTAGAGAATTGGCTGATGATTCATCGATTAAGCTCCCTCGCGTTATTCCTATTCCAAAAACTGGGGGAGTATTACCTTTGATTTCTATTTTTGCGGGATTATCAGCTGCGGGAGCTTTAGCAGGCGGTGCAGCTGGTATTGCTAAAACCATAAATGAATTCAAAATGGCTAAAAAGCTGTATGAAGCATCGAGAAGACATAATGAAAAAATGGAAGCTCTATGTATTGGGAAAGGACTACACCTTAAACCACATAAAAGCGGCCTTGGAATTTTCGTATCAAAAGAAAAAAACTAAGATATCGGCTACCCAAACGGGCCTTAACTAACTTTGACATTTTAAAGTACGGGAATAAAATTCCTTATTTTAGAGGTGTCTTTATGAGAGATGAGCTCCCTAAATGTCCTTATAAAAAAGAATGTGGAGTTATTAATTTGGATAGTTCAAAAAATCCTGGTTCTCATTGGGTAGCCTATGCAAAATATAATGATTATGTTGAGTATTTTGACAGTTATGGAAATCTTAAACCTCCGAAGGAATTTATAAAATATGTAGGTTCTAACATTCAATATAATTATGAAAATATACAACGTGATCACCCCTTCAATTGTGGACATTTATGTTTAAATTTCCTAAAGAATTTTTGGTATAATCATGAAATAAAATAAAAAGGATCATCTAAAAGAGTTCAGTATGCAATCATGTCTACTACGGTTACCATCTCTGGAAATAAATTGGAACTGATTTCGTATTTTCAACCACCTCTTCATTTATCTGATCAGTACGAGTGCGGTTTACTATACTTTTCAGTATTAAAAACAAGACCGAATGTGCCCGTTAATAACAGCAGTTTAACAGCTGTTATCAGAATTGAATGTGATCTTGTACACGGTTCATACTGCAACGGATTACCGACTCATTTTATTCATGAATTTATATCTGATACTGCTCCAAGCCACGGCTACATAGAAATACCTCAGAACGTTATTTACTTTCCAGTTAACAAAAATATAATTTCATCCATATCTGTTAGGATTGTAGATCAGTTTGGTTACCGTATTGACTTTGGTGAAGAAAATATTCAATTACGTCTTCATTTAAGAAAAGCAAAATGATAGTATATTATAAAAACCCTTCAGTGAAAATAAAACGTCCTATTCCGTCAACAACCATAAAGGTGCACAGACGTAAGAAAAACGTGAAGAAATTGACTAAATCAAATAAAGATTTTCTTAAAGCTTTAGGGTTTAAAGTATGAGTATACTACAGATTACCGACTTACCACACTTTGATAGTTCGATCGAAAGTTATGAAATCCATTCATACAATCCCTACAATAACAGTTTTAGAGAAAACGATGAAATCAGAATCCCCATACACCAGCAAGATATATACGTGCTACCATCAGCCAGTTCCATCTACATCGAAGGTCAAGCAAAGCTGTTCGGTAAGGATGGGCATCAGATCAAGAAAGCTGTTACGTTTACTAATAACCCTGTTATGTACTTGTTCCAAGACATCAGGTACGAAATGAATGGAATTGAAATAGACCGTATAAAAAATTCTGGAATAACATCAACAATAAAGTCATACATCTCATTTAATGAAGCAGAAAGTAAAGTTTCTGCATTATGGGGTTGGAATTTAAACGGTTTCCAAAGTGATGGACATTTTAGCGTTGTGGTGCCCTTAAATAAGATTTTAGGGTTTGCAGAGGATTACAATAAAATTGTGATAAATTGTAAACTCGAACTTATATTGAATAGGAGTAATTCTAACTTAAATAGTATTATTCTTACTGATGAAGTCGTTCAGCTTCAAATAGATATACAGAGAATTCAATGGAGAGTACCACATATAAAAGTTTCCGATCGAGAACGTTTAATACTTTTAAAGCACTTAGAAAGAGATAAACCTATTCAGATGGCCTTTAGAAATTGGGATTTATATGAGTATCCTTTACTACCTAAAACCACAAAGCATTCTTGGTCAGTAAAGACTGCTTCTCAATTAGAAAAGCCTCGTTATGTCATTTTTTGCTTGCAAACTAATAGAAAAAATAATAGAACTAAAGACAGTTCGGTATTTGATCATTGTGAGGTGACAAATGTTACGCTCTTTTTAAATTCGCAATATTATCCTTATGAGCCTTTATCTTTAAAGTTTTGTGAGAACAAATATAGTATATTATATGAAATGTATGTGAAATTTCGCCAGTCGTATTACAACTCTCCGGTAGAACCGTTGCTTGATCTGCAGGATTTCAAAGAAAAGGCCCCAGTCTTCATCTTAGACTGCTCGAGGCAAAACGATAGTTTAAAAACTGGTCCAGTGGATGTAAGATTGGAATTTGAATGTTCAACACAAATACCAGATAAGACAACTGCATACTGTTTGATTATAAACGACCGACTTGTGGAATACAAACCTCTGAGCAACATCGTGCGTAGATTATCATGACTGCTATTGTAGACATCCAAGGCTTTAAAACAGAAGCAAATGAATTTATAATAAAAGAAATTGCTATATGGTGTAATCAAAGCCTGCAAGTGTTTTTAATCAAACCGCCATTTCCTTTTTACGATTTGACCAAATCGGAAAGACAACAAGTTTGCTGGATTGAGCGTAATAGAAAAATATACTGGAGCGAAGGATTTATACCTTACTCAAATTATCAATATTTAGTTTTAGATATCTTAAAAGATAAGTCTGTTTTCGTTAAAGGTCTTGAAAAAGTGTCATGGTTGAAAAATATTTTAAATAGTGTTAATGTAATTAATTTAGAAGATAAAGGTTGTCCTAATTTGTTAACCCTATATGATCGCTATAAATATTCCGGAGATTTGTACAATTGTATCTATCATGACTCAATATGTGCATTAAAAAATGTTATGTGCTTAAAAAAATGGTGCTTTGATAATAAACTTTTTTAAAAAGATACAATATGGATTGTTTCATTTTATTTAATCGTTTCCTATACACACTAACATACCCATTTAGTTTTAATATATACTATGATTGGAATATTACATGAATTGATTCACATTCATAAGTACAATAAAAAACTCAGCAAAGAGAACAGTTACATTGGTCACTAAGACAAGGAGTTAAATTCCTAACCTGAAAACCTTAGAATAGGTGTTATTATTCTAAGCTGAAAACATAATGTTAATAATCTATATCGTGAATAAAACGGATCGCAGATAACAAAAGTAGGTATTATTGGAGGCGTCTGCGTCGCGAAACGAGCGAAGCGAGTTGAGTGACGCAGAAGTCAGAACACATTTATATTAATCGATCGAACACTACACGTGCAGTCAATCTGCTTTATCTCGATACGTCCGCATCACCTGGAATCCGAGTGACCGTGGGTTCAAGTTCCATGTAGACGAAGTCAGAGGCAAAAGCTAGTTGTGGATAAAACAATTATATAATTCATAAGTACATACATTCATAGTCTTATGCCTGTAACCCTGAAGAGGTAGGCAAAGGTGTATTACTACACCCACTTTTCGCCAGATATATTTAAGTCCCACGTAATAGGGAGGCGAGCCTATTGCCGTACCGGGCACATTTCTAGACTTCATGCTGTTACTGAGAATTTCCTAACAGAAAAACCCAATAACACTTTGGCCGACCCGGGAATCGAACCCGGGAGCCACCCGATCCTACTTTCAACATTGTTAAGATTTTGCATTCATTCATTAAAATTATCAACGAGCTGTGCAAAGATAACAGTATGTACCTACCTACATATAAATTATTATGAATGCATCGCTGTGCCCGAGCCGCACTGAGCGCGTCGAACGAACTTGAGAATGTTGTTTATATTATGTCATCCCAAGTAAAAACATTGTTACTATGCTACCAGTATTACGATGCATCGATGAATGAAATAATATTATACTTCTAATGCCAACCGTCCGTATCGCAGATCATGTTAGTAGTGTGATTTTTGGGGCGCTCTGCATTGCGAACGGAGCGAAGCGAGGTGAGTGATGCAGTAAGCAAATGAATTTATACTAAAAGAAATAGCTGTATGGTGTAATAAAAACCTACAAGTGTTTTTAATCCTGAATGCCTGTAGTAGATGAAAATGAAATGCATAATTATTATTATTAAAAGAGTAATTAAATAATCTTATAAGAAATAAGTGATTCCTAATCTAACATTTATTGTATTTTAAAGTGCTATTTGTTTTAAGACTAAGATATATAAATCATCCATCAAGAATCCTAATTGTCTACTACTTAAATATATTATATATTAGAAAATTTTACTATCGTAATTATAAAAAATAAAAGTTTGTACTGAGTTATTGATTATCTTGGATAATTCTATACACGTCATGTTAAGACAAAGTGGTCCAATATTTTATCACATCTTTGACGACACGTTTGGCGCATTGGCTATGAGTATGACTCGCATCACAATGTAAATAGTAGGTTTAATAGACGCAGCAACTAATGCACCAACGTGTTGCGGGTTCGATTCCCGCACGGAACAAATGAGTATTGTTCCAGTTTGGATTTTGTTTTTATGTTTTTTTTACTTTATTTTTTTTTTGTATTATAAGCAATTATTATGTCTCCATAATACCTACTGTTGGCTACTTACTAAGAAAGAAAGAAAGAAAGAGAAAAGCTATTTATTTGTCACAGACACAGAAAAAGTATTACATATAAAAGAAAACATTGCAAGGCATAAGATTAGTCTGTGACAAATATGTGCACTTGATGTGCACACTCAGCTATATTGTTGCATTGTGGTAGTGTCCACAACTCTATTATTGAGTTATAGTTGCTAGTAAAAGCTAACCTCTCATCATACGGAAGGCCTATGCATTCATTAGTACAAGATGTGCACCAAATCGTTTCGATGCAACGATGTGCCGTGATCGAACATGATATTGTTGTTTATTGTACTTATTTAAGTGCGCGCGATAATTTTTGCTTGGCTATGTCAGTTCGACACCATACCAGATTATGATACACACAACAACCGATCGGACTGATCGCGTCGACTGAACACAGCAGTCTAACTTGAGAATGTTGTTACATTAGCATCTCAAACTAGAAACGACAGTAAGTTGTCCCATTGCATTGCTACTACAATGATATGTCGGTGAATGAAATACAATATTATATCGTGAATCAGACGGATCGCAGATAACAACGGTATTATTGGGAGCGTCTGCGTCAGCTCACTTTGTTCTGAGTGATGCAGATCACATTTATATTAATCGATCTCGATTGTAAAATTGGGGCTTCTGTATCACGCAGCTCGAGCGGCGACGCGAGAGCAAGTGATGCAGAAGCCCCAATTTTACTCTACTTCCAGTTGAGGCCACAAGAAGTCCGTTATCATATTCCTGTAACGAATGCCGTTCACAGTCACTACAATTTCGGCCTCATTTTTAAAAAAGTAAAGTCCAATCACGCTGCCTGACCAAAATCCGCATCAGACAGTTACTCGTTGTGGGTGCATTTGTTTCTCATGGATTGCATGAGGATTTTCTGCGTCCCTAATTCGACAATTTTGTGTATTTACTATTCATATGGAAATGCGCTTCATCGGAGAAAATTACTTTTTTCGAAAAATTGGCATCCACTTCACTTGGACCTATTACCCATTGAACGAATTGCCGGCGTTTTCTGTGGTCTGCTGGTTTGAGTTCCTGAGTTAACTGAATCTTGTACGCATGAAGGTGGAGGTCTTTAATCAAAATTCTCTGCGTAGTGCTTCGTGAAATTTGAAGTTGTTGAGAACGATGTGGAATTGATGTTTTCGGGTTTTCAGTGACACTCTCGTTTACAGCAGCAATTTTTTCAAGAGAACGACCGGTACGTTGACGCAAATGATTTTTATTATCCATAATTGACCCAGTTTCTTCAAATTTTTTGACCACTCTTCGAATGGTTGACACATTAAGTGCACTTTCTCGGCTGAAAATTCGGCGAAGTTTGAAATAAACAAAGGTGTTATGAACTGTGTGATACGTTTGCTGACATAAAATTGATTTCTTTTTTTTAAACCCTTATATAAAAATTCAACTTGAATACATTTGGCAAGAGGTTCAATGGTATTATTTTAACATTTTAAACAACTATACTTAATGTTCTACCTTACTGACATGTTTTTAGCTGAAATAAATATATTTTATAAAAATAATGCTTTTTTTTTAATTTCTCACATAAGTCATTTTTAAGTTCACATTATCTAAATATGATTTACATGAAATTATACAAAGGTGTTAAGTTCGTGTTTTCTCTTTATTTTAATAAATATATTAAAAATGCTTTATTTCTATTATATAATCTAGTAAGAAATTATGTTTTAAAAAGGATTGACACTTCAGATTTAGATAAAATATTTAAAATGTATAACTAGCTTGATTATAAGATTTAAAATTTTCTAACGCTCATTATCTCAATTTGAATAATATTTTGTTAGTTAGCACCTTTGTCCACTTACCCCAACAATTATAACGCGATGTTCTTTCGAAAAGCGTTCCGTTTTTAATAATCAGAATAAACAGAGGTGACAGCTGTCAAATTTCAGAGTAGCCACTTGCATGAAAAAAAAAATATTCCAATTTTAACAAGTGCACACTTACGGCCATTTTCAATATTCGAACTATAGATAGATCTGTAGATTTTAGATTCGTGTTTGACATATTTTATTAATATATAATATTGAATTCCGTAGTTACTGAGACACCCGTTATATCTGGATTCATTCTGAAGCACAAATCACTCAATTCTTAACAACCATTTCACCCAAACACGCGAACACAAAACAAAATAAAAATGCAATATTCATACATTGGAAACAGGAAACAAAAACTTTTGCAATAAATAAAATCCGCATTGAGACTTCATAACTTTGTTCTCGTGCAATGCCTAGGAACCGAAGCGAATCCCCTCGGGAACCTTACATTGAAATTCTAATAATGGAAATATCAAACGGCTCGGTACACAAATTTTTCGATAAGGTACGCATGTTTGATATTGCAACGATGTGTAAGGTTAAAGTAGTATGAGATCAAATTGCGAGGTGCCAAATAAGTTATTAAAATCATTTCATCCACGAAAAAGTCATCATAACTTTAGAGAAAATATATTATACTTTTCACAGGAAATGTTGCAGATCCACAAAACAAACAAACAAACAAAAATATTTTATTTGCATCTCCAACACATAGCATAGGTACATATGCATTTTCTTAATGAGTACAACAGAAGGCAGTACATGGAGAACAAATTAGGCAACTGCGTCAACTATTGTCGCAGTTTAGACAACTACAACGTTGGTATTCTTGCAGGCCTATATGTATGCAATTATAATGATTTAATATATAAATTAATTATATAAAAATAAAAGAACGAAAAATTAATATATATACAGGTTTTCACAAGACCCATCACCAAGCCGAAGTCTACTCGTTGTGGACATCATGTCAAGTCATACGAACCAAAAATAATACCTGGGCAACGTTATTTTTTTAAGTTTTCACATTTTTTAAACTGCAATTAAAAACGCGTGCGTGCAATGCTCGAAATACCTACTTATCCATGGGGTCATAGGGCATCTAAAAAACATATTGGCGGGGTTAATGCATCGATTTTGTACCTATTTAGAAAAATACCATACTAACTTTGAGCCTGAATATCTCTTGAACCAGTAATTTCCCAGGTATGGAGCCGTAGTAAAAAATGTTCGTAGTGATTGGTACAACATGGGATTTCAGTTTCCGTTAAGGGTCTTTTTACACACTGTATATATATATATATATATATATACACAAAATTATATATATACAAATATATACGTATATAGTTTGCAAATTATTAATAGGTTTTACAGCAATACATGCTTCATCCGTATCCGAATTATTTATTTAAAAAAAACATTGATATGAAATCATGAACATAAAAAATTTTAATACATATGTTCATGTATACTTTATTTATATATTCCATGTATACTTTTATACAAAATTACACAGGGATCTTAGACTAATAGCTCATATTTTGGGCAGTTAGATTAAAGTAAATTAGATTTTGATATCGTTATATCCTTATGATATCCTTATGCTAGACTAAACCATTTCACACGGTGATCCCTTAAAAACATCCCTTAAAAAGTTCTGAGGTCACAATAAAAAGAACCATCAAATTAAGAACCGCCTTCTTTAAAAATTGTTGCTGGTTATAATAATAGCCTTCTTTTATTCACGCAATTATTTATACCGCTGGTTTGTTTAAAAGCAATGTACGAAACGTAGCTCGGTTTCACTAAAAAAATCTCCTCACGAGAAAAAAGTATGCACCCTTTGTACTACGCGGTTCACAGAAATATTTAATTTTAATTAATTTGTTACATTTTCTTTGAAACCAAGCTTGTTTGCCTAATTTGCGTGTTGCCTTTGTTAAATATACTTTTACATAGATACGTATACATATGCATGTGTTCGCAAAGTGTGTTGGGAACTTTTTGTGTTAATTTTATAGAATTTCTTTGTGAAGTAAAACCTCTACAAATGCAGTTCAGTGGATATGCGTGCCAGTGCTCAATTATCTCAAGCTGGTAAATAAAAATCTGGAATAGTGTTGATGACAGTTTCATAAAGAGTTTATTTTAAATGCAGTTGTCCTTACTAACACACAGTGCAAGAAAAGGCAAGACTTAGAAATGTTAAGTTCTTTCTAAACTTTGAATGTTTCCGGTGGGGTTTTTATGTAAAGATGAAAACTCAATTTAGTTTTGTACAATTTTCACGTGTAAATGTGAAAAAAGTATGTTTTAGATTATTTATTGATTTAATAGTTTCGTATTACTGCATGGCATTTTCTCATGCCCTCTAAATGTAGTTCTAGATATCAGAATAAAATCTTTGAAAAAGGAATATCTGATATTTAAAAGTATATATTATGTTATTGTATGCAACATATTATATCATTAACAAAAACAGTCTGTTTTCATTGATTTTCATCTATCAATGCTTTTTCAAACCCAAGACCATATCTGATCCTCAAATTTCGAACAAAACATAAAAGTTCATTCAAATTATTACAACCTTATCCTGAACACAGTTGCACAAACCGTGAAGCTTATCACACATTTTCGTTCGGCCATCGAATGGTATTCTGCGATAACGTGCAAAATTGCCTTAAGCGGTTTTTGTTTAAAAAACCCAGTTACATCCGCAGTGGAATATCAGAGGGACATCTGTACGACCGCGTATTCTTTTATAACCGTCATATCCTGTTTGCCGATGGCGTGCTTAATAAATGGCGTTTTTTTATTATTTGGATTGCGATAAAGTGTGAATGTACTGCAGTTTTTTTTGTAGTGATTTTGTTTTAAGAAGAAATGATGAAGGGATGATTTAATGTAAAGTATTTGTCTGAATTATGTTTGCAGTTTTGTATGGTATGTAATTTTTTTTCTAGATTTCAGAATGTACCTACCAATTATTTTTTTCTGACAGGTATTTTAGTTGCACTTGAAATATCCTAAGTCTACACCAATAACTAGGTTATGAATTCAATTTTTCACATTATTGAACTTTTTCTTATTTTAGCTGGGAGATAAAACTACGAAGTTTGGAAATGGATATCGTAATATATCCGTGTCAATCCCTTAGACCTTTTTAATAACTAGGTCAAACAATAGTTCAGCCATGTAGAAGGCCATTGGTTGGACGATAACTACGAAACCGGTCGCGATGCGTGGGAATACACCTTAGGGCTCCCTCACATTGGTCATGAGCGTTCATCGAGCGTACGGTCGGCATCCGTTTGGCGTGCGCCCGGCGTTCACTTTGTACTACAGAGTGAACGCCAAGCGCTCGCTGGGCATACGCTCGAGAACCGCTGTGGCCTAATGTGAGATCGGCCTTAAGCTTAGACAACGACAGTCGCATTCTACTGAAGTCATACATCTTCACATTTGAGTCTTATCACATCAGTTGCATATTCCGATAAAACGTCACTGTGCCAGTGCAAAATACGGAACCCATTCTAAAGCTCCTCTCAAGATGCCGTAAACGGAAAGAAATAAAATTAATTCAGCAAAATATTCAAACACAATTTTCATCTAAAAGTAACAAGAGTTATCACTTATCACGCAATATAGAAACGTATCAATGTTTTATATTGAGATGCAGCATCCAGGCTATTCAAACGCTCGGCAAGTCTATCTGGAAGATTTATCGATTACAGATAAATCCCTGTCGAGCCAACGCGGATACGTTGAGTTTTATTATTATTCGTTTTAAAATGTGTTGATATATCACAAATTTTCGTTTGAGTCATATCTGTATAGATAAAATTATATTTATTATTTTGTTTCTGATTGTCTGATAGACAACGCTCAGCCAAAAGTACTGGGCGCAAAAAGCTGTAATTTTGCATGTACAATCGTACAACTTCCCACTATACCACCATAAGGGCAAGAATCGTTCAGCAAGACATCGTCGCTTCCAGTGCTACTTTACATACACACATTGACACTCGCATACAAAACCAGTTTCTAGTGTGCCTCGACTCTATGAGCCAGCCAAGGAGTTTTTTTTAAACTGGACTACGCCGACTTGTTTGACTGTACATAATAATATTATTTTCTTTGTAGACCGTAAAAATGCACTAAAAATGGATTTTCCAAAATTCCCACGGGATCGGAAACGGTTGAATTAATATAAAATGTGCCGTCATAGCTGCCGTCATTCTCTAGTATAATATAATATGGTACGATCCTTTAATTCAGCGAGGTATTAGAAAATAAATTAAGGAAGCGATTGCCTCGTGCCTCATTCCAAGAATCTGTGAAGAGGAAGGATATCGGGTTCAAACCTGCATTTTGAAATGGAAGTACACGTTAAGCCATTAGATCCCCGCACGTTTGACTGTCATGAAGATTTTTGTCAGTCGTAATTATGATTCAATAGTCTTGACTAAACTGACAAATATAGCGGACACCATAGAATATCACTATTCGTTTGGATTAAGGCGATCAGATAAAATAAAAATAATCCTTTTTCAATATTCTGCTTTAACTGGTTTGACTAAAAACCCAACCTTGGATTAAGACGAGATCTTGGATGGCAAAGATGATAGATTTAACTCAGTGCAATGTAACACCGTCATGTTTGAGTGGCCTATTCTGGCCTAGCGACATACCTGTAAGACACATAAGGCACTTCAACCACTACAAATTTGTATTTCAGAGCAAGTTGCTCGTGAATGATTCTAGTTATGTCTGCGCAAGTAGGCACTAGCTCTTAGCAAGACAAGAAAATCCAGATACTATTATATTTCATATACTGACGGTCTTGAACATATCTCATTACAATGTTTTTTTGCGATTCCTACATCACCATTAACTATCACAAGTACAACAAAAATGAATAAAGAAATCTAGAATTAATCAACACTAGTCATACCAAATATGGTGTAAAAAATACACAAGAATATCTATACATTATTACATAATTATGCTTATAAGGGCGCTACTTTCTTTTCTTCTAGCGGAAATCACAATATATTACCATAATGACGAACACTAAATAACGTTATAAGAGAAAAGGTCAAAAAATGTGCCTTTGACGATAAACAGTGCTGCTGAAAGGCAGTCAAAAAGGAGATTCATTCTGTCTTTGTACGTTATGTTTATGACACGGAGTTAGTTAAGAGGGTCGGCCATAGAGGCTCGTGACGAAAATCAACAAAGAAGATGTTATTATGTGACTTTTTTACTTGAGTAAGTCAGTATGTTAAGTATTGTGTTGCTGTTGTTTTGTTAATGTGAAAAGGGATTTGTTGTAGACATCATCTTGATTTTTTGTAGCCTGTCGGATTATAGTACAAGGCTTGAGTGACATTACGATTATTCATCTTATAATGTTCCTGCTATACCAGCGACTAAACGCGTCAATCAGCGCGTTAATTTAGGCACTACGTAGATGTGGCCAACGTTTTAACGTGTTAAATTACAAATAGCCAAGCGCATTGTTAACGCTTTAATTAAGGCGTATTTGGTCATTGCTGATTAACGCTAACGCAGGTGTAGCAGTAGCATATGAAAAATTAAACTTCAAAAACAATAGTATTGTGTCAGAGAGCTTCATACCTACCAATAACAGGCTGGTTAGTTATTTTAAAATGTATCTCATATTGAACCTAATGGATAACTGCAGGTATGGCGTAGCGATTGTGGGAAAGTCAAGAACGAGTAGATAATCCCCAACTAGGTAAAAGTATTTGCACCGCTTAAGAGTCTTAACATTATAGGAATTTAAACTTTTGGAGACATTTAAACTGATTTTAAATTGTCTTTTGGGATATCGGCTATTCGGAACCTTTACTAAACTACTACTACTAAACTTTACCGCATAAACGTTCCGTTTCACATCAAAGACCTGTTCAGTGCCTAAAGGGTAATTACATGCTGTTTTTTAAAGTACTGAAATTTTAATAATTATATTAAATATTAATGATAATACTAGCTGCTTTCAAAGATTCCCTCGGCCGAACAGCAAGACAGACAAACCGACAGACGGACACTTATGCCTTGGTATTGTGTAATTAATTACCTTTATGTACTTGGAAATAAATACATCCATACATAGACTCACGCCTTATTCCCCCGAAGAGGTAGGCAGAGGCATATTAAACGCCCACTTTTCGCCAGTGTTTTGATCCCACGTAATAGGTGGCGAGCCTATTGCCGCTTATCGGGATATTTTGTTTGCCAGAGCCTCGTCCGTTGATAGGCAGGTGCACCACTTGCAGGTGAGGTTGGCTTGGGACCCTAAGTTCTTGGTGTGAACCCTTTGCACCCTACGGTATGTCATTAGATCGACGATTAACTTGGGCTAACCATGTCAAAAGCCAAAAGAACAGAGCCAAACTGAGGTTCCAGAGCTTATCCTGGCAGGTGAGGTTGGCTATTGGGACCCTAAGTTCTTGGTGGGAACCCTATGCACCTGATTTCAAATAGCTTTTTTGAAATCAGACAATTAAACTTACTTTGTATATTGTATAGAAGATGGACAAATAAACAAAGACACATGAGTTAATTACCCTTATACAATCTAAACTACAAACTATATAATATTATGCTTGTCGTAACAGCGCATTGAACTTCCGAGATACATTCATTCTTGATGACGTCATAGTCTGCATTTTGTTCAGCGTATAAAAGTATACATTCATTCCTACCGCAGGAAATGCCTTTTAATGTGTTTCGCCGTTCTTTTAGCACATTATATTTGCTTAACTACAAACAAAATCTGGTACTATTATACTTTCTTTTTCCTTTTTTGCAATGCTCAGTTGCAGTAATAGCTGATCCTTATGGAGTCCGTAAAATGTTTTTACTTATTTAATTAGAATCAAACATTTACGAGATTATTACAGGATAATACAATATTGAAAGCTATCCAATATATTAACTTATATACACACAAATGTACAAATAAATGAAAAGCTTAATATAGGTACGATACCTAAACTATTCCAGTAAGTAAGTACTTATTGCCAATAATCAATTTACAATAGGAGTAGTGTAGTCTTAATAGGTTATTGTAGAATATTTATGGTTCCAACCTAGGCTAGGCCTGTATCTTGGGCACCATTTAACACAAGTTAGTGTGACAAAGTTTTTGGCACAAGATAAGAGGAGCTAAATATAAGCTTAACACATTAAGTAGGTATAATAAAATACAATGTAAAATATTTTTTGCTTAAGTTAACATCGCGCTGATGTGGCAAAAATAAAATAAACATTATTAATTATTGCAATAATTGTTTAAGTAGGTACGAGTATGATTTAAGTTATGATGTGTTCAGTTGTGTGGTGTAGGATGTGTGTGTGTGTTGCACAGGCATCTAAGTAACTATCTGATTATTGTAAGGAAACGTTTTTCTGTATCATCATACGATATGTTTTAAAGTTGCATCATTAACGATTTTTTCAGCTGTCTAACTGTGAGGTTTGTAGTATTGAGAAAGGATAATACTTTATTCTAAATATGGGTGTGCAGAAATACTGGAAGCCGTTGTGCGAATGTAGATCTCATTGCTACTGTAGGAATTCTGGGTTTGCGGTTGTTTTGCGGTAAGAGATGGGGGATTTTCGATATTTTTATGTGCATTTTTCATGCTACTTTGTGAATATAAAGTTTTCGTACTCCGAGCAGAGAGGAAATGGAACGGTTTATGCAACATAACTTTAAGGCGCTGTCCTAAGCGACTGTTTTGGTAAATGAGGGGGTGAAGCAGGGGAGGTGAAGGGAGTTTAGCTCCGTCTACTGCGGGGCGCCCCCCCTCATTCTCGTCGCGTGCGGCCGTATTCTGGCGACATCCGTATTCCAATATTTCAAAATCGCAAGCAAAACGTTTTAGCATATTGAATTGAGATACTGATATTAAAATTTATATTACATACATCAATCTGTTTGTACAATATAGACATAGCGCAATTTTTGTTCTCAGTGCAGCCATGAGCAAAACTGGTTTATATTAGACGTTATAGGTATTAAATGTTGACGAAAGTAGGTAAATACCTACGTGCCGTAAGATGATAAAAATAATTAAGTCAGTTCCATGTATGGAGAGGCCATTATTATGTTTGTTTTGTTTTTGTATAAAAATAGTGAAGCAGTTCATAGAATACCTACATCTAATTCCATTCCTGCCAGTTTTCAAATCTGTTTTGCAATAAATTGGCTGTGACATACGGGCGGACAGACAGACAGACATTGCGAATCTATAAGGGTTCCGTTTTTATCCGTATCTCAACTAAAGCGAGTTACGAGATAATTGAAGTTTAGTAAAAGTTGATTTCTTTTATTTATTTATGGATGTTTATTGTTATTATAGGTATAATTATTATGGCAAAGGTTTCGAAATACGTCGCCGTTTTTATCGGTTGTGAGTGATTGGAGAGGGAGCAGGGGAGGTCTTGAAACCCCCCTCATCATTTTCACTTGCCGGAAATACTTGGTTTCCTCTGAAAAAATAAATCTCCAAACATCGGTGTGTATGGCACTGCCAACTTCCACATTCATCACACTAGTTTAATAAACTAAGGTTGTCGGAGCCCTGCGAAGGGCTCCTATTTTCGGATTAAGGGTCAAAAGAGAACCCAACATAACCTATTTATTTACTTATTACAGTCGTACCTAACCCAATGCACTCGAAAGCAATGACGCACAAATTTGACATTAGCTGTCAATATGATCATTCCAAGATGGCAGTTTTGCGTTTCGTTTCACGTTTTTCACATAAAACCTAAAAATTACATTTGCAAAACTGTACTAAAGTATAAAAGCTATGTTCCGTTTTGCATAATTGCCGAAGTATTTATGAAATTTTGGAAATTGTTTAAAAATATTTAGACGCAACTCCGGCAGCCAAATTCGAAACCCAACCCATTATTATTTTTCAAAATAGATGAAACATCAAAAATATATGTGGATATACCTTATTCATGAGATACTGCTATGTCGCTTAGAAAATTATAGAATTAGAATTTGAGTTACTGCTTTTTCGTTAGCTCTCGTCATACATGTTTGTATGGAAAAATATAAAAAATTTCTTTCGCTTCAAATATGTGTTATTTCAAAGAAAATAAATATTAAAATATATTTATTTATATTAATTTATAATTTATTAACGAACTACAGAGTTTACAGCTCATCAAAACTTAGCTGTCTGCTACAACCCGGCAGATTTTCTTTATTCTCATCGAATGTTAAAGGCAGTGTGTGAGGTGATAAGGCTTCAATATTTATTATTTGCCTCGTGAACAACTCACGAGGCAAAGTTTCATTTACTTTCCTTTTACGGCTTGGTATTGTAGAAATTTCAAGCACTGATGAAACATTTTCCTCTCCGTGATCTCGCAATGCCATCCCTTGAGCTTGACGAGAACCAACAATTTCAGGCAACTGCCAATTCATATAAAACGCCACAAGCTTCTCCCAGAAAACATCATCTCTTTCTATAATTTCAATTTTTAGTGGTATACTTTCGCCACTCCACACAGCAAATAAACACTTTTGTTTGCGTGTAACGTGGCGTTGCCCCTGAATTTGGTAATAACAATTACAATTTTTGTTTAGACTAGTCAGTTTACTTTTTTATCATGTTTCCATATTTGTATTTTATTTGCTCTTATACTATTCTCCAGGCCATTCTTATAGGTAACTTTAGAACATTAAATTTCCACAATCGTGTTTGGACCTATTAATGCATCTGGCGTGGCACCAATAATCGAATAATCCACAAGGCTCGATTGTTACATTTTCTTGCTTTGCCAGTTGTTGCAAAGCCAGTTGTTCACTTTAGATTCCATGCGCAATTGATTTTACATTGCAAATATTTTATTTGTACAAAATATTTTTTACTAAGTTGGCTTTACTGCTGTTATCTCTTCTTTTTACCACTATACAAAAATTTCAATCTGTCAACATATTCTTACGCAATTCGAACCAGTCACTGCTATCCCTCTTGTAATTTTTGCTTATCACTACGGAATTTGAGTTAAATTTGTTAAAAAAATTGTTTGGCATTTCTTGGCTAGCTCTTGAACAGATCGTGTTAGGAATGACTGAAGTCAAATGTGTGTACGTAGACGTTGCAGAACTGTTATCTTTAACTTCACTGTAATTACAATAATGATAATTAGTTACGTACTTTATTATTAAAAAAAATCTATATCTTGTATTATAGCAAACAGAGAAGTTACCTTCTTACTTATGAATGATTTTAGAAATTAAAAAGATATTAGATGTACTGAGACATACCTAATAGTTTATGAATAATCAAAGTTTTACCCGATGTACCTAAAAAGGTTTATGTTCAAAACACAATAATATAACGTTACCGCTTGTGTGCGGATTGCGGAGCGCCATATTAGCGCTGTCATCATTATTGTTCGCCGTGGCGGCATCTTAGCGCTACAGGCGCTCTGACAAGCTAATGAATTTGAAATATAGGTACATAAAATGATTCGATTTTATGTTATTACTCTTTCAAAAATTTAAAACTGTGGCAGCTATGTATTGTGAGAATAATTTATATAATTATATTATGCATAATCGATAATATATAAGTAACATAATTAGTCATAAAAGACTCTTATGAAAATAATTTGTGTAAAAATGTTACATATTTCATAATCACTTAGCCATGGATGAATTTCTATTTTATTACGACGCTTTCTTGTACAAATCCTTCGTAGAACTTCATTTCTCTTCAGTCCATATTTTATTCTTCTAATTATATATTTATAAGCACAGAAACAATAACACATTAAACGCAACAAGAGTTTAAACTTAGGTCCTAATTATATGTACCCATAGTTACATGAAAAGCCTATTTGATTCAAAGTATTCAGTCTATAACATAAAACATGAAATTACGAACTCAAATCGGCGTATTATAATAACAAACAGGTTTACGTAAAATTTCGTGCAGCGGAGACGCAAGCGACATGACCTATCTCTCACAGGGCTCATAGCCGAATGATGAGGTCTGGGCGGGGCGTAAACTAGCAACTGACACTCAGTACACCGCTTATGCTAATAAGGTTTAAATTTCTGAAGCGTTTGATATTGATGGGATCTACCGAGCGTCAAAATCATAGACGTTTGGCAGATTTTATTTAATTTTACAAAATATACACGTATAATATGAAAAAAAATAGGGTAATTCTTTAGTTCATTAGATTTCCTACAATATTATAAAAAAATATATGACAGCTTACGATCAAAATATTGCAAACAGTGAGACGAAATATTATTTTCTGCCTCGATTTTGTGATTTTTTTACCGTGATTCTATTTCACGTACATGAAAAATTCTTTCAAAAGTCTTTTGTGCAGACTTTCGACTTTAAGCTCAAATTTTTGCTAGTTTGTAATATGTACCGTTATGGCTAGATGCGCGACGAAAAATTAGGTGTTTCACGGCTTCTGAGGTATAACAGCGCCTTAAGAGCAGCGCGTTGAGCCCTTTAGAGTCCCAGTATGTCTATGGTACGTATTTCCCTTTCCGTGTCCAACTGGCGACACCGGAGTAGGGTAAAATTGGGGCTTCTGCATCACTTGCTCTCGCGTCGCCGCTCGAGCTGCGTGATACAGAAGCCCCAATTTTACAATCGAGGTCGATTCATATTAATGTGTTCTGCATAACTCAGAGTGCCCAGTAAACCATACTGTTATAGTTAACATAATTTTTTAAGTTTAGCAATTATTTAGTGATCAATGGTAGCGTTACTTTTAGTGAGTTTTTATTATGAATGTGTGTACCTAATGAATTCCTTACTCCATGTAATAACAATGTAATCATGTTATCAATTTAAAAAATAAATGGATATGTTAATGAGTCTAGGAAACTATTAAGTAAAATAAAACAATGTATATTATAAATTTAAAAAAAGTTTATTATCAATGCACCATTTTTTTAAACACAAAACATTTTTTAAAGCACATATTGAGTCATGATAAATACAATTGTACAAATCTTCAGAACACTTATAGCGATCATATAAACATAACAAATTAGGACAACATTTATCTTCTAAATTAATTAAATTATTAGTATTTAAAATATCCTTCAACCATAACATTTTTTCAAGACCTTTAACGTAAATACACTTATCTTTTAAAACATCTGCAATTAAATATTGATAATTTGAGTAAGGTATAAATCCTTCACCCCAGTATATTTTTCTGTTACGTTCAATCCAGCAAACCTGCCGTCTTTCTGATTTAGTCAAATCGTAAAAAGGAAATGGTGGTTTGATTAAAAACACTTGTAGGTTTTTACTACACCATACAGCTATTTCTTTTAGTATAAATTCATTTGCTTCTGTTTTTAAACCTTGAACGTCAACAATGGCCGTCATGATAGCCTACGCACGATGTTGCTTAGAGGTTTGTATTCCACAATTCGGTACTGAGCTACTAAATTCAGCCACAACATTTATTTAATTTTTACATAAATATAAAGCATGCATACAAACATTGACTCATAACAATTACACATTTTTAAAAAGATAACATATATTTATTTTTAGAAATACAACTAAACTTAAATAAAAACATTATCTTAAGACTACTCAGTATCACACAATTTTTTACTTATTTTTTTTATTAATGTCTCTGTGATATCCATTACATCATCATAAGGCTCCTCAACCACATATTGTGCACTTAAACAAGCCTCGTTTTTTTTATTTTTGTCTACATAATCTAATTCACGAATATCTATTTTAATTAGAAGACGTCCTTGCTTAGGACGATTTCTTCGAACAATGTACGAATTTGCCGATGACGTTAATAAACTTTGGCGCTTTTTAGACGGTGACAATTTTTTTGACTGTGTAGAAAAGTTTGGTTCAATGTATGTTATGCCATCGTCTTGAGTGGAGAAATATGGGCTAGTAACCTGTAAAAAAATAAATCACACATAAATATATAAAAATGTGGACGCGCACAATAAATGTTTAAAAACATAAATACATTTTATGTAGTGCTTACCTGATCAGAGGATTTGTTCCGATGCTTTTCAAAACATTCATAATTTCCTTGAGAGTAAAAAAATGGCTTGTTTTTTAACTGTCTACCATTCTCTGCCAAAGCATTGTCCTGCAATATAATGACATAAAAAATATAAATGAAAAGTTCATAACTGTATGAATTTAACTATGAGGAATAAAATAATATTTACTAACCTCTTGTATTTCTGTCTGGTCAACTTCGTCCAAAGGACTTGGGATTTGAGAATCAACATTATTAAATACAAATCTGTTAAGTCCTCCAATGTTGAGAATGCTGGGGCTGTATGACATGATTCTGAAAATAAAACTAAAGTAAGATATCTAATTATTCATATAATAATATAATATAATATTGTAATAACTAATAACATTAAAAACGTACTTACCAATAAAACTTGATTTCTCTGCTAGCAACAGGTCCTGTTTCGGCTGACTATGACAGCATAATGAAATAAGGAATGCAATTTTAAATCTGTATGATATTCAATACCAAATTAAATCAATTATTAAAAATATAATATTGTAATACGAGAATACAAAATTCCTAACTTTCTAGACCTGTTCAAACATGTTAAATGCTGTTATTTATACTTTATGATATGTATATCTAATTTAGTGTTAAAGTTATAGCTACCTATAAATATGCGTG
The DNA here is from genome assembly GCA_944739405.2 of Euclidia mi. Lineage (NCBI taxonomy): Eukaryota > Metazoa > Arthropoda > Insecta > Lepidoptera > Erebidae > Euclidia > Euclidia mi. The sequence continues at coordinate 8,936,046 of OX123206.2, read as the reverse complement.
TTAGACATTCATTACAGTAATTGTCATAATGAAGTTGATCAAGCAACCCATATCTTTGAAAATTAATAATATAGATTTAAATGAAACTTCTCACCAGATCAGACATAGTCCTTTATTACCGAATACGATTCGATGTATAATGTGCGGTCCATCGAACTGTGGTAAAACAAACGTTATGATTAGTTTGTTGTTACATGAAAATGGTCTAAAATTTAAAAATCTTTATCTTTATTCCAAAACTTCATTTCAACCAAAGTATCGTTTTTTGAGTGAAGTATTAGGAAGAGTCTCGCAGATTAACTTCTACAAATTTAGCGATGATAAAGAGGTAATTTCTCCGAGTGAAGCTTTAACAAATTCTGTGTTTATTTTTGATGATGTTGCGTGTGAAAATCAAGTTAATATTCGCAATTATTTTTGTATGGGTAGACATAAACAAATAGATTGTTTCTATTTATCTCAAACCTATTCCAACATTCCAAAACAACTGTTGCGTGACAGTGTGAATTTTCTTATTATATTCAAACAAGATGATGTGAATTTAAAACATATTTATGAAGAGCATGTTACTTCTGATTTAGAGTGGAAAGAGTTTAGAAATATTTGTCAAACTGTTTGGAGTAAACCTTATAATTTTCTACTTATTAATAAAGAATCGTCATTAAATAATGGAAGGTACAGACAGAACTTTGATATGTTTTTTAAATTTGACTGACTGTTTATATGTATATATATATATATATAAGTAATTAACATGGCAAATCAAATTCAGTATAATTTGTTCTTTAGCTGAATACAGTTGTTAATAAGTATAACATGGAGAAAAATATTAAAATAGAATTAATGAAGTCTGTAAACTCCATAAAGAATAAAATAAAACAAATGAAAAACCAGGAACACTCTACGAACTTATCACTTGAAAAAATGTTAAAACCTGTCACAGATCCCCTTAAAACTCTAGTTGATCCAAATAAAACATTAGAAAAAATACAAAATTTTGAGAATACACACTCTAATTTTGAAGACGTGGAATTAGGTGACATTAATACTAGCTCATCTACTAAGTTTGAAGAATGCTATGACCCAGAACTGAATTCTGTACTGAACGTTAAAAAGCCCCCCCAGACGGAATTACCGGATGATTTAGAAATATCATTAGAGGGTCGTGATATCCATGATATTTATGACCTAAACATACCATTTGGAATAAGGAGTGAAAACAAAAAAATATTAATGGGTAATTCAATAGTTTCGTTTTCTAAAATAGATAGTGCAAATAATGATAATACCATTTTAATTAAAGTTGGTGACAAAAGCTTCAATTTAACTCCTGGTTTAAAAGAACTTTTACTTCGAAGAAAACCTGATTTGAAACAAATATCGAGCAAAGATAAACTTGTCTATAAAGATATGTTGCATTATACAAATGCACATAAGAGAGATTTCAATCCTAATGGGCAAATAAGAGGCGATAAAGGTATAAAATATCGTGAAATAATCAAACCATTGTTTTCTGAATCGTCAAACAATAATATTGTCACTAAATTTGGAGGAAGCTTACCAACGTTAAAGAAATACAAAAATAGCACTGACTTGGTATATTGGGACGATCCTAACGAACTGGTTGAAAGATTGAAACTATTAATTGCTTCCCGAGATGCTGGTAATACAAATCATGATAATGAAATTTTATCAATAATCGAAGAGTTAAAAGAAGCTGACATAATTAAATAATAAATAGTCCTAATAATATGCTTTTTATTCAGTATTATAGCAGAATTCGAGACAAACATACCTACTGAGTTGTGAACATGAGCAAAGCTGACGTGGTAAACGAAATTCATAAAAATGCGAGAGTGAACTATCCGCGAAGACATGTTGTAATGAGAGATATAGATGACTTGTGGCAAGCAGACTTAATTGATTTGCAATCAATTTCAAAAGAAAATAAAAATTATAGATATATTCTTACCGTTATTGATTCATTTTCGAAATATGCTTGGGCCTTTCCTATGAGAAGTAAAAGCAAAGAAGATGTGTATAACTCTTTCAAAACTTTGTTGGATAAAGGGCGTGTTCCTAAAAATCTGCAAACCGATAATGGAACAGAATTTTATAACAACAAATTTCAGAAGCTTATGAAATCGTTTCATATTAACCATTATTCAACCTTCTCAACAAAAAAAGCTTCAATAGTCGAACGATTTATCAGAACATTGAAATCTAAAATCTATAAGGAATTTAGTTTAAAAGGCAATTACAATTGGGTAAATAATACCCTCAATGATGTTATTTACAAATACAATCACACTCACCATCGCACTATTAATGAAATCCCTGCTAATGTGAACAATATGAATAAAAAACTGATATTAGAAAGGTATATAAAGTTGCCAAAAAATGATAATTTAAAAAGCAAGTACAAAGTAGGTGATTATGTGCGTATCAGTAAATACAAAGGTACATTTGAAAAAGGTTATACTCCCAACTGGTCAACAGAAATATTTAAAATTCGTAAAATACAAAATACAACTCCTATAACTTACTTAATTGAAGACACTATCAGAGGTCTGCCTATTTTAGGAGCATTTTATTCACAAGAACTTCAAAAAACAAAACATCCCAATATATATCTAGTCGAGAAAGTTCTTAGAAGAAAAGGTAACAGGGTTTTAGTAAAATGGTTAGGTTTGTCTTCAGCTGAAAGCAGTTGGATTGATAAATCGAATGTAATATTATAAATAAAATAACGTTAACAAACTCGAATCACATAACTATTTATTAAAGTATTCAAACCGGAATCATCAGTCTTATAATGTGTTTTGGAGAGAGTAGTCTTCTCAATTGGCTTATTAATAATTTACCATTTGAATTACACTTACCAGGATATAATTACTGTGGCCCAGGTACTAAATTAATAAAAAGACTAACAAAAGGAGATAACGGCGTAAATAAGTTGGACGAATACTGCAAAGATCACGATATTGCATATCACAAGTCATCAAACTTAAAGGCTCGACATAAGGCTGATTTAATTTTGTTAAAAATGGCGAAAGAGCGAGCGGTTGCTTCCGATGCCAGTATAGCTGAAAAACTCGCGGCACGCTTAGTAAGTAAGGCTATGTCAGCAAAAATTAAAACTGGTTCTGGTTTGGACAAAAAGCCTTCTCCAAAAATTACACCTGGAAAAGGGTTAAAAAGTAAATTAAAATCTGTTATTACAAAAGCAAAAAGGCATATCAAAAAATTAAAACCTAAGAGCAAGAAAATGGCAATAGAATTAGCTATTGCCGCTACTAGAGAATTGGCTGATGATTCATCGATTAAGCTCCCTCGCGTTATTCCTATTCCAAAAACTGGGGGAGTATTACCTTTGATTTCTATTTTTGCGGGATTATCAGCTGCGGGAGCTTTAGCAGGCGGTGCAGCTGGTATTGCTAAAACCATAAATGAATTCAAAATGGCTAAAAAGCTGTATGAAGCATCGAGAAGACATAATGAAAAAATGGAAGCTCTATGTATTGGGAAAGGACTACACCTTAAACCACATAAAGGCGGCCTTGGAATTTTCGTATCAAAAGAAAAAAACTAAGATATCGGCTACCCAAACGGGCCTTAACTAACTTTGACATTTTAAAGTACGGGAATAGAATTCCTTATTTTAGAGGTGTCTTTATGAGAGATGAGCTCCCTAAATGTCCTTATAAAAAAGAATGTGGAGTTATTAATTTGGATAGTTCAAAAAATCCTGGTTCTCATTGGGTAGCCTATGCAAAATATAATGATTATGTTGAGTATTTTGACAGTTATGGAAATCTTAAACCTCCGAAGGAATTTATAAAATATGTAGGTTCTAACATTCAATATAATTATGAAAATATACAACGTGATCACCCCTTCAATTGTGGACATTTATGTTTAAATTTCCTAAAGAATTTTTGGTATAATCATGAAATAAAATAAAAAGGATCATCTAAAAGAGTTCAGTATGCAATCATGTCTACTACGGTTACCATCTCTGGAAATAAATTGGAACTGATTTCGTATTTTCAACCACCTCTTCATTTATCTGATCAGTACGAGTGCGGTTTACTATACTTTTCAGTATTAAAAACAAGACCGAATGTGCCCGTTAATAACAGCAGTTTAACAGCTGTTATCAGAATTGAATGTGATCTTGTACACGGTTCATACTGCAACGGATTACCGACTCATTTTATTCATGAATTTATATCTGATACTGCTCCAAGCCACGGCTACATAGAAATACCTCAGAACGTTATTTACTTTCCAGTTAACAAAAATATAATTTCATCCATATCTGTTAGGATTGTAGATCAGTTTGGTTACCGTATTGACTTTGGTGAAGAAAATATTCAATTACGTCTTCATTTAAGAAAAGCAAAATGATAGTATATTATAAAAACCCTTCAGTGAAAATAAAACGTCCTATTCCGTCAACAACCATAAAGGTGCACAGACGTAAGAAAAACGTGAAGAAATTGACTAAATCAAATAAAGATTTTCTTAAAGCTTTAGGGTTTAAAGTATGAGTATACTACAGATTACCGACTTACCACACTTTGATAGTTCGATCGAAAGTTATGAAATCCATTCATACAATCCCTACAATAACAGTTTTAGAGAAAACGATGAAATCAGAATCCCCATACACCAGCAAGATATATACGTGCTACCATCAGCCAGTTCCATCTACATCGAAGGTCAAGCAAAGCTGTTCGGTAAGGATGGGCATCAGATCAAGAAAGCTGTTACGTTTACTAATAACCCTGTTATGTACTTGTTCCAAGACATCAGGTACGAAATGAATGGAATTGAAATAGACCGTATAAAAAATTCTGGAATAACATCAACAATAAAGTCATACATCTCATTTAATGAAGCAGAAAGTAAAGTTTCTGCATTATGGGGTTGGAATTTAAACGGTTTCCAAAGTGATGGACATTTTAGCGTTGTGGTGCCCTTAAATAAGATTTTAGGGTTTGCAGAGGATTACAATAAAATTGTGATAAATTGTAAACTCGAACTTATATTGAATAGGAGTAATTCTAACTTAAATAGTATTATTCTTACTGATGAAGTCGTTCAGCTTCAAATAGATATACAGAGAATTCAATGGAGAGTACCACATATAAAAGTTTCCGATCGAGATCGTTTAATACTTTTAAAGCACTTAGAAAGAGATAAACCTATTCAGATGGCCTTTAGAAATTGGGATTTATATGAGTATCCTTTACTACCTAAAACCACAAAGCATTCTTGGTCAGTAAAGACTGCTTCTCAATTAGAAAAGCCTCGTTATGTCATTTTTTGCTTGCAAACTAATAGAAAAAATAATAGAACTAAAGACAGTTCGGTATTTGATCATTGTGAGGTGACAAATGTTACGCTCTTTTTAAATTCGCAATATTATCCTTATGAGCCTTTATCTTTAAAGTTTTGTGAGAACAAATATAGTATATTATATGAAATGTATGTGAAATTTCGCCAGTCGTATTACAACTCTCCGGTAGAACCGTTGCTTGATCTGCAGGATTTCAAAGAAAAGGCCCCAGTCTTCATCTTAGACTGCTCGAGGCAAAACGATAGTTTAAAAACTGGTCCAGTGGATGTAAGATTGGAATTTGAATGTTCAACACAAATACCAGATAAGACAACTGCATACTGTTTGATTATAAACGACCGACTTGTGGAATACAAACCTCTGAGCAACATCGTGCGTAGATTATCATGACTGCTATTGTAGACATCCAAGGCTTTAAAACAGAAGCAAATGAATTTATAATAAAAGAAATTGCTATATGGTGTAATCAAAGCCTGCAAGTGTTTTTAATCAAACCGCCATTTCCTTTTTACGATTTGACCAAATCGGAAAGACAACAAGTTTGCTGGATTGAGCGTAATAGAAAAATATACTGGAGCGAAGGATTTATACCTTACTCAAATTATCAATATTTAGTTTTAGATATCTTAAAAGATAAGTCTGTTTTCGTTAAAGGTCTTGAAAAAGTGTCATGGTTGAAAAATATTTTAAATAGTGTTAATGTAATTAATTTAGAAGATAAAGGTTGTCCTAATTTGTTAACCCTATATGATCGCTATAAATATTCCGGAGATTTGTACAATTGTTTCTATCATGACTCAATATGTGCATTAAAAAATGTTATGTGCTTAAAAAAATGGTGCTTTGATAATAAACTTTTTTAAAAAGATACAATATGGATTGTTTCATTTTATTTAATCGTTTCCTATACACACTAACATACCCATTTAGTTTTAATATATACTATGATTGGAATATTACATGAATTGATACACATTCATAAGTACAATAAAAAACTCAGCAAAGAGAACAGTTACATTGGTCACTAAGACAAGGAGTTAAATTCCTAACCTGAAAACCTGAGAATAGGTGTTATTATTCTAAGCTGAAAACATAATGTTAATAATCTATATCGTGAATAAAACGTATCGCAGATAACAAAAGTAGGTATTATTGGAGGCGTCTGCGTCGCGAAACGAGCGAAGCGAGTTGAGTGACGCAGAAGTCAGAACACATTTATATTAATCGATCGAACACTACACGTGCAGTAAATCTGCTTTATCTCGATACGTCCGCATCACCTGGAATCCGAGTGACCGTGGGTTCAAGTTCCATGTAGACGAAGTCAGAGGCAAAAGCTAGTTGTGGATAAAACAATTATATAATTCATAAGTACATACATTCATAGTCTTATGCCTGTAACCCTGAAGAGGTAGGCAAAGGTGTATTACTACACCCACTTTTCGCCAGATATATTTAAGTCCCACGTAATAGGGAGGCGAGCCTATTGCCGTACGGGGCACATTTCTAGACTTCATGCTGTTACTGAGAATTTCCTAACAGAAAAACCCAATAACACTTTGGCCGACCCGGGAATCGAACCCGGGAGCCACCCGATCCTACTTTCAACATTGTTAAGATTTTGCATTCATTCATTAAAATTATCAACGAGCTGTGCAAAGATAACAGTATGTACCTACCTACATATAAATTATTATGAATGCATCGCTGTGCCCGAGCCGCACTGAGCGCGTCGAACGAACTTGAGAATGTTGTTTATATTATGTCATCCCAAGTAAAAACATTGTTACTATGCTACCAGTATTACGATGCATCGATGAATGAAATAATATTATACTTCTAATGCCAACCGTCCGTATCGCAGATCATGTTAGTAGTGTGATTTTTGGGGCGCTCTGCATTGCGAACGGAGCGAAGCGAGGTGAGTGATGCAGTAAGCAAATGAATTTATACTAAAAGAAATAGCTGTATGGTGTAATAAAAACCTACAAGTGTTTTTAATCCTGAATGCCTGTAGTAGATGAAAATGAAATGCATAATTATTATTATTAAAAGAGTAATTAAATAATCTTATAAGAAATAAGTGATTCCTAATCTAACATTTATTGTATTTTAAAGTGCTATTTGTTTTAAGACTAAGATATATAAATCATCCATCAAGAATCCTAATTGTCTACTACTTAAATATATTATATATTAGAAAATTTTACTATCGTAATTATAAAAAATAAAAGTTTGTACTGAGTTATTGATTATCTTGGATAATTCTATACACGTCATGTTAAGACAAAGTGGTCCAATATTTTATCACATCTTTGACGACACGTTTGGCGCATTGGCTATGAGTATGACTCGCATCACAATGTAAATAGTAGGTTTAATAGACGCAGCAACTAATGCACCAACGTGTTGCGGGTTCGATTCCCGCACGGAACAAATGAGTATTGTTCCAGTTTGGATTTTGTTTTTATGTTTTTTTTACTTTATTTTTTTTTTGTATTATAAGCAATTATTATGTCTCCATAATACCTACTGTTGGCTACTTACTAAGAAAGAAAGAAAGAAAGAGAAAAACTATTTATTTGTCACAGACACAGAAAAAGTATTACATATAAAAGAAAACATTGCAAGGCATAAGATTAGTCTGTGACAAATATGTGCACTTGATGTGCACACTCAGCTATATTGTTGCATTGTGGTAGTGTCCACAACTCTATTATTGAGTTATAGTTGCTAGTAAAAGCTAACCTCTCATCATACGGAAGGCCTATGCATTCATTAGTACAAGATGTGCACCAAATCGTTTCGATGCAACGATGTGCCGTGATCGAACATGATATTGTTGTTTATTGTACTTATTTAAGTGCGCGCGATAATTTTTGCTTGGCTATGTCAGTTCGACACCATACCAGATTATGATACACACAACAACCGATCGGACTGATCGCGTCGACTGAACACAGCAGTCTAACTTGAGAATGTTGTTACATTAGCATCTCAAACTAGAAACGACAGTAAGTTGTCCCATTGCATTGCTACTACAATGATATGTCGGTGAATGAAATACAATATTATATCGTGAATCAGACGGATCGCAGATAACAACGGTATTATTGGGAGCGTCTGCGTCAGCTCACTTTGTTCTGAGTGATGCAGATCACATTTATATTAATCGATCTCGATTGTAAAATTGGGGCTTCTGTATCACGCAGCTCGAGCGGCGACGCGAGAGCAAGTGATGCAGAAGCCCCAATTTTACTCTACTTCCAGTTGAGGCCACAAGAAGTCCGTTATCATATTCCTGTAACGAATGCCGTTCACAGTCACTACAATTTCGGCCTCATTTTTAAAAAAGTAAAGTCCAATCACGCTGCCTGACCAAAATCCGCATCAGACAGTTACTCGTTGTGGGTGCATTTGTTTCTCATGGATTGCATGAGGATTTTCTGCGTCCCTAATTCGACAATTTTGTGTATTTACTATTCATATGGAAATGCGCTTCATCGGAGAAAATTACTTTTTTCGAAAAATTGGCATCCACTTCACTTGGACCTATTACCCATTGAACGAATTGCCGGCGTTTTCTGTGGTCTGCTGGTTTGAGTTCCTGAGTTAACTGAATCTTGTACGCATGAAGGTGGAGGTCTTTAATCAAAATTCTCTGCGTAGTGCTTCGTGAAATTTGAAGTTGTTGAGAACGATGTGGAATTGATGTTTTCGGGTTTTCAGTGACACTCTCGTTTACAGCAGCAATTTTTTCAAGAGAACGACCGGTACGTTGACGCAAATGATTTTTATTATCCATAATTGACCCAGTTTCTTCAAATTTTTTGACCACTCTTCGAATGGTTGACACATTAAGTGCACTTTCTCGGCTGAAAATTCGGCGAAGTTTGAAATAAACAAAGGTGTTATGAACTGTGTGATACGTTTGCTGACATAAAATTGATTTCTTTTTTTTAAACCCTTATATAAAAATTCAACTTGAATACATTTGGCAAGAGGTTCAATGGTATTATTTTAACATTTTAAACAACTATACTTAATGTTCTACCTTACTGACATGTTTTTAGCTGAAATAAATATATTTTATAAAAATAATGCTTTTTATTTAATTTCTCACATAAGTCATTTTTAAGTTCACATTATCTAAATATGATTTACATGAAATTATACAAAGGTGTTAAGTTCGTGTTTTCTCTTTATTTTAATAAATATATTAAAAATGCTTTATTTCTATTATATAATCTAGTAAGAAATTATGTTTTAAAAAGGATTGACACTTCAGATTTAGATAAAATATTTAAAATGTATAACTAGCTTGATTATAAGATTTAAAATTTTCTAACGCTCATTATCTCAATTTGAATAATATTTTGTTAGTTAGCACCTTTGTCCACTTACCCCAACAATTATAACGCGATGTTCTTTCGAAAAGCGTTCCGTTTTTAATGATCAGAATAAACAGAGGTGACAGCTGTCAAATTTCAGAGTAGCCACTTGCATGAAAAAAAAAATATTCCAATTTTAACAAGTGCACACTTACGGCCATTTTCAATATTCGAACTATAGATAGATCTGTAGATTTTAGATTCGTGTTTGACATATTTTATTAATATATAATATTGAATTCCGTAGTTACTGAGACACCCGTTATATCTGGATTCATTCTGAAGCACAAATCACTCAATTCTTAACAACCATTTCACCCAAACACGCGAACACAAAACAAAATAAAAATGCAATATTCATACATTGGAAACAGGAAACAAAAACTTTTGCAATAAATAAAATCCGCATTGAGACTTCATAACTTTGTTCTCGTGCAATGCCTAGGAACCGAAGCGAATCCCCTCGGGAACCTTACATTGAAATTCTAATAATGGAAATATCAAACGGCTCGGTACACAAATTTTTCGATAAGGTACGCATGTTTGATATTGCAACGATGTGTAAGGTTAAAGTAGTATGAGATCAAATTGCGAGGTGCCAAATAAGTTATTAAAATCATTTCATCCACGAAAAAGTCATCATAACTTTAGAGAAAATATATTATACTTTTCACAGGAAATGTTGCAGATCCACAAAACAAACAAACAAACAAAAATATTTTATTTGCATCTCCAACACATAGCATAGGTACATATGCATTTTCTTAATGAGTACAACAGAAGGCAGTACATGGAGAACAAATTAGGCAACTGCGTCAACTATTGTCGCAGTTTAGACAACTACAACGTTGGTATTCTTGCAGGCCTATATGTATGCAATTATAATGATTTAATATATAAATTAATTATATAAAAATAAAAGAACGAAAAATTAATATATATACAGGTTTTCACAAGACCCATCACCAAGCCGAAGTCTACTCGTTGTGGACATCATGTCAAGTCATACGAACCAAAAATAATACCTGGGCAACGTTATTTTTTTAAGTTTTCACATTTTTTAAACTGCAATTAAAAACGCGTGCGTGCAATGCTCGAAATACCTACTTATCCATGGGGTCATAGGGCATCTAAAAAACATATTGGCGGGGTTAATGCATCGATTTTGTACCTATTTAGAAAAATACCATACTAACTTTGAGCCTGAATATCTCTTGAACCAGTAATTTCCCAGGTATGGAGCCGTAGTAAAAAATGTTCGTAGTGATTGGTACAACATGGGATTTCAGTTTCCGTTAAGGGTCTTTTTACACACTGTATATATATATATATATATATATATATATATATATATATATATACACAAAATTATATATATACAAATATATACGTATATAGTTTGCAAATTATTAATAGGTTTTACAGCAATACATGCTTCATCCGTATCCGAATTATTTATTTAAAAAAAACATTGATATGAAATCATGAACATAAAAAATTTTAATATGTTCATGTATACTTTATTTATATATTCCATGTATACTTTTATACAAAATTACACAGGGATCTTAGACTAATAGCTCATATTTTGGGCAGTTAGATTAAAGTAAATTAGATTTTGATATCGTTATATCCTTATGATATCCTTATGCTAGACTAAACCATTTCACACGGTGATCCCTTAAAAACATCCCTTAAAAAGTTCTGAGGTCACAATAAAAAGAACCATCAAATTAAGAACCGCCTTCTTTAAAAATTGTTGCTGGTTATAATAATAGCCTTCTTTTATTCACGCAATTATTTATACCGCTGGTTTGTTTAAAAGCAATGTACGAAACGTAGCTCGGTTTCACTAAAAAAATCTCCTCACGAGAAAAAAGTATGCACCCTTTGTACTACGCGGTTCACAGAAATATTTAATTTTAATTAATTTGGTACATTTTCTTTGAAACCAAGCTTGTTTGCCTAATTTGCGTGTTGCCTTTGTTAAATATACTTTTACATAGATACGTATACATATGCATGTCTTCGCAAAGTGTGTTGGGAACTTTTTGTGTTAATTTTATAGAATTTCTTTGTGAAGTAAAACCTCTACAAATGCAGTTCAGTGGATATGCGTGCCAGTGCTCAATTATCTCAAGCTGGTAAATAAAAATCTGGAATAGTGTTGATGACAGTTTCATAAAGAGTTTATTTTAAATGCAGTTGTCCTTACTAACACACAGTGCAAGAAAAGGCAAGACTTAGAAATGTTAAGTTCTTTCTAAACTTTGAATGTTTCCGGTGGGGTTTTTATGTAAAGATGAAAACTCAATTTAGTTTTGTACAATTTTCACGTGTAAATGTGAAAAAAGTATGTTTTAGATTATTTATAGATTTAATAGTTTCGTATTACTGCATGGCATTTTCTCATGCCCTCTAAATGTAGTTCTAGATATCAGAATAAAATCTTTGAAAAAGGAATATCTGATATTTAAAAGTATATATTATGTTATTGTATGCAACATATTATATCATTAACAAAAACAGTCTGTTTTCATTGATTTTCATCTATCAATGCTTTTTCAAACCCAAGACCATATCTGATCCTCAAATTTCGAACAAAACATAAAAGTTCATTCAAATTATTACAACCTTATCCTGAACACAGTTGCACAAACCGTGAAGCTTATCACACATTTTCGTTCGGCCATCGAATGGTATTCTGCGATAACGTGCAAAATTGCCTTAAGCGGTTTTTGTTTAAAAAACCCAGTTACATCCGCAGTGGAATATCAGAGGGACATCTGTACGACCGCGTATTCTTTTATAACCGTCATATCCTGTTTGCCGATGGCGTGCTTAATAAATGGCGTTTTTTTATTATTTGGATTGCGATAAAGTGTGAATGTACTGCAGTTTTTTTTGTAGTGATTTTGTTTTAAGAAGAAATGATGAAGGGATGATTTAATGTAAAGTATTTGTCTGAATTATGTTTGCAGTTTTGTATGGTATGTAATTTTTTTTCTAGATTTCAGAATGTACCTACCAATTATTTTTTTCTGACAGGTATTTTAGTTGCACTTGAAATATCCTAAGTCTACACCAATAACTAGGTTATGAATTCAATTTTTCACATTATTGAACTTTTTCTTATTTTAGCTGGGAGATAAAACTACGAAGTTTGGAAATGGATATCGTAATATATCCGTGTCAATCCCTTAGACCTTTTTAATAACTAGGTCAAACAATAGTTCAGCCATGTAGAAGGCCATTGGTTGGACGATAACTACGAAACCGGTCGCGATGCGTGGGAATACACCTTAGGGCTCCCTCACATTGGTCATGAGCGTTCATCGAGCGTACGGTCGGCATCCGTTTGGCGTGCGCCCGGCGTTCACTTTGTACTACAGAGTGAACGCCAAGCGCACGCTGGGCATACGCTCGAGAACCGCTGTGGCCTAATGTGAGATCGGCCTTAAGCTTAGACAACGACAGTCGCATTCTACTGAAGTCATACATCTTCACATTTGAGTCTTATCACATCAGTTGCATATTCCGATAAAACGTCACTGTGCCAGTGCAAAATACGGAACCCATTCTAAAGCTCCTCTCAAGATGCCGTAAACGGAAAGAAATAAAATTAATTCAGCAAAATATTCAAACACAATTTTCATCTAAAAGTAACAAGAGTTATCACTTATCACGCAATATAGAAACGTATCAATGTTTTATATTGAGATGCAGCATCCAGGCTATTCAAACGCTCGGCAAGTCTATCTGGAAGATTTATCGATTACAGATAAATCCCTGTCGAGCCAACGCGGATACGTTGAGTTTTATTATTATTCGTTTTAAAATGTGTTGATATATCACAAATTTTCGTTTGAGTCATATCTGTATAGATAAAATTATATTTATTATTTTGTTTCTGATTGTCTGATAGACAACGCTCAGCCAAAAGTACTGGGCGCAAAAAGCTGTAATTTTGCATGTACAATCGTACAACTTCCCACTATACCACCATAAGGGCAAGAATCGTTCAGCAAGACATCGTCGCTTCCAGTGCTACTTTACATACACACATTGACACTCGCATACAAAACCAGTTTCTAGTGTGCCTCGACTCTATGAGCCAGCCAAGGAGTTTTTTTTAAACTGGACTACGCCGACTTGTTTGACTGTACATAATAATATTATTTTCTTTGTAGACCGTAAAAATGCACTAAAAATGGATTTTCCAAAATTCCCACGGGATCGGAAACGGTTGAATTAATATAAAATGTGCCGTCATAGCTGCCGTCATTCTCTAGTATAATATAATATGGTACGATCCTTTAATTCAGCGAGGTATTAGAAAATAAATTAAGGAAGCGATTGCCTCGTGCCTCATTCCAAGAATCTGTGAAGAGGAAGGATATCGGGTTCAAACCTGCATTTTGAAATGGAAGTACACGTTAAGCCATTAGATCCCCGCACGTTTGACTGTCATGAAGATTTTTGTCAGTCGTAATTATGATTCAATAGTCTTGACTAAACTGACAAATATAGCGGACACCATAGAATATCACTATTCGTTTGGATTAAGGCGATCAGATAAAATAAAAATAATCCTTTTTCAATATTCTGCTTTAACTGGTTTGACTAAAAACCCAACCTTGGATTAAGACGAGATCTTGGATGGCAAAGATGATAGATTTAACTCAGTGCAATGTAACACCGTCATGTTTGAGTGGCCTATTCTGGCCTAGCGACATACCTGTAAGACACATAAGGCACTTCAACCACTACAAATTTGTATTTCAGAGCAAGTTGCTCGTGAATGATTCTAGTTATGTCTGCGCAAGTAGGCACTAGCTCTTAGCAAGACAAGAAAATCCAGATACTATTATATTTCATATACTGACGGTCTTGAACATATCTCATTACAATGTTTTTTTGCGATTCCTACATCACCATTAACTATCACAAGTACAACAAAAATGAATAAAGAAATCTAGAATTAATCAACACTAGTCATACCAAATATGGTGTAAAAAATACACAAGAATATCTATACATTATTACATAATTATGCTTATAAGGGCGCTACTTTCTTTTCTTCTAGCGGAAATCACAATATATTACCATAATGACGAACACTAAATAACGTTATAAGAGAAAAGGTCAAAAAATGTGCCTTTGACGATAAACAGTGCTGCTGAAAGGCAGTCAAAAAGGAGATTCATTCTGTCTTTGTACGTTATGTTTATGACACGGAGTTAGTTAAGAGGGTCGGCCATAGAGGCTCGTGACGAAAATCAACAAAGAAGATGTTATTATGTGACTTTTTTACTTGAGTAAGTCAGTATGTTAAGTATTGTGTTGCTGTTGTTTTGTTAATGTGAAAAGGGATTTGTTGTAGACATCATCTTGATTTTTTGTAGCCTGTCGGATTATAGTACAAGGCTTGAGTGACATTACGATTATTCATCTTATAATGTTCCTGCTATACCAGCGACTAAACGCGTCAATCAGCGCGTTAATTTAGGCACTACGTAGATGTGGCCAACGTTTTAACGTGTTAAATTACAAATAGCCAAGCGCATTGTTAACGCTTTAATTAAGGCGTATTTGGTCATTGCTGATTAACGCTAACGCAGGTGTAGCAGTAGCATATGAAAAATTAAACTTCAAAAACAATAGTATTGTGTCAGAGAGCTTCATACCTACCAATAACAGGCTGGTTAGTTATTTTAAAATGTATCTCATATTGAACCTAATGGATAACTGCAGGTATGGCGTAGCGATTGTGGGAAAGTCAAGAACGAGTAGATAATCCCCAACTAGGTAAAAGTATTTGCACCGCTTAAGAGTCTTAACATTATAGGAATTTAAACTTTTGGAGACATTTAAACTGATTTTAAATTGTCTTTTGGGATATCGGCTATTCGGAACCTTTACTAAACTACTACTACTAAACTTTACCGCATAAACGTTCCGTTTCACATCAAAGACCTGTTCAGTGCCTAAAGGGTAATTACATGCTGTTTTTTAAAGTACTGAAATTTTAATAATTATATTAAATATTAATGATAATACTAGCTGCTTTCAAAGATTCCCTCGGCCGAACAGCAAGACAGACAAACCGACAGACGGACACTTATGCCTTGGTATTGTGTAATTAATTACCTTTATGTACTTGGAAATAAATACATCCATACATAGACTCACGCCTTATTCCCCCGAAGAGGTAGGCAGAGGCATATTAAACGCCCACTTTTCGCCAGTGTTTTGATCCCACGTAATAGGTGGCGAGCCTATTGCCGCTTATCGGGATATTTTGTTTGCCAGAGCCTCGTCCGTTGATAGGCAGGTGCACCACTTGCAGGTGAGGTTGGCTTGGGACCCTAAGTTCTTGGTGTGAACCCTTTGCACCCTACGGTATGTCATTAGATCGACGATTAACTTGGGCTAACCATGTCAAAAGCCAAAAGAACAGAGCCAAACTGAGGTTCCAGAGCTTATCCTGGCAGGTGAGGTTGGCTATTGGGACCCTAAGTTCTTGGTGGGAACCCTATGCACCTGATTTCAAATAGCTTTTTTGAAATCAGACAATTAAACTTACTTTGTATATTGTATAGAAGATGGACAAATAAACAAAGACACATGAGTTAATTACCCTTATACAATCTAAACTACAAACTATATAATATTATGCTTGTCGTAACAGCGCATTGAACTTCCGAGATACATTCATTCTTGATGACGTCATAGTCTGCATTTTGTTCAGCGTATAAAAGTATACATTCATTCCTACCGCAGGAAATGCCTTTTAATGTGTTTCGCCGTTCTTTTAGCACATTATATTTGCTTAACTACAAACAAAATCTGGTACTATTATACTTTCTTTTTCCTTTTTTGCAATGCTCAGTTGCAGTAATAGCTGATCCTTATGGAGTCCGTAAAATGTTTTTACTTATTTAATTAGAATCAAACATTTACGAGATTATTACAGGATAATACAATATTGAAAGCTATCCAATATATTAACTTATATACACACAAATGTACAAATAAATGAAAAGCTTAATATAGGTACGATACCTAAATTATTCCAGTAAGTAAGTACTTATTGCCAATAATCAATTTACAATAGGAGTAGTGTAGTCTTAATAGGTTATTGTAGAATATTTATGGTTCCAACCTAGGCTAGGCCTGTATCTTGGGCACCATTTAACACAAGTTAGTGTGACAAAGTTTTTGGCACAAGATAAGAGGAGCTAAATATAAGCTTAACACATTAAGTAGGTATAATAAAATACAATGTAAAATATTTTTTGCTTAAGTTAACATCGCGCTGATGTGGCAAAAATAAAATAAACATTATCAATTATTGCAATAATTGTTTAAGTAGGTACGAGTATGATTTAAGTTATGATGTGTTCAGTTGTGTGGTGTAGGATGTGTGTGTGTGTTGCACAGGCATCTAAGTAACTATCTGATTATTGTAAGGAAACGTTTTTCTGTATCATCATACGATATGTTTTAAAGTTGCATCATTAACGATTTTTTCAGCTGTCTAACTGTGAGGTTTGTAGTATTGAGAAAGGATAATACTTTATTCTAAATATGGGTGTGCAGAAATACTGGAAGCCGTTGTGCGAATGTAGATCTCATTGCTACTGTAGGAATTCTGGGTTTGCGGTTGTTTTGCGGTAAGAGATGGGGGATTTTCGATATTTTTATGTGCATTTTTCATGCTACTTTGTGAATATAAAGTTTTCGTACTCCGAGCAGAGAGGAAATGGAACGGTTTATGCAACATAACTTTAAGGCGCTGTCCTAAGCGACTGTTTTGGTAAATGAGGGGGTGAAGCAGGGGAGGTGAAGGGAGTTTAGCTCCGTCTACTGCGGGGCGCCCCCCCTCATTCTCGTCGCGTGCGGCCGTATTCTGGCGACATCCGTATTCCAATATTTCAAAATCGCAAGCAAAACGTTTTAGCATATTGAATTGAGATACTGATATTAAAATTTATATTACATACATCAATCTGTTTGTACAATATAGACATAGCGCAATTTTTGTTCTCAGTGCAGCCATGAGCAAAACTGGTTTATATTAGACGTTATAGGTATTAAATGTTGACGAAAGTAGGTAAATACCTACGTGCCGTAAGATGATAAAAATAATTAAGTCAGTTCCATGTATGGAGAGGCCATTATTATGTTTGTTTTGTTTTTGTATAAAAATAGTGAAGCAGTTCATAGAATACCTACATCTAATTCCATTCCTGCCAGTTTTCAAATCTGTTTTGCAATAAATTGGCTGTGACATACGGGCGGACAGACAGACAGACATTGCGAATCTATAAGGGTTCCGTTTTTATCCGTATCTCAACTAAAGCGAGTTACGAGATAATTGAAGTTTAGTAAAAGTTGATTTCTTTTATTTATTTATGGATGTTTATTGTTATTATAGGTATAATTATTATGGCAAAGGTTTCGAAATACGTCGCCGTTTTTATCGGTTGTGAGTGATTGGAGAGGGAGCAGGGGAGGTCTTGAAACCCCCCTCATCATTTTCACTTGCCGGAAATACTTGGTTTCCTCTGAAAAAATAAATCTCCAAACATCGGTGTGTATGGCACTGCCAACTTCCACATTCATCACACTAGTTTAATAAACTAAGGTTGTCGGAGCCCTGCGAAGGGCTCCTATTTTCGGATTAAGGGTCAAAAGAGAACCTAACATAACCTATTTATTTACTTATTACAGTCGTACCTAACCCAATGCACTCGAAAGCAATGACGCACAAATTTGACATTAGCTGTCAATATGATCATTCCAAGATGGCAGTTTTGCGTTTCGTTTCACGTTTTTCACATAAAACCTAAAAATTACATTTGCAAAACTGTACTAAAGTATAAAAGCTATGTTCCGTTTTGCATAATTGCCGAAGTATTTATGAAATTTTGGAAATTGTTTAAAAATATTTAGACGCAACTCCGGCAGCCAAATTCGAAACCCAACCCATTATTATTTTTCAAAATAGATGAAACATCAAAAATATATGTGGATATACCTTATTCATGAGATACTGCTATGTCGCTTAGAAAATTATAGAATTAGAATTTGAGTTACTGCTTTTTCGTTAGCTCTCGTCATACATGTTTGTATGGAAAAATATAAAAAATTTCTTTCGCTTCAAATATGTGTTATTTCAAAGAAAATAAATATTAAAATATATTTATTTATATTAATTTATAATTTATTAACGAACTACAGAGTTTACAGCTCATCAAAACTTAGCTGTCTGCTACAACCCGGCAGATTTTCTTTATTCTCATCGAATGTTAAAGGCAGTGTGTGAGGTGATAAGGCTTCAATATTTATTATTTGCCTCGTGAACAACTCACGAGGCAAAGTTTCATTTACTTTCCTTTTACGGCTTGGTATTGTAGAAATTTCAAGCACTGATGAAACATTTTCCTCTCCGTGATCTCGCAATGCCATCCCTTGAGCTTGACGAGAACCAACAATTTCAGGCAACTGCCAATTCATATAAAACGCCACAAGCTTCTCCCAGAAAACATCATCTCTTTCTATAATTTCAATTTTTAGTGGTATACTTTCGCCACTCCACACAGCAAATAAACACTTTTGTTTGCGTGTAACGTGGCGTTGCCCCTGAATTTGGTAATAACAATTACAATTTTTGTTTAGACTAGTCAGTTTACTTTTTTATCATGTTTCCATATTTGTATTTTATTTGCTCTTATACTATTCTCCAGGCCATTCTTATAGGTAACTTTAGAACATTAAATTTCCACAATCGTGTTTGGACCTATTAATGCATCTGGCGTGGCACCAATAATCGAATAATCCACAAGGCTCGATTGTTACATTTTCTTGCTTTGCCAGTTGTTGCAAAGCCAGTTGTTCACTTTAGATTCCATGCGCAATTGATTTTACATTGCAAATATTTTATTTGTACAAAATATTTTTTACTAAGTTGGCTTTACTGCTGTTATCTCTTCTTTTTACCACTATACAAAAATTTCAATCTGTCAACATATTCTTACGCAATTCGAACCAGTCACTGCTATCCCTCTTGTAATTTTTGCTTATCACTACGGAATTTGAGTTAAATTTGTTAAAAAAATTGTTTGGCATTTCTTGGCTAGCTCTTGAACAGATCGTGTTAGGAATGACTGAAGTCAAATGTGTGTACGTAGACGTTGCAGAACTGTTATCTTTAACTTCACTGTAATTACAATAATGATAATTAGTTACGTACTTTATTATTAAAAAAATTCTATATCTTGTATTATAGCAAACAGAGAAGTTACCTTCTTACTTATGAATGATTTTAGAAATTAAAAAGATATTAGATGTACTGAGACATACCTAATAGTTTATGAATAATCAAAGTTTTACCCGATGTACCTAAAAAGGTTTATGTTCAAAACACAATAATATAACGTTACCGCTTGTGTGCGGATTGCGGAGCGCCATATTAGCGCTGTCATCATTATTGTTCGCCGTGGCGGCATCTTAGCGCTACAGGCGCTCTGACAAGCTAGTGAATTTGAAATATAGGTACATAAAATGATTCGATTTTATGTTATTACTCTTTCAAAAATTTAAAACTGTGGCAGCTATGTATTGTGAGAATAATTTATATAATTATATTATGCATAATCGATAATATATAAGTAACATAATTAGTCATAAAAGACTCTTATGAAAATAATTTGTGTAAAAATGTTACATATTTCATAATCACTTAGCCATGGATGAATTTCTATTTTATTACGACGCTTTCTTGTACAAATCCTTCGTAGAACTTCATTTCTCTTCAGTCCATATTTTATTCTTCTAATTATATATTTATAAGCACAGAAACAATAACACATTAAACGCAACAAGAGTTTAAACTTAGGTCCTAATTATATGTATCCATAGTTACATGAAAAGCCTATTTGATTCAAAGTATTCAGTCTATAACATAAAACATGAAATTACGAACTCAAATCGGCGTATTATAATAACAAACAGGTTTACGTAAAATTTCGTGCAGCGGAGACGCAAGCGACATGACCTATCTCTCACAGAGCTCATAGCCGAATGATGAGGTCTGGGCGGGGCGTAAACTAGCAACTGACACTCAGTACACCGCTTATGCTAATAAGGTTTAAATTTCTGAAGCGTTTGATATTGATGGGATCTACCGAGCGTCAAAATCATAGACGTTTGGCAGATTTTATTTAATTTTACAAAATATACACGTATAATATGAAAAAAAATAGGGTAATTCTTTAGTTCATTAGATTTCCTACAATATTATAAAAAAATATATGACAGCTTACGATCAAAATATTGCAAACAGTGAGACGAAATATTATTTTCTGCCTCGATTTTGTGATTTTTTTACCGTGATTCTATTTCACGTACATGAAAAATTCTTTCAAAAGTCTTTTGTGCAGACTTTCGACTTTAAGCTCAAATTTTTGCTAGTTTGTAATATGTACCGTTATGGCTAGATGCGCGACGAAAAATTAGGTGTTTCACGGCTTCTGAGGTATAACAGCGCCTTAAGAGCAGCGCGTTGAGCCCTTTAGAGTCCCAGTATGTCTATGGTACGTATTTCCCTTTCCGTGTCCAACTGGCGACACCGGAGTAGGGTAAAATTGGGGCTTCTGCATCACTTGCTCTCGCGTCGCCGCTCGAGCTGCGTGATACAGAAGCCCCAATTTTACAATCGAGGTCGATTCATATTAATGTGTTCTGCATAACTCAGAGTGCCCAGTAAACCATACTGTTATAGTTAACATAATTTTTTAAGTTTAGCAATTATTTAGTGATCAATGGTAGCGTTACTTTTAGTGAGTTTTTATTATGAATGTGTGTACCTAATGAATTCCTTACTCCATGTAATAACAATGTAATCATGTTATCAATTTAAAAAATAAATGGATATGTTAATGAGTCTAGGAAACTATTAAGTAAAATAAAACAATGTATATTATAAATTTAAAAAAAGTTTATTATCAATGCACCATTTTTTTAAACACAAAACATTTTTTAAAGCACATATTGAGTCATGATAAATACAATTGTACAAATCTTCAGAACACTTATAGCGATCATATAAACATAACAAATTAGGACAACATTTATCTTCTAAATTAATTAAATTATTAGTATTTAAAATATCCTTCAACCATAACATTTTTTCAAGACCTTTAACGTAAATACACTTATCTTTTAAAACATCTGCAATTAAATATTGATAATTTGAGTAAGGTATAAATCCTTCACCCCAGTATATTTTTCTGTTACGTTCAATCCAGCAAACCTGCCGTCTTTCTGATTTAGTCAAATCGTAAAAAGGAAATGGTGGTTTGATTAAAAACACTTGTAGGTTTTTACTACACCATACAGCTATTTCTTTTAGTATAAATTCATTTGCTTCTGTTTTTAAACCTTGAACGTCAACAATGGCCGTCATGATAGCCTACGCACGATGTTGCTTAGAGGTTTGTATTCCACAATTCGGTACTGAGCTACTAAATTCAGCCACAACATTTATTTAATTTTTACATAAATATAAAGCATGCATACAAACATTGACTCATAACAATTACACATTTTTAAAAAGATAACATATATTTATTTTTAGAAATACAACTAAACTTAAATAAAAACATTATCTTAAGACTACTCAGTATCACACAATTTTTTACTTATTTTTTTTATTAATGTCTCTGTGATATCCATTACATCATCATAAGGCTCCTCAACCACATATTGTGCACTTAAGCAAGCCTCGTTTTTTTTATTTTTGTCTACATAATCTAATTCACGAATATCTATTTTAATTAGAAGACGTCCTTGCTTAGGACGATTTCTTCAAACAATGTACGAATTTGCCGATGACGTTAATAAACTTTGGCGCTTTTTAGACGGTGACAATTTTTTTGACTGTGTAGAAAAGTTTGGTTCAATGTATGTTATGCCATCGTCTTGAGTGGAGAAATATGGGCTAGTAACCTGTAAAAAAATAAATCACACATAAATATATAAAAATGTGGACGCGCACAATAAATGTTTAAAAACATAAATACATTTTATGTAGTGCTTACCTGATCAGAGGATTTGTTCCGATGCTTTTCAAAACATTCATAATTTCCTTGAGAGTAAAAAAATGGCTTGTTTTTTAACTGTCTACCATTCTCTGCCAAAGCATTGTCCTGCAATATAATGACATAAAAAATATAAATGAAAAGTTCATAACTATATGAATTTAACTATGAGGAATAAAATAATATTTACTAACCTCTTGTATTTCTGTCTGGTCAACTTCGTCCAAAGGACTTGGGATTTGAGAATCAACATTATCAAATACAAATCTGTTAAGTCCTCCAATGTTGAGAATGCTGGGGCTGTATGACATGATTCTGAAAATAAAACTAAAGTAAGATATCTAATTATTCATATAATAATATAATATAATATTGTAATAACTAATAACATTAAAAACGTACTTACCAATAAAACTTGATTTCTCTGCTAGCAACAGGTCCTTTTTTTTTTTTTTTTTTTTTTTACGCGGGAAAAATGCTTGTGCATACCCCATCCGTCCGGGGGACAAACGAAGGTTATGTGGGACTGCACCCACTAAACAACCCGCGGTGAGCCTTGCAAGTCGCCTTGACGGGAGGTCCCGGAACTTGTTACGACTTCGGCAACCTCCCAGCGAGACACCCACAGTGAAGCGGGCTACCTCTATTGGGCGATGTCCTGGCTCATCTTAGGACATCACCCCGTCGCGGAACTCCGCGGGCGGTGGCTATCCCCCGGTCCAACGCCCGCGGCGCCACCTATGGCGGCATAAAGCGCATCTCAGCGCGTTGACGCCGCCCGGTTCGCCGGCGACGGATCGAATCAGGCAGGGCATTTTCCTCCCTGACTCGCTCCGCCGCTTCCTTCTGCGAGATTACATCCTCGCAGAAGCTTGCGACCGCCGCCCATTGTCTGTCACTGACGACCATAGCTTGAACTACAGCCGCCAGCGACAGGTCAGAACCAATGACTGCAACGAGATCACGGCGCCCCACATCCCAAGCCGGACAATGCTCCAGGGTATGCTGCGCAGTGTCCTCGCTGCAGTCGCAGTGGTGACAGATGGGACTCGGCTCTCTCCTAGCGACTGAGTGCAGGTATTTGCCAAAGCACCCGTGCCCCGACAAAACCTGCACCAGTCGGAAAGTGAGAGTCCCATGCTGCCGCCCCGCTCAACTGTCTAGGACAGGCCGAAGCGCATCCACGGTCCTTGCACCGGCTCGAGGCGTCTCCAGCCGGTCACGCCATTTGGCCATTGTAGCCTGGCGGGCATTTTCCCGCCAAATGCGTATTTCCTCCAGAGGTGGAATACGGCCCACCACCTTCGCCGCCACTGTCCGCCAGTATATTTCGGCGAGTGCTTCCGCCTCCAAGTCCCATGGTGGGGTTCCAGCTAGGGCACATGCCGCCTCAGTTGACACGGTGCGGTAGCCTCGTATTACCCTCACTGACATAACCCTTTGGGGTTTCCATAAAATAGCCCTTGTTTGGGCAGTCAGGCACTGTGCCCACACTGGCGCTCCATACAGTGCCATCGAGCGGATAACACCAGTGAAGAGTTGCCGACACGTAATAGATGGACCACCTAGATTCGGCAAAAGTCGTCCGAGGGCAGATGCTGTGCCGACAAGCTTTGTGGAAAGTTGGCGAAAGTGTTCGCCGAACTGCCATCTTCCGTCCAGCTTGAGCCCAAGATACTTCATGCTGGATTTGATCGGCACGAGAACCGAGTTAATCGTTATCGAGGCACCAGTGGGCGGCTTACGACGAGGCCCGTGGAAGAAAAGGGCCTCCGTCTTGTTGAGAGCCACCGTGAGTCCCAGTGCCTGAATACGTCCGATCACTTCTGAAACTCCAGTGGTAGCCAAGTGAACCGCCTCATCGAAGCTAGTTCCCCGGGCTGTAACAAGGGTATCATCGGCGTAGCAAATGACACCCAGCCCGCGAGGGTACTCACCTCGAAGTACCCAGTCGTAGCCAATGTTCCACAGGAGCGGTCCCAGGACCGACCCCTGTGGAACACCGCACGACATAAGATTTCGTACTACGACTCCGTCTCGATCCTGGTGCACAATGCTTCTTCCTTCCAAGTAGTCTGCCACTAGCCGCACCAGGTAACCTGGAACTCTGTGGTAGAGAAGTGCCTCGCGGATGCAGCTAAATGGCAGACTATTAAAAGCGTTGGCGATGTCAAGAGACACCGCCAACAAAACACCACCTGTGGCGACCGCATCCTCGGCCATAACCTTCAGTTTCATTATAGCGTCCACTGTAGAACGTCCCAAACGAAAACCGAATTGAGCGTCCGACAGATTGGGCCGACTTCATTGAGATGCCGGACGATGCGGGCAGCGAGAATTCTCTCAAACAACTTGCCCGACTCGTCCAGCAGGACAATAGGCCTGTAGGCCGCAGCCGAATCTGGAGGCCGTCCTGGCTTAGGCAGAAGAACCAACTTCCCCGTCTTCCAGCACTCAGGGAACTGACCGGATCGAAGACAAGCGTCAAGGAGACTCCGGAGGTGATCTTGAAGATGTTCAAGAGCCAGAGCGAGAACCCGCGCTGGAATCCCGTCTGGGCCGGGGGCAGTGTTTTTGGAGCGAATCCTTAGAACAGCCGCCCCAATTTCCGCTTCCGTGACGCCTGGGGCTTCCGGTTCAGTTACCTGAGCGTCAGCCGAGGGAGCCATTACCGGTGCCGTATGTCCAACCCGTAGAGGAAAAAGCCCTTCGATCACTTCGGCAAGGAAGCTAGGTTGGAGAGTCTCGGTGAGGGGAGGACCCGACCCGCGTAGCTTGTTGCGCACAGCACGATATGGACGACCCCAGGGGTCATTATCGAGACTCCTCAACATCTCTTCGCGAGCAATTTCTTTGGCGCGACAGATAGCAATTTTTAGATTTGTACAAGCGGATTGATACGCTTCGTACAACTGTGCCTCCCTTTCGTCACCGGCGTGCCTACGTCGGCCGCGGGTATAAGGCCTCCGAGCACGAGTACATGCTTCGCGGAGATCTGCCAATTGCCGGGACCACCAGTAAACTTCCTTTTTCGGGGGTCGACGACGAACGCGAGGCATGGCTGCATCGCATATATTCGTCATCGTATCACGAAAACGGCCAGCCTCAGCAGCAATATCAACCCCCTCGGAAGGAGGTGGTGTGATCAGCCAAGACTGAATAATGGCCGCCTCGGCTAGTAAGTTCCGGTTGAGCCTACGTACAGCCCATCGTGGAAAACTGGCAGTTCTGTTAAATGTGCTCCCTCGAGACGTCTGCGTTCGGGAGACGCGTATTCGGATATACAAGTGATCCGAGAGGGTCTCCACCTCCTGCAGTACGCGCCAGCTCCTCACACGCGCTGCAACTTCAGGAGTAGCGAACGAGAGGTCCACCATCGACCCCCCCTGTCGTCGCACGCATGTATTGGTAGAACCTCTGTTTAAAAGACAGAGATCAACCGATGACATCCATTGTAGGACAGCCGCACCACGTACGTCCGTTCTGGGAGATCCCCACGCAACAGCTTTTGCATTAAAATCACCCATAACCAAGACGTGGCTAGGTGATAAACGCCGTATCGAGGTCTCAAGATTGTCGAGAAAGATCTCAAAATCAGCCAAACTCCGGTTGGGGGAGAAGTAGACCCCGTAAATAACCAATCCCCCCCATTCAGCAGCGACATAGCCCGAACCCTTGTCTTTGAGCAGCAAAGGCGGGGAGCTAGATTCCGTGGAGCTGACGATTGCAACGGAGCCGTCCCAGTCACTCTCCCAATTAGAGCGAGTAGGAACGAAATAGGGCTCTGATGCAACGGCTACACCAATCGACCACTCCGCCAAGGATTGTAGGAAGAGATCTTGTGCGCGAGCCGAGTGGTTGAGATTCGCCTGAAGGAAGCAGCAGTCACGATCCATAATTAAATTGTGACCATTGCCTCCTCTTGCGATGGTGATCGCTGGACATCACTGGAACCAGGAATTGCAGCCCGGGTCGATGGACTATCCTTGTTTTTATTCTTGGAGGCTGCAGAAGATCGGCAACCCTTCCCACCCATTGTGTGGTCAGCAGGGAGCTTGGCCGTCTCACAAATTGGACAGTGTGGAGTGGCGGAGCACCCTGCTGCTTTATGCCCTGGGCAACCACAGCGATAACAGAGATCACTGCAGTCAAAAAACACTGTTGCAAGTGGCACGAGTGTGTCCCTGCTCTAGACATTTGAAACACCTCGCAGGTCTCGACTCCAGGACCGTTACCTTGGCTGAGCTCCATCCCACGGCGAACCTACCAGTGGTAGCTAATATTTTAGCTGCAGTAACGGGGCAACTGACCCACACCGCGCCCATGCCTCCGGGGCCACTACGGATGGTACCGACTCTGATGGATTCCGGGGTACATGCAGCTTTGGTAACTATTGCACCCCGGATTTCCTCGGCAGTAATTGAATCATCCAGGCCAGTGATGCGCAGTTCCGCGCATTTCACGGGCCTGGTGATTTTTACACCATCTTCCCCAGCAAAGTAGTTTCGCAGCCTTTCCGCTAATGTATCGGCGGTTTTAATGCCTTCAACCCCAGGGAACTCAAGCATTCGAGCCCCTGTCCGGGTCAAGCGTGTCCGGGCGCCAGCGCTCCCTAAGTCAGAAACATCTACGCCCTGACGTGCCTTCCTCAAAACAGCCTCATAGGAGAGGCCCTTGTCCACGGCCTGAGGCAGCACTGTTATGATAACAGCTGCCGACTTAGGTGGCTGCAGTTTGTTCTTCGGCTTTTGGGCCTTTTTAGGATCTGCAGCTTCAGCTGCTTTGGCAGCAGCCTTTCTTCTCTTTCTTTTTTTCTTTCTGCCCGGTTCTACAGTCTGCCAGACCTCGCTGGGGTTGGTTGTGGCAGAGGAATTCTGGGCAGTTACATCCAGAGCATTGCATGGTGCACTTGCTGTTGCCTTCTTAGATTTACTCTGCGGTTGTGCCTGCTTTGCTGTAGCAGTCGCGCGGCTGTTAGACTCTGCCCGGTTAGACCTAGGTGTCACCGCCACCGTGGCATACGTCCCTTGAGGTGCCGCCGTACTTACAGAACTTGTAGGCCGTCTTTGTTTGTCTGCAGCCAGTGGGGGTCGAAGAACTGGTTCTGGAAGTAGCCTTGCTTCCAGGGCGGCCAGTCGCGCATCAACCAAGAAGCCGGTGCGATCCATAATCAGCCGCATTTGTTCCTCTGATAAGCTAGGGGCCGTGCTAGCGGTCTGAATCTGGGCCAATTCCTTCCGGAGATTTGCTAACTCCGCTTTAAGGGCAGTGTTAGCTGCTGCCAGACGCTTTATCTCGTCAGTTGTGGTGCGCTCAGATAACACCTCCACGGATTCAGAGATAGTAGTCGCTGCATCCTTCAGTGCTCTCACATATTGCCCATTCAGATGCCGGGACTTTGCAGCTACCTTTAAAACGATGGCGACGCCTTGCCCAGTCCTCTTCACCAAATCCGCCGCCAATTGGGGGTTATTATCCCGGTTAAGTGGGCGAATTTGTTGCAGTAACTGTGTAAGTTCTTCCGACACATTTTCCTCCTCCTCCTTCTGGGTTAGAGCTTCAGTCTCCGACCCAGATACTGTCGTGCTCCGGCCTCGTCCGCGACCACGACCTCGACCGCGCCTAGTTGTCGGTACCTTACCTGCCTTGGAAGAAGGTACGGATTCAATATCGGATTCTGACCCTGTCACTACCTTACCTACCTTGGGGGGCGGTACGAAGTCAAGATCTAACTCCGTCCCCTCCCTGGGGCGAGATCGAACTCGAGAACGTGATGCGCTGCGAGCATCACCATCATTCGAGTGACTACGACTTGAGTGACCTACCTGAGCCGTCAGTGTTTGCGACATATCAGTAATCATCGAATTAAAATGTTGAACAGTGTTATTTTCCATTTTGTTCCCACGAGTGTGGGGGAATAAAAAGTCCATCCGGGCAGTGCCCCCTGTACCCGGGTAAGCGTACATTTAGTACTCAACTGGGGGGTCCGCCGGTACCCCAGCTGGGGGCGCGCTCGCAACTGAACCTCCCGTCAGCCATGCATCCCTTCGCCGCGCGCCAGAGCTTGAGATTCGGGGTTATTTTTGAAGAGGTTGTCTTCCTCGCGGTCCGGGCGGCTAAGCCAGGACCATCGGTCCCAGATAAAGTTGCGAGACATGACCACAGCACTCTTTCCGGGATTACGATGTATGACGGAGGCAAAGGAAGAATGTTTCTCCGTTGCCTGCTCGGCGACAGTG
Source organism: Euclidia mi (assembly GCA_944739405.2). NCBI lineage: Eukaryota > Metazoa > Arthropoda > Insecta > Lepidoptera > Erebidae > Euclidia > Euclidia mi. The sequence continues at coordinate 8,906,945 of OX123206.2, read as the reverse complement.
TAAGTGTACGCCGGGCCCGCCGCTTCAAGCCCAGGTTGGGCCCCACTTTACCATTTTTATAGAGGTTTTTTCCTCTTGCCCCCCTGGTTTCATCCGCTGTACCTTCTGCTAGCTCAGAGGATATGCAGAGAAACTCCCCCAAAACGACCCATTCGGGTTAATACACCCTCCACAGAAAGCGGAGAGTTCCCTACGGCCAGATTATTGGCCATGAGCCAAAGACTCCCTCGGGTGGCAAGGGAGTCTTTGGCTTATGTTGCCCGGGTGCACCACGGGGAGGTTACCTGACACAGCACCCGCTAGCAACAGGTCCTGTTTCGGCTGACTATGACAGCATAATGAAATAAGGAATGCAATTTTAAATCTGTATGATATTCAATACCAAATTAAATCAATTATTAAAAATATAATATTGTAATACGAGAATACAAAATTCCTAACTTTCTAGACCTGTTCAAACATGTTAAATGCTGTTATTTATACTTTATGATATGTATATCTAATTTAGTGTTAAAGTTATAGCTACCTATAAATATGCGTGTTAGACATTCATTACAGTAATTGTCATAATGAAGTTGATCAAGCAACCCATATCTTTGAAAATTAATAATATAGATTTAAATGAAACTTCTCACCAGATCAGACATAGTCCTTTATTACCGAATACGATTCGATGTATAATGTGCGGTCCATCGAACTGTGGTAAAACAAACGTTATGATTAGTTTGTTGTTACATGAAAATGGTCTAAAATTTAAAAATCTTTATCTTTATTCCAAAACTTCATTTCAACCAAAGTATCGTTTCTTGAGTGAAGTATTAGGAAGAGTCTCGCAGATTAACTTCTACAAATTTAGCGATGATAAAGAGGTAATTTCTCCGAGTGAAGCTTTAACAAATTCTGTGTTTATTTTTGATGATGTTGCGTGTGAAAATCAAGTTAATATTCGCAATTATTTTTGTATGGGTAGACATAAACAAATAGATTGTTTCTATTTATCTCAAACCTATTCCAACATTCCAAAACAACTGTTGCGTGACAGTGTGAATTTTCTTATTATATTCAAACAAGATGATGTGAATTTAAAACATATTTATGAAGAGCATGTTACTTCTGATTTAGAGTGGAAAGAGTTTAGAAATATTTGTCAAACTGTTTGGAGTAAACCTTATAATTTTCTACTTATTAATAAAGAATCGTCATTAAATAATGGAAGGTACAGACAGAACTTTGATATGTTTTTTAAATTTGACTGTTTATATGTATATATATATATATATATATATATATATATATATATATATATATATATATATATATATATATATATATAAGTAATTAACATGGCAAATCAAATTCAGTATAATTTGTTCTTTAGCTGAATACAGTTGTTAATAAGTATAACATGGAGAAAAATATTAAAATAGAATTAATGAAGTCTGTAAACTCCATAAAGAATAAAATAAAACAAATGAAAAACCAGGAACACTCTACGAACTTATCACTTGAAAAAATGTTAAAACCTGTCACAGATCCCCTTAAAACTCTAGTTGATTCAAATAAAACATTAGAAAAAATACAAAATTTTGAGAATACACACTCTAATTTTGAAGACGTGGAATTAGGTGACATTAATACTAGCTCATCTACTAAGTTTGAAGAATGCTATGACCCAGAACTGAATTCTGTACTGAACGTTAAAAAACCTCCCCAGACGGAATTACCGGATGATTTAGAAATATCATTAGAGGGTCGTGATATCCATGATATTTATGACCTAAACATACCATTTGGAATAAGGAGTGAAAACAAAAAAATATTAATGGATAATTCAATAGTTTCGTTTTCTAAAATAGATAGTGCAAATAATGATAATACCATTTTAATTAAAGTTGGTGACAAAAGCTTCAATTTAACCCCTGGTTTAAAAGAACTTTTACTTCGAAGAAAACCTGATTTGAAACAAATATCGAGCAAAGATAAACTTGTCTATAAAGATATGTTGCATTATACAAATGCACATAAGAGAGATTTCAATCCTAATGGGCAAATAAGAGGCGATAAAGGTATAAAATATCGTGAAATAATCAAACCATTGTTTTCTGAATCGTCAAACAATAATATTGTCACTAAATTTGGAGGAAGCTTACCAACGTTAAAGAAATACAAAAATAGCACTGACTTGGTATATTGGGACGATCCTAACGAACTGGTTGAAAGATTGAAACTATTAATTGCTTCCCGAGATGCTGGTAATACAAATAAACATAAACATAAACATAAACAACATTTGTGGTTGAGGTGTCCTTGTAGGCGAATAACGCCTGTGTTAGGAAACCTCGCCCCTCCTTAACAAAAATATGGGATAATATGTATGTTTACAAAAAAAAAATAGGTACAAAGCAGCAATATAACACTAATTGCAACTTAAATTGCTAGTAAAAAAAAGTAAAAGTAAATAAATAAAAATTAAATAAATTTCATGTATCCATAGTGAGTGTGTGTGTGTGTGTGTGTGAGCGCGTGTGTGTGTGTGTGTGTGTGCGCGGTGTGTGTGAGCGCGTGTGTGTGTGTATGTGTGTGTGTGTGTATTACTTATGTGCACGTGAATATGTAATTTGCGATTTGGTGTATCAGTGAATATGTTCGAGAAGTGTCTCAGTATCATGGTACGTAAGTGTTTGCAGCCATTCCTTTAATGTATTTTTGCAGCTATAAGAATTTTTTCGATAAATATGTGTGAGCTTATTAACCCTATTATAAAGTAACGCAGAACGTTTACCATATTGTCTGCACGCAAACATAGTTCTTGTCACAGGTGTTTTAACGGAATTAAATTGCCTTCTTTTTGACAGTGTTGTGGGATCAAAAGGAACACGCTTATGCGTTTTTAAAACTGTTTGTAATATATACAATTTTCTAACTGAAAGCAGTTTACTAATTTGATATAGATTCTCTGTTGAAAATTGGAGTTTCTTGAAGTACATACTCTTGATCAAGGCACGTTGAGCTCTTTCGACTTCAATAAATTTAGTTTTAGTTGCACCGCCCCATATAGGGATACAGTATGATAATATTGATTGTACTAGTGCAATATACACATCATTTAATAGATTTCTGGGACGACCTAACTTACTAATAATCTTTTTGGGCACCACGTACCTAAGACTTCGGAACATCCAGCTTAATTTTCGGACTCTATTGGCAACTTGATCAATTTGAGGGTACCAGGATAAGTTTTGGTCAATGTAAACGCCTAGATATTTAATATAAGGTACTCTTTTAATAGTCGAGCAGCTACAGTTCGGAAAGTTTAGATTTTTACTTTCACCACAAAGGTGTATCTTTAAACTAAAATCATTATCAGGTTGTTTTCGCTTGCATATACTAAAGGGAATATAATTTGTCTTAGCAATATTTAGAGTGAGTAGGTTATTACCTAACCACTGGGCTACCCTAGCCAATCCCATCTCAGCGTACAGGCGAACTTCCAACCAGGAATCACCGGTGAATACAATAGCGGTATCATCAGCGTAGGAGAAGACACAAGCGTTTTTGAGGTGTAAACTACAGAGTTCATCAACATAAACGAGAAACAGCGTAGGTCCCAGCACGCTACCCTGCGGAACGCCGTAGGACACGTCAACTTCATCACTAACGTACTGAGTTACCCTAACCCTTTGCTTTCTCTTCGTGAGATAGTCTTTAAACAGCAATAGCGGTACACCACGTATTCCGATACGCTCCAGCTTGTTCAGAAGTGTTGAGATATCGACTGTATCAAAGGCTTTTTTTATGTCCAGAAATGTAGCTAAGCATTGTTTGCCGTTATCAAGAACAAATCATGATAATGAAATTTTATCAATAATCGAAGAGTTAAAAGAAGCTGACATAATTAAATAATAAATAGTCCTAATAATATGCTTTTTATTCAGTATTATAGCAGAATTCGAGACAAACATACCTACTGAGTTGTGAACATGAGCAAAGCTGACGTGGTAAACGAAATTCATAAAAATGCGAGAGTGAACTATCCGCGAAGACATGTTGTAATGAGAGATATAGATGACTTGTGGCAAGCAGACTTAATTGATTTGCAATCAATTTCAAAAGAAAATAAAAATTATAGATATATTCTTACCGTTATTGATTCATTTTCGAAATATGCTTGGGCCTTTCCTATGAGAAGTAAAAGCAAAGAAGATGTGTATAACTCTTTCAAAACTTTGTTGGATAAAGGGCGTGTTCCTAAAAATCTGCAAACCGATAATGGAACAGAATTTTATAACAACAAATTTCAGAAGCTTATGAAATCGTTTCATATTAACCATTATTCAACCTTCTCAACAAAAAAAGCTTCAATAGTCGAACGATTTATCAGAACATTGAAATCTAAAATCTATAAGGAATTTAGTTTAAAAGGCAATTACAATTGGGTAAATAATACCCTCAATGATGTTATTTACAAATACAATCACACTCACCATCGCACTATTAATGAAATCCCTGCTAATGTGAACAATATGAATAAAAAACTGATATTAGAAAGGTATATAAAGTTGCCAAAAAATGATAATTTAAAAAGCAAGTACAAAGTAGGTGATTATGTGCGTATCAGTAAATACAAAGGTACATTTGAAAAAGGTTATACTCCCAACTGGTCAACAGAAATATTTAAAATTCGTAAAATACAAAATACAACTCCTATAACTTACTTAATTGAAGACACTATCAGAGGTCTGCCTATTTTAGGAGCATTTTATTCACAAGAACTTCAAAAAACAAAACATCCCAATATATATCTAGTCGAGAAAGTTCTTAGAAGAAAAGGTAACAGGGTTTTAGTAAAATGGTTAGGTTTGTCTTCAGCTGAAAGCAGTTGGATTGATAAATCGAATGTAATATTATAAATAAAATAACGTTAACAAACTCGAATCACATAACTATTTATTAAAGTATTCAAACCGGAATCATCAGTCTTATAATGTGTTTTGGAGAGAGTAGTCTTCTCAATTGGCTTATTAATAATTTACCATTTGAATTACACTTACCAGGATATAATTACTGTGGCCCAGGTACTAAATTAATAAAAAGACTAACAAAAGGAGATAACGGCGTAAATAAGTTGGACGAATACTGCAAAGATCACGATATTGCATATCACAAGTCATCAAACTTAAAGGATCGACATAAAGCTGATTTAATTTTGTTAAAAATGGCGAAAGAGCGAGCGGTTGCTTCCGATGCCAGTATAGCTGAAAAACTCGCGGCACGCTTAGTAAGTAAGGCTATGTCAGCAAAAATTAAAACTGGTTCTGGTTTGGACAAAAAGCCTTCTCCAAAAATTACACCTGGAAAAGGGTTAAAAAGTAAATTAAAATCTGTTATTACAAAAACAAAAAGGCATATCAAAAAATTAAAACCTAAGAGCAAGAAAATGGCAATAGAATCAGCTATTGCCGCTACTAGAGAATTGGCTGATGATTCATCGATTAAGCTCCCTCGCGTTATTCCTATTCCAAAAACTGGGGGAGTATTACCTTTGATTTCTATTTTTGCGGGATTATCAGCTGCGGGAGCTTTAGCAGGCGGTGCAGCTGGTATTGCTAAAACCATAAATGAATTCAAAATGGCTAAAAAGCTGTATGAAGAATCGAGAAGACATAATGAAAAAATGGAAGCTCTATGTATTGGGAAAGGACTACACCTTAAACCACATAAAGGCGGCCTTGGAATTTTCGTATCAAAAGAAAAAAACTAAGATATCGGCTACCCAAACGGGCCTTAACTAACTTTGACATTTTAAAGTACGGGAATAGAATTCCTTATTTTAGAGGTGTCTTTATGAGAGATGAGCTCCCTAAATGTCCTTATAAAAAAGAATGTGGAGTTATTAATTTGGATAGTTCAAAAAATCCTGGTTCTCATTGGGTAGCCTATGCAAAATATAATGATTATGTTGAGTATTTTGACAGTTATGGAAATCTTAAACCTCCGAAGGAATTTATAAAATATGTAGGTTCTAACATTCAATATAATTATGAAAATATACAACGTGATCACCCCTTCAATTGTGGACATTTATGTTTAAATTTCCTAAAGAATTTTTGGTATAATCATGAAATAAAATAAAAAGGATCATCTAAAAGAGTTCAGTATGCAAGCATGTCTACTACGGTTACCATCTCTGGAAATAAATCGGAACTGATTTCGTATTTTCATCCACCTCTTCATTTATCTGATCAGTACGAGTGCGGTTTACTATACTTTTCAGTATTAAAAACAAGACCGAATGTGCCCGTTAATAACAGCAGTTTAACAGCTATTATCAGAATTGAATGTGATCTTGTACACGGTTCATACTGCAACGGATTACCGACTCATTTTATTCATGAATTTATATCTGATACTGCTCCAAGTCACGGCTACATAGAAATACCTCAGAACGTTATTTACTTTCCAGTTAACAAAAATATAATTTCATCCATATCTGTTAGGATTGTAGATCAGTTTGGTTACCGTATTGACTTTGGTGAAGAAAATATTCAATTACGTCTTCATTTAAGAAAAGCAAAATGATAGTATATTATAAAAACCCTTCAGTGAAAATAAAACGTCCTATTCCGTCAACAACCATAAAGGTGCACAGACGTAAGAAAAACGTGAAGAAATTGACTAAATCAAATAAAGATTTTCTTAAAGCTTTAGGGTTTAAAGTATGAGTATACTACAGATTACCGACTTACCACACTTTGATAGTTCGATCGAAAGTTATGAAATCCATTCATACAATCCCTACAATAACAGTTTTAGAGAAAACGATGAAATCAGAATCCCCATACACCAGCAAGATATATACGTGCTACCATCAGACAGTTCCATCTACATCGAAGGTCAAGCAAAGCTGTTCGGTAAGGATGGGCATCAGATCAAGAAAGCTGTTACGTTTACTAATAACCCTGTTATGTACTTGTTCCAAGACATCAGGTACGAAATGAATGGAATTGAAATAGACCGTATAAAAAATTCTGGAATAACATCAACAATAAAGTCATACATCTCATTTAATGAAGCAGAAAGTAAAGTTTCTGCATTATGGGGTTGGAATTTTAACGGTTTCCAAAGTGATGGACATTTTAGCGTTGTGGTGCCCTTAAATAAGATTTTAGGGTTTGCAGAGGATTACAATAAAATTGTGATAAATTGTAAACACGAACTTATATTGAATAGGAGTAATTCTAACTTAAATAGTATTATTCTTACTGATGAAGTCGTTCAGCTTCAAAAAGATATACAGAGAATTCAATGGAGAGTACCACATATAAAAGTTTCCGATCGAGAACGTTTAATACTTTTAAAGCACTTAGAAAGAGATAAACCTATTCAGATGGCCTTTAGAAATTGGGATTTATATGAGTATCCTTTACTACCTAAAACCACAAAGCATTCTTGGTCAGTAAAGACTGCTTCTCAATTAGAAAAGCCTCGTTATGTCATTTTTTGCTTGCAAACTAATAGAAAAAATAATAGAACTAAAGACAGTTCGGTATTTGATCATTGTGAGGTGACAAATGTTACGCTCTTTTTAAATTCGCAATATTATCCTTATGAGCCTTTATCTTTAAAGTTTTGTGAGAACAAATATAGTATATTATATGAAATGTATGTGAAATTTCGCCAGTCGTATTACAACTCTCCGGTAGAACCGTTGCTTGATCTGCAGGATTTCAAAGAAAAGGCCCCAGTCTTCATCTTAGACTGCTCGAGGCAAAACGATAGTTTAAAAACTGGTCCAGTGGATGTAAGATTGGAATTTGAATGTTCAACACAAATACCAGATAAGACAACTGCATACTGTTTGATTATAAACGACCGACTTGTGGAATACAAACCTCTGAGCAACATCGTGCGTACATTATCATGACTGCTATTGTAGACATCCAAGGCTTTAAAACAGAAGCAAATGAATTTATAATAAAAGAAATTGCTATATGGTGTAATCAAAGCCTGCAAGTGTTTTTAATCAAACCGCCATTTCCTTTTTACGATTTGACTAAATCGGAAAGACAACCAGTTTGCTGGATTGAGCGTAATAGAAAAATATACTAGAGCGAAGGATTTATACCTTACTCAAATTATCAATATTTAGTTTTAGATATCTTAAAAGATAAGTCTGTTTTCGTTAAAGGTCTTGAAAAAGTGTCATGGTTGAAAAATATTTTAAATAGTGTTAATGTAATTAATTTAGAAGATAAAGGTTGTCCTAATTTGTTAACCCTATATGATCGCTATAAATATTCCGGAGATTTGTACAATTGTTTCTATCATGACTCAATATGTGCATTAAAAAATGTTATGTGCTTAAAAAAATTGTGCTTTGATAATAAACTTTTTTAAAAAGATACAATATGGATTGTTTCATTTTACTTAATCGTTTCCTATACTCACTAACATACCCATTTAGTTTTAATATATACTATGATTGGAATATTACATGAATTGATACACATTCATAAGTACAATAAAAAACTCAGCAAAGAGAACAGTTACATTGGTCACTAAGACAAGGAGTTAAATTCCTAACCTGAAAACCTTAGAATAGGTGTTATTATTCTAAGCTGAAAACATAATGTTAATAATCTATATCGTGAATAAAACGGATCGCAGATAACAAAAGTAGGTATTATTGGAGGCGTCTGCGTCGCGAAACGAGCGAAGCGAGTTGAGTGACGCAGAAGTCAGAACACATTTATATTAATCGATCGAACACTACACGTGCAGTCAATCTGCTTTATCTCGATACGTCCGCATCACCTGGAATCCGAGTGACCGTGGGTTCAAGTTCCATGTAGACGAAGTCAGAGGCAAAAGCTAGTTGTGGATAAAACAATTATATAATTCATAAGTACATACATTCATAGTCTTATGCCTGTAACCCTGAAGAGGTAGGCAAAGGTGTATTACTACACCCACTTTTCGCCAGATATATTTAAGTCCCACGTAATAGGGAGGCGAGCCTATTGCCGTACCGGGCACATTTCTAGACTTCATGCTGTTACTGAGAATTTCCTAACAGAAAAACCCAATAACACTTTGGCCGACCCGGGAATCGAACCCGGGAGCCACCCGATCCTACTTTCAACATTGTTAAGATTTTGCATTCATTCATTAAAATTATCAACGAGCTGTGCAAAGATAACAGTATGTACCTACCTACATATAAATTATTATGAATGCATCGCTGTGCCCGAGCCGCACTGAGCGCGTCGAACGAACTTGAGAATGTTGTTTATATTATGTCATCCCAAGTAAAAACATTGTTACTATGCTACCAGTATTACGATGCATCGATGAATGAAATAATATTATACTTCTAATGCCAACCGTCCGTATCGCAGATCATGTTAGTAGTGTGATTTTTGGGGCGCTCTGCATTGCGAACGGAGCGAAGCGAGGTGAGTGATGCAGTAAGCAAATGAATTTATACTAAAAGAAATAGCTGTATGGTGTAATAAAAACCTACATGTGTTTTTAATCAAACCACCATTTCCTTTTTACGATTTGACTAAATCAGAAAGACGGCAGGTTTGCTGGATTGAATGCCTGTAGTAGATGAAAATGAAATGCATAATTATTATTATTAAAAGAGTAATTAAATAATCTTATAAGAAATAAGTGATTCCTAATCTAACATTTATTGTATTTTAAAGTGCTATTTGTTTTAAGACTAAGATATATAAATCATCCATCAAGAATCCTAATTGTCTACTACTTAAATATATTATATATTAGAAGATTTTACTATCGTAATTATAAAAAATAAACGTTTGTACTGAGTTATTGATTATCTTGGATAATTCTATACACGTCATGTTAAGACAAAGTGGTCCAATATTTTATCACATCTTTGACGACACGTTTGGCGCATTGGCTAAGAGTATGACTCGCATCACAATGTAAATAGTAGGTTTAATAGACGCAGCAACTAATGCACCAACGTGTTGCGGGTTCGATTCCCGCACGGAACAAATGAGTATTGTTTCAGTTTGGATTTTGTTTTTATGTTTTTTTACTTTATTTTTTTTTGTATTATAAGCAATTATTATGTCTCCATAATACCTACTGTTGGCTACTTACTAAGAAAGAAAGAAAGAGAAAAACTATTTATTTGTCACAGACACAGAAAAAGTATTACATATAAAAGAAAACATTGCAAGGCATAAGATTAGTCTGTGACAAATATGTGCACTTGATGTGCACACTCAGCTATATTGTTGCATTGTGGTAGTGTCCACAACTCTATTATTGAGTTATAGTTGCTAGTAAAAGCTAACCTCTCATCATACGGAAGGCCTATGCATTCATTAGTACAAGATGTGCACCAAATCGTTTCGATGCAACGATGTGCCGTGATCGAACATGATATTGTTGTTTATTGTACTTATTTAAGTGCGCGCGATAATTTTTGCTTGGCTATGTCAGTTCGACACCATACCAGATTATGATACACACAACAACCGATCGGACTGATCGCGTCGACTGAACACAGCAGTCTAACTTGAGAATGTTGTTACATTAGCATCTCAAACTAGAAACGACAGTAAGTTGTCCCATTGCATTGCTACTACAATGATATGTCGGTGAATGAAATACAATATTATATCGTGAATCAGACGGATCGCAGATAACAACGGTATTATTGGGAGCGTCTGCGTCAGCTCACTTTGTTCTGAGTGATGCAGATCACATTTATATTAATCGATCTCGATTGTAAAATTGGGGCTTCTGTATCACGCAGCTCGAGCGGCGACGCGAGAGCAAGTGATGCAGAAGCCCCAATTTTACCCTACTCACCGGTCTCGCCAAATCGACACGTTTTTGTATTACTAAGGAATTCTACGAGCTCGTGTTCAATTCTCGTCAACTGAGCACACCTTTGTGATCAAGTGGCGCCTATTTTTGGATTAAGGGTCACAAGAGAACCTAACACAACCTACTTACTTGAGTTAGTCTCACCTAAACAAATTGCAATGAGAAGCGCGCTAATCCAACTTCAGGCGCTCGCGCCTGCTTCGGCCCGTACGAACATTTACGAACGCGCTAAATCAGCACGGAATTGTTTGGAACAGACTAGTTAAAAAACCATGTTCAATTCAATTACACACTCTTTTGTAAAACTTCTTTTAAAGTTACTTGATCGCTAAAACGTGCTCAGTCGACGCGAGTTGAACGGGTTGGTTGAATTCCGTAGTAATACAAAAGCGTGTGGATTTGGCGAGACCGATGTCGCCAGATGAACACGGAAAGGGAAATACGCGTCTATGGTATCTATCGTGCACTTCTAGGCCTGTTATGTGAATTTCGACAAACTGCAGTTATAAATAGCAATATAAGTACATATTAACAATGTTAAATTTATTGCGACTATATTACTCTGACTACAATCAAAATGTTTTCTTGCTAAGATAACAACTAAACTTGTTCAAAAAGTTTAACCATTCAAAATCCTATAAATTAAAACATTTAAGTGTTATCCCCGGTTGCATCCAAAAACCCTTAAGACCTGATTCCACCATTCGTGTCCATCCAACTGAAAAGTTTTTAGACAGAGCGATTGCGAATGAAATAGTGACATTATACGGACTATATGGTTTTTATAACATTTCTTGAAAAAGAATACTACTTTGACCTGATCGGAACGTCTCTCTTTATATTCTTTACACATACAACCTATTTAAGAACAAGACTAGAGGACCCGTGCTGCTCCACAGCATATTTTAATATTATAAAAAAGCTTTTACATATAGGTATGATGAGTACATTTTTTATCCAGCTAAATATTTATGTGAGAAGCACGATTTATTTTGTTTTGTGTATGGGTGTGATTAATCCATCATAATTTAGAAGTGTAATAATTACGTTTATGATTTCATCAGTTACCTGATAGAGATGGTAGTTTTGGTAGCAATCGTAAGTAACATTGCTACCAAAACTACCATGAATGCCAAATATACCATTTCCACCAAAACTACTATTCCTACCTAAAATACTATTCCTATCAAAACTACTATTTATACCAAAACTAATATTCGTACTACCTATATCACATATCTACCTTCTTTTTCAAAACTACCATTTCCACCAAAACCGCCGGTGCTGTCAAAAGTACCTTTTCGCTCAAAACTACTATTCTTACCAAAGCTACAATTTCTACCATAACTACCACTTGTAATATAATTATATGAAAATAGTACCTATGAACCGATGTAATATGTTCCACATAAAAAAAATTAAGATGCCCGAAGAAAGTCCGTAATTTAAAAACACAAAAAAATTCCAAACATAAAACGTAATTTACCCGTCTGTAGGGTTGATTTTCCCAACATTAGGCGGAAATTTCACTACATTTAGGGAAAATTCCTCTGGTGACGGGTATGTATACTGACGTCGTTACCGCGACCCCGTCATGAGGGTCGATAGAGGAACACCGCAGTGTTTTAGTGGGTGTGCCGAATATCAAGGGGGGAGAGCCGAGCCACACACCTCCCCTCCACCTGCCCTAAACTCGGTACAGGGTTGGCGGAGGGGTCCTTTTCAGGGACAGTCCGTAACTGGATTTCATCGCGATACAAAACAAAGGGGAAAATTTCTCAACATCAGAGATCAGTTCACACAACATTAAGGGTTAACTGGTATCATTCGGGGAATATTACCTGCCACCAGCGATAATTCACTATAGTGATAATTTTACCAACATCGGGTATAATTTTACACACCACCACACTCACACCCGTATGAAAGTAAGGCAAGGTCACCTTAAGGAGGTATGACGGTTTTTCCTGGCAGTTACCGCAAGGAACTTGTTAGATGCCATAAAAATATTTTTGAATTTAGAACCGTCCATGTAAAGAGAAAGCAATGGAATCTTAAGAAGTTAATAGGAAAATATTGAAAAATAAGTTCAATGTCCACACCTATCTTCCTTCAAACTTACCCAATTTAAATGAGCATACCATCAAATGAGAGAGCTCTAATCAGCGTGTGTTTTAGGCCTATAACGAAACGCCTACCTCAATGAGAACCAGATATATAGAAGCAGAAAGTCATTGACTATGGCTACGAAAACGTAAAAAATGTATGGGAGAAAACAGTTTTTGCATATAACTTGATGAATGTGCAAGTTAGGTAATTTCTAATGCTTGATGACAAATCTATGCAGCGAGAGCTTTCATTTAAAAAAAAACATCATGCGAATCGGTTCGGTAGAACGGGCTGGCCGACTCGTATTATAAAACACAAATTCTTTTAATATATAGATTGAAGTAAGAAGTAAAATAATCACCCTATCTTGTAAGGAACCCAAAACAGACCGAATTACAGAGGACCTTTATTGGACGTAACCCTAATAAATACAAAGAAACCTTTGGACAGAGGATACAAAATAAAATAAATGTACAGCGAACTCTCGTTTTTAAAGGGACGAACTGATAACTTAGAGATGTGCTTTTGACTATACAGGGGCGCGGGATTTTTCATACTGATATAGGTTTAAATTTAAAGTTTTTTAAGTGCATTTCACCACAAATATATACCATAAGAATAAGAGTCAAACTCATTTCACCAATTGCGATGCAAAGATTATCTTTGCGCTTTCTAGCAGCGAAATTTAGAAGTTGTCTTTGTACGACACTTTTGACAGCTTTCAATACATATTTGCTTCGAGGTTATTTTTGGTAATTGTATTGAGATCTGTCAAAAGCCTGAAAAGTAGTAGTGATCTGTAAAAGAGTCGTACATTGACAAGTTCTAAATTTCGCCACTAGAGTCGCTAGTTAGAATCTTAGCATCGCCAATAGTGTGAAGCGTCAGCGCAGCGGCCATGTTGCTGTTGCTTGTGCAGTCCCGCCAGTCAGTGTTATGATTTTTGTCTTAAAGAGCCTACAGCCCTTTTGTCCCTCCGCGACCGAGACCTTTACCGTACCGTTACAATGAGGCAAAAAATCTGAGGTATTTACACGCTAAATATCTTAGCGGTCGCGATTAAGACCTGCTAAGTGGACTCGTATAAGGGGCCATACTATATATGTATATAGGGGTATAGAGCGCTCAGTTGAGAAAGTATCTTAAGAAATATGATATAATACCTCAGAAACAGTCCGGGTTTCGCCAAGGCCACAGTACAACCACCACTCTCCTCAATGTGGTTGATGATATCCTGGAAGCTAGGGACCAAGGTATGGGTACTTTGCTCACTATGCTTGATTTTTCTCGTGCCTTCGAAACAATAAATATTTCTCTTCTCTTAGCTAAACTGTCTTACTACGGATGTGATTCAGCAACGGTGAAATGGTTCCATAGTTATCTCACTGACAGATCTCAATTCGTCCAATTGGATAATAGCAGGGATGGTAATAAGGCTTACTCTTCTTGTCTAGAATTTTGGCTAGAAGGAGCTGGGATCAATTGCAGCAGATTTGTGGAAGCGTGACTCTATTCATCAGCCCTTGTCAGCCACAACAAATCTCAGACATAACTGTACTGTGTTGCACAGCGAATACAAGTAATCTTAATATTAATGTGTTTCACTTACCCGCTATCCTTGCTGATGTCAGGCTTGAGCTAAATTAGACACATTCATACAAGTGTATTGGCCAAAATAAATGAATGAAGTATCTTATACTTAGCTATTAAGCTTCAAACGCGACGTTTTCAGGACACGTTGGCACGTGGAAGTCGATACCAGATTCACAATTTTCACAAATATCAATCAATAGTTCACAATCAATTTACCGTTGCCAGCACTAGATCAGGCGGCGTTCAAAGCGGTTTACTCTATTTAGTTCAATTAATCAATTCACACGAAATGCAAAAAGGTGTGCTCACAATAACTTTTTACAAAAATGTTGAGTCGACAACGTGGTAATTTCTCAACGCGGGAAGACGGAAGTGACAGTTCAGTGTGACCATTGTCAGAAATTTTCAATAGACTAAACAAAATGTTACTCAATCGATCTAATCGATTTGACTTATAATAAAAACTAATTCTATTTCAAACATCCACCCGCCCCGGACCGGCCTACCGGTCCGCTAATCGGTTGGTAGACGTGACAATGTTGCAACCGCTCTCCTCAGAATCGAACCGTCCACCAAGACCTCAGCAAATCGGGGAACTCCATCAGCCCCAGTTACCAAATGAAGGATGCGCCCCCTGCGCCATCTGAGTGGCGGAAGGTTAGCCTCCTTGATCAAAACGAGGTCACCAATCTTGGGTGGATCAGTCTTGTCGGTCCACTTAACGCGTTGCTGGAGTATGTGCAAATATTCCAAGTTCCAGCGTTTCCAAAAGCTCTGAGTAATCTGGCGTACCAATTCAAAACGCGAGAGACGACCAGGTCTTGTATCAATATAGGGGTACTCAGGCAAGGCGACAAGTGGGCGACCAATCAAAAAATGGCCCGGCGTAAGGGCCTCAAAATCATTCGGATCTGAGGAGATCGGGCACAATGGCCGAGAGTTCAAAACGGCCTCAATCTTACAAAACACAGTTGCGAGTTCCTCAAATGTAAGGACAGATTCACCGAGTGTCCTGCGCAAGTGTGTTTTGGCCGATTTTACGGCGGCTTCAAATATACCACCCCAGTGTGGACAATTTGGTGGGGAAAACAACCAATTTATCCAACGTCGGGCAAGCCTATCATCTATATCAGCCTTGTTGGTTTCAAGAAAATTAACAACATCATTCAAATAATTATAGGTGCCCTTGAAGTTAGTGCCGCAGTCAGAACGGATCAAGGAATGCAGCCCTCTGCGGGATACAAATCTGTCAAATGTGGCTACAAACGCCTCGGTCGTAAGCGAGGAGACCAGTTCTAAGTGTACGGCCTTTGTGGAAAGACAAACAAAAACACACAAGTAGGCCTTAACAGTCTTGCTGTTTCGAAGTGTCGACGTTTTCACCAAAAAAGGACCAGCGAAGTCCGTGCCAACACCGTCAAACGTCCTGCTTTCAGTTACGCGATCTGCCGGTAAGTCCCCCATCAAGGACTGCATGGTAGAAGCCTTGAGCTTATAGCAAGGGATGCAGCGAAAGACTACACTCCGAATAATTCTTCGGGCAGACAAAATCCAAAACTCGCGTTGCAAAATGGCCAACAAGGCATTACAACCAGCATGCGAATTTTTAAGGTGACGGTCAGTTACCAACAAGCGTACCAAATGACCGTCCTTAGGTAACAAAAGGGGGTGACGAGCCCCGTAAGGGAGGTTGGCGTTCTTGAGACGCCCTCCAACGCGCAAGAGACCCGTTTCGTCCAAAAAGGGGTTCAATTTAGAGACAGCTCCCGACAATTTCGATTTCCCCGACTTGAGGATAGCAATCTCCCTTTCAAAATGCGCCAATTGCACAGAACGAACCCAAAAGGTGAGGGACTCCTGTCGTTCCTGTGGTGAGAGAAACGGTGTCAGTCGTTTCTGTTGTGGGTGCCTAAAGTTAAAAACAAAACGCTTTATCCAAGCAGTAACACCTAACAACTTGTCGAGGGAGCTGTAACAATTCAACAGGAAATCGGGGTCGAAGGCGCATTCTACCTTCTCAAGAGCGAGTGTTCGTAGACCCGGCAAATCAGAAGTATTCAAAACTGGCGTTCGAGGCCAATCAGTTTCTGGTCGACTCAACCATTCTGGACCCCACCACAGCGAATGACCTATCAAACTAGGCGTGAAGCATCCGCGCGAGGCACAATCAGCGGGGTTGAGCTCACCTGGCACGTGTCTCCAAACAAGTTTGACTTCGGAATTCTGGATTTGGGAAACGCGATTAGCGACAAATACCTCCAAGGTGTGAACAGAAGCCTTCAACCAACAAAGTACAATTTGGCTGTCTGTCCAGGCGTAGGTCCCACTAATACAAATGCTTTTACCCAAAGTGTTAGACACGTGGTTCAATAAGCATACAAGTAGTGCTGCTCCCGAGAGCTCCAATTTTGGGATGGTCAGAGATGTCCGAAGGGGTGCGACCTTGCTCTTCGCCATGATCAGGGAAACTCTCACCTGACCTGAGGCACTGACTGTGCGCAAGTACACCACAGCCGCGTGACCACGTTCCGAGGCATCACAAAACCCGTGAAGGGTGGCCTTGTGCTTCCCGGGAGGAAGGATGGGACGAGGCAAGGAGATCTCGTTGACGGCAGGAAGTGAGGATACAAAGGAGGTCCATTCCTCAACAAGAGTGCCGTGCAGAGGTTCGTCCCAGGTCAATCCTGCTGTCCAAAGCTTCTGCAAGAAGCATTTTGCCCAAAATATAATTGGACAGATCCAACCGTTCGGATCAAAGGTTCTGGCGACAGTAGACAATACGAGACGTTTAGTCCAAGAACACGGCAATTTCAAGTCTACGTTATATGTAAAGATGTCTTGGACTGGTCTGTACTGAACGCCGAGAACAGCCATCATGGCGGGGTTGTCAACAATCTCAAACAAATGTGGGTCTTGCTGATGATCCTCTGGCAAGCCTTCCAAAAGCGCTGGTGAGTTGGAAATCCATTTGCGCAACTCATAACCAGCGGAGGCCAAAATACCTATCAATTCGTCCCGCAGGAGGATCGCCTCGTCCACTGTGGGGGCGCCCGAGCAAATGTCATCGACGTAAATATCGTCTTTCAAGATGGCGGAGGCTCGTGGGAAACGTAGGCCCTCGCGGTCTGCGAGCTCCCAAAGAGAACGTATTGCCAAGTAGGGGCTTGACCTTAACCCGTACGTATTAGTATTGAGCTCGTAGACGACCATGGGATCGCGAGGAGACTCTCTCCAAAGGATCAGCTGGAAGCGACGGTCATCAGGGTGGATAATAGTCTGCCTGAACATCATTTTTATGTCGGCCACAAAGACAACCTGATGTCGTCGGAAGCTGGTGATGACGTCACAAAGGTCCTTGACCAACTTGGGACCAGAATGCAAGCACTGGTTCAAGGATACGCCTGTTGAAGTCTGCGCAGAACCATCAAACACTGTGCGCAGCTTGCCAGTCGATGGCTTCAATACCGCATGATGCGGGAGAAAGTAATGCTCCACCGAACGCCAATCCAAATTTGACACAGACATGTGTCCCAATTGTTCATATTCTCTCATGAACTCAATATACTTCTGTCTGAGCTCCGGATCACGACCCATGCGACGCTCCATAGCCAACAATCTCTTTTCGGCTAAAGGTCGTGACTCACCAAGCGGAGGCCGAACAGACAGGAAGGGTAGCCTCGTAATAATCCGACCAGAACGGAGTCGACCAGTGTTGTTCTGGAAGAACAGCTCGCACTCCTCATGTTCTGGATTCAAACGGGCAGCTTGAGGGGGCTCCTCTACCTCCCAAAACCTCTGAACCGCATCAGAGAGAGCGGAGCCTACAGCCAACAAATTATCAAGTTCAGGTGGAGAGGGGTCCCTAGGTACAGGTCCCATCAAAGCAAATCCAAATATGGTCGGGATGGCAGTCAAACCATT
Source organism: Euclidia mi (assembly GCA_944739405.2). Taxonomy (NCBI): domain Eukaryota; kingdom Metazoa; phylum Arthropoda; class Insecta; order Lepidoptera; family Erebidae; genus Euclidia; species Euclidia mi. The sequence goes on along the minus strand of OX123206.2, from coordinate 8,888,450 downwards.
TGGCACCAAGACCCGTTTCCCACCAATCAAAATTCCACCGAGGACATCAGAGCCAATCAACAAGTCGATTTGTCCCGGTGTGTCAAATTTGGGGTCTGCCAGTTCCAATCCCGATGTCAAATTCACCACAGCAGTGGGTAGCTGCTTCTGTGGGTGCATACCCAAAATATTCTTCAACACAATAGCTGAGGTTTTAATCCTCGGGTGTGAAGATTCAACAGGGCCAAACAAAACCTTAACTTGCCCTTCAACATTAGAGGCTACGTCCCCTATGCCCCGTATACAATCTGGAAAAGAGCCCATATTTAATTTAACCTGCCCTACCAAATAAGTGGAAACAATGCAACCTTGTGAACCTGTGTCCAATATAGCACGGACAACAACAGAGGTCCCCGTGGGTCCCCAGACCCTAACAGCAACCGTTGGTAGGATAACGGTCTCAATGGGGGAGGTTGGAGTTATAGGGCAGGGGTCAATGACCTATTGTTGCCTGGGCGGCGACCGTTGGCCAGGACCAGGCAGGTCAAAATGAGGGTGCGGCTTGAAGTCCTCAAAAGCGCGATGACTCGATCCGCGCGCCATCTGTGGGGGGTCATAATGACGCACCCGCCCAAACGAGGTGGGCGCGAGTCAAGGCGGGGACGCTCCGCCAAAGGAGGGGAATACCTGGGGCAGCAGTCATGGTGCTGGTGACGTTGCGCGGCACATTCAGGTGCGCGAGAGAGAGGAGGCGTGCGCACGCTACGGTTCTCCAAGCGGGGTGAGTGGCGATCAATTGAGCGAGGCGACTCTCGGCTACGCGCCGGTGAGCCTCGGCTGCCACCTTCAAAACACCCGCCCGTGCACGGCGTCGGCTGGTTGGACAAGCGGCCAACCTCTCTGGTATTCATACAGAGAATGTCCAAATGCTGTCCTCCACAGTGAGGACAGGGGCGAGAGTTTGGGCAGTCTCGCTGGTAGTGGGACCCCAAACAAGAGAAGCAAAGGCGGCGGGCATTCGCGATGCGCCTACGAGGGGCGACATGTAGGTCCAAGAATGCCCTACAACTGGCCGTTCTGTGCCCCGTGACCTTGCAGTAGGAGCACTCCACTGGGCTCTACGTGACTGCAAAGCGAGGAGGGCGCCGGTCAACATTGGCTCGAGTGTGAACGCGAGCCTGCTCCTTGACCTTGGGCGGCTGCAACTTAGCCGGCGTGTCACCACCGGAGTTGTCCAAGACCCGGCACTCATCCTCCAGGAACTTCTCCAGGTCAGCAAATGGGGGCATATGGGTTGCGCTATCCCCACCAAAGCGCTGTTCAAAACGCGAGCTCAGGTCGGCAGGCAGCTTCTTCAGCACAATGTGCACCAATAGATAGGACCATTGGTCCACGGGCAGGTCAAGGCACTTAAGTGCGTTGATGGCCACCAAAAGCGGGTTCAAAAGTTGGGTGCGCAACCTAGAGACCCAGGTGAGCGTCGGCAAACCCAAAATCTGCTCAATGTGCGTGTCGGCGAGGCCACGCTTATTATGGTACCTACGGGTAATTAGGTCCCGAGCCGTCTGGTACGCCTCGTCAGACACGGGCAGATGCTGGATGAGGCCCTTAGCCTCCCCATCCAGAACCGACATTAGATAGGCCAACTTTTGTGCCGGCCGAAGGTCAGCCCTATCATGGACTAGGCTGTCGAACAAATTAACGAAGCCCAGGTAGCTTCCTAGGCAGCCATCAAAATGGGGGAGGTCCAAAGTAGGGAGCCTACTCACCAGCCCCGGTGCTGACCTAGGAAGCTCCTGCTTCAGGCCGGGTTGCCCTTCCCTATCGGCAACTAGTTGTCTCGCACTATTGGAGACAGCATCATACAGGTCTAAGACCTGGGCATAGTCTTCGCTGAACTTATTTCGCTGGTCAGCGGTGAAATCATTGATTGACACTTCAAGACAGCAAGTGCTGAAAGTGCGGAATTGCTGTTCCACACTTGCCAGGCGATCGTCAATCCGCTCGTACCTCTGAAGTAAGGCCTGCTGGCGATCAGGCCGGTTCACTAAAGCATTGGCCGAGGCAAACCAGCGCAAATCTGATGCAATAGCACCAGCAGCCGCACGCAAGTCCTTGATAGCTGACATAATCAAAATTCAAAAGAGCCCGGACAAGCGCTAAATAAAATTAACAATCAAAACTTAATTTTTCTTAATTCTTTGAAACCAACAAAGTATTAGCCTGTTTACTGCAAGTGCAGGCAAGTGACAGGTATCTACTGTCCAACAAAATTAATAGTTTCAATATATTGAAGAATCAAACACAAAAGTTATCAAGTTATAACTTATAACAAATTAATAAAGTTGAAACTTCAACTTAATTAATTAATTATTTGCAACAGACAGACTAACTGTGTTATTTATGATATACAATAGGAAGTAAGCACAGAATATGTGTTACCTAACAATATTATCTTTATATTATAACAAAACAAAGTTTATTAATGTGACCCGCCCAAGTGGCAAGGTCAAGTTGGTTGTTATGTTTATGAATATATGCAATAAACTAAATTTACCAAATTTATTGATACATACAGCTGTTATGTATCCAAACAAACTGACTTATTAATGCAACAACAAATTTAAGTTAGATTATTCAACAATACAAATCAACAATTACTGATTGAGGTTATGTGACAATGTGTTTCAAATTATCTAGGTCAACTTATACAATTAAATATTATGTATTTTAGACAATAACTGACCTGACAAACACTACAATACTGTCTACAAGGTGATAAGATACAAGCTCATACCAATCTGAGTTCAGATACAATCAACGGCTAAGATACAAATTTACAATATAGGCAGTTAACTACGCTCTGCTACCAAAAAATTATGTCTAGAATTTTGGCTAGAAGGAGCTGGGATCAATTGCAGCAGATTTGTGGAAGCGTGACTCTATTCATCAGCCCTTGTCAGCCACAACAAATCTCAGACATAACTGTACTGTGTTGCACAGCGAATACAAGTAATCTTAATATTAATGTGTTTCACTTACCCGCTATCCTTGCTGATGTCAGGCTTGAGCTAAATTAGACAAATTCATACAAGTATATTGGCCAAAATAAATGAATGAAGTATCTTATACTTAGCTATTAAGCTTCAAACGCGACGTTTTCAGGACACGTTGGCACGTGGAAGTCGATACCAGATTCACAATTTTCACAAATATCAATCAATAGTTCACAATCAATTTACCGTTGCCAGCACTAGATCAGGCGGCGTTCAAAGGTTTACTCTATTTAGTTCAATTAATCAATTCACACGAAATGCAAAAAGGTGTGCTCACAATAACTTTTTACAAAAATGTTGAGTCGACAACGTGGTAATTTCTCAACGCGGGAAGACGGAAGTGACAGTTCAGTGTGACCATTGTCAGAAATTTTCAATAGACTAAACAAAATGTTACTCAACCGATCTAATCGATTTGACTTATAATAAAAACTCAGGTCAGGTCACCCGAGGTGTCCCTCAGGGATCAGTCCTCGGCCCTCTCCTATTCATTTTGTACAGTGCCGATGTTACCAGCCATATACATAACACCAAGTTCCACATGTATGCTGATGATCTCCAACTATACATATCCTTTCAACCAGGAGATTGTAATGAAGCTGTAAATAAAATGAATTCAGATCTAGACAGGGTATCTAACTGGGCAGGCGTAAATTCATTAGTGCTTAACCCTAATAAATCAAAATATTTAATATTCGGATCTAAGGAATGTATTAAAAGGATACAAGACCTGAACCGTGTGGTTATGGTGGATGGCTTTCCAATTGAGCAGGTTAGCGAAGCTCGCAATCTGGGCTTGGTTATGGATGGTGAACTGCATTTTGAGACGCATGTACTTGAAGCCGTCAAAAACTGTTTCAACCGTCTCAAACTGTTATATCAAATCCGGGAATATCTTAGTAATGACATACGCATACAATTGTGCGAGTCACTCATATTATCAAAATTAAATTATGCGGATACTGTATTTGGTGCATGTATATTTAGAAGAACACAAAAATTAATTCAGCGGGTACAGAATGCCTGTGCTCGATTCTGTTACAGCATCCCTCCTCGTACTCATGTCACCCCGTTTCTGAACAGTGGGAATCTGATGAAGATGACTACACGCAGGCACCTTCATTTGGCATCATTACTGTTTGGTATTGTTTTATACAAAAAGCCAACATATCTTTTTAAGAAGTTGTCATGGTCTCGAGATATCAACCCATACTCTACAAGGGCAGCTACATATCTTTTAGTCACTGCGAAGCATAGAACGACTGCGTTTAAGGGCAGTTCAGATATGCCGCTACTCGATGTTGGAATGACATTCCGCCACCCCTGCGTAACCTAAAAACGGTACATACATTCCATAATAAGTTTAAAGAAATCTTGATAAACAAACAAAAATTATCTACATGATGGTAAAACATGCGGTTACTTACTGAATTGTACTGAATGGTACTTACACTGCTGAAGCATATTGTTTTACTTATATATGAATATGTGTATATGTTTATATAATATATATTTGTATCTGTTGATATTATATATATTTATTGATATAATATTCACTTATATTACATATATTTAATAAGTTGTTAACTATTTGTTATCATACAAGTAGCTATATAAGTCATAAATTAATGTCATGAGTAAGACTTGTATGTTGACCTATAATTAGGCCCTGCGAGAATACCAGCGTTGTAGATTCCCCTACAACTATTGCTGACGCAGGTGCCTTATTTGTTCTCTTGGATGAACTTATTAATTTTATATTGTCTTTTTTGTAAATTTTATAAGGAGAAACAAATAAAATATTTTTCTTTCTTTCTTTCTTTCTTTCATACATATATTACGTCACAGTATAGTGCGTGTGGGGTCAATGAAGTATGACATTGTTTGATGAATGAGATGGTGATGTAAATTAGCTGAAACAAGGACAAAAGAGGGATCATAAAATATGGCACGTAATATATAGTCGACCCCTAACGTATACAAATCGCGAAAGTACAAAATCGTTTAATACCTAACGTGTCGGCCACAATGAGTAGCCACTCGGTACGTCAGCTGTCATTCAATTTTGACTGACAGGCGATTTAATAGCTTTACCCCATCTCGTCACAGTCATGGATGGAGTTTTTTTCAAAATGTTTTAATTTGCTTTTGGTAAGCTTTCACGCGGTTTGCTCAATCCTTCAATTTTTTTTATACGAGACAGAAATATGATAGCCGTGTTTTAATTCCGTTTCAATATTCTGTTGTCTGTGGTTTAAAATAAAATATTTTTACAAAAATTCAAAATCCTTTATTCATTTGGGTCACAATGTGACGCTTATGAACGTCAAAATAATAAATTTATAAAATAATTACTTATACTCAAATTTAAAACATTATTACTGTATGCTTCTACATTTACATTTACTGCCACGTTCGCAAAGCAATAGGTAGAACCATGAGAAAGAACGGGCAATAAAACTCACGGTCACTCTTTTTCATCGCCAGGTTTTGCATAATACACAATTTACATTTTGTAAGGTGCTGCAACTGTTACACCTTCTATATCACTTGTATATATTTACTGTACATCATAATACTCAAGCATAATACTTTTGGTTAGCCTTCTCAGAATAGACATGGTGAAACAGGAGCATCCACTTACATTATATATACCTAATAATGCAGGCAATCCGCGAAAGTGATCAGAACCATGATGGAAATGATGCAGTTAAATATTAAAATCTAATACCAGCCCGCAAGACCGTCATCGACCAGTCATCGCAAGTAGCACCCGTTCACGAGTATGACGCATGTGCCAGCCATCATCCCTCTCGCCATATTAGAGGGAAAGGGATGACCCGACACACGACGCCACCACAAGAAATGACATTTTAGTGAGCAAGACGACAACGGTATACGAACCAGCAGTAAGAAACAATCTATTGGTATACTGACCATGACCGCCAATTACCTCCATTTTCCAGATCGTTATTATTAACATAAGTTAGTGGAACACGTGAAGGAATGCAAATGTAGAAAGAATTTTGTGAAGGTGACAAGTGAACAATGATATGATCAGAGATAAATAATGTTAAACTACATTCAACAAATCATAAAAATATCCAAATCATGCAAAAATCATGTGTTCACGAGGCACCTCCACTTAACATGTAAATAAAATAATCGTGAGTTAAACAAGCCTAAGCCTATCCCCACGGTGTCTTATCATTTAAAAATTCCTTAATAGTGTAATAACCCCTTTGTAAAAGAAAGTTCTTAATTGTCCGTTTGTATTTGTGCATGGGTAAATTCATTATTTCAAGAGGCAATTTGTTGAAAAATCGTATACCAATCCCCGCAAATGAGTTCTGAACTTTATGTAGACGGTAGTTAGTTCCCACCAGTTTATGCTTATTCCTTGTGTTCACGTTGTGCAAATCACTATTTTTGCGGTATAGAATTAAGTTTTTCTTAATGTACATTAAGTTAGCATATATATATTGCGATGCAACTGTCAATATGTCTACTTCTTTAAATTTATTACGTAAAGAATCTCTAGCACCTAACTTATAAATTGCACGTATGGCCCTTTTTTGAATGACAAAAATAGTCTGTATATCAGCAGCTGTACCCCATAACATTATTCCGTAAGACATAACGCTGTGAAAATAACTAAAGTAAACTACTCTAGCAGTATCTATATCTGTGAATTCCCTAACTTTTCTAACTGCAAACGCTGCAGAACTAAGTTTTACTGCGAGATAGGATATTTGGGCGCCCCACTGAAGCTTACAATCTAAAGTTACACCTAAGAACTCGGTTGATTCGACTAGTTGAATTGTTTCCTTATTTAAAATTATATTAGTAGGAACACTTTTGACATTAGGCAAAGAGAATTTACACATTTGGTTTTGCTTGAGTTGAGTACCAAATTATTTGTCGAAAACCAATCTAATACTTGTGCAAGAGTGTTATTGACGGTATCAAAGTTACTTAATTTACGATCAACTTTAAAAATTAGTGACGTATCGTCGGCAAACAAAACAATATCACATAAATTTTGTACAAAGAACGGCAAATCATTAATATATATTAAAAAAAGAAATGGACCGAGAATAGAGCCCTGTGGAACGCCCATTCCTACTGGCAAACCTAGAGACCTACTCCCATTAACATCTACATACTGAATTCTATCACTAAGGTAGCTGGCAACAAGATTGAGTGCGGTATCTCTAATACCATAAAGTTTCAATTTAAGTAAAAGCGTATTATGTTCCACACAGTCAAAGGCCTTTGATAGGTCACAAAAAACACCAATGGCATCCTTCGAGTTTTCCCAAGCATTAAAAAAATACACAATATACTATACTTTTTTTACATGGTGTCTAAAGAATTTATTATCTATTCAGAAAACATGCTAAGTAAAGACTTGTCCCAAAAAGGGTATTGATTAATTTTAATGGAAATGAATTAACTATTCAGAAAAAAAGACGTGTCCCTAAAAAGGTGTTCATTAATTTTAATGCAAATGAATTATATCTAGTTTGGATTTGGCGCTCATAAGTAAGGCAAATAGGCAGACAAAACAACAACTGACTTTGAAATAAATTTGCGGTAATTTAATTTAGTATTCTGATTAATTCTTGTATCCACGACAGTTCAAAATAAAACCTTGAAAAATTGACTGACAGCATTACTCCGAGAATTAAATTGAATTAATCCTGACCCAAGCTCAAATTAAAAGTAATATCCATATTCATAATAAATAAACAAATTATATAAACACAATATGAATCTAACCGTACGTGAATCTATGAATATTAAGTAAATATGTAACTGTTTATAGTCCGCTTTAACAGTCCTTAAACCATAACGCTTCCATCCATTTTGCCATAAAATGATAAATTTGAATCTCTGAATTGTAAACATCGTTGCTACGGTACGCTATTTATATTACCCCTTGTATAGGGAAAAGAAAATATTATTTCTGTTTATAGTTTGCCCAATACACGTATGTAAGCAAATATGTAAAAGAATCATGGCGTATTTGGAGGCAAATATTTTTATACGTATGTATAAAACGAGTGACATTAAGTATCAAGGAGATTTTACAAGGCCCCTTTGAAACAGTCGCGATACAAAAATTACCAACGAACAAAAATTTAATAACAAATTAGCTTGGTTCAAAATTGTAGGTTTTTCTGTAAAAAACGTTTCTTATTATATCTTTGGGTGTCGCCATTTACTATAAAAATCCAATCGTATATTTTTATCAACAGTTCCGGTATAAAATGTGAAAATACCATAATTCAATTTACATTTGTATACGTATTCAAATTCGGTTAAACCCGGGATTTACCAACATGGTCGCAACGCTATTTATCCATTAGACAGGACACTTCATAACCTTTTCTTTTTTTTTTTTTGGTGTCGGGTTGGAAAATCCTCATGCAGTACCTCCGCCCTGGGGGGGAAGGGCGAAGGGGACTGTCAGACTCTTACTGACTAAAACCAACCCGTGTTCCTCATGTACCCGTGTGTCGGAGGGTAGGGTATCGCATAAGCATTCCTCGCCACTCCCCGACGGGCATTGGCCCGCCAGATGGTCCGGCGGGCCCCGAACAAAACCCCTTTGGCGGCGAGTGAAGGTGTTGGGCTCCGCCGCCAAAACACCGCAGAGGATAGGGATGACGGCAACTTAACACCGCATCTCCTCTTCCTCTGCGGCTCCACCGCGACGCAACGATGGTACGCCCTCATTTGGTCGCGGGAGATAGGGCGCGCGGCAACGCAACACCGACACGCCACTCCTCCCGCGACCGCGCCCGACTGCGAGGGACAGAACAACTGTCCCTCGCACCCGCACCATTGGATGCATCGTGCGCAGGCCTCCGTCCGTCAAGCCCACGCGGAGCGTCCCCTCCTGGATCCCTCTTAGCTTCACCACGGGTGACCAATCCACGGTTACTGAGCCCCCACACCACGACAACGTGGAGATCCCACGGGGGGTACACTTCATATTTGCATTCTATCTTGCGGATATTGCACTAACCGCGTTTTATCCTATGTGTTGAATGTCCCGTATTTCCGGGATTTTGGTAAATGCCTTACAACACTATTTATGAGGACTTAAAGGCAAGGCTTGAGTATTACTATTCAGGCCTGTAATATTGGTCTACATCTTAAGTCTATTATATTTAGGAGTTTTATGTTTATAGTGTTAGCAGAAGTTAAACAACATAAATTCATTTACATATTTTATCTTGGTCTACTTATAAAAGGAAGGGCTATTTTATATTATTATTTTATTATATCTAAAACTTAAGCGTTTTTGATACCACTTCATTAAAAGAGCATGGTCATTTAAGTTTTTAATTTTCAAGGTTGATACATTACAATTATTAATTAGTTAAATAATTACGAGTATCCGAAACATACAAAATGAAAACGAATAATTTGCAGCCAGATCTAATAGTTGGAAGTCGCGAAGATTTTTACTTTTGTAAAAAAATTTTATTGGTTACTCGCCAAGTCAACGGCACGTCGAATCTCAATTTCAAAGTAGCAAGATGTTAATAGGCTAGTTGACAAAAAAAAATATTATTATATTTGTATACGTATTTTTTTATTTGTAAATTAAACCAAAAATAACCAAGATATAGCTCATTAAAATTACGTATAACGTCACGCCGTGCTGCATTTTTTAGCACTAGATGACGTCACACGTAACTTTAAAGGGCTCTATCTTTGTTATTTTTTATTTAATCGAAAAAAGAAAAAATACGTGTCCAATATTTTTTTATAATCTAAAATACGGACTAAATAAAATGTAATTATTTTGACCCTGGAAACTACCCTATTGTTTGTTTTGTTTCAAATCCAGCGTGTTGTAACATATTTTTTGGGCTAGTGGGCAATAGCGCAATGGTGTCATAAGCAACTTACAATTCTGCATTTCATTGGAAACTCATGTAGTAAAATTCTATACGATATTTTGTTAGAATGAAATTTATTTGCCAACAAGTATTTTCACTATATCAGGTATGATAAAATACCTCGAACTATGTTTCAAAGAAGGTCTTCTACGTTGAGGACCCTCGCACTCTGTTTTAATGTCAAATTGAACTGAATCAAACTTGAGGGTATTCCAGCTTATGTATTACGTAGAAACGTTACACCAGAAGCGTTCGCACACAATTTAAATTCATTCACACATAGCCGTCCCTGGAGAATAAAATGATAACTACAAAAATGCAACTTTACAGGAAAAATAAAAAACATGTTTTCGTCGATTGCTCATTAAACACTGGACGTAGACAGATGATTGTAAGCTTTTAAAGAAGGTTATTATTTGTTTATTCTAAATGTTTTAGTGAAATACGCCTTATTATCAAAATAGAGATATTATTTCAAAAAAAAAAGGTTAGTCAAAATAAGCCATCATCTAAGTTGTTTAACGGCGATTATCATTTTATTTTCCGTACAACCTGACCAGAATCAAATATTGTACTCTTCACTTATAATTTTTCAAATCCATAACAGTCATATTACAAAACACGTCTTATACAGAGTGACTGGATGGTTTTGAACGAGAATAAAATGATAACTGCATTTATCATTATCTAATCCCTTTTTTTTTTCATGAGAATATAATTCTATGACTGTTTGTCATACTAACAAGTGGGAAAACATTTTGATAATACTATATTAACACTTTATTCTCGTCATTTAAAACTTGTTTTAAGTCTTTGAATACTATTGTAATATTTTGTAACTGCGTAAATAACTATATAAAAATTAGGAAAAAAATTGAGCAGATTTATAAGCACCCACAGATCCCAAAAATGACATAACACTAAAACTAAGACAATGGCAGTTATCATTTTATTCTCCGGGAACGGCGACATCTTCAATATTAAGTGGTGAGCTTATAAATATTGAGAGCAAAGGAGCGTCTCAAGAATGCTTGCTATACTACACTTAATGAAGAAAACTGACTGACTGACTAGATAATGAAATATTATAAATAATAATGGAAATTTCGTAGAATTATTATATCGTAGTATTCCAAGGCCTTACGCAAATTAATTACTTGAAGAATGAGGGCTAATATACTGATGTGGTCCCATTGACGTAATTACTTCAAAGTTAACGTGTTAACTTTTTTTATCAAATTGCGAAGTCGACAAACAGCGAAAAGTCGGGACAAAAGGTATAAATTTACGAAAATGTAATATAACAGACTCTTAGTTTTAATAAACGAAATTGCCACATCTCTGTATTTGCACACTTCTCGAGCTTTTCTTTTCATTGCAAAGTATATTTGCTGAAAAAACATTCTCAGTATAATTTTGTCTGTAATTTCTTATACAAATACCACTTGTCTCCCGTTTGGAGTATTGCGGCAAGTTAATAACTTTTCAGTTAATGTTTATTTTTTCAGACACAGTTTTATTAGGTTGAGTTTATATTTTTCTAGCATAGATACACGGAGTCTTGCAGCTGTTGATCTAGTGTTTGGTAAATAGTAATAATTGCTTTCTATTTCTGCTATTGGCTTAACTGTACATCCAGGTTGTCAAATGCTTAGTAAGCTACTACCGGCACGTGTAAAGTCGGGTATAATTTCAATATATCTAAAATATAATAATTTTTATTATCATCTTCGGTCACTGTTCTCTTCTTCTGGTTAAATTTTGAATCAAAATTTTGCCAAATTGTAATATCAAGAGTTGCCTTGTTTTTAGAACAGCGGAAGAAAACTACTCATTACTTTTGGTGTATTCAGTTTATAGATACATTATTCCAATTCTTCGTAAAATTTTAAATTTTTATGTTTTAAATTTTAATTGAATATACAGGGTGTCACAAGACCCATCACCAAGCCGAAGTCTACTCGTTTTGCACATCATGCCAAGTCATACTACGCGAAAATAATACCTGGGAAACAAAAATTTTTTAAGCCTAAAAAAATTTACATCTTTTATTACCGGTAATGTATAGCGCGCGCTTGCAGACATCGTAACTACGCCGACCGTATCTACCTACACCGTGCGGCGCGGTGGCGGCAGTTTATGATCACGTGGTCGCGCGGCCGAGGGGAAACACCTCGCAGCTGATTGATGTAGGCATACACTACGCGTCGGGAACTTTAAAGCCGTTTATTTTAGGGAAATATTGAAAATGTTGTTTATGTTTATTTGGCAGAAAGTGTACATTTATCATTCTAAATACGATTTTGGAATGATTCGAAAAAAAAATTTGTGACTTTGAGCCTCAATATCTCTTGAACCAGTAATTTTCCAGGCATGGTGCCGAAGTAAAAAATGATCGTAATAATTGGTACTATATCCACTTGACCGCGAACAAGTGACTATTCTCCCTTTTTCGAAATGCCGTAGACCGCGCACAAGTGACTATTTTCCCTTTTTGGTTACAGCGCTATACTCGGTCTGAATTTACTGTTTCTTTCTATTACGTAATGTTTTAAATTATTTTCCTCTGTTCTATTCAAATCATTGAACATTTCTTCATGCTAAAAATACGAAGCGAGTCTTAAAATCGTTAACCCGGAACGAAAAAATAATGTCAAATGCCACTCTTTGTTTCGCGCGCTCCGTGATTACGTGCTTATCGTATGCGTGTAATTAAATATTTTTATACTATGATACATGTTTTTTTTTATTTAATTCGGTGTAGATAGAATCCCTCTACAGTTAAAACTCGTAAAATATGTATGTCATCGATTTACTTTTTAAAATAATCCTGTTTAAAATACACAGAGTGTTTTTTTCAACGATAGTCAATGTTCGCTGCTAAGGAATTACGTGCTTATCGTATGCGTGTAATTAAATATTTTTATACTATGATACATGTTTTTTTATTTAATTCGGTGTGGATAGAATCCCTCTACAGTTAAAACTCATAAAATATGTATGTCATCGATTTACTTTTTAAAATAATCCTGTTTAAAATACACAAAGTGTTTTTTTCAACGATAGTCAATGTTCGCTGCTAAGTATAATAAATTAGAAAGTAAATATCAACAAAGAATTCATACGACTTGAAAAAGTCATTTATAAGGTTGAAGAAAAACATCACTTCAACTTATTCATGTTACCGACTTATCAACAATAAATATTTATGTTAGCGCGCCTATGTGGCGAGCGGCAGCGCGACATTTTGTTTAGAACGTGAGCGGTCAAGTGAATTCGGCGAATTGGCGCTAGCGGTCAAGCGGATAAGGGATTTCAGTTTTCGTTAAGGGTCTTTTTACATCCTGTGTATTATAGTATAGCCTATTGTTTTCCTTACTAATGGTATATTGAAATTGTTGTTTCGAATTTGTTTTAATTTTAAGGTTTAAAAGGTGATAATAGGGTGAGATTTTTTTAAAGGTCCCCTCAGTTCCTCAGTTGAATATTTACCATTCCATCAGCGGACAAATTGTTTTAGCGGACATATAAAATAACCGGACTCAAAATAATTATTTCACATAAAGTATTTTCCAGTTGTCCGTGTGGTGACGAATTTAGAATACGGATTGTCACCACCCCATATCATCCCAAGGGTGTCGTAAGAGCCGACAGAGGGACCATACTATGCAGAGAACAGCACTATTTGTTTGTTGTTTGTTTTTCGTGTGAGTGTGTGGCCAACTCTGGTGTCGGAGTTTTCAGACCGCCCGAAGGCCTCCGACATGGCCTAACGATCCTTGTACTCAGACAAGAACCGGGACCGACAGCTTTACGTGCCCTCCGAAGCACGGTAGCGCTCAGATGAAAATGCCACACACGGTCACCCATCCAAGTGGTGACCTGTGCAAGCGTTGCTTAACTTTGCCGATCTGTTACGAACCGCAAGCCAAGTCTCGCTAGGAGCGCTACTGAGAACAGCACTGTAAGAGAAGGAAAACTTGATACAAACCCTATACCAACCCGTTTGGCCAGCGTGGTATAGTATATATAGTATAGTAGGCCAATTCCTCCTTTCAAAGGAGAGACCTAGTCCAGCAGTGGACTGTTAAAGGCTGATGATGATGATTTTCCAGTGTTGGGAATGAATCCACAATACTCAGTGCAGTTAAGCGCCAAGATGATATTTATACCACTACGTTTTAGGTGAATTCAAAATTTTTTTTTTTTCGTCTATGGGTTGACAAATAATTCAAATATTTTTTAAACCGATCCCTGAATAGAAAAAGTTTTAAAGCAAGCCTCTAATATTTTTAAAAACACATTGAAGGTAATATAACACAATATAAGAGCCGAATAAACGCCCCGTTTTTCAGTCACTTCTCATTTGTAATATAAAAATAAAACTTCGAATATCTTTTCTAGATAAAATTCATATTATTATAATGAATAAAGCAATAGGACAGGTTAGAAGTACCCTGAACAGAAGAGAACAGATGAGGAATCTGATGCGAGTGAATGAAGCAAGAGAAATATGTCAGGATCGTTGCAAGTGGCGTTCCGTAGTCTCTGCCTACCCCTCCGGGAAATAGGCGTGTGTCTATCTATGTATGTATGAATACCCTTTTAGCGATGTATAGATACAAATGTGTTCTTCTGGGCACATTTTCATAAATTATTGTTGCAATGTTTGTATTTGGTCGCTAAATAAATAATTTTCTTTCTTTGGGGTGAAGGGTGAGGGTTGCGCGTGGGATTGGGAGGTCTCGGGTTCGATTCCCGGGTCGGGCAAAGTGTTATTAGGTTTTTCCATTAGGAAATTCTCAGTAACAGCACGGAGTCTGGTAATGTGCCCGGTACTTCAATAGACCTAAAAATTCATGGAGAAATGTGGGTGTAATATTACACCTTTGCCTACCCCCTCGGGGATACAGGCGTGAGTCTATAAAAAAAAATATATAAGTATATATAGAATCATGTAGTTTTTAGATTATTCAGTTTAAATGTTATATCGGTAAAACTAATAAATCGCGATACAATCCGTAAATTGTATTTTAATTTCAATGTGCAAATACACGTAAGCCTAAAAGCACTATTTTCTAATTACGATCACTTCAGAAAATTTCATTGCTAATAAATAATTGACGTCAACCGGAGCATAAAATATTATGTGCAGGTGTGGAAACAAAACATTAATACGCCGGACACAGGGCAAAAAGTCAATAAACCTACCTTCTATAAACAACGGACCACAGAGTAAAAATTAAATTAATGTGTTTGAAATTTTTAATATCGTGCGAGTCAATCGTGGTGAGATTAAAAAGTTAATGAGCGGCCGTACTTGAATGTCGCTATGAGGGAGAGAGGTGGTGGAATACCATCATGGTACCTGCGCATCCACAGATGAAATGAGATGAGATGTGCTGGGGAGATGAGAGGTGTACGAGGCAAAAAACGTGATCCATTAGTCTTGCTGCTGTTTTAAACGTTTTTGTGAGGATAGATGGATATTTGTTACTTATTCACTCATACATACATACATATCGTCACGCCTTTTATCCCCGAAGGGGTAGGCAGAGGTGTATTTCTACACCCACTTTTCGCCAGATATACTTTAGTCCCACGTAATAAGGGGCGGGCCTATTGACATACCGGGCACATTTCCAGACTCCGTGCTGCTACTGAGAATTTCGTGACAGAAAAACCCAATAACACTGCCCGACCCAGGAATCGAACCCGGGACCTCCCGATCCCACGCGCACATTTATGCCGCGAGACGAACGAGGCAGTCGTATAGGGTTTGATGTCGAGTTTTCCGTCTCTACGCAAAGATGGTATTTGCATCGTGTTATCCCTTAGTCGCCTCTTACGACACCCACGAGAAGATAGGGGGTGGTGACACTATGTACACTGTATTCTATGCCGTCAACCACACGGCATAGAATTATTCACTCAAAAACTATTCAATGGATTTTGATCAAATTTTATTATAATATAGCTTATTTGTCTGAATTGCCCATCTACATTTTTGCGCTAGCTGAAATCTAAGGTGCCTTCACGAACAGTAACTGTTAGTATATAAAGTCTCTTTTTTCAGCTCGGGAACATCTTACTTCTTAGTTTGTAATGTATACACCATAGTAGACTTTACTCATCGAGTATTTCGTCTCCTCGCAAAGATAGTATTCGCTTCGACACCTCTTACGATACTCAAATACGAAGTGTCGTATTTTATTTCGTTGTGACACGACACGTTTGTAGCCACGCTGAACCCAAATTTTACATTCAGTTAAATTTTCTGCAAAAACTACTCAGCTATCTGGCACACGGAAACACAGCCTAACAGTTGCAGTCTGTGAAACGATGTTATAATTATGTTTTAACTATCACGACACTCTTCCGTGAAATATTTTTTCGGATTTGATTTCAAAAGTTTGAAGTTTTTATTATAATGAATAGATAAAGGTTATTAGTGAATGTTTTCAGTCTCAAGCATTCTTGTTTAGCATCTGTTAGATTTTAATATGTCTATGCATTAGCTATGTTATTTATTTAGGTAAGTCTTTAATAACTGGTTTTATCATGTGGCTTTACCCGTTTTAATGTTGATGTATTGCGTGTGGTTTATTACATTTTGTAATTAAAGTTGCCCAGATTCGTTCATATTATAATTGCTTCAGACATAAATCGGTCGCCTTTGCGCAAGGAAAATACCCTTTTTTAATTCAATAAGGTAACGTAGAAGTAATGGATATGGACAGTAGTCATTTTACAAATGTGAATAACACTAATGCAGTAGTTAAATTTTAGTGTATTTCTCTATTCACTATACTAGGTGAGCCCGCGGTTACACCCGCGTTATTTAAGCTAATGTTCCGTTCCCATGGCTCATAGCGTGATGATATATTATAGTCAGTAGCCTTCCTCGATAAGTGGACTATCTAATAATGAAAATATTTTTCAAATCGGACCAGTTTTTCCTGAGATTAGCGCATTCAAACAAACAAACAAACTCTTTAGCTTTATATATTAGTAATGGATTTGTTGCTTACAATGTTATATTAATTTATAGTTGGTCCAACTAAGCAATACTGAGGTAATAAAATATTGTAAGAAACAACGTGTATTGATATACCAAAGGGATCCGATCGTAAAACAGTTGATGAGCTGCTGACACTGCAGTGCGATACTGCTTTTTTATTATTAGGGCTCCACGGGGACCGAATAAAAACGGATTGATTTACAGCTATTTATTTTGTGGATAGAGGTAATTAGGCACAATATAGAAAACGTAACGCAACAGTATAGGTATTGTATTAATTTACTTCGATTTTCGGCGAAAGGGTAGTACTTCTCAGTCGAGCCGGCCTATTCATCCTGATATCAGCAAAGTTCTACTAATAAACAAATTATAATTATATTGACGATTGTCTGAAAGGAAATCATAATTGGTAACACTCGTAAATTAGTGTTCTAAATTGTATTATGCGAAATAACCTAACATTAAGCCTATAATTAACTTTCAGTCTAAGGTTTCAGTGGTTACTTTGGGCACAAAGGCTTTGATCCAAACACGTTGTTTTAAGCCTGAATACCCTATGTATGATTTTGAGAACCTCCTGTAGGCTAAATCCACCCCTGAGAAGAGTTCATCGCGACATAATGTGCGAAAGAACAATGCCCATTTTTTCATAGACATGTGGACGTGGATGTGGCCCAGATGTGGACAGTCAAAAATTTCTTGTTATTGCATTAGATAAAAAAGCGATAAACTAGAATTTTGAGATTGATTAGAGGTCCGCCATATGCACAATTTTATTATAAGAAGTACTTTGCTCAAAAAACATTAGGTATCTACATAATTTTATTAGGTGTGAAGCGAGCCTTCAGTACCAAACTCCGCTAGTTGGGGTATGTTCATGACGCGCCCTTAGGGGAAAAGCAGAGAGCTTTGTTGATCACGAACATAGATTTTGCGGTACGTGACGGATTTTTTAAATAATATGGCGCGGGTGTTGTTTCAACTTTGAGTGGTGATTTTATGCCTTAAGAATTTATTAAGGTTTGTGTTTAAGTATATTATTATAAGTACCCATGTTGGTTTTATTGCCTGGAGGGAAGAATAACTGACTGCCCCGCAGAGAGTACGAGGGTCAAACTGAAAGTTCTTAGAAAATCAAAAACTGATTACATTAGCCAGTTATTAGTTTTATTATATCTTTTCAAAATATTGTCCATTGACGTCAATACACCGCTGCATGCGATGGAACCACTGGGAAAAGCACTTTGCCCACTCGTCCTTAGGGGTCTCTTCAATGGCATCGCGATACGCAGCCACCGCTTCTTCAGCATTCATAAACCGCTTTCCTTTAAGTTTTTCTTTAATTTTTGGAAATAAATAAAAATCACAAGGCGCGAGGTCGGGGCTATACGGCGGGTGACCCAGTAATTCAACGTTTGATGTCGCCAAATAGTCGATCGTTCGCTTGGCGGTGTGCGACGAGGCGTTGTCGTGGTGAAGGAGGATCCTACTGCGAGGTCGTTTCTCTCGAACTTTTTCCAAGACAAGTGGCAAACAATTGGTAGTGTACCATTCTGCAGAAACTGTTTTTTGATCCTCTAACACAATTGTTGCGAAATCACCTATCCTTCCAAAGAACGAGGCCACCATTTTTTTCCCGCACTTCGATCTCTCTTCACTTTAGTTGGCAACTCCTCGAAAGGAAACACCCACTGAGCAGATTGTCTTTTGGTTTCAGGATCATAACAGTAAATCCAGCTTTCGTCACCTGTTAGTATGTCGAACACAGCATTTGAGTCACCTCCGTTAAATCTTTCAATCATTTTACGGCACCAATCCACACGATGGAGTTTTTGAGCCTTAGTCAAATTATGAGGTATCCACCGGGCGCAAAGCTTCCTGACCGCTAAATGTTCGTGGAGGATTTTGTGCACTTGACTCATACCGATGCCTAAGCTTGTCCAAATCTGCTGATAGGTCACTCTTTTGTCAGTCTCTATCATACGCAGCACAACACAGATGTTATTTTCAGTCGTCGCCGTAGAAGGCCGTCCCTCACGTACATCATCAGTGAGATTAGTGCGACCACGTTTAAACTCATTAAACCAGTTGTAAACAGTCGCACGAGATGGGGCTTCATCGTGAAAGGCCAATCGTAGTCTATCATAACTTTCTTGTTGACTTAAATGACATCGAAAGTCATAAAAAATCATTGCACGAAAATTTTCTCGTGTTAAATTCATGTTGACGTGACACAGACAATCTTCAATTTGCCGCCAAATCGTAAAACAAATGACAAATGGATGAAATATATACTCAGTAATATTAGCAAAGAGGTCTATTTTCAAATTTTAGAATATTTTTTTTATTATATTGTTTATAAGTGGCCAGTTCTAAGAACTTTCAGTTTGACCCTCGTATTGGGCTTAGAACCACGGCGCACACCGCTAACTTTTCGAATTTATGTGTGTATTAAATTGTTAAGATTGTATGCTAATGCTTCCTAAATGGTGTAGAAAACATCGCAAGGTATTTCCAAAAACATAAAAATGTGAACTATGCTAACCCGCACTTGCCCAGAGTGGTAGACTATGCCCCATTCGTGCTCATATGAAGATGAGGCTCATGACCAGCATTTGAACAGTTTATGTACAGTGCTGACATTAATACTGGTATTTAATATATACCTACAGAGTATATTCTGAGGCTATGTGATTGAAAAAGAACACGACTAGTTGACATAAAAATCCTTATACTTATAATTTTGGGGCTAAGAATATGTATTTTAATCCCTCAAAAAGAAACGCCGGAAACCTCATTTTAAACTACACGTCTTTACTGAATTCTGCTTGCATTATGCCAATATTTCTTATGCTTGGCCACAAATATAACTAACATACTTAGAACCCTCGCTGCAAACATATTCCCTCATATAAAAGCTCTAAAACTTTGGCCCATGTGTCTATTATAACTTGATCTCTGCCACCGAAAATTCGCTTTGAGTTGTGAGGTCATGTAAAAATATCCGTATCAGTCAGGATTTTACGAGGCGGTTAAGATAAACCGGGGGTTATCTTTGCTTAATAGTAATAGGTTTGAAGCCAAAGCTTTGAATTTTAATTTATTGTTATCCATGACTGCAGGCTTATGATAATCAAGGTGCTTAAGCTTTGCTTACATGCGTAGGTTACGGGAAAAACATTAAACGTGGATAAAGAGTTGTTTCTAGTTGTAATCTTTAAAAGGTCAATAACGTTTTGAAGTTTAAGTAGCTTTTTATTTGTGGTTTGGGAATGTTGCCAGTATAAAGTAGTACGTTTTAAAAGGCTTCTTGTTTGTGGAAATTTCGCTGGTTAAATGTTAGTGTTCTTATACACTATTCAATACTGTTCGTGAATAGCTGGGGTTGCGTAATTGTTTAACGTCATAATTACAGCCGAAGGTCGTTGTAACGGGTTCTGGTATTGAAACGCAGTAGAGGTTCTAGGTGCGTTTATTGCCGAGTATTGTCTCACTTCCCTTGCCACGAATATGACCGACCAACAACACGACACTGGCCTGAACACTAAGGGCCGCAGTCTCCCACGCTGTTCCCTCCGGTGGTGTGCAGGGCAGGTTGCTCGAAGGGCTGCGCGTAGCGGGCAGATCCTCGCAGGCCGTTGGCTCAGCTGGCAGGCGCTGGCGGTCTGAGTGCGATGAGCAGGGCAGGCCAGACTCTTCGGCAGAGGTGACGCCGAAGGCGATGCAGGAAGTGTAGCGGTCTAGGTAGACTAGCCCGGAGCCTTAAGGTGGACCTGGAACCTGAAGGGAAGCAGCATTAGGAAAGCCGCAACCAATAGAGTCAGGCAGGCGGCGTCAGCCGGCCTCAGCTAGCAGGTAGAGAGATAGGCAGTACGCTAACGCAGAGACCGACAGACTGCTACGCACAGGGTCTCGGGTTCGAATCCACGGCACACACCAATGACTATTCGAAGTTAAGTGAGTATTAAATTGTTTATTATCGCTTGCTTAACGGTGAAGGAAAACATCGTGAGGAAACCTGTATATGTCTGAAAGTTCTCCATAATGTTCTCGAAAGACATGTAAGGTCTGCCAACCCGCATACCTTTCTCATAGTGAGAAGAGGCCAGTGCCTAGCAGTGGGGCAGTATAAAGGGCCAAAGTCAAAGTATAAATCCTTTATTCATTTGGGTTACAATGTAACGCTTATGAACGTCAAAATAATAAATTTATAAAATAATTACTTAAAGACTCTACATTTACATTTACTGCCACGTTCGCAAAGCAAGGGCGTAGAACCATAAGAAAGAACGGGCAATAAAACTCACGCTCACTCTTTTTCATCGCCAGGTTTTGCATAATACACAATTATTTACATTTTGTAAGGTGCTGCAACTGATTCACCTTCTATATCACTTGTATATATTTACTTTACATAATAACACTCAAGCATAATACTTAATTTTAATTTTGATGTTCATTTAGTTAGCCTCCTCTGGGCTGATGATGAACCGAAACAAACGCGGGCTAAGCTGCGGGCAAAGGCTATGTGACTATGATCATTGTTCAAGTGGCAAGCTTTTCTTAAAAGATTCCTACGGGCCTGAATTTCAAATAGTCCTGTCTTTATCAATCTGATGGAGCAAGTGAAATTTGAAGAGTTTGTACCAAGTGGTTTGGATTGATAGGTAGAGAAAAGTTATTTAGTTCCTCGCTTTTCGTTTAATATGCACTGTGATGCAAATATTTGTACGCGCATATGTTACGGAAACATTTTGACATTTAATCATACCCTGTAATCTTAGTAGCTACTAATCGGATTTGTCTTTTTTGCATTTATTACACGTATTCCAATCTATGTTACATCACTCTATAATCTTTACGACTACATCAAAAAGAAAAAGGACGATTTCTTTCATTGTTTTTCATTATATGTCAAAGATTTTTTCAAACACAGACTCAAAGAAAATGAAGTTAAAAGTCGTTGACAACAGAACTATCGGGCTATCAAATGAAGTGGCCATTTTCTCAATTCAGTATCACTGGAGTCCTCCAACGTTGTACATACCTACACTACGTCTAGACAATTGAAATTGTGACAACGTTTCTAGAAACGCCAACGTCGAAGTTTGGCGAACAGTGACAAATAATACTTATGCGGGGTTCTATTGTATCTATTTCGGCATCTTTGTATAGTGGTTGGTGATCGAGATTGCTAAGATTCTTGGGGGTTCGATACCTACCTTGGGTAAATCCTTGAGTGATGACCAAGATTATTTGTTCTGATTAGATGAGTGTTTGTTTTTTTCCGTCGAATTACTACACCAGATAGCCGTTAATGTTAGATCAAACATAATAGTTAATTTAATTATTTCATCATTACTTACCTCTCACAAAGGTACGTGGTATATATCACGAAAGACAATATACAACAAATATTAAAAACCACGAAAGATTTTATATTAATTTAATTTCCTGTTAATAATATTTTTACACCTTTTTATATGGTTTTCATATATAATATAATATATAATATTCTACCACATACACACATCATCATCTAGTCCCAAGCTAAGCAAAGCTTCTGTTATGGGTACTTAATAATGGATAAACATACATATATACTTTTTTTTGTATATACATACATATTATACATAGTAACACCCAGACCAAGACAAACATCCATGTTCATGCACACAAATGTTTGACTTGAGCGGGAATCGAACCCGCGACCTTCGGCGTAGCAGTCGCTTACACTCCCGCTACGCCAACCGGTCGTCATATTGAATACGTCGGTATCAAATTCTAAAACGGAAAAAATAACACCTTATGCCACCATCGAAGAAGAAAAACCATAATAAATCAATCGGATCATAGGCAATAATGCTCAATTCAAAAGCCAACAATCAAATCGTGAAACTAAATACGCCTGTGTAACGGGTTCTGGTAGTAAAACGCAGTAAAGGTTCTAGATGCGTTTATTGCCGAATATTGTCTCACTTCCCTTGCCACGAGTATGACCGACCAACAACACGACACTGGCCTGAACACTAAGGGCTGCAGTCTCCCACGCTGTTCCCTCCGGTAGTGTGCAGGGTAGGTTGCTCGTAGGGCTGCGCGTAGCGGGCAGATCCTCACAGGCTGTTAGTTCAGCTGGCAGGCGTTGGCGGTCTGAGTGCGATGAGCAGGGCAGGCCAGACTCTTCGGCAGAGGTGACGCCGAAGGCGATGCAGGAAGTGTAGCGGTCTAGGTAGACTAGCCCGGAGCCTTAAGGTGGACCTGGAACCTGAAGGGAAGCAGCATTAGGAAAGCCGCAACCAATAGAGTCAGGCAGGCGGCATCAGCCGCCCTCAGCTAGCAGGTAGAGAGATAGGCAGTACGCTAACGCAGTAAATATAGTAGCTTACGCTTAGCTGGGACCAGGATACACGTAGATACGACGTAGGGCCAGTAAGGACGCGTAATTATCGTAGGTAGATAGAGTAGCGATGCCGGCCTCTCTGTCGGCCCCTTTATATACCGGCCCTCCACCAGAGTTCGTGTCGGCGCATAACCAAATATGGGCAAAACTCACGAGTGCGGACGATGGCCTTCTCTGATTGGCCGAGCATATAGACGGTATTATGACGTACGCACGGTAGGTACCGGTCATACGTTACAATACCGCCCACCTTAGGATAGGATTTTGCGTGGCTAACAAGAAAAATCCGACTAGCTGCGTTAGGTCTACGAGTCCGCTACTGTCCAAGCTAAGACGGCATATAGAAAGAAAGAAGGGAAAGTCTCATACGGTTTGAAACAAATAGTTAGGCACCATAGTGTATAAGTTTTAGGTCCTTTATGTGCCAAAACCCAATAGAATTTCCAGACGCGTCCGACAACTCGTAAACGAGAGGCGACTTTTTATTAATCACTGTGCACTTCACGAATTTAGGGGCTAGTTTCTTACAGAAGGACTTATCCTTGTCGCTCTGATAAAAAGTCCTTTTCCACACAGTGTCTCCCACATTAAACTCAGCTGGTTTACGGCGTAAATTATACGTTTGGATATTCCTAGCATGAGCTTGAATGAGGAGTGCCTGAACTTTGTCAAATATGCCTGATAAGTGACCTATGTTTTCTGCGTAATCGTCCCTAGGTATGTATACTATATCATCAGCGTCCGTGTCGACATAGTGTGAGCCGCATGGAACTAATTCACGTCCATAGACTAAAAAACTAGGTGTTTAGTCCGTGACTTCATTAACCCCTCACGTGATTACAGCACGCATGGTCGTGCTCTAATTCAAGTGGTCCCATGTGTTTGCGTGCTCTAAAAAAGTCGTCCTATTGGTCGCGGATTTTTTACGTTTCGTTTTACTTAAACCAAGAAACGAAAGTAGTAACTATTAGAAAAGTTCATATTCTATGCAACTAAATTGTTAAAGAAGGGTGAGGGAAACGAAACGCGCCAAAAATATTGAAATATAATTATCTGTGTCTCAGTTGCGAAAGCGTCCGCCATTGTTGTGTTTTGTTCCGCGATCTTTATAACAAAAGTTGTCTTGTGAAAGAAACCGGTGAATATTTTATAAAGATACTTATATAGATTTACTCAGAAATAAATAAATATTAATTGTAAAGTGACATTATTCGTGACAAAGACACGAAATACAGTGATAAAAGGCAAAAACTTTTTAGACGGGCTATTTCTGCTCTTGAAACTTGCTATTTTCGTAATAGTTTTATGATAAATACTCTTTTAATAGTTATGAAAGACATAAAAGTACCCAGATCATTTATTTGAAAACATATTTTAGCAATTAAATACTAGTATTGTTGTACATTTTCACTGTTATCGTGTTTCAAATGGTAAATAATTCACAGCCACAGTGTTCGTTACAGTAACATGGCGGCCTGGCACGGCGAACTTTTTGTCACGCGTTCGGATTATAATTTTTTTAGTGGCGTTAAATTCGTTTGTTACAAATAAATAATGTACTGTGTGAAAACCTAAAGGTATATGTGATAATGTTTTTGTGTTTATGAACCAAACAAGTAATGATATTCATTAATATGTGATGAAATGTTTGTGCGAACGAGTGAAAAAAAACAAACTTCTAAGTTTGTAAGCCTGTTTTGCTGGAAAGGTGAGTATTTAGTTGTAATTCATGTTATTATTATGATAGGTGATTTAATACCAAACACAATGATATGCAATTTATGTGATATAATTATATTAAGGTGTCATAATTAATTTTTTTCCGGTAAGCTATGCCAATGAAAATTTGCAGCGACGTGACCTCTCGCACTTGTGGCACTTTGCCTTTAGTTTGATCGCACCTCAAGGGTTAACTGCAGTATTTAATGCAAACTGCACCTTAGGTAGGAGAGTGTCCCATAATCTCTGGTCATTTCCTACAAACACCGCTAAGGTAGAACCAATGGTTTTATTATAGCGTTCGACCGTATTGACATGTGGGGAATATTTAGGAGTATAATGAAGATTAGGGATTTTGTACTTGCGCAACATAGCTTTTAAAGTAGCACTGACAAACTGTTTACCATTGTCCAATATAATTGTAGATGGTATACCATGAACTAAAAATATGTTTTCTTCCAAAATATTAGTTATTATTTCAGCAGTTGCGCGCCTGATAGGAAAAAGTAGACAGTATTTACTAAAACAACAAGTTACAACAAAGATGTAGGCGTTTTGTTTTCTTGTGACGGGTAATGGCCCCACCAAATCTACACTAATGGTTTGGAAGGGTCGTGAACACACTTTGGGTCGTCCCATGGTTCCCAATGGTGCATGGTTCTGATGTTTGTGCGCGATACAAGTGTCACAAGAATTTATGAACTTTACCACGTCACGGCGCATTTTGGGCCAATAGTAACGCAGTGCTAAGCGCTTGTAAGTTTTAAATATACCGAAATGTCCCGAAGTGGGTTCGCCATGGTTCTCTAATATGGCATTATTTCGATCAGAAGAAGGTAGTACTTCTTTCCATTCGAACTCCTTACGTAGCATACACCTAGATTTTATCAAACGATACAATTTATTATTTTTAATAGAATAGTCTGGATAGTCATTAGGCAAAGATAAACAACCATTGTAGGTGGCTGAATACCATTGATCAGTGTCAACATTAGGGTCATTCACGTTATTATTATTCGCGTTAATTATATTTACAGGTAGGGATCGTGATAACGCATCGGCTATAATATTATCTGCGCCACTCCGATGCTTTATTTCGAAGTTAAGAGCGTTAACGCCAAATCCGCGGCGCCAAGTTTAGGTAAATGCAGTGCTTTTTCACTAACACTGACGCACGCGAAACTGTGTGCGTAGAGTCAGCGTGGTGCTTGGCAGTATAGTCAAGCTAAACCATTTTGATCCGTTGAACTCATAAGCGACGTTAGGTAGGGTAGGCATCTGTGGGATGTATTTTATGTTGGATTATTTTATTTTAAATTATTATATTTCTTTACATTATCACTTTCACGGACAGTAAACGCCTATAGGCGTGATAACAATAAAACTTCAATTGTGTCTCGTTTACTGTCCGTGAAAGTGTTAATATTATTTGCATGAGCACAGACAAAAGCTGTTATTTTCGAAAAATATTTTTACCTGCATTCTCTTCGTTTTTAGGAGCTTTCCTTACCAATTTGTAGTAATTATAAAGTTATATGTAAAATAAAGTAGCTATTTTGTGCACTTATCGGTTGAAAATCAGAACAGACAATACTAAAATAAAAAATATGCGCAAATAAGAATAAAACAAGTTATTCACTGTTAGTCCAGTAAGTTAACAAAATAAAACAGATAAATATAAAAAATAAGTACCTTTTTTATTAAATTTCACGTACAATAATTTTTAATACGGTTAGATTAGAAGGTCGTGCTTCTGAGTGGCATCGACCTACACTTACGTGGGTCAACGATTTCTGGCAACAGGCACTTATAGTAATAATTTACTAGTCTGGGGACCATTTCATTTGCCCAAAATTGATCGTCCCGCGTAACTCTCTCAACTTTCATGGGCAATTCCTTCCCTGTCCAGACCGCCAATAGACATAGATGCTTATCTGCAATGTGCAGTTGTCCTTGCACCTGATAAAACCAGTCGTGTTTCCGGTTGATGGTACCATCAAAGTTCCAAAATGTATTTTTTTTATTATGGATAGCGTCATCGGCGTCTATTCCATACGCTGTGATAGGACATTTGATTTCTACTATTCCTCCCTCAAACACGCCGTCAGGTGAAGCCCCCAGGAAAATGTAATCTTTGTCAATAAACAAACCGCACTTATTTATTTTAATATTCTCTTGTCTTTCGAGTTGTGCGATTGCAGTAGCCTCATTTGTTTTCCCATGTCTTATACTGCTAACATGATCAAGAGAATATGAATACAGGTGGGTTTTTACAAGTGGTGCGGAACTTATATTTTTTTCTTCGTTTGCAAACTTTGCCAAACAGTGAGGCTGTTAAAAGACACCTGCGCAACTCCAGCCAAAGTGCGCTCTCTGCTTGAAGAATTGTATTCCTTTCCACTTCTTCTCTGTTGTTGACCTAGGAGCATAATAAAGAAAGGATGATCGTTTCGCGCTATAAAACGTAACAAAATGTATGTATCTTGGCAGCCGTTACCTGTTCTTGAAAATTTTGTATAAATACTTTTTTGCAGCCTCATATTCATCTAGGGTCATATCTGGTTTTGACATTCGTCTCCATAATCTTCTTTGTCCACCAAAATTAATCGCCTCTTTGGTCGATAATTCTTTGATGTGTTTTCTTTTCTTTTGAGTCGTGCCATTTCTTACCGTTTTAAAGACATACCTAATTAAAAACAAAAAGATTTAATCTATAATTAATTTAATCAGGATATTCAAGTTCAAGTTTAATTGACTTAAGAAAAAAAATGATTCATGTTATTACAAATTCATTCAACTTTGAATTAAAATAAAAACAGAATTTAAAAAAAAATACCTGGACTCCTTTGAAAATTTGATTTATAGATGGTGTACTGAGGCTGCGCAGTATTAAAGGACACTACAGCGGCATGACATCGTACGGCATATGAGTCTTTTAATGAAAAATTCACACGCTTGCCTCCCACTAACTTAGCCACAATACTATTGAATTGTTCAGCTCTGTTATTTGTTACGTTATGTATGAGACTTTTAGAGTGGAAAGCTAGTTGAGTTGCATTCTCCATAATTTTTTGAAACAATACTTTTATTTGTGGCTTCAAATTTTCTTCCATATTTCTTTCTTCTGAGCAGTAATATCTATCGCAAGCGGAATGGTCACCAAAGATATGCGAAGGGCTATTGAGAATATCTTTTTTTAAATTTATAATTTGTTCAATATGGCTTACATTTTGCGCCTTACGAAAACGTACTGCTTGTTTCACAGCCGTCCGAAACCTTTTTTGCCGGTCACCAATAAGAAAACGTCTTTCTTGTAAAGGTATAGATGTGTCTTTACTTGCGTTAATAATTTTTCCGGTATAATTTCGTAACAGATGGTTACTACATTAAATTTTTTGGACTTGGTAGTTTGGGTACGGTCTGCTTTCTAAAATTTTTTTATAGGTGCTTGCGTCACCGTCAGCTATCAATGTACCGTATATTACATTTTGCCTTGCCAATGATGTTTTAAAGCCTTCGACAATAGCACTTTGTCCCATACTTGTCGAAGAACCTGAATGGTTTTTGAAACAAATGTGGTTTTTAGACGGCACACTGTTTATTGCTGCTCGAGCACAGATCACACAATGTTTATTTTTGACACCTATGTATAAAACTTTTCCGGTTTTGTACCCTATAATAGCAGCGACACCAGATGCAGCGGAATAGTTATTCTTGTATGATCTTTTAGACCAACAACAATCAGCTATGACAGTCAAAACAGGAATGCCATCTTTTACGTCACCACATGCAATAGCTTTGGAAGCTTCTTCTTGCGCAGCCGCTCGCATGCTGTCTTCTGCAGCTGATTGCCACCATGTAGCTATTTTGTTGTGACATTTTTCATATGTCAGTTGACTGACTAGTGGTAGTGGCAGATCTACAGAAGCTAACACTTCATTTAAATTAGACCTGCCAATTCCAATCATCAAAGCTCCAGTCACAGCACCTTGATTGACATCGATGTCAGTAGTACATGTTTTAGAGGAAAACAACTGAAACTGCATATTGCACGTATTGCATTTCATGGTAAATGTAGATTTAAAACTGTCCTTCCGCTCTTTAACTACATTTATTTTGTTCATAGTACAACCTGCTGCCGTATTGTGGTTATTGATTGTTTTAATTTGTTCTATAAAATATTGGAAATCTATAATTCTTCGACCTTCAATAATAACATTGGATTCAAACGGCACCCCCGCTTCAATAACCTAAAAATTAAAATTTTATGAACTGTACTGCTCACTTATGACTAATTTTGTACATATTTGCATTTTAAGCGTATAAAGCTAAAAGATCTTATTTTTACTAATACGAGGCTTACATGATTATAAGCTAGGTTTTACTCATACACGTTACCAAATCAGACGCTTTTGTGGTTTGAGATGACGAAGCTACTTCTGAGCTGAGGCTCATGTCATAAGATTTAGATCTTCGACCTTCAATAATAACATTGGATTCAAACGGCACCCCCGCTTCAATAACCTAAAAATGAAAATTTTATGAATTTTGCTGCTCATTTATGACACATTTTGTACATATTTGCATTTTAAGCGTATAAAGCTAAAAGATCTTATTTTTACTAATACGAGGATCACATGATTATAAGCTAGGTTTTACTCATACACGTTACCAAATCAGACGCTTTTGTAGCTTGAGATGACGTAGCTACTTCTGAGCTGAGGCTAATGTCATAAGATTTAGTTAAATTCTGAAACATACACAAATTATCGCGACTAAGACCCGCTAAATAATATTGTATTATGTATACAAATCGCGAAAGCTTAAAATCCATTATTAGCCACTAACCAATACCGAATTCAGTCGTCTATACAAAGAAATTTTATTAAACAATAAAATAAAAATCAGCATCGAAGTCAGACAGTAAAGGTATTTTGTCGCATATTTTAGTAGCATTTAAAGTATACAGGATATCACAAGACCAATCACCAAGCCAAAGTCTACTCTACTTTAAATGACGCCGGGGAAACAATTGTATTTTTTTTTAATTATCACTTTTTAAGCTGCAAATAAAAGTGCGCGCGTGCAATATTGGATATACCTACTTATCATATCATATATACATGGGTGCATAAGACATCTATTGAGCAAATTGGCGGGGTAATTGCATCGATTTTGTACCTAATCAGAAAAATTTTATGACTGACTATGAGCCTCAATATCTCATGAACCAGTAATTACCCAGGTATGCTGCCCAAGTAAAAAAATGTCTGAAATGATTGATACAATATGGTATTTCAGTTTTCGTTAAGGGTCTTTTTACACCCTGTATACTTATATAGTGAATGGCGACAGCTCTTGCAAAAAGTATCGTTAATACATTACTGTACCAACCTTTTAGCTCTAGCTTTAGCTAAAATCTCCTCATTCACCCTTTTTCTAAGTTTTGATGTGGTAAGCTTAGTCTTTTTATGTTTATTCCCCATCGCAACAAAAATCTGAAAATAGAAAAATGTTCTTTCGAAAAATATTTTCATTCATAATATTATTATGATTAAAATATAAATATTTTACTTACCAATATCACACCAAGATGTCACGGTCGCACTATAAACGCACTCAACGCCAGAGTTCAACAGAGGTCACACGCGGAGCTCGGGCAATACGTCCACACCGTTTTACGCGCGTAGTTTTATAGTAGTTTTAGAGTAATTTTAAAATGCATGTCTTGAATAAAATTAAACCAAAAAAGAAAAATTATGTGAAGATTTTTGTTACAAAATATATTCTTCTGTGTATAAAATCTTTATTTTGAAAAAACGAGCAAGAATTATTGTAAAAATTACGATTTTAGCAGCAGCTTTTTGTCGTAAATTTCACTTTGATTATACTCTGATTATTTACGTTTGGGTCTTAACAAAAAAATAATCCTCTCTGGTTTCTTTAGTTACAGTCATTTAAACGAGTTTGTCTATTAAATTTGCTAGTTATTTGGAGTATATTAAGGTTTAAAGATAGCTCAATCACGGAAAAAGTAAAAACACTGTTTTATTATGATTATATGGCCGTAAGTCACAAATACTTTAATAATATGTAATTCACAGTTTCGTAAGATATATTGCCACTGAGATGGCATGCTTTGAAAAGTACGCATTTTGTGTCAAGTGACCAAAATCAGCGTTAACGCTCTTAAAGGCTGACAGACGAACCGACCACCGAGCTAATCTACCAGTCGGGTTGCTCAAGTTTAGGAATCATTTCAGTGCAGAATGGTCAGTATACACCACGAACTTTAACCCCTTATCTAAATAACAGCGCCAATATTCGAGGGCTGTTAGAACTGCTAATGTCTCCCGTTCTGTTATACTGTACTTTTGTTCCTGTGCATTTAGTGACCTACTCATGTAAGCGATTGGTAGTTCCACGCCATCTATTTCTTGTGTAAGCAACCCACCGATGCCACTCGCACTCGCATCTGTGTGAACTTGAAAAGCTTTCTCGTAATCGGGACACGATAATATTGGTGCATAGCTTAACAATTGTTTTAGTTTACAAAACGAGTCATCAGCTTCCACCGACCACTGAAATGGTGCGGCTTTCTTACCGGTAGAAGTAAGTTTGTTCAAAGGACCGGCAATAGTACTAAAATTAGGTATAAATCGCCGATACCATGATGCAATGCCTAAGAACCTTTTGACTTCTTTTTTATTCTTAGGCGTAGCATATTGAAGAATGGCTTCCACCTTACATGGGTCTACTTGTAATCCTTTGGAGTTTACTACGTAGCCCAAGTACTTCAATTCATCACGGAAGAATTTAGATTTTTCTAAGTTAATGGTAAGGTTGGCCGATTTTAATTTTTCGTATACTTTATTTAATAGTGACACATGAGCATTAAAAGATGGCGATATAAGCACGATATCATCTAAAAAAACGAATACAGAGTTTTCGAACTCAGGACTGTTCGTAAACAAGTGTCCACCAAACGCTGTTGTGTCGCAGGCGCATTCGTTAAACCAAACGGCATAGTCACAAATCTGAATGTTCCCCTAGTAGGCACATAGAACGCAGTCTTATCACGATCACATTCGCGAAGAGGCGTCTACCAAAAGGACTTAGATAAGTCTATACTACTTAGATATCTAGCGTTCCTAAGATTGTCTTAAATTTCGGATACGTAAGGTAGTTTGTACGCGTCTTTTTTAGTAATAGAATTAAGTTTCCGACTATCTAAACAAAACCTTAGTTTACCGTCCTTCTTAGGCGTTAGTAAAATCGGTGACGACCACGGACTTTCGCATTTTTCTACCACTCCCAATGCAAGCATTTCGTCTAATTCGTCAATAATTATTTTTAATTTCGCCGGCGGTAACCTATAATATCTTTGGCGTATCGGCGCAGAATCGCCAGTGTCTATTGCATGTTCTATTAAGTGAGTTCGTCCTAACCCGGTTTTTTCAGTAGAAATCGACTCGTATTGCTTTATAATTAACTTAGCCGTTCTTTGTTGTGACTCACTCAACTCTCTAAAAGATTGCAATACGTTCGTGTTACTCGGCTTATTTTCACTTAACACACTACACGGCAGTGTTTTAGACATGCATACGGATGCGATATGGTTAGGCAGTAATTTAAATAGTTTCCAGAAATCGATGCCTCAAATTAAATTACTTGTAACTTCTGGAATAATATAAACTTTCAATAAGTGGGTTTGATTATTAAAAGTAGTGGGTAAGTTGATGAAACCGCGCGGCAACAAGATATTTCCATTCGCGGTCCGAATGGAATTAGTGTTGTGACACTGCTGTATTTCTAACCCGGTTTTAGTAATTACCTCCAGATGGGAGTTGTTACCTAAAATTGTAATGGCTGAACCGGAATCGAGCAATCCACAAATAGGTAAACTGTTAATCGTTACGTTAACATAGGGCCGTAGGTCATTTTTAGGTTTATTATCCAGGATCGAGGCGACGGAATAACTAGAGAAATACACTTTTAGAGTGTTTAGCCAATTTCTCCAATCATCTTTGTCAAAATTGGTTGAATAGGTTGTAGAACCTAATTTAGATTATGACACGCCCCGACCCTGACCAACTAGTTTTTTGGTTTCGTCGATTTACAGTTCGGGCAGTTAGGGAATGTCACATCCCTACGGCCGCACTTGAAGCAAATTGCGAACCGATCGCGTTTGCATTCATTCAAACTGTGATCATTGATACGGCAGCGCGGGCAGTACTTGGACGTGACTAGAGCGACAGAGCTAGGTATAGGTTAGGTTTGCTAGGTTCGTTGTTCTCAGTGTATTCGGGTTTTCCGGACGTACCCTCTATAGTAGCAACGAGATAATTATTGTAGGAATTATTACGCGCTCGGTTATTAGGTTTGTGACTTACAGTCACAAACCTAATAACCGAGCTAGGTCTGGTGCCAACGTGTCGTTACTGTAATACGGTTCGCGGAATTGAGAGTTCAAACATTTCATCCGTTCGTAGTTTAAACATAACGTCTGCAGTGTTGCTATACTGTCTATTGAAGATATTGACGGAGCTAGCACTAGCGAGTAGCATGGACGTATGTTATGCAATAGGATGTCTAACTTTTCGCGTTCGGACAATCGCTTTGTCGGTGACAGCCTAGCGAACAGCTGATTCATTATCGAGAGATAAATAATTATAGTTTCGGTAGCACCTTGAGTACGTCGGCGGATTTCATTTAATAACCGGTAGTCATAATCGTACGGTGTGAAATCGTCTATTAATTTAGTGGTGAGTTCTTCGCATGTAGTGAAATATTCTTTTAGGCCGCGATACCAGTGAAGTGCGTTACCAGTGAATATTTCAGAGGCATATGATAAAATTTTAGTGGAAGGTAGATTACGCGCGTTTTAAAATTCGGTTACGCGTTGTAGGAACGCTCGGACGCATCCCATACCGTCGTATTTTAGCTTAGACAGTTCGCTAACTCTCAAATGCTTGCAATGCAATACTGGGGCTAACCCTGCCTGCGTCGAGGTAGACGGCGCAGGTTGGACCTCTGCCACAGCATCAGCTGAGCGAACAGCTGATTGCTCAATGGCGGACAGCTCCGCCGAGAGCTTGTCGAACCGGCTGCACAATTCGGTAATTGACGTTCCATCCTACGGAGTCTGTGGAATATGTGGTTGTGCAGTGTGGTAGACCTCCTAGCTAGGTTCGCGTCGTAAGAAATGGTTAATAAATTCACTCGCTTGGCCAGCTCAGAGACGGCCTCGCTAGCGCCCTCGAAGTCCACCGCTATGGCTAGACCCGACTCCAAAATGTCATCATTTGGAATGGCTTCCAGTAATTTAGGGAGCTGCTTCCGCAGACCTAGGACAGAGGTA
Source organism: Euclidia mi (assembly GCA_944739405.2). Taxonomy (NCBI): domain Eukaryota; kingdom Metazoa; phylum Arthropoda; class Insecta; order Lepidoptera; family Erebidae; genus Euclidia; species Euclidia mi. Next base: position 8,853,997 of record OX123206.2, on the reverse strand, counting down.
GCCGGCTCCTGACCTCTAATCGCGACCTCGTAAGCTAGCTCGTTCTTGTTTAAAAGAAAGTATGTATTTTATGGGGTGTGAGCCCATTGTGTATGAATAACCGCGTAAGTATAAACTACACACTACACTTAGTGCGCAAGCGCTCCGCCCTTACAAATGGCCTACTTTACGATGAGGCGTAAAAGTTCGACCGTTAGGACTAATTAGAAAAACGTTAGATTCAAATTTGCGAACTAGTACGTAGTAGGTAGTTACACTAAAAGGTAGATAATTAGTATAACAATACGTACCGGTTCGCTGTAGCCGCACCTCCTCGCTTACAATGATGGAGACCTGCTAGAAGAGAACTCGAGCACGGAAAGCGAGACAATAACCCACGTAGGCGCCACTGTAACGGGTACTGGTAGTAAAACGCAGTAGAGGTTCTAGATGCGTTTATTGCCGAATATTGTCTCACTTCCCTTGCCACGAGTATGACCGACCAACAACACGACACTGGCCTGAACACTAAGGGCTGCAGTCTCCCACGCTGTTCCCTCCGGTAGTGTGCAGGGTAGGTTGCTCGTAGGGCTGCGCGTAGCGGGCAGATCCTCGCAGGCCGTTAGTTCAGCTGGCAGGCGTTGGCGGTCTGAGTGCGATGAGCAGGGCAGGCCAGACTCTTCGGCAGAGGTGACGCCGAAGGCGACGCAGGAAGTGTAGCGGTCTAGGTAGCTAGCCCGGAGCCTTAAGGTGGACCTGCAACCTGAAGGGAAGCAGCATTAGGAAAGCCACAACCAATAGAGTCAGGCAGGCGGCGTCAGCCGGCCTCAGCTAGCAGGTAGAGAGATGGGCAGTACGCTAACGCAGTAAATATAATAGCTTACTCTTAGCTGGGACCAGGATACACGTAGATACGACGTAGGGCCAGTAAGTACGCGTAATTATCGTAGGTAGATAGAGTAGCGGTGCCGGCCTCTCTGTCGGCCCCTTTATATACCGGCCCTCCATCAGAGTTCGTGTCGGCGCATAACCAAATATGGGCAAAACTCACGAGTGCGGACGATGGCCTTCTCTGATTGGCCGAGCATATAGACGGTATTATGACGTACGCACGGTAGGTACCGGTCATACGTTACACCTGCTTAGATAACATCAGGTCCTTAAGTACCGCAATTTTCAACTCATTTCTCTCAATCAAAAATAAATATAAAGATCGATATCAGAATCTCCCCTCGTCCTTCGTACACTAATATCCCTTCCTGTTACTCTTATCATGACACGAACTTGCGTTTGTAGGGTTCTGGGATCGATTACCGGGTTAGCCAAACTGGTGTTATAAGTTCGTCAAGAATTTGGTACTGATATCAATAGTCTGGTCAGTCAATCAGTATTTTAGATAAAAGTAAAACCTAATACCTAAATGTTTTTTTATAGACTGAAATGTTGCCATTTTATTTAAAACCCAGCGCTCACACCAGAAATCGGCTTGCCATTAATAATAGATCGGCAAAGTTAAACAACGCTTTCACAGGTCGCCTCATGGATGGGTGACCGCGTGTGACATTTACAGCAGAGCGCTACCGTGCTTCGGAGGGCAAAGCTTACGGTCCCGGTTCTTGTCTCAGGACAAGAATTGTTAGGCCATGTTATAGGCCTTCGGCGTTTTGTGCATATTGTGGAACTTAGTCATCAATGAACTCATAGACAAACTCAACGCGAGAGACTTCTACACAATAGGTTATGCAGATGATCTAACCATACTCACCTCAGTTAAGGTAACCAGTACAGTGTACGACCTAACCCAACAAGCCCCTACGCATAGTAGAGTGGTGGTGTAATGAGTACGAATTATCTGTAAACCCGACCAAGACCGAACTAGTTATGTTCACACACAAACGCGCGCTGGGCACTTACCGACTGCCCAGGTTATTTAATACAGAGCTTAAGCTGTCTACCGAGGTCCAGTACCTAGGTGTCACTCTCGACAGCAAATTAACATGGAACAGCCACATGGAAAATAAGCTCAACAAAGCCAGCATTGTCTTCTGGCAGTGCAAGAAGATGATAGGCAAACGTATCCCCCAAAATTTTCTTATGGCTCTATAAGACAATAATACGTCCGATGATAAGCTACGGCGCAGTAGTGTGGTGGCCTCGGACCAACCTAACAACGGCCGCCAACAAGCTTCAAAAGCTTCAAAGACTTGCATGCCTAGCGGCAACGGGCTGCATGAAAACTACACCTATAGCGGCACTCGAAGTGTTGCTAGACCTGCCTCCATTGCACCTGTTTATACAACAGGAAGCAACGATGTCGGCGGTCCGGCTAAGAGCTCTGCAGCTCTGGAAAAACACCAACATACCGCACACTAGCAATTTAAATACACTCTTAAAAGAAGTTCCTCTCACACAAGCCATTGGCAACCAAATACCGAAACAATTTGTGTTCGACAAGAAGTACAAAATCCAACTGTACGAGGATCTACACGAAGGAGCGGTTAATCACAACGAGCTCACGATCTTCACAGATGGGTCTAAGACGGATACAGGTACGGGTTCGGGAGTGTTCTCCGAGGACCTAAACATCAACATCGTAGCACCGCTGGGAGCCTACAACACGGTCTACCAGGCCGAATGTTTTGGCATAATCCTAGCTGCCACAGCAATCATGGCACGTGAGGTAAGGGAACGATCCATTAGGATCCTCTCAGATAGTAAGGCTGTCCTCTCAGCCCTCAAAAGCCATACTATCACCTCGGCACTCACGCTTGAATGCCACCAGAAACTAACAGAGGTAGGTAAACTAAACAAATTAACACTGCAATGGATCAAGGGCCACTGTGGCTCAAGAGGGAATGACGCAGCCGACGTACTTGCCAGAAGAGGGGCCACTTTAGAGGTGGTGAGACCCGAGCCCACTATTCCCCTCCCTTCTGGTTTTTATCGCAACCTGGTAAGAAATAGGACCAGGACCCAACACAGCCATTCCTGGATTGGTATTGAAACATGTAGGCAGGCCAAGGAGGCTCTTCCTGCAGTAGACGGTAAGATAGCCAAACTAATCCTCCGGCTGTCCAAACAACAACTGCGGACAGTCACGGCCGCCTACACAGGACACGGATTCTTTAATAAACACCTATTTACTATAGGTATCACCGACAGCCCGCTGTGCAGGGCCTGTATGGCAGCAGACGAGACGGCAGCCTACCTGCTCCTCGACTGCCCTGAGGTCGCACAGTACAGGCAGCAGTGCCTGACCAGATACAGCACCCTGTGGGAAGCCGTGGGCCACATCAAGAGTCTGCTGGCCTTCCTCGAAGAGCTGGGGTGGCTCGAATGACGACACCATTCCCACCCGCACGCAAAATACGCGCCAAGACGTGGAGTTGCAAAAACAGCCCGTGCAATCGAGTATCAAGTAGGCCTTTGGTGGTCTGAAAACTCCGACACTTGAATTGGCCGAAAAAAAATCAATTAAACATTATTTCGCATCTACAATAAAAGTTAATATTTTGTTGCAAATTTGGCTATAAAAGTCAGCTTTCCTCAGCAGCGTGTAATTGCGTTACTCAGCAAATTGACTTAAAAATGTCACTTTTTACATCTTAAACCTAACCATTGATTATGCACAGGTATGTATCATAGCTGCCATTAAGATGAGTATTCAAAATTGTATGATTAGATCGAAAAATATAGGAGTATATTTAACACTAAAATACAATTTATATGTACATACCTACTCAAGATCGATCGATCACACTAAACTAAAATACATTACTAATGTCTTTTTCTTTTTCATGAAAATGAAAAGAGATAGAAACTAATAAAAAGCTGTCAAACTTTGTTTCACAAGGTTTACTCCGTAGTTTTAAGACACATTTCGACCGGTCCACTTACAACGTATCATAGTTTTGAATCAGTACAAAATAAAGTTTGGCAGTACTAAAATATTAGTTCGCCATATCTCTCACATCATCAGCCTTTAACAGTTCACTGCTGAACTAGGACTCTCCTTTGGAAGGAGGAATTGGCCTACTATACCACGCTGGCCAAACGGGTTGGTATAGGGATTGTATCAAGTTTTCCTTCTCTTACAGTGCTGTTCTCTGCATATTTTGCTCCCTCCGTCGGCTCTTACGACACCCATGGGATGATATCGGGTGGTGACATTCCGTATTCTTAATCCGTCACCACACGGACCCACGCCATATCTCTCATGTTGTGTAAATATGAGACAGGAACAGTGTCGGCAGATATAGCATGTCATTCGATAAATTATTTAGACATGCAGATTGCAGGTTTCTTTCACCGTTTTGCAAACTATAATTATTTCACAATTTTTAAATGCACAACTTAGATAAGCTAGCAGCATAGCAGGTACCAGTTAGTTTCTCATGTATGTTTCATATCTTATTTTTGAATCTTCAGATAAAAGTAATTGTACAATTAAACTGTAACCTGACTTACCTGACCGAACTTGAAAGTAAAACAGTTGATCTACTTTATTCAAGTAAAATATTTTTTTAATTTGGGATTTTTTAATTTTATGTTACGAATAACTTTAATCTGAAGATTAAAAAACGAGCACTTATAAATATTCATTAAAGTAATCTAGTTACCAACTTCGAAATCATCAGCCAGTAGACCGATACTGCTGAAGATAAGGCTCTCCAAGGCTCTCCACATCTTGAGCTTCCCATTTTGAAATCACATCACATCAGGCTCTTGCAGTGCACTATTGGTCGTTCATTTACCCAGGTCATGCCACTAAATATGATATGCCATATTTGCCATCCAGCCACTACCAGCTACCCTCTTCAAGTCGTCAGGTCCCCATTTTGAAACGCTTCGACAATATTTCTACTAAATGACCTAACGCCTATACTTGCTTTGGAGTAAAGGCACATTACTGGTATAACGTTGTTGCTCATATAAAGCTATTGTGTCGTCTGAAATACGGCTTATGTAGCATAATGGTGTAATGAAACTATACTGAAGCCGTATATCTCGGCAAAGATAGGCTAACACGCATTATGCCTAAACTTAAGCATAAAGTTTATTTCGATAAAATGTTTAGATTTTCTGATAGTATGCGTGTTCTAAATAATAAAATACTGAATAAATATATGCTCGTTCATTGTTCATGGAGAAGAGCCTTCGTGACAAGAAGCAAGTACGAAAGTCATATTATTCACTCTTTGCAATTTTATTGTCAAGTTGTTTAATACAAGTGAGGGTACAGAGTAAGTACATGGAATTCCATTTTAGTTTATGAATGGTGAGTATCAATGAGGTTATTACATTAAAATATGTTTAGTGATTATAAGGTACCTAATAATAAACTTATATATAAACAATGTAATGCATGAGTAGATACCACAATAGTTGTAAGAAAATTCACTTTCAAAGAAATATCCATTCAATAAGTAAAATAGACCACCGATGCAAACAATAAATTTTTAAGTTTAGTTTAAGTGCCCAAGTAAGTAAACTTCGTTAATTCTTTCTCAGAATAAATCTTTAAATCGAAAGTTTGGTTGAAACTCCCCGCACACCCATTTATCATCAGGTTTTATAACTAATATACTTTTATCAACTAACGCTCTTAACCTTTGACTGCACGGTTGGCGTAGTGGTTTAAGCGGCCGCCTCGCCGCTTGACACTGCGCCGAGTGTTGTGGGTTCGATTCTCCCACAAGACGAGACTTTGTGTCATCCATAAATTGTTGTTTCAAGTCTGAGTCTTCATTTTGTCTGTTGGTTGTATGTTTGTTAAGTCCCCCACGACACAGGATTATTCCTAGCGCAGGAGTTGTCTTTCTAATACTCATAGCGTGATTTAGCATGTCGTTTGTAATAGGTCGTACAGTTCAGCAAAGCTTGCACAGGTCGCCACTTGGACACTGTGTGTGACATTTACATCATAGCTCTACCGTGCTTAGAAAGCCACGTAAGGTACGGTTTCGCTTTTTGTCTCAGGACAAGAAGTGTTCGTTAGACCATGTCAGAGGCCTTCGGGCGGTCTGAAAACTCCAACACCAACAGTACTACACAAGTAATAAAATCGAGATACCGTGAAAAAGGCGCGGGCAAAAGCTAGTTAAGAATATTTTCTGAGATGTAGCCGTTAGCATAACAACCACAAAAAATAAGATCATTTTATGTTGTTTTTCTATTTAATGTTTTTTCTGTAGATATTTATTACTTTTCCTGTTTTCTTTCAATGAATGTTATAGTTAACGGTTGAAAGAGGGAAAACAAATCGAGTTTTCCAAGAAACTGAGTCTCGTTTTCGGTGAAATTGGATTGGATGACGCATAAAGTTGCCTCGTGAGGGGCTCGAACCCACGCTACTCAACACAACGTTAAGCGGAAAGACTACCGCCATAACCATTACGCCATTCGTGCAGTCAATGATTTTATCATGGCTGCTATTAATTCGAACCCTAATTACTTGCAACCTTAACAAAATCGCAAAAATGTAATAAAATTACCTAGCGCAAACATTTCCGATACAACTTTTCCATAGCTCGTTCCGAAAGTTACTAACACCACACCATAGACAAAGAACACACGCAAAGCTAACCGTTGCATTCCAAACAATTATTTTTTAAGTGGCAATAACGAGTGTGCGACTTAAATATGGAACGACCCCGTCCGTAGTTCTTACTGCTCTAATTCAATTTCAATCAGGGATTAATATATATATACTGAAGTAAATGGGTAAACAAGATGTATTAGTGCGGAACAATGGATCTATTTGTATGTTTGGAAATTCCGTGGACAAGCTGTCAGGACGAACAAAGCTTGTGGTGCCTTATTACAGTAAAAGCACGTCAATGTGGTAAAAATATACCTGTAATGGAATTTTTAAAATAAGTTGTAATATGGTCAGTATTTTTGCAAACTTAGTTTCTGAGACAGCCTATAGTTTCGTTCTATTCTGTATTGATTCATTTGTTTGTTACATAAGTAGGAGGTCAATATTTATTAGAACTTATTATATTATTTTGTAAGGAAATATAGTTATTTTCTTTTCATACGATTACAATGCATAAACGGAAATAACGCTTTATAACATCTTCTATCAATCAAGTTCAAGCAGACGCGAGGTTTGAGTGGCTGTTTTGAAAAGTACCTAAAAGGGTAGTAATTTATACAATTGTATAAATATAAAACTAAGTATTGGTGTCAAAGTAGTATATGTACAAAAAACCGTAAAAACAAATAAAAAAATTAAAATATTTACAAGGTTTAGGCGTCGTAAAATGCCTGCGCATCAATGTCATCGGGTAACGTGCCCAGAAGGCTGGCAGCATTGCCACGCTGGATGGCAATGCTGATTCTCTGAACAAAGAATAAACCAGCCTTCTGGTCACGTGAGACGTCAATTAAACGTTTAGAAATTTCCCGGAATAGTGAACGAGCGCTCGGACCCCATGAGCCTAGCGTTTCAACCCCAAACGGCTCAAACACGTAATTACTCACTAAGTTACTGTATTTGCGCCGTTTGAGGGTTTCCGCAGTTGCAGCAGCAGCGCCAGCATGGCCTCCCGTACTTGGAACATGTGATGGCGCGAGGCTGTCTACGCAGGTTGCGTCCCACACCAAGAGCCTACCCATTTTCCAAGGCAACAATGACATACCATCAGGTCTCTTACCGTCGTCGCGTACCAAACCATTTGGTTCAAGTACAGCTGGTACGCCAGACGCGACAAGAACACGACGAATTATGTCATTCAGATGGGCGTGACGGGGAATTCTACCAGCGCTTCTGCTGCAAGATAGCCCATGGTGTCCGAGGCTATCGACGTCTTCTCCACAATGACATCGATGCGGAGAAACACACGGAGCACCTAAACGAAGACAAGTGGCGATACGGAACGTCTCATCGTCCAACATGGTTCCAGTGTTGGACGATGGTAGTGCCTGAAGCCACAGACCCGATTCCCATTCTCCCACAGCCAGCAAGCGAGCACGCTCTGCAACGTTAAAAGATGCATCTAAAAGACTTTTCCTTACAATGTCACAAAGCGGCGCATCCCACTGTCTTTGGGAGAATAGGTTGGTAGGCAAATCAGTGCTTGGACAAGCCATTTTCCAGGCGTTTACAGCTTCGGATTTGCACAGCACTTCTGAGTTAACTAGTGTAGGTGATAAAATTTTACTAGTTAACTCTTCCGTGCTGTGAACCGAAGACAGAAACGCCGGTAAACTGACACTAGAAATTTTGCGTATACCGAGCCCACCCAGACGTATAGGCAATGACGCTTGTTGCCAGGCTCGGTCGTCCAAGTCCACATTTAATATTCTCTTTAAAGTAATTTGGATAATTTTGTCGACTTGTTCTAAAAGTGCATATTTTTTCCAAAGTTGGGAAGATCTTAAAGCATGTGTGAATTTTGGGACGAAAAGACAATATCAAATAATAGTATAAGCCGAGTGAATATTAATTTTGAATAGGCGATCTGAAACTTCACAAAAATTTTGTATCTTTTCCTTTAAGAAAGTATCGAAAGATTCTTCAAATACTGGAGAACCTAGGAGGCGAAGAGATGTCTTATCAATAATTTTGATGTTTGATGCCAAATTATTAAATTTTGATAGTATCGAAAGTCTTTTTGTAGAGTCTGTTGTATTTATAAACAGCTCACATTTACTAGAATTTAGTTCCAAGTCAATAGATGCGAATTTATTTTTGAGAAGAGCTAAATCTTGTAATACAATATCTGCATCCCCTCCTAGGGTCCCGTCATCTAAAAACCATACATTAAATTCAGAATTTACTTGCCCAATTATGGGGTGTATTGCTAAACTAAAAATGACTGGTCCAAGAGGGTCACCTTGTTGACACCCAACTGCTGATTCCAATAGCTTATCCTGATATAATAATTTTGTGAAAATTTTTAAATTTCTTTGGCAATGTTACAGGTGTGCAGTTTGCATTAAATACTTCAGTTAACCCTTGAGGTGCGATCAAACTAAAGGCAAAGTGCCACAAGTGCGAGAGGTCACGTCGCTGCAAATTTTCATTGGCATAGGTTACCGGAAAAAAATTAATTATGACACCTTAATATAATTATATCACATAAATTGCATATCATTGTGTTTGGTATTAAATCACCTATCATAATAATAACATGAATTACAACTAAATACTCACCTTTCCGGCAAAACAGGCTTACAAACTTAGAAGTTTGTTTTTTTTCACTCGTTCTCACAAACATTTCATCACATATTAATGAATATCATTACTTGTTTGGTTCATAAACACAAAAACATTATCACATATACCTTTAGGTTTTCACACAGTACATTATTTATTTGTAACAAACGAATTTAACGCCACTAAAAAAATTATAATCCGAACGCGTGACAAAAAGTTCGCCGTGCCAGGCCGCCATGTTACTGTAACGAACACTGTGGCTGTGAATTATTTACCATTTGAAACACGATAACAGTGAAAATGTACAACAATACTAGTATTTAATTGCTAAAATATGTTTTCAAATAAATGATCTGGGTACTTTTATGTCTTTCATAACTATTAAAAGAGTATTTATCATAAAACTATTACGAAAATAGCAAGTTTCAAGAGCAGAAATAGCCCGTCTAAAAGGTTTTTGCCTTTTATCACTGTATTTCGTGTCTTTGTCACGAATAATGTCACTTCACAATTAATATTTATTTATTTCTGAGTAAATCTATATAAGTATCTTTATAAAATATTCACCGGTTTCTTTCACAAGACAACTTTTGTTATAAAGATCGCGGAACAAAACACAACAATGGCGGACGCTTTCGCAACTGAGACACAGATAATTATATTTCAATATTTTTGGCGCGTTTCGTTTCCCTCACCCTTCTTTAACAATTTAGTTGCATAGAATATGAACTTTTCTAATAGTTACTACTTTCGTTTCTTGGTTTAAGTAAAACGAAACGTAAAAAATCCGCGACCAATAGGACGACTTTTTTAGAGCACGCAAACACATGGGACCACTTGAATTAGAGCACGACCATGCGTGCTGTAATCACGTGAGGGGTTAATGAAGTCACGGACTAAACACCTAGTTTTTTAGTCTATGGACGTGAATTAGTTCCATGCGGCTCACACTATGTCGACACGGACGCTGATGATATAGTATACATACCTAGGGACGATTACGCAGAAAACATAGGTCACTTATCAGGCATATTTGACAAAGTTCAGGCACTCCTCATTCAAGCTCATGCTAGGAATATCCAAACGTATAATTTACGCCGTAAACCAGCTGAGTTTAATGTGGGAGACACTGTGTGGAAAAGGACTTTTTATCAGAGCGACAAGGATAAGTCCTTCTGTAAGAAACTAGCCCCTAAATTCGTGAAGTGCACAGTGATTAATAAAAAGTCGCCTCTCGTTTACGAGTTGTCGGACGCGTCTGGAAATTCTATTGGGTTTTGGCACATAAAGGACCTAAAACTTATACACTATGGTGCCTAACTATTTGTTTCAAACCGTATGAGACTTTCCCTTCTTTCTTTCTATATGCCGTCTTAGCTTGGACAGTAGCGGACTCGTAGACCTAACGCAGCTAGTCGGATTTTTCTTGTTAGCCACGCAAAATCCTATCCTAAGGTGGGCGGTATTGTAACGTATGACCGGTACCTACCGTGCGTACGTCATAATACCGTCTATATGCTCGGCCAATCAGAGAAGGCCATCGTCCGCACTCGTGAGTTTTGCCCATATTTGGTTATGCGCCGACACGAACTCTGGTGGAGGGCCGGTATATAAAGGGGCCGACAGAGAGGCCGGCATCGCTACTCTATCTACCTACGATAATTACGCGTCCTTACTGGCCCTACGTCGTATCTACGTGTATCCTGGTCCCAGCTAAGCGTAAGCTACTATATTTACTGCGTTAGCGTACTGCCTATCTCTCTACCTGCTAGCTGAGGCCGGCTGATGCCGCCTGCCTGACTCTATTGGTTGCGGCTTTCCTAATGCTGCTTCCCTTCAGGTTCCAGGTCCACCTTAAGGCTCCGGGCTAGTCTACCTAGACCGCTACACTTCCTGCATCGCCTTCGGCGTCACCTCTGCCGAAGAGTCTGGCCTGCCCTGCTCATCGCACTCAGACCGCCAACGCCTGCCAGCTGAACTAACAGCCTGTGAGGATCTGCCCGCTACGCGCAGCCCTACGAGCAACCTACCCTGCACACTACCGGAGGGAACAGCGTGGGAGACTGCAGCCCTTAGTGTTCAGGCCAGTGTCGTGTTGTTGGTCGGTCATACTCGTGGCAAGGGAAGTGAGACAATATTCGGCAATAAACGCATCTAGAACCTTTACTGCGTTTTACTACCAGAACCCGTTACACAGGCGTATTTAGTTTCACGATTTGATTGTTGGCTTTTGAATTGAGCATTATTGCCTATGATCCGATTGATTTATTATGGTTTTTCTTCTTCGATGGTGGCATAAGGTGTTATTTTTTCCGTTTTAGAATTTGATACCGACGTATTCAATATGACGACCGGTTGGCGTAGCGGGAGTGTAAGCGACTGCTACGCCGAAGGTCGCGGGTTCGATTCCCGCTCAAGTCAAACATTTGTGTGCATGAACATGGATGTTTGTCTTGGTCTGGGTGTTACTATGTATAATATGTATGTATATACAAAAAAAAGTATATATGTATGTTTATCCATTATTAAGTACCCATAACAGAAGCTTTGCTTAGCTTGGGACTAGATGATGATGTGTGTATGTGGTAGAATATTATATATTATATTATATATGAAAACCATATAAAAAGGTGTAAAAATATTATTAACAGGAAATTAAATTAATATAAAATCTTTCGTGGTTTTTAATATTTGTTGTATATTGTCTTTCGTGATATATACCACGTACCTTTGTGAGAGGTAAGTAATGATGAAATAATTAAATTAACTATTATGTTTGATCTAACATTAACGGCTATCTGGTGTAGTAATTCGACGGAAAAAAACAAACACTCATCTAATCAGAACAAATAATCTTGGTCATCACTCAAGGATTTACCCAAGGTAGGTATCGAACCCCCAAGAATCTTAGCAATCTCGATCACCAACCACTATACAAAGATGCCGAAATAGATACAATAGAACCCCGCATAAGTATTATTTGTCACTGTTCGCCAAACTTCGACGTTGACGTTTCTAGAAACGTTGTCACAATTTCAATTGTCTAGACGTAGTGTAGGTATGTACAACGTTGGAGGACTCCAGTGATACTGAATTGAGAAAATGGCCACTTCATTTGATAGCCCGATAGTTCTGTTGTCAACGACTTTTAACTTCATTTTCTTTGAGTCTGTGTTTGAAACAATCTTTGACATATAATGAAAAACAATGAAAGAAATCGTCCTTTTTCTTTTTGATGTAGTCGTAAAGATTATAGAGTGATGTAACTGTTTGAAATAGAATTAGTTTTTATTATAAGTCAAATCGATTAGATCGATTGAGTAACGTTTTGTTTAGTCTATTGAAAATTTCTGACAATGGTCACACTGAACTGTCACTTCCCGCTCTTCCCGCGTTGAAAAATTACCACGTTATCGACTCGTACGTAAAATAATTGTTCGCCTTTTGAAAAGCACATCATTGTAGCTACGCGAATAGTTGTGAAATCTATTAAATTGCCGCTTTTTTGACTCCCGGCACGGTTTGTGACATATTGACCATTTTGTGAAAAGTTATTGTGAGCACACCCTTTTGCATTTCGTGTGAATTGATTAATTGAACTAAATAGAGTAAACCGCCTTGAATGCCGCCTGATCTAGTGTTGGCAACGGTAAATTGTGATAAAAGACATTGTGAACTATTCATTGACATTTGCAAGGAGAAATTGCGAATCCTGTGAACTTGAATCGTGCATTGAAGACGCTGCGTTAGAGTCTGGTAAAGTAAAGATAATTCACTTGCTAATATTGGCCAATTTTAGTCTTGTGTGTATCTAGCTTGCCTCCAGGACTCCACTCAAGAACATCACTAAGAGTTGGTAAGACATTTTATTAATATTAAGTGTAGTTAAGATTACTTGTATTCGCTGTGCAACACAGTACATTTGTGTCTGAGATTTGTTGTGGCTGACAAGGGCTGATGAATAGAGTCACGCTTCCACAAATCTGCTGCAATTAATCCCAGCTCCTTCCAGCTCAAACTCTAGACATAATTTTTGATAGCAAGAGCGTAGTTAACTGTGCCTATATTGTAAACTTGTATCTTAGCCGCTGTTGCATTACTGAGTATAAACTCAGATTGGTATGAGCTTGTATCTTATCACCTTGTAGACAGTATTGTAGTGTTTGTCAGGTCAGTTATTGTCTAAAATACATAATATTTAATTGTATAAGTTGACCTAGATAATTTGAAACACATTGTCACATAACCTGAATCAGTAATTGTTGATTTGTATTGTTGAAAAATCTAACTTAAATTTGTTGTTGCATTAATAAGTCAGTTTGTTTGGATACATAACAGCTGTATGTAATAAATTTAGTAAATTTAGTTCATTGCATATATTCATAAACATTGTAATAATCAAACTTGACCTTGCCACTTGGGCGGGTCACATTAATAAACTTTGTTTTGTTATAATATAGATAATATTGCTAGGTAACACATATTCTGTGCTTACTTACTATTGTATATCTCAAATAACACAGCCAGTCTGTCTGTTGCAAATAAGTAATTAATTAATTTGAAGTTTCAACTTTTAATTTGTTATAAGTTATAACTTTGATAACTTTTGTGTTTGATTCTTCAATATATTGAAACTATTAATTTTGTTGGACAGTAGATACCTGTCACTTGCCTGCACTTGCAGTAAACAGGCTAATACTTTGTTGGTTTCAAAGAATTAAGAAAAATTAAGTTTTGATTGTTAATTTTATTTAGCGCTTGTCCGGGCTCTTTTGAATTTTGATTATGTCAGCTATCAAGGACTTGCGTGCTGCTGCTAGTGCTATTGCATCAGATTTGCGCTGGTTTGCCTCGGCCAATGCTTTAGTGAACCGGCCTGATCGCCAGCAGGCCTTACTTCAGAGAGACGAGCGGATTGATGATCGCCTGGCAAGTGTGGAACAGCAATTCCGCACTTTCAGCACTTGCTGTCTTGAAGTGTCAATCAATGATTTCACCGCTGACCAGCGAAATAAGGTCAGCGAAGACTATGCCCAGGTCTTAGACCTGTATGATGCTGTCTCCAATAGCGCGAGACAACTAGTTGCCGATAGGGAAGGGCAACCCGGCCTGAAGCAGGAGCTTCCTAGGTCAGCACCGGGGCTGGTGAGTAGGCTCCCTACTTTGGACCTCCCCCATTTTGATGGCTGCCTAGGAAGCTACCTGGGCTTCGTTAATTTGTTCGACAGCCTAGTCCATGATAGGGCTGACCTTCGGCCGGCACAAAAGTTGGCCTATCTAATGTCGGTTCTGGATGGGGAGGCTAAGGGCCTCATCCAGCATCTGCCCGTGTCTGACGAGGCGTACCAGACGGCTCGAGACCTAATAACCCGTAGGTACCATAATAAGCGTGGCCTCGCCGACACGCACATTGAGCAGATTTTGGGTTTGCCGACGCTCACCCGGGTCTCTGGGTTGCGCACCCAACTTTTGAACCCGCTCTTGGTGGCCATCAACGCACTTAAGTGCCTTGACCTGCCCGTGGACCAATGGTCCTATCTATTGGTGCACATTGTGCTGAAGAAGCTGCCTGCCGACCTGAGGTCGCGTTTTGAGCAGCGCTTTGGTGGGGATAGCGCGACCCATCTGCCCCCCTTTGCTGACCTGGAGAAGTTCCTGGAGGATGAGTGCCGGGTCTTGGACAACTCCGGTGGTGACACGCCGGCTAAGTCGCAGCCGCCCAAGGTTAAGGAGCAGGCTCGCGTTCACACCCGAGCCAATGTTGACCGGCGCCCTCCTCGCTTTGCGGTCACGCAGAGCCCAGCGGAGTGCTCCTACTGCAAGGTCACGGGGCACAGAACGGCCAGTTGTAGGGCATTCTTGGACCTACATGTCGCCTCTCGTAGGCGCATCGCGAATGCCCGCCGCCTTTGCTTCTCTTGTTTGGGGTCCCACTACCAGCGAGACTGCCCAAACTCTCGCCCCTGTCCTCACTGTGGAGGACAGCATTTGGACATTCTCTGTATGAATGCCAGAGAGGTTGGCCGCTTGTCCAACCAGCCGACGCCGCGCACGGGCGGGTGTTTTGAAGGTGGCAGCCGAGGCTCACCGGCGCGTAGCCGAGAGTCGCCTCGCTCAATTGATCGCCACTCGCCCCATTTGGAGAACCGTAGCGTACGCACGCCTCCTCTCTCTCGCGCACCTGAATGTGCTGTTCAGCGTCACCAGCACCATGACTGCTGCCCCAGGTATTCCCCTCCTTTGGCGGAGCGTCCCCGCCTTGACTCGCGCCCACCTCGTTTTGGGCGGGTGCGTCACTATGACCCCCCACGGATGGCGCGCGGATCGAGTCATCGCGCCTTTGAGGACTTCAAGCCGCACCCTCGCTTTGACTTGCCTGGTCCTGGCCAACGGTCGCCGCCCAGGCAACAATAGGTCATTGACCCCTGCCCTATAACGCCAACCTCCCCCATTGAGACCGTTATCCTACCAACGGTTGCTGTTAGGGTCTGGGGACCCACGGGGACCTCTGTTGTTTTCCGTGCTATATTGGACAAAGGTTCACAAGGTTGCATTGTTTCCACTTATTTGGTAGGGCAGGTTAAATTAAATATGGGCTCTTTTCCGAATTGTATACGGGGCTTAGGTGACGTAGCCTCTAATGTTGAAGGGCAAGTTAAAGTTTTGTTTGGCCCTGTTGAATCTTCACACCCGAGGATTAAAACCTCGGCTATTGTGTTGAAGAATATTTTGGGTATGCACCCACAGAAACAGCTACCCGCTGCTGTGGTGAATTTGACATCGGGATTGGAACTGGCAGACCCCAAATTTGACACACCGGGACAAATCGACTTGTTGATTGGCTCTGATGTCCTCGGTGGAATTTTGATTGGTGGGAAACGGGTCTTGGTGCCAACTGGTTTGACTGCCATCCCGACCATATTTGGATTTGCTTTGATGGGACCTGTACCTAGGGACCCCCCTCCACCTGAACTTGATAATTTGTTGGCTGTAGGCTCTGCTCTCTCTGATGCGGTTCAGAGGTTTTGGGAAGTAGAGGAGCCCCCTCAAGTTGCCCGTTTGAATCCAGAACATGAGGAGTGCGAGCTGTTCTTCCAGAACAACACTGGTCGACTCCGTTCTGGTCGGATTATCACGAAGCTGCCCTTTCTGTCTGTTCGGCCTCCGCTTGGTGAGTCACGACCTTTAGCCGAAAAGAGATTGTTGGCTATGGAGCGTCGCATGGGTCGTGATCCGGAGCTCAGACAGAAGTATATTGAGTTCATGAGAGAATATGAACAATTGGGACACATGTCAGTGTCAAATTTGGATTGGCGTTCGGTGGAGCATTACTTTCTCCCGCATCATGCGGTATTGAAGCCATCGACTGGCAAGCTGCGCACAGTTTTTGATGGTTCTGCGCAGACTTCAACAGGCGTATCCTTGAACCAGTGCTTGCATTCTGGTCCCAAGTTGGTCAAGGACCTTTGTGACGTCATCACCAGCTTCCGACGACATCAGGTTGTCTTTGTGGCCGACATAAAAATGATGTTCAGGCAGACGATTATCCACCCTGATGACCGTCGCTTCCAGCTGATCCTTTGGAGAGAGTCTCCTCGCGATCCCATGGTCGTCTACGAGCTCAATACTAATACGTACGGGTTAAGGTCAAGCCCCTACTTGGCAATACGTTCTCTTTGGGAGCTCGCAGACCGCGAAGGCTTACGCTTCCCAAGAGCCTCCGCCATCTTGAAAGACGATATTTACGTCGATGACATTTGCTCGGGCGCCTCCACAGCGGACGAGGCGATCCTCCTGCGGGACGAATTGATAGGTATTTTGGCCTCCGCTGGTTATGAGTTGCGCAAATGGATTTCCAACTCACCAGCGCTTTTGGAAGGCTTGCCAGAGGATCATCAGCAGGATCCACATTTGTTTGAGATTGTTGACAACCCCGCCATGATGGCTGTTCTCGGCGTTCAGTACAGACCAGTCCAAGACATCTTTACATATAACGTAGACTTGAAATTGCCGTGTTCTTGGACTAAACGTCTCGTATTGTCTACTGTCGCCAGAACCTTTGATCCGAACGGTTGGATCTGTCCAATTATATTTTGGGCAAAATACTTCTTGCAGAAGCTTTGGACAGCAGGATTGACCTGGGACGAACCTCTGCACGGCACTCTTGTTGAGGAATGGACCTCTTTTGTATCCTCACTTCCTGCCGTCAACGAGATCTCCTTGCCTCGTCCCATCCTTCCTCCCGGGAAGTACAAGGCCACCCTTCACGGGTTTTGTGACGCCTCGGAACGTGGTCACGCCGCCGTGGTGTACTTGCGCACAGTTAGTGCCTCAGGTCAGGTGAGGGTTTCCCTGATCATGGCAAAGAGCAAGGTGGCACCCCTTCGGACATCTCTGACCATTCCAAAATTGGAGCTCTCGGGAGCAGCCCTTCTTGTACGCTTGTTGAACCACGTGTCCAGTACTTTGGGTAAAAGCATTTGCATTAATGGGACCTACGCCTGGACAGACAGCCAAATTGTTCTTTGTTGGTTGAAGGCTTCTGTCCACACTTTGGAGGTATTTGTCGCTAATCGCGTTTCCCAAATCCAGAAATCCGAAGTCAAACTTGTTTGGAGACACGTGCCAGGTGAGCTCAACCCCGCTGATTGTGCCTCGCGCGGATGCTTGACGCCTAGTTTGATAGGTCATTCGCTGTGGTGGGGTCCGGAATGGTTGAGTCGACCAGAAATTGATTGGCCTCGAACGCCAGTTTTGAATACTTCTAATTTGCCGGGTCTACGAACACTCACTCTTGAGAAGGTGGAATGCGCCTTCGACCCCGATTTTTTGTTGAATCGCTACAGCTCCCTTGACAAGTTGTTAGGTGTCACTAATTGGATAAAGCGTTTTGTTTTTAATTTTAGGCACCCACAACAGAAAGGACTGACACCGTTTCTCTCACCACAGGAACGACAGGAGTCCCTCACCTTTTGGGTTCGTTCTGTGCAATTGGCGCACTTTGAGAAGGAGATTGCTATCCTCAAGTCAGGGAAATTGAAATTATCGGGCGCTGTATCTAAATTGAACCCCTTTTTGGACGATACGGGTCTCTTGCGCGTTGGAGGGCGTCTCAAGAACGCCAACCTCCCTTACGGAGCACGTCACCCCCTTTTGTTACCTAAGGACGGTCATTTGGTACGCTTGTTGGTAACTGACCGTCACCTTAAAAATTCGCATGCTGGTTGTAATGCGCTCTTGGCCATTTTGCAACGCGAATTTTGGATTTTGTCTGCCCGAAGAATTATTCGGAGTGTAGTCTTTCGCTGCATCCCTTGCTATAAGCTCAAGGCTTCTACCATGCAGCCCTTGATGGGAGACTTACCGGCAGATCGCGTAACTGAGAGCAGGACGTTTGACGGTGTTGGCACGGACTTCGCGGGTCCCTTTTTGGTGAAAACGTCGACACTTCGAAACAGCAAGACTGTTAAGGCCTACTTGTGTGTTTTTGTTTGTCTTTCCACAAAGGCCGTACACTTAGAACTGGTCTCCTCGCTTACGACCGAGGCGTTTGTAGCCACATTTGACAGATTTGTATCCCGCAGGGGGCTGCCTTCCTTGATCCGTTCTGACTGCGGCACTAACTTCAAGGGCACCTATAATTATTTGAATGATGTTGTTAATTTCCTTGAAACCAACAAGGCTGATATAGATGATAGGCTTGCCCGGCGTGGGATAAATTGGTTGTTTTCCCCACCAAATTGTCCACACTGGGGTGGTATATTTGAGGCCGCCGTAAAATCGGCCAAAACACACTTGCGCAGGACAATCGGTGAATCTGTCCTTACATTTGAGGAACTCGCAACTGTGTTTTGTAAGATTGAGGCCGTTTTGAACTCTCGGCCATTGTGCCCGATCTCCTCGGATCCGAACGATTTGGAGGCCCTTACGCCGGGCCATTTTTTGATTGGTCGCCCACTTGTCGCCTTGCCTGAGTACCCTTATATTGATACGAGACCTGGTCGTCTCTCGCGTTTTGAATTGGTACGCCAGATTATTCAGAGCTTTTGGAAACGCTGGAACTTGGAATATTTGCACATACTCCAGCAACGCGTTAAGTGGACCGACAAGACCGATCCACCCAAGATTGGTGACCTCGTTTTGATCAAGGAGGCTAACCTTCCGCCACTCAGATGGCGCAGGGGGCGCATCCTTCGTTTGGTAACTGGGGCTGATGGAGTTCCCCGATTTGCTGACGTCTTGGTGGACGGTTCGATTCTGAGGAGAGCGGTTGCAACATTGTCACGTCTACCAACCGATGAGCGGACCGGTAGCCCGGTCCGGGGCAGGTGGATGTTTGAAATAGAATTAGTTTTTATTATAAGTCAAATCGATTAGATCGATTGAGTAACGTTTTGTTTAGTCTATTGAAAATTTCTGACAATGGTCACACTGAACTGTCACTTCCCGCTCTTCCCGCGTTGAAAAATTACCACGTTGTCGACTCGTACGTAAAATAATTGTTCGCCTTTTGAAAAGCACATCATTGTAGCTACGCGAATAGTTGTGAAATCTATTAAATTGCCGCTTTTTTGACTCCCGGCACGGTTTGTGACATATTGAACATTTTGTGAAAAGTTATTGTGAGCACACCCTTTTGCATTTCGTGTGAATTGATTAATTGAACTAAATAGAGTAAACCGCCTTGAATGCCGCCTGATCTAGTGCTGGCAACGGTAAATTGTGATAAAAGACATTGTGAACTATTCATTGACATTTGCAAGGAGAAATTGCGAATCCTGTGAACTTGAATCGTGCATTAAAGACGCTGCGTTAGAGTCTGGTAAAGTAAAGATAATTCACTTGCTAATATTGGCCAATTTTAGTCTTGTGTGTATCTAGCTTGCCTCCAGGACTCCACTCAAGAACATCACTAAGAGTTGGTAAGACATTTTATTAATATTAAGTGTAGTTAAGATTACTTGTATTCGCTGTGCAACACAGTACATTTGTGTCTGAGATTTGTTGTGGCTGACAAGGGCTGATGAATAGAGTCACGCTTCCACAAATCTGCTGCAATTAATCCCAGCTCCTTCCAGCTCAAACTCTAGATTTGATGGAGATTGGAATACGTGTAATAAATGCAAAAAAGACAAATCCGATTAGTAGCTACTAAGATTACAGGGTATGATTAAATGTCAAAATGTTTCCGTAACATATGCGCGTACAAATATTTGCATCACAGTGCATATTAAACGAAAAGCGAGGAACTAAATAACTGTTCTCTACCTATCAATCCAAACCACTTGGTACAAACTCTTCAAATTTCACTTGCTCCATCAGATTGATAAAGACAGGACTATTTGAAATTCAGGCCCGTAGGAATCTTTTAAGAAAAGCTTGCCACTTGAACAATGATCATAGTCACATAGCCTTTGCCCGCAGCTTAGCCCGCGTTTGTTTCGGTTCATCATCAGCCCAGAGGAGGCTAACTAAATGAACATCAAAATTAAAATTAAGTATTATGCTTGAGTATTATTATGTAAAGTAAATATATACAACTGATATAGAAGGTGTAACAGTTGCAGCACCTTACAAAATGTAAATAATTGTGTATTATGCAAAACCTGGCGATGAAAAAGAGTGACCGTGAGTTTTATTGCCCGTTCTTTCTTATGGTTCTACGCCCTTGCTTTGCGAACGTGGCAGTAAATGTAAATGTAGAGTCTTTAAGTAATTATTTTATAAATTTATTATTTTGACGTTCATAAGCGTTACATTGTAACCCAAATGAATAAAGGATTTATACTTTGACTTTGGCCCTTTATACTGCCCCACTGCTAGGCACTGGCCTCTTCTCACTATGAGAAAGGTATGCGGGTTGGCAGACCTTACATGTCTTTCGAGAACATTATGGAGAACTTTCAGACATATACAGGTTTCCTCACGATGTTTTCCTTCACCGTTAAGCAAGCGATAATAAACAATTTAATACTCACTTAACTTCGAATAGTCATTGGTGTGTGCCGTGGATTCGAACCCGAGACCCTGTGCGTAGCAGTCTGTCGGTCTCTGCGTTAGCGTACTGCCTATCTCTCTACCTGCTAGCTGAGGCCGGCTGACGCCGCCTGCCTGACTCTATTGGTTGCGGCTTTCCTAATGCTGCTTCCCTTCAGGTTCCAGGTCCACCTTAAGGCTCCGGGCTAGTCTACCTAGACCGCTACACTTCCTGCATCGCCTTCGGCGTCACCTCTGCCGAAGAGTCTGGCCTGCCCTGCTCATCGCACTCAGACCGCCAGCGCCTGCCAGCTGAGCCAACGGCCTGCGAGGATCTGCCCGCTACGCGCAGCCCTTCGAGCAACCTGCCCTGCACACCACCGGAGGGAACAGCGTGGGAGACTGCGGCCCTTAGTGTTCAGGCCAGTGTCGTGTTGTTGGTCGGTCATATTCGTGGCAAGGGAAGTGAGACAATACTCGGCAATAAACGCACCTAGAACCTCTACTGCGTTTCAATACCAGAACCCGTTACAACGACCTTCGGCTGTAATTATGACGTTAAACAATTACGCAACCCCAGCTATTCACGAACAGTATTTCTCAGCGTCTATTCCATACGCTGTGATAGGACATTTGATTTCTACTATACCTCCCTCAAACACGCCGTCAGGTGAAGCCCCCAGGAAAATGTAATCTTTGTCAATAAACAAACCGCACTTATTTATTTTAATATTCTCTTGTCTTTCGAGTTGTGCGATTGCAGTAGCCTCATTTGTTTTCCCATGTCTTATACTGCTAACATGATCAAGAGAATATGAATACAGGTGGGTTTTTACAAGTGGTGCGGAACTTATATTTTTTCTTCGTTTGCAAACTTTGCCAAACAGTGAGGCTGTTAAAAGACACCTGCGCAACTCCAGCCAAAGTGCGCTCTCTGCTTGAAGAATTGTATTCCTTTCCACTTCTTCTCTGTTGTTGACCTAGGAGCATAATAAAGAAAGGATGATCGTTTCGCGCTATAAAACGTAACAAAATGTATGTATCTTGGCAGCCGTTACCTGTTCTTGAAAATTTTGTATAAATACTTTTTTGCAGCCTCATATTCATCTAGGGTCATATCTGGTTTTGACATTCGTCTCCATAATCTTCTTTGTCCACCAAAATTAATCGCCTCTTTGGTCGATAATTCTTTGATGTGTTTTCTTTTCTTTTGAGTCGTGCCATTTCTTACCGTTTTAAAGACATACCTAATTAAAAACAAAAAGATTTAATCTATAATTAATTTAATCAGGATATTCAAGTTCAAGTTTAATTGACTTAAGAAAAAAATGTTTCATGTTATTACAAATTCATTCAACTTTGAATTAAAATAAAAACAGAATTTAAAAAAAATTACCTGGACTCCTTTGAAAATTTGATTTATAGATGGTGTACTGAGGCTGCGCAGTATTAAAGGACACTACAGCGGCATGACATCGTACGGCATATGAGTCTTTTAATGAAAAATTCACACGCTTGCCTCCCACTAACTTAGCCACAATACTATTGAATTGTTCAGCTCTGTTATTTGTTACGTTATGTATGAGACTTTTAGAGTGGAAAGCTAGTTGAGTTGCATTCTCCATAATTTTTTGAAACAATACTTTTATTTGTGGCTTCAAATTTTCTTCCATATTTCTTTCTTCTGAGCAGTAATATCTATCGCAAGCGGAATGGTCACCAAAGATATGCGAAGGGCTATTGAGAATATCTTTTTTTTAATTTATAATTTGTTCAATATGGCTTACATTTTGCGCCTTACGAAAACGTACTGCTTGTTTCACAGCCGTCCGAAACCTTTTTTGCCGGTCACCAATAAGAAAACGTCTTTCTTGTAAAGGTATAGATGTGTCTTTACTTGCGTTAATAATTTTTCCGGTATAATTTCGTAACAGATGGTTACTACATTCAATTTTTTGGACTTGGTAGTTTGTTTCTAAAATTTTTTTATAGGTGCTTGCGTCACCGTCAGCTATCAATGTACCGTATATTACATTTTGCCTTGCCAATGATGTTTTAAAGCCTTCGACAATAGCACTTTGTCCCATACTTGTCGAAGAATCTGAATGGTTTTTGAAACAAATGTGGTTTTTAGACGGCACACTGTTTATTGCTGCTCGAGCACAGATCACACAATGTTTATTTTTGACACCTATGTATAAAACTTTTCCGGTTTTGTACCCTATAATAGCAGCGACACCAGATGCAGCGGAATAGTTATTCTTGTATGATCTTTTAGACCAACAACAATCAGCTATGACAGTCAAAACAGGAATGCCATCTTTTACGTCACCACATGCAATAGCTTTGGAAGCTTCTTCTTGCGCAGCCGCTCGCATGCTGTCTTCTGCAGCTGATTGCCACCATGTAGCTATTTTGTTGTGACATTTTTCATATGTCAGTTGACTGACTAGTGGTAGTGGCAGATCTACAGAAGCTAACACTTCATTTAAATTAGACCTGCCAATTCCAATCATCAAAGCCCCAGTCACAGCACCTTGATTGACATCGATGTCAGTAGTACATGTTTTAGAGGAAAACAACTGAAACTGCATATTGCACATATTGCATTTCATGGTAAATGTAGATTTAAAACTGTCCTTCCGCTCTTTAACTACATTTATTTTGTTCATAGTACAACCTGCTGCCGTATTGTGGTTATTGATTGTTTTAATTTGTTCTATAAAATATTGGAAATCTATAATTCTTCGACCTTCAATAATAACATTGGATTCAAACGGCACCCCCGCTTCAATAACCTAAAAATGAAAATTTTATGAATTGTACTGCTCACTTATGACTAATTTTGTACATATTTGCATTTTAAGCGTATAAAGCTAAAAGATCTTATTTTTACTAATACGAGGCTTACATGATTATAAGCTAGGTTTTACTCATACACGTTACCAAATCAGACGCTTTTGTGGTTTGAGATGACGTAGCTACTTCTGAGCTGAGGCTCATGTCATAAGATTTAGATCTTCGACCTTCAATAATAACATTGGATTCAAACGGCACCCCCGCTTCAATAACCTAAAAATGAAAATTTTATGAATTTTGCTGCTCATTTATGACACATTTTGTACATATTTGCATTTTAAGCGTATAAAGCTAAAAGATCTTATTTTTACTAATACGAGGATCACATGATTATAAGCTAGGTTTTACTCATACACGTTACCAAATCAGACGCTTTTGTAGCTTGAGATGACGTAGCTACTTCTGAGCTGAGGCTAATGTCATAAGATTTAGTTAAATTCTGAAACATACACAAATTATCGCGACTAAGACCCGCTAAATAATATTGTATTATGTATACAAATCGCGAAAGCTTAAAATCCATTATTAGCCACTAACCAATACCGAATTCAGTCGTCTATACAAAGAAATTTTATTAAACAATAAAATAAAAATCAGCATCGAAGTCAGACAGTAAAGGTATTTTGTCGCATATTTTAGTAGCATTTAAAGTATACAGGATATCACAAGACCAATCACCAAGCCAAAGTCTACTCTACTTTAAATGACGCCGGGGAAACAATTGTATTTTTTTTTAATTATCACTTTTTAAGCTGCAAATAAAAGTGCGCGCGTGCAATATTGGATATACCTACTTATCATATCATATATACATGGGTGCATAAGACATCTATTGAGCAAATTGGCGGGGTAATTGCATCGATTTTGTACCTAATCAGAAAAATTTTATGACTGACTATGAGCCTCAATATCTCATGAACCAGTAATTACCCAGGTATGCTGCCCAAGTAAAAAAATGTCTGAAATGATTGATACAATATGGTATTTCAGTTTTCGTTAAGGGTCTTTTTACACCCTGTATACTTATATAGTGAATGGCGACAGCTCTTGCAAAAAGAATCGTTAATACATTACTGTACCAACCTTTTAGCTCTAGCTTTAGCTAAAATCTCCTCATTCACCCTTTTTCTAAGTTTTGATGTGGTAAGCTTAGTCTTTTTATGTTTATTCCCCATCGCAACAAAAATCTGAAAATAGAAAAATGTTCTTTCGAAAAATATTTTCATTCATAATATTATTATGATTAAAATATAAATATTTTACTTACCAATATCACACCAAGATGTCACGGTCGCACTATAAACGCACTCAACGCCAGAGTTCAACAGAGGTCACACGCGGAGCTCGGGCAATACGTCCACACCGTTTTACGCGCGTAGTTTTATAGTAGTTTTAGAGTAATTTTAAAATGCATGTCTTGAATAAAATTAAACCAAAAAAGAAAAATTATGTGAAGATTTTTGTTACAAAATATATTCTTCTGTGTATAAAATCTTTATTTTGAAAAAACGAGCAAGAATTATTGTAAAAATTACGATTTTAGCAGCAGCTTTTTGTCGTAAATTTCACTTTGATTATACTCTGATTATTTACGTTTGGGTCTTAACAAAAAAATAATCCTCTCTGGTTTCTTTAGTTACAGTCATTTAAACGAGTTTGTCTATTAAATTTGCTAGTTATTTGGAGTATATTAAGGTTTAAAGATAGCTCAATCACGGAAAAAGTAAAAACACTGTTTTATTATGATTATATGGCCGTAAGTCACAAATACTTTAATAATATGTAATTCACAGTTTCGTAAGATATATTGCCACTGAGATGGCATGCTTTGAAAAGTACGCATTTTGTGTCAAGTGACCAAAATCAGCGTTAACGCTCTTAAAGGCTGACAGACGAACCGACCACCGAGCTAATCTACCAGTCGGGTTGCTCAAGTTTAGGAATCATTTCAGTGCAGAATGGTCAGTATACACCACGAACTTTAACCCCTTATCTAAATAACAGCGCCAATATTCGAGGGCTGTTAGAACTGCTAATGTCTCCCGTTCTGTTATACTGTACTTTTGTTCCTGTGCATTTAGTGACCTACTCATGTAAGCGATTGGTAGTTCCACGCCATCTATTTCTTGTGTAAGCAACCCACCGATGCCACTCGCACTCGCATCTGTGTGAACTTGAAAAGCTTTCTCGTAATCGGGACACGATAATATTGGTGCATAGCTTAACAATTGTTTTAGTTTACAAAACGAGTCATCAGCTTCCACCGACCACTGAAATGGTGCGGCTTTCTTACCGGTAGAAGTAAGTTTGTTCAAAGGACCGGCAATAGTACTAAAATTAGGTATAAATCGCCGATACCATGATGCAATGCCTAAGAACCTTTTGACTTCTTTTTTATTCTTAGGCGTAGCATATTGAAGAATGGCTTCCACCTTACATGGGTCTACTTGTAATCCTTTGGAGTTTACTACGTAGCCCAAGTACTTCAATTCATCACGGAAGAATTTAGATTTTTCTAAGTTAATGGTAAGGTTGGCCGATTTTAATTTTTCGTATACTTTATTTAATAGTGACACATGAGCATTAAAAGATGGCGATATAAGCACGATATCATCTAAAAAAACGAATACAGAGTTTTCGAACTCAGGACTGTTCGTAAACAAGTGTCCACCAAACGCTGTTGTGTCGCAGGCGCATTCGTTAAACCAAACGGCATAGTCACAAATCTGAATGTTCCCCTAGTAGGCACATAGAACGCAGTCTTATCACGATCACATTCGCGAAGAGGCGTCTACCAAAAGGACTTAGATAAGTCTATACTACTTAGATATCTAGCGTTCCTACGATTGTCTTAAATTTCGGATACGTAAGGTAGTTTGTACGCGTCTTTTTTAGTAATAGAATTAAGTTTCCGACTATCTAAACAAAACCTTAGTTTACCGTCCTTCTTAGGCGTTAGTAAAATCGGTGACGACCACGGACTTTCGCATTTTTCTACCACTCCCAATGCAAGCATTTCGTCTAATTCGTCAATAATTATTTTTAATTTCGCCGGCGGTAACCTATAATATCTTTGGCGTATCGGCGCAGAATCGCCAGTGTCTATTGCATGTTCTATTAAGTGAGTTCGTCCTAACCCGGTTTTTTCAGTAGAAATCGACTCGTATTGCTTTATAATTAACTTAGCCGTTCTTTGTTGTGACTCACTCAACTCACTAAAAGATTGCAATACGTTCGTGTTACTCGGCTTATTTTCACTTAACACACTACACGGCAGTGTTTTAGACATGCATACGGATGCGATATGGTTAGGCAGTAATTTAAATAGTTTCCAGAAATCGATGCCTCAAATTAAATTACTTGTAACTTCTGGAATAATATAAACTTTCAATAAGTGGGTTTGATTATTAAAAGTAGTGGGTAAGTTGATGAAACCGCGCGGCAACAAGATATTTCCATTCGCGGTCCGAATGGAATTAGTGTTGTGACACTGCTGTATTTCTAACCCGGTTTTAGTAATTACCTCCAGATGGGAGTTGTTACCTAAAATTGTAATGGCTGAACCGGAATCGAGCAATCCACAAATAGGTAAACTGTTAATCGTTACGTTAACATAGGGCCGTAGGTCATTTTTAGGTTTATTATCCAGGATCGAGGCGACGGAATAACTAGAGAAATACACTTTTAGAGTGTTTAGCCAATTTCTCCAATCATCTTTGTCAAAATTGGTTGAATAGGTTGTAGAACCTAATTTAGATTATGACACGCCCCGACCCTGACCAACTAGTTTTTTGGTTTCGTCGATTTACAGTTCGGGCAGTTAGGGAATGTCACATCCCTACGGCCGCACTTGAAGCAAATTGCGAACCGATCGCGTTTGCATTCATTCAAACTGTGATCATTGATACGGCAGCGCGGGCAGTACTTGGACGTGACTAGAGCGACAGAGCTAGGTATAGGTTAGGTTTGCTAGGTTCGTTGTTCTCAGTGTATTCGGGTTTTCCGGACGTACCCTCTATAGTAGCAACGAGATAATTATTGTAGGAATTATTACGCGCTCGGTTATTAGGTTTGTGACTTACAGTCACAAACCTAATAACCGAGCTAGGTCTGGTGCCAACGTGTCGTTACTGTAATACGGTTCGCGGAATTGAGAGTTCAAACATTTCATCCGTTCGTAGTTTAAACATAACGTCTGCAGTGTTGCTATACTGTCTATTGAAGATATTGACGGAGCTAGCACTAGCGAGTAGCATGGACGTATGTTATGCAATAGGATGTCTAACTTTTCGCGTTCGGACAATCGCTTTGTCGGTGACAGCCTAGCGAACAGCTGATTCATTATCGAGAGATAAATAATTATAGTTTCGGTAGCACCTTGAGTACGTCGGCGGATTTCATTTAATAACCGGTAGTCATAATCGTACGGTGTAAAATCGTCTATTAATTTAGTGGTGAGTTCTTCGCATGTAGTGAAATATTCTTTTAGGCCGCGATACCAGTGAAGTGCGTTACCAGTGAATATTTCGGAGGCATATGATAAAATTTTAGTGGAAGGTAGATTACGCGCGTTTTAAAATTCGGTTACGCGTTGTAGGAACGCTCGGACGCATCCCATACCGTCGTATTTTAGCTTAGACAGTTCGCTAACTCTCAAATGCTTGCAATGCAATACTGGGGCTAACCCTGCCTGCGTCGAGGTAGACGGCGCAGGTTGGACCTCTGCCACAGCATCAGCTGAGCGAACAGCTGATTGCTCAATGGCGGACAGCTCCGCCGAGAGCTTGTCGAACCGGCTGCACAATTCGGTAATTGACGTTCCATCCTACGGAGTCTGTGGAATATGTGGTTGTGCAGTGTGGTAGACCTCCTAGCTAGGTTCGCGTCGTAAGAAATGGTTAATAAATTCACTCGCTTGGCCAGCTCAGAGACGGCCTCGCTAGCGCCCTCGAAGTCCACCGCTATGGCTAGACCCGACTCCAAAATGTCATCATTTGGAATGGCTTCCAGTAATTTAGGGAGCTGCTTCCGCAGACCTAGGACAGAGGTAGCCGGCTCCTGACCTCTAATCGCGACCTCGTAAGCTAGCTCGTTCTTGTTTAAAAGAAAGTATGTATTTTATGGGGTGTGAGCCCATTGTGTATGAATAACCGCGTAAGTATAAACTACACACTACACTTAGTGCGCAAGCGCTCCGCCCTTACAAATGGCCTACTTTACGATGAGGCGTAAAAGTTCGACCGTTAGGACTAATTAGAAAAACGTTAGATTCAAATTTGCGAACTAGTACGTAGTAGGTAGTTACACTAAAAGGTAGATAATTAGTATAACAATACGTACCGGTTCGCTGTAGCCGCACCTCCTCGCTTACAATGATGGAGACCTGCTAGAAGAGAACTCGAGCACGGAAAGCGAGACAATAACCCACGTAGGCGCCACTGTAACGGGTACTGGTAGTAAAACGCAGTAGAGGTTCTAGATGCGTTTATTGCCGAATATTGTCTCACTTCCCTTGCCACGAGTATGACCGACCAACAACACGACACTGGCCTGAACACTAAGGGCTGCAGTCTCCCACGCTGTTCCCTCCGGTAGTGTGCAGGGTAGGTTGCTCGTAGGGCTGCGCGTAGCGGGCAGATCCTCGCAGGCCGTTAGTTCAGCTGGCAGGCGTTGGCGGTCTGAGTGCGATGAGCAGGGCAGGCCAGACTCTTCGGCAGAGGTGACGCCGAAGGCGACGCAGGAAGTGTAGCGGTCTAGGTAGCTAGCCCGGAGCCTTAAGGTGGACCTGCAACCTGAAGGGAAGCAGCATTAGGAAAGCCACAACCAATAGAGTCAGGCAGGCGGCGTCAGCCGGCCTCAGCTAGCAGGTAGAGAGATGGGCAGTACGCTAACGCAGTAAATATAATAGCTTACTCTTAGCTGGGACCAGGATACACGTAGATACGACGTAGGGCCAGTAAGTACGCGTAATTATCGTAGGTAGATAGAGTAGCGGTGCCGGCCTCTCTGTCGGCCCCTTTATATACCGGCCCTCCATCAGAGTTCGTGTCGGCGCATAACCAAATATGGGCAAAACTCACGAGTGCGGACGATGGCCTTCTCTGATTGGCCGAGCATATAGACGGTATTATGACGTACGCACGGTAGGTACCGGTCATACGTTACACCTGCTTAGATAACATCAGGTCCTTAAGTACCGCAATTTTCAACTCATTTCTCTCAATCAAAAATAAATATAAAGATCGATATCAGAATCTCCCCTCGTCCTTCGTACACTAATATCCCTTCCTGTTACTCTTATCATGACACGAACTTGCGTTTGTAGGGTTCTGGGATCGATTACCGGGTTAGCCAAACTGGTGTTATAAGTTCGTCAAGAATTTGGTACTGATATCAATAGTCTGGTCAGTCAATCAGTATTTTAGATAAAAGTAAAACCTAATACCTAAATGTTTTTTTATAGACTGAAATGTTGCCATTTTATTTAAAACCCAGCGCTCACACCAGAAATCGGCTTGCCATTAATAATAGATCGGCAAAGTTAAGCAACGCTTTCACAGGTCGCCTCATGGATGGGTGACCGCGTGTGACATTTACAGCAGAGCGCTACCGTGCTTCGGAGGGCAAAGCTTACGGTCCCGGTTCTTGTCTCAGGACAAGAATTGTTAGGCCATGTTATAGGCCTTCGGCGTTTTGTGCATATTGTGGAACTTAGTCATCAATGAACTCATAGACAAACTCAACGCGAGAGACTTCTACACAATAGGTTATGCAGATGATCTAACCATACTCACCTCAGTTAAGGTAACCAGTACAGTGTACGACCTAACCCAACAAGCCCCTACGCATAGTAGAGTGGTGGTGTAATGAGTACGAATTATCTGTAAACCCGACCAAGACCGAACTAGTTATGTTCACACACAAACGCGCGCTGGGCACTTACCGACTGCCCAGGTTATTTAATACAGAGCTTAAGCTGTCTACCGAGGTCCAGTACCTAGGTGTCACTCTCGACAGCAAATTAACATGGAACAGCCACATGGAAAATAAGCTCAACAAAGCCAGCATTGTCTTCTGGCAGTGCAAGAAGATGATAGGCAAACGTATCCCCCAAAATTTTCTTATGGCTCTATAAGACAATAATACGTCCGATGATAAGCTACGGCGCAGTAGTGTGGTGGCCTCGGACCAACCTAACAACGGCCGCCAACAAGCTTCAAAAGCTTCAAAGACTTGCATGCCTAGCGGCAACGGGCTGCATGAAAACTACACCTATAGCGGCACTCGAAGTGTTGCTAGACCTGCCTCCATTGCACCTGTTTATACAACAGGAAGCAACGATGTCGGCGGTCCGGCTAAGAGCTCTGCAGCTCTGGAAAAACACACCGCACACTAGCAATCGCAACCTGGTAAGAAATAGGACCAGGACCCAACACAGCCAGTCCTGGATTGGTATTGAAACATGTAGGCAGGCCAAGGAGGCTCTTCCTGCAGTAGACGGTAAGATAGCCAAACTAATCCTCCGGCTGTCCAAACAACAACTGCGGACAGTCACGGCCGCCTACACAGGACACGGATTCTTTAATAAACACCTATTTACTATAGGTATCACCGACAGCCCGCTGTGCAGGGCCTGTATGGCAGCAGACGAGACGGCAGCCTACCTGCTCCTCGACTGCCCTGAGGTCGCACAGTACAGGCAGCAGTGCCTGACCAGATACAGCACCCTGTGGGAAGCCGTGGGCCACATCAAGAGTCTGCTGGCCTTCCTCGAAGAGCTGGGGTGGCTCGAATGACGACACCATTCCCACCCGCACGCAAAATACGCGCCAAGACGTGGAGTTGCAAAAACAGCCCGTGCAATCGAGTATCAAGTAGGCCTTTGGTGGTCTGAAAACTCCGACACTTGAATTGGCCGAAAAAAAATCAATTAAACATTATTTCGCATCTACAATAAAAGTTAATATTTTGTTGCAAATTTGGCTATAAAAGTCAGCTTTCCTCAGCAGCGTGTAATTGCGTTACTCAGCAAATTTACTTAAAAATGTCACTTTTTACATCTTAAACCTAACCATTGATTATGCACAGGTATGTGTCATAGCTGCCATTAAGATGAGTATTCAAAATTGTATGATTAGATCGAAAAATATAGGAGTATATTTAACACTAAAATACAATTTATATGTACATACCTACTCAAGATCGATCGATCACACTAAACTAAAATACATTACTAATGTCTTTTTCTTTTTCATGAAAATGAAAAGAGATAGAAACTAATAAAAAGCTGTCAAACTTTGTTTCACAAGGTTTACTCCGTAGTTTTAAGACACATTTCGACCGGTCCACTTACAACGTATCATAGTTTTGAATCAGTACAAAATAAAGTTTGGCAGTACTAAAATATTAGTTCGCCATATCTCTCACATCATCAGCCTTTAACAGTTCACTGCTGAACTAGGACTCTCCTTTGGAAGGAGGAATTGGCCTACTATACCACGCTGGCCAAACGGGTTGGTATAGGGATTGTATCAAGTTTTCCTTCTCTTACAGTGCTGTTCTCTGCATATTTTGCTCCCTCCGTCGGCTCTTACGACACCCATGGAATGATATCGGGTGGTGACATTCCGTATTCTTAATCCGTCACCACACGGACCCACGCCATATCTCTCATGTTGTGTAAATATGAGACAGGAACAGTGTCGGCAGATATAGCATGTCATTCGATAAATTATTTAGACATGCAGATTGCAGGTTTCTTTCACCGTTTTGCAAACTATAATTATTTCACAATTTTTAAATGCACAACTTAGATAAGCTAGCAGCATAGCAGGTACCAGTTAGTTTCTCATGTATGTTTCATATCTTATTTTTGAATCTTCAGATAAAAGTAATTCTACAATTAAACTGTAACCTGACTTACCTGACCGAACTTGAAAGTAAAACAGTTGATCTACTTCATTCAAGTAAAATATTTTTTTAATTTGGGATTTTTTAATTTTATGTTACGAATAACTTTAATCTGATGATTAAAAAACGAGCACTTATAAATATTCATTAAAGTAATCTAGTTACCAACTTCGAAATCATCAGCCAGTAGACCGATACTGCTGAAGATAAGGCTCTCCAAGGCTCTCCACATCTTGAGCTTCCCATTTTGAAATCACATCACATCAGGCTCTTGCAGTGCACTATTGGTCGTTCATTTACCCAGGTCATGCCACTAAATATGATATGCCATATTTGCCATCCAGCCACTACCAGCTACCCTCTTCAAGTCGTCAGGTCCCCATTTTGAAACGCTTCGACAATATTTCTACTAAATGACCTAACGCCTATACTTGCTTTGGAGTAAAGGCACATTACTGGTATAACGTTGTTGCTTATATAAAGCTATTGTGTCGTCTGAAATACGGCTTATGTAGCATAATGGTGTAATGAAACTATACTGAAGCCGTATATCTCGGCAAAGATAGGCTAACACGCATTATGCCTAAACTTAAGCATAAAGTTTATTTCGATAAAATGTTTAGATTTTCTGATAGTATGCGTGTTCTAAATAATAAAATACTGAATAAATATATGCTCGTTCATTGTTCATGGAGAAGAGCCTTCGTGACAAGAAGCAAGTACGAAAGTCATATTATTCACTCTTTGCAATTTTATTGTCAAGTTGTTTAATACAAGTGAGGGTACAGAGTAAGTACATGGAATTCCATTTTAGTTTATGAATGGTGAGTATCAATGAGGTTATTACATTAAAATATTTTTAGTGATTATAAGGTACCTAATAATAAACTTTTATAACAATGTAATGCATGAGTAGATACCACAATAGTTGTAAGAAAATTCACTTTCAAAGAAATATCCATTCAATAAGTAAAATAGACCACCGATGCAAACAATGAATTTTTAAGCTTAGTTTAAGTGCCCAAGTAAGTAAATTTCGTTAATTCTTTCTCAGAATAAATCTTTAAATCGAAAGTTTGGTTGAAACTCCCCGCACACCCATTTATCATCAGGTTTTATAACTAATATACTTTTATCAACTAACGCTCTTAACCTTTGACTGCACGGTTGGCGTAGTGGTTTAAGCGGCCGCCTCGCCGCTTGACACTGCGCCGAGTGTTGTGGGTTCGATTCTCCCACAAGACGAGACTTTGTGTCATCCATAAATTGTTGTTTCAAGTCTGAGTCTTCATTTTGTCTGTTGGTTGTATGTTTGTTAAGTCCCCCGCGACACAGGATTATTCCTAGCGCAGGAGTTGTCTTTCTAATACTCATAGCGTGATTTAGCATGTCGTTTGTAATAGGTCGTACAGTTCAGCAAAGCTTGCACAGGTCGCCACTTGGACACTGTGTGTGACATTTACATCATAGCTCTACCGTGCTTAGAAAGCCACGTAAGGTACGGTTTCGCTTTTTGTCTCAGGACAAGAAGTGTTCGTTAGACCATGTCAGAGGCCTTCGGGCGGTCTGAAAACTCCAACACCAACAGTACTACACAAGTAATAAAATCGAGATACCGTGAAAAAGGCGCGGGCAAAAGTTAGTTAAGAATATTTTCTGAGATGTAGCCGTTAGCATAACAACCACAAAAAATAAGATCATTTTATGTTGTTTTTCTATTTAATGTTTTTTCTGTAGATATTTATTACTTTTCCTGTTTTCTTTCAATGAATGTTATAGTTAACGGTTGAAAGAGGGAAAACAAATCGAGTTTTCCAAGAAACTGAGTCTCGTTTTCGGTGAAATTGGATTGGATGACGCATAAAGTTGCCTCGTGAGGGGCTCGAACCCACGCTACTCAACACAACGTTAAGCGGAAAGACTACCGCCATAACCATTACGCCATTCGTGCAGTCAATGATTTTATCATGGCTGCTATTAATTCGAACCCTAATTACTTGCAACCTTAACAAAATCGCAAAAATGTAATAAAATTACCTAGCGCAAACATTTCCGATACAACTTTTCCATAGCTCGTTCCGAAAGTTACTAACACCACACCATAGACAAAGAACACACGCAAAGCTAACCGTTGCATTCCAAACAATTATTTTTTAAGTGGCAATAACGAGTGTGCGACTTAAATATGGAACGACCCCGTCCGTAGTTCTTACTGCTCTAATTCAATTTCAATCAGGGATTAATATATATACTGAAGTAAATGGGTAAACAAGATGTATTAGTGCGGAACAATGGACCTATTTGTATGTTTGGAAATTCCGTGGACAAGCTGTCAGGACGAACAAAGCTTGTGGTGCCTTATTACACTAAAAGCACGTCAATGTGGTAAAAATATACCTGTAATGGAATTTTTAAAATAAGTTGTAATATGGTCAGTATTTTTGCAAACTTAGTTTCTGAGACAGCCTATAGTTTCGTTCTATTCTGTATTGATTCATTTGTTTGTTACATAAGTAGGAGGTCAATATTTATTAGAACTTATTATATTATTTTGTAAGGAAATATAGTTATTTTCTTTTCATACGATTACAATGCATAAACGGAAATAACGCTTTATAACATCTTCTATCAATCAAGTTCAAGCAGACGCGAGGTTTGAGTGGCTGTTTTGAAAAGTACCTAAAAGGGTAGTAATTTATACAATTGTATAAATATAAAACTAAGTATTGGTGTCAAAGTAGTATATGTACAAAAAACCGTAAAAACAAATAAAAAAATAAAAATATTTACAAGGTTTAGGCGTCGTAAAATGCCTGCGCATCAATGTCATCGGGTAACGTGCCCAGAAGGCTGGCAGCATTGCCACGCTGGATGGCAATGCTGATTCTCTGAACAAAGAATAAACCAGCCTTCTGGTCACGTGAGACGTCAATTAAACGTTTAGAAATTTCCCGGAATAGTGAACGAGCGCTCGGACCCCATGAGCCTAGCGTTTCAACCCCAAACGGCTCAAACACGTAATTACTCACTAAGTTACTGTATTTGCGCCGTTTGAGGGTTTCCGCAGTTGCAGCAGCAGCGCCAGCATGGCCTCCCGTACTTGGAACATGTGATGGCGCGAGGGTGTCTACGCAGGTTGCGTCCCACACCAAGAGCCTACCCATTTTCCAAGGCAACAATGACATACCATCAGGTCTCTTACCGTCGTCGCGTACCAAACCATTTGGTTCAAGTATAGCTGGTACGCCAGACGCGACAAGAACACGACGAATTATGTCATTCAGATGGGCGTGACGGGGAAATCTACCAGCGCTTCTGCTGCAAGATAGCCCATGGTGTCCGAGGCTATCGACGTCTTCTCCACAATGACATCGATGCGGAGAAACACACGGAGCACCTAAACGAAGACAAGTGGCGATACGGAACGTCTCATCGTCCAACATGGTTCCAGTGTTGGACGATGGTAGTGCCTGAAGCCACAGACCCGATTCCCATTCTCCCACAGCCAGCAAGCGAGCACGCTCTGCAACGTTAAAAGATGCATCTAAAAGACTTTTCCTTACAATGTCACAAAGCGGCGCATCCCACTGTCTTTGGGAGAATAGGTTGGTAGGCAAATCAGTGCTTGGACAAGCCATTTTCCAGGCGTTTACAGCTTCGGATTTGCACAGCACTTCTGAGTTAACTAGTGTAGGTGATAAAATTTTACTAGTTAACTCTTCCGTGCTGTGAACCGAAGACAGAAACGCCGGTAAACTGACACTAGAAATTTTGCGTATACCGAGCCCACCCAGACGTATAGGCAATGACGCTTGTTGCCAGGCTCGGTCGTCCAAGTCCACATTTAATATTCTCTTTAAAGTAATTTGGATAATTTTGTCGACTTGTTCTAAAAGTGCATATTTTTTCCAAAGTTGGGAAGATCTTAAAGCATGTGTGAATTTTGGGACGAAAAGACAATATCAAATAATAGTATAAGCCGAGTGAATATTAATTTTGAATAGGCGATCTGAAACTTCACAAAAATTTTGTATCTTTTCCTTTAAGAAAGTATCGAAAGATTCTTCAAATACTGGAGAACCTAGGAGGCGAAGAGATGTCTTATCAATAATTTTGATGTTTGATGCCAAATTATTAAATTTTGATAGTATCGAAAGTCTTTTTGTAGAGTCTGTTGTATTTATAAACAGCTCACATTTACTAGAATTTAGTTCCAAGTCAATAGATGCGAATTTATTTTTGAGAAGAGCTAAATCTTGTAATACAATATCTGCATCCCCTCCTAGGGTCCCGTCATCTAAAAACCATACATTAAATTCAGAATTTACTTGCCCAATTATGGGGTGTATTGCTAAACTAAAAATGACTGGTCCAAGAGGGTCACCTTGTTGACACCCAACTGCTGATTCCAATAGCTTATCCTGATATAATAATTTTGTGAAAATTTTTAAATTTCTTTGGCAATGTTACAGGTACCCGTAACATTGCCAAAGAAATTTTAAAATTTTAGGGGTTTCTAATTTTGCTTGTGCCAACAAAGTGTCCCTATTAACTGAATTGAAGGCGTTTTTCAAGTCAACCTTCAAAATGATCTCTCCATCACCACTTCCAAGGTACGTAGAAAGGGCATGTATAGCAGCCTCGCTACCCTCTTTGGAACCAAAACCTAGTTGGAGGGGTTGGAATTTTTCCGATAGCTCCCTGCTGTAAAATTTACAGCATATCTTGGCTGCTATACGCCGATATGTGCAACCCACGGCAATGGGACGTATGCCACCATCCCTCTTGTTAAGGGCGCACAAGTTCGCCCCATACAAGATGTCAACGATGGCGTCGTCCACATTACCGGAGAGCATCATATTTATTAGCGCAGTCAACTCCCTCAGAAGTGTATCGCCAGCCACCCCAGCACTGGCACACACAAGGTCTTTCAGGTGCTGGGGCGTCAGTGCATCGAGGCCCCCGGCCGAGCCACTCCGGAAGGAGCCAACCGCTGCTAACACGTCCTTGGCTGTGGTGATCAGATGTTCTGATTCCCTGTCGGGAGCTTCAGGGAAGGAGAGATCATTAATAGGCGCTGGATGCTTGCTCTTCAGACCCGCAAGCGTGTCTGGAGAGCAAGGCGCCACCACATCGCTACTGAAAAGGAGTCTAGAAGCGCCCCGTATATCGCCCTCCCTTAATTAAATTCTACATATTGATACAGCGACTTCTGCTTGTTAAACGTAATTATATTTAATTTGGGATGTCAACGAATTTTGGCCTGCCTGATTTTTATCAACATGTAGAATCCTATAAGGGAAAGTCAGTAATTGCTCCCAGGCTGTTCTCGAGTTCTCCCTGACGACGAGACCAATACATTCCGCTAATTTTTTGGATACTGATGGTCTTGCCCCACGGGAAACTCTTGTCACAACCGGGATCGGATGTTTTAATTTTGATAGTGGTATGGCGTGGTGCCGAAACCGGTTAGGTTCTAGGCGACTTGGGAAGGATTAATGGACTGTATAGAGAGTATAGCGGTTCTTAGCCGCCTAGGAGGGAATAAGGGAAAGGAGATGGATACGGGAGGAGGTGATTGAGTGGGTATAGGCTATTTTAAGGATGGAAGGCACTTACCTTATACAGCCTTGGTGGTTTCGTGATACAGCTGCTTGTTTTCACTTCACTCACGAGCGGGTTTTCCTTGGTGGAAGCCGTGATAAACACATACGGGAGCGGCGCGGTACGAACGAGACGGCGATACAGCGGTGCGGCGCGGAGCGGTATCGAGACGGCGTTCTTAGCGAGCGGAATGTTCGAGACTGTCCGTCGCGTTCACGATCGCGGCGACGAAATCAGGCGCAAGGCAGTGCCTCTTCCAGGGAGAGGGAAAGAGAGGGACGGAAATATGATATCGCTCGCACTAGACAAGCGTGGAACGATTCATGTTGATGCGATTAGTTGTAGATAGGAAGGTAGATGGCGCTACCATATCCCCCCGGCCCTAAAGGGTTGCCTTTAAAAAATAGAATTGAACTTAGCTATGTTGGGTGTACTACCGCATAACCCATCAATAGGCTAAGACAGCGATATGACAATAAAATTAATCTAAATTAACTTTAGCGAAAGCTACAAACGCAATAATAGCGAAAACTACTAACTAAATACTTAAACTAAGAGGTAAGTCCAACTTCAGGCTAGATCTCACTGAGTTGGAAGCGGACGCGAGTTGATCAGTGCCTCGACTTGTGCAAGGACAGTTAAAGGCTCTTCGTAAGAGAGGATCTGTTGACCTATAACTTTGAAGAGATGCGTTTTAATTACTTTGACCATGCTTGCCCAACATCCACCGAAATGTGGTGATGCTGGTGGAATAAACTTCCAGCCAATATGATCTATGGAAAGTTCTTCCTGAAGACGAGTACGATAACCCGCGACGTGATTGAAACAAGTAGCGGGAACAAGTTCAATCAATTTACTAACGCGGTTGGCGACAAAAGTCTGCCAGCGGTGAGGAGAAGAATAAATCCAAGCGAGCACTACCTTGGAGTCGGAAAATGCGTATATTTATTAATAGAGTAGTGGGGCAAAACTGTGTCTTGATCCTTGTGGAGCAACTGAGACAGCAGAAGGGCCGCGCACAACTCCAGTCTCGCAACCGAAATGGTTTTAACAGGCGAGACCTTAGACTTGGCACAAACTAACTGCACCGAGTAGTTAGAACCAATGCGGACTTGCAGATATACGACTCCGCCGTAAGCACGTTCGCTGTCGTCAGCGAAACCTATTAA
Organism: Euclidia mi; assembly: GCA_944739405.2. Taxonomy (NCBI): domain Eukaryota; kingdom Metazoa; phylum Arthropoda; class Insecta; order Lepidoptera; family Erebidae; genus Euclidia; species Euclidia mi. The sequence continues at coordinate 8,814,334 of OX123206.2, read as the reverse complement.
GTTGACGGTACATCCATCTACCAACCCAAGATGACGCGGAATAAACTTGATTGAGCGCGGTAAGCTCAATACAAAACTGGCCCCAAGCGGCGACAATATGGTCAGGGGGTGTTGCATCCCACTCACACTTTGATAGCCAAAGCTCCTTGATCAAGAGCTTGGCGTACAAAATTGTGGGAGCCACAAACCCATTATGTCCCATAGTCGAGCCACTGTGGACAGCATAGTGCGCTTGGCGCACTTATCATCTGGTGGTGAGACGTCAAACCGAAAACTATCACAGGATTTGTCCCAGCGTAAACCGAGAACCTTATGCGGTACAGACTTCTCAAACTCAATGTCTGGAGAAGCTTTATGAGAATCTGGTATGCGTGCGAGAACCTCCTTAGAGTTGCTTGTCCATTTGACAAGATCAAACTGGCCAGTTTGATCTTGTCGCTTGAAAAGCTGAATAAGCTCTTCACAAAGCGAAATTGCTAGCGGAGCGGGTATGACATTACAGGCAATGTCATCTATATACAAAGCGGATGTGTAGTATAGTATAGTGTAGCGTAGCGTAGCTTAGCATAGCGTAGCATAGCGCAGCATAGCGCAGCATAGCGCAGCATGGCGCAGCATAGCGCAGCATGGCGCAGCATAGCGCTGCATGGCGGAGCTTGGCGCAGCATATCGCAGCATGGCGCAGCAAAGCGCAGCATGGCGCAGCATGGCGAAGCATGGCGCAGCATGGCGCAGCATAGCGCAGCATAGCGCAGCATAGCATAGCATAGCTAATTAGTGCTTTATCTTACACACAGTTTTAGCACCCACCTTGATCTCTTGAAGAGCAGAGCAACAACAAGACGTAATACAATGAGAAGTATGTAACGTAGGTACGGTACCCATAATCACATACCCAAGTACCGTCTCAATAGCGGGCGGTAAATCATATCGCTCACTACGAACTATGTTAGTTAGTAGCAAGTGCGGAAATATTGAAGCTCCGATCAAAAGATCAATGCCTGCCGGATTCGCAAACTCCGAATCCGCTAGTGGACTCGAGATGTGTGAGGAGCGACACGTCCACATTAGCGTTTGGCAACGTGTCTGTAATACGTTCCACGATAAGCGAAGAAATGTTAAAATTAATGTCCCTATTAAAACGCGAATGTATTTTAACATCTACGGAACCCCTGCAATGCCTTTCTGATCCGCCTATCCCTTTGACGGTTGAGTTAGTATTTTTAAAGTTATTCCATAATCCGAGGCGTTTGAAGCATTCCGATGTTATTAGATTGGTCTGAGATGCGCTATCTAGCAGACAACGTACCATGTGCGGCGACCCATTAACATCGTATACGATAACTTGCGCTGTCGCTAACAGTACCGTGTTAGACGCCGTACACTGCGTTTTGGCCCTGCGCGGATCATTATAGATGCGCGAGTGCCGTCCTCGCGTGCGCGTCGCCCGCGCAATGGATGTCATACACAGCGATACTTCGCCCTCAGACGCGGAAGGCGCAGCTACCGTGGTCTGCTGCACCTGCGGCGCGAGTGTGTCAAGGTTAGCGGATTGGCTTGACAACCGGTTATTTTTATCATAATGTAACAGTGTGTGATGTTTTTGTTTACATGTGCGACATCTCGTTCTACTGGAACAATTACTCGTTTTATGTTTTATGCTTAAGCAATTAATGCAAGCTTTGTTATCTTTTACGCTTTTAAAACGAGCAATTGGATTTAAATCATTAAAGGTGGGACACTTATAGTACTGGTCGTGCACTATATTACTGCACAGACACTTCTGTGAATTATTACTATTAGATTCCGAACATGTTACGTAAGATTGTGGATTAGGGACTGAGTTATTATTACTATTTCGCGATTTATTCAACCTTTGTTTGTTGTTGTTAGTGTTAGACGGGCCAGGTGAACCAGACTGCGTATTATGAAATATTCGACACTGATCTTTGATGAACGAAATAAAACTATCTAGTGTAGGTATTTTATTATTGCGTTCCGTCATCTCGAATGCGCGAATTGTATCAGTGTCAAACTTTTTTAAAGCGAGTTGAAGCAACATAAAGTCGGAAAGATCTTCTAATTTTAAATTCCTAAGAGAAATAACCGCGGTTACGAAGTTATCAATAAACAGCTGGAAATTCGAGACAGACGCGTTGCTGGACAGTTTGAGATTTAAAGCTTGGTCAAAGTACGTAGACGCTAGAACGCGCGTGTCTTGATATCTGTCAAGTAGTGACTGAAATATGACCTGATAATTCTCAGCACTGGGTGTGACACCTGCAAATACGGACTGGGCTATCGGTGACAGTTTACCTATTAAATAGTACAACCTGTCAGCGAACCATTATCGTGCACTGTAGACTTAAAACTTGCATAAAATAACGGCCAATTTCGTATATCTCCGTCAAACGACATAATCTCGATTGGCGGTAATCTCGGTTTGCGGGCAACGGGCTCTGCCGAACATTTACCCTCCAATTGCGATTGTATACGCTTAATAATACAATAAAGATCTTCGAATGAGGTATACGCCTGATAGTTCGGTTTTTCATCAGGATTGATAGAAAGTAATCTTGCGTTATAATCGTCTAACAACTTATGAAAATCTGTTCGAATACTATCTACTGTTGTACAATAACTGAGAAATGCTTCGCTATTACTGTCAGACATCGATGCGGTTTTTGATCTTTCATAGATATTTTGAATGCGCTCAAATAAAATATTGCGTTTCGCTTCTAAGATTGTCATCTCTTTGTCTTCCGACACGCGTGACTTCTTTTGTTGTGACATGCTTACGTAAGTATAAGCTAATGAGAACGAAACAAAATAAGAATATCTAATGTATCTATTATTTTACCTAAGTAGGCTAATTAGGCAACACTTTAGAGCTGAGGAAATAAAAGTTAATTGAAATATGAGATTTATAAGACAACTATGATAGTTGCAGAAATAATAATTTAATAAGTAGGTAGCTACATAAAAGTTTACCTACTAATGCGGGCGGAAATAACCATGTGACGGTTATATGAATATATTAGGAGTATAGCTAGGTGCTATAACTGCCTAGGTATAGCGGTATAACGTATAAAACGTAAATGAATCCGACTCGTATGGATAAAAAAAAATGGTATGGCGTGGTGCCGAAACCGGTTAGGTTCTAGGCGACTTGGGAAGGATTAATGGACTGTATAGAGAGGATAGCGGTTCTTAGCCGCCTAGGAGGGAATAAGGGAAAGGAGATGGATACGGGAGGAGGTGATTGAGTGGGTATAGGCTATTTTAAGGATGGAAGGCACTTACCTTATACAGCCTTGGTGGTTTCGTGATACAGCTGCTTGTTTTCACTTCACTCACGAGCGGGTTTTCCTTGGTGGAAGCGGTGATAAACACATACGGGAGCGGCGCGGTACGAACGAGACGGCGATACAGCGGTGCGGCGCGGAGCGGTATCGAGACGGCGTTCTTAGCGAGCGGAATGTTCGAGACTGTCCGTCGCGTTCACGATCGCGGCGACGAAATCAGGCGCAAGGCAGTGCCTCTTCCAGGGAGAGGGAAAGAGAGGGACGGAAATATGATATCGCTCGCACTAGACAAGCGTGGAACGATTCATGTTGATGCGATTAGTTGTAGATAGGAAGGTAGATGGCGCTACCAGATAGCGTTTGCCAAAAAGGAATTTGTGTGGTGTCTCCTAATGCAACCTGCATTAGGAGACACCACACAAATTCCTTTTTGGCAAAGTGAAGATATTTTGGAGCCAGAAAGTGCATTTTGGGATTTATGTACTTTACCAAAATGCACTTTCAGGCCCCGCTTACCTTTGAAAAAGCGGTCCTGGGAGCAATTCGGACAGCGCACCAGACCAGTCAACGATGTGGTAGGTTGACTAGCACTCACGTCCACATCGCCAGTGCCATCACAACATTGCATTCGTTATATTACTATTATATACCAATGTACTCTGTGATTACTATATATAATATTTACAAAAAAAAATACAAAAATAAATTCACATTTTAGCAATATTTACAAAACAAACTGTCACACTATGTCAAGAACTGTCACGAAGGCAGAGATAATTATTAATAAACAGTAATTTTTATAATACTTGCAAGATGTTATCAAAGTATTGGTTGATAACATCTTGCAAGTATTATAAAAATATTATGTCTATAAAACTTAAACATAATTTTACATTAGTAGTAGTAAATCGTTTAGCCGCTATCATAATCTTAATAAGTAATGTATGAATTATGTGCCTAGTTTAGCCTCAGGTGTCTGTGTGCATTGTCAATTCTTTTATGAAGAAATTACAAAAGAGCTTGTTAAATTTACGTAAGAGAGAAAATTTTAATATCTAAGTGTGTTTTATTTAAGTGTATACTTTAAAAGATTATTCATAATCAAGAATCTACGATTACCCAATGAACACTCAGATTCTGATCATTTTTTTTATAGTCTCACGCCTGTATCTCTCTCCGAAGGGGTAGGCAGAGGTGTATTATTACACCCACATTTTGCCATGAATTTTGTAGGTCCTACGTAATAGGGGGCGAGCCTATTGCCGTACCGGGCACATTACCAGACTCCGTGCTGCTACTGAGAAATTCATAACGGAAAAGCCCAATAACACTTTGCACGACCCGAGAATCGAACCCGAGACCTCAAAATCCCACGCGCACATTTATGCCGCGAGACCAACGAGGCAGTCTCGGGATCATTATTAAACCGTTGTAAATCGTATAAATTTGGCCCCGTATGGAAATCAAACAGCAACACTCTGTGTAGTGATAAACGGAAAATAGCTTAAACCACTATATTATTATTCGTGCAGTCACAGATAGCAGTTGTAGATCAAAATGTTTTATTTTGCATAATAATAAATTTATATAGAAAACATATCAAATATAGTTGATTTTTTGGAACAATAATAGTTAATGTTTAAAAAACTTTATGGATTTCGATTGTAGAAAACAATCATATTATTCATGTTTGAAGCTAAACAGTTATCTAACAATTTCCATCGCAAACACAGAATACGTACCTACTTGTGAATTTTTTTTTAGCCCAAGCTGAAAAATAAATTCACAAACAACGCTACAACAACTGGCAGGATTTAGCTGCCAACTAAAATACTGCACCACGATAAAATTTACACAAAAAAATCAATAGGTATCGAAAAATAAAACAATTCTACATTATTTCCCAAAAGCTGTATGTTTACCCAAATAACAAAACATAGGTATTTATAAAACCCGCAATAAGCTAAAGTCTTTTCAGAAATTTATTATTGAGTCAGTTCCGAGCTTTACCCGGTTCATTAGCTTTACATTCCGTACATCCGGATAGGATATTGCCCGGGTAGGTACTTGTATGTAGTGATTGCTTTGGCATTTAGATAATACTGGTATGCGTCTGTAATTCCGTTCGAAGAATATGGATCGATATAAGTAGAGCTCTTTGTAAGAAGTAAGTGTTAATAATGAGATGCCCTTTTGTTTCGATACTAGATGAGCCCGCGGTTACACTCGCGTTATTTAAGGCTACTGCTTCGTTCCTGTAGCTCATAGCGCGATGTCATATTACAGCCTAAAGCCTTTCTCAATAAATGGGCTATCTAACTCTGAAATAATTTTCAAATGGGATTAGTAGTTAATGAGACTAGCGCGTTCAAGCAAGCAAACAAATAAACTCTTCAGCTTTATATATAAGTACTAGATTCTTTGAAAATGTTATAATATTTGCATCGTGATACATTTACTTAATTAGCATATTAAACTTAATTTCCAAAAGGGTAAAGACTTTAAACCTAATTACGAGAGTTAGTAGCTTTAAAACCTGTGTAAACTGCCGTTTGGAAGCGCTTTCCAATTGAAAAGACCAGGCAAGCAGGTTTTTACGATAGTCAGTTATGTAATGGGTTTTGATTGCGTAATTACGCGCAAAATAAAGGAATTTAACCATAATTTTAATTCCATTTACAGCGACGTTAGCGGTCATTGAAAAATTCACCTTTAATTTAAAAATTATAAAATACTACTACTAGTACTGACACTGGCCTAAGTCATAGAATTTCGCAATACCTTTGAGGGGCGGAAGCCAGATCGTAGTCACTCTGTGGTAAAACTAATTTTCCGTCTAATCTAGTTAGGTATAAAGCGAAAAAAAGTTTAGGATGAAACCGGGCAAACGCTAGAATGATGATGATCATAGTATAAAAATCGCATCAAGCCTACATGCTGTTCTGCAATAATATACCGAAAATATAAGTATATCAGTTTACGTTTGATTTGACTGTGCTCATTAAAAGTAAAAACATCTTTAATTGTTTCTTTCTTAAATACAAATAATATCGCTGATATATCTTTTCATGTATCTTTTATTTTAATACTCTGCATTAGAGAAAAGCTAGCCCAGCCATAACTGCAATCACTTAAAATAATTATATAATTTGTATATAAGAAGCAATTTCTGATTGCCGCATAGACCGCTATTTTGTGCGTACCAAGTCTCCTTTTCATAAGCCGTTTGCTAAACAGGTTAGAATAAAATGCTTCGCATGACTAGATTATATAAATGGAGTATTTAGTTTGCCATAACTTAAATTAAATGGTGCTCGAATGTTCAAGATAAGTTGAATGTAACGTGAACGTTTATTTTAATATCGTGTAAATACTAGACGTTGGCTGCATTTTAAACGTCTAGCTTAAAATGAAAAATAAAAAATATAGCCATTTTATAGGTAGTAGGGCCATGCTGATTTCAGCACGAATGGGTCGGCTCGACCGGGGCGGTCTACCTTCTCACAGAAGATCAACGTAAAGTAGCAGTACTTTTCTGCTGGGTTTCGTTTGGTGATTGAGAGCGCCGGAGGCCCAGTCCCTCCTTCCCATTCTCTCTTTCTTTCCTTTGGGGATGGCAGAGAGATTGTGAAGGTTTAGGTGAGGGGGCGGTTACCGCAGCATGCGTTGGACCAGTGAAGTATTAGTGGAGTCATTGTGTGGGTAGTGAGGGTCGACCCGCCGGCCAGGGAGACCCGTAGAAACGGTGATGCCGCTGGCCACCCGCGGTATAGTATAGGGGCCCAACTGGGACTAACCATCTCGGGAGGCTGCCCCACCAGGCCACGCATTATCTCGGAGTGGCTCGTCGTGCCGGTTGGTGACCGGATGGTGGGACCCGGCGACCACTTCCGGGAGGGTACGGGGGCTCTTCCGTCCGGCGGATCGGCCACACCTATTCCGCACAGTCCAATGACGAAACAATACTCCACGCTTTGTCACGCGCTGCTGCGGTGACTGACACCTCTTTTCACGCCCCTCCTTTCTTCTTCAACCCACTATGGCAGCAAGCAATGGTAACGGTCACACAGCGGCGTCAACCTTTCCCACCCATACGCTACTTGAGGTAGAGTTCGCCAACATCCGCGGACTCCATTCAAACCTCAACGCCGTCCACCACCATCTCGAGACGGCAAGGCCGGCCATGCTTTTTTTGACGGAGACTCAAATAAGCCGCCCTGCCGACACGACTTATCTGCAATATCCCGGCTATGCCCTTAGAAAAACTAAATAGATTTGTATATGCGTTATGGCGACTTACTAAAATTACAAACACACAAACTGCACTAAAAGCATATCATGCATTGGTTGTCTCAAATCTAAGGTATGGCATAATGTTATGGGGAAACTCAGTGCAGATAAATAAGGTATTTGTTACTCAAAAAAGCTGCATAAGAGCGATATGTGATGTACCACCTTGGGAGAGCTGCAAACCACTGTTTGTAAAGTTGTCATTGTTAACAGTTCCATGTCTGTATATATTTGAAAGTTGTATGTTTGTAAAAATCAACCCTGACATGTACATTACGAAAAAAAGTGTGTGTAATTTTAATACAAGATATCCCAATAAACTAGTCCTACCAAATATAAGAACAGACATATCCAGTAGAAATAGTTATGCAATGTCAGTTCGGATGTATAACCGCCTACCTCAAAGCCATAAGGATTTAACCGTCACAAAGTTTAAAAAGCATCTGATTAGACTTTTGATTGAAAAATGCTTCTACTCTGTGGATGAATTTTTAAATTGTAAAATTTAATTAATTATAAAAATAATATATAATGGGAATACAATTAAATGCTACAAAATGTATTATGTTATGTAAATTATGAATTTAGAGATTAAGAATAACTGACACTAATTATAATTTTATTAAAACATTCGTATGCCTCAGACGGCGAGATATGATGTACCATAATTAATTTGTAACATCCAATTAACCATGTCTTACACGAATAAATTATCTTTCTTTCTTTCTTTCTTTCTTTCTTGAAGAGAACTTCTACGCAAAAGCCGGAGTATGCTTGTTCGTCAGGGAGGATATTTGCTGTCGTCGTCTACGCTGCCTAGAGGACCTCTCCTTTTCCGTCCTGTGGATACACGTAAATCTGGGTTCATTAGCCCGGATTTACGTGTGTCTATACCGTTCCTATACTGGAGATGCCGAGGCAACTCGACTTTTTGACTACCTGAGTCAGGCGGTAGATGAAGCACAGGAACAGTTTCCGACCGCTGAGTTCGTCTTTTTGGGAGATTTTAATGCCCACCATGAGACCTGGTTGGGCTCTCCCAAAACAGACCACGCGGGAAGGGCTGCTCACGCATTCGCTCTCACGTATGACCTGACCCAGCTGGTATTCCAGCCTACCAGGATACCAGATATACAGGGTCAAGCGCCTCCTTTGCTGGACCTTCTGCTGACGAGACATCCAGACCAGTAAAGTGTGTCGGTTCAAGCCCCATTGGGCTCCTCCGACCACTGTTTGGTCTGCACTTCAGTGCCAACCGCTGTACCTTCACAACATGTGGACGTACAGCGACGTTTATAGCACTACTCGTCAGCAGATTGGGATGGCCTGCGCAGTTATTACGCGTCCATTCCGTGGTCTCAGCGTTGCTTTGGTGGGAGGGATCCTTCGGAGAGTGTGTCTGCTGTTGCTGGGGAAATTCTGTTAGGTATGGAATATTATATTCCATCCAATTTCGTCACCAGCAACAGCAGACTTCGACCCTGGTTCGATCGCCAGTGCGCCGATGCTGTTATATAAAAACAGTCGGCGTACCGTGCTTGGATCAGGGCTCGGTCTCGTCGCGATCCGAATGTCCATCTCATCAAAGCGGCCTATAACAGAGCCACTAAGGTCTGCAAGAGGGCATACACCAGAGCGGATGCACAGCGCGTTGCACGGTTTGGCCAAGAACTTCTGTCGCACCCTACAGGAAGCCGTGGACATTGGCGGCTGGCCAAAGCCGTGCAATCCAATTTCTGCCAGTCTTCGCTGCCACCGTTACGATGCTCTGACGCATCACTGGCTTAGGGGCCGCAAGAGAAAGCTGACTTGCTTGTCAATCTCTTTACGGCCAACTCCCGAATTGATGACCGTGGTTCGCAGCCGTTGGCTATCAGCCTCGACATCTACAAAGCCTTCGATAGAGTCTGGCATCGTGCGCTTCTTCCCAAGCTTCCAGCTTACGGCTTGCCACCTCGATTGTGCAACTGGGTTGCTAGCTTCCTGCATGAACGACGTGTTCGAGTTATTTGCGAAGGTCTAAATTCAAAGTTTATCCAGGTAAATGCTGGTGTGCCCCAGGGATCCGTCTTATCGCCCACACTTTTTCTTGTTCATGCTCACTTTTGGGAGCATACATTGCTATGCAGATGACAGTACCGTGCATGGGCGGTATCTCGGCCATCCTGCGGCTTAGCAGTCCGACATTGAGGAAAATAGGCGAAAACTTGTCGCTGAGCTTGACCAGGTTTTGAACAGCATCTCGAATTGGGGTGCTGAAAACATAGTCAAGTTCAACGCCAAGAAGACACAGGTGTGCGCATTTTCAACAAAGTTATCTCCATTCCTTCCCCAACCTTCTCTTCTGGACACTCCACTACCGATTCAGGACAGTCTTAATATACTTGGTATGGACATACGCCGCAATCTCAACCAGAGAAACTACATTGAGGGTGTCATTAAATCGGCATCTCGAAAACTCGGAGTCCTGAACAGAGTGAGCAGGTTTTTCACGCGCCGGAGCAGCTGTGTCTATTATACAAGACTCAGGTTCGCTCCTGCGTGGAATACTGCTCTCATCTCTGGAACGGCTCCGCTCAATACCTGCTAGATGCCCTTGATAGGTTGCAGCGGCGTGCTGTCTGTATCATAGGTGACCTTGAGGCTACTAAGACCCTTGAATCTCTACAATTACGCAGGGACGTAGCCTCAATGGCTGTTTTTTGCCGATTGTATCACGGTGAGTGTTTAGAAGAACTCTTTCAACTCATCCCACCCTCTCCTTTCCTATCCCGAACAATACATGCCAGGTTAAAGTGCCACACTTACACGGTAGAGCAGATACCGTCACGTACGAAAAGGTTCGGTACATCTTATCTTTGCCGTTCCATAAAGATGTGGAACTCACTGCCAGCTCACGTGTTTCCTTCCTCCCTTGATATTGGGTCCTTTAAGCGGGGCGTGAAAAATAATCTGTCAAGGCCGTCGAAGTGAGGGTCGTCATGTATCATTGCTTAACCAGCAATTGGGGATGGTGGCCTTCTCAATAGGATTTCACTGTCAGCTTACCATCAGGCAGCGTGAAGTCAATTTGACAGGTTTAAAAAAAAAAGCCATCCTGTGCTATTTGAAATACACAAATTTTTTTTTTCTTAAAAGCTACCTTGTTTGAAAAAAGGACCCATTGTCCAAAAGTTTTGGCTCTCCGCTAATAGTTATATCAGATACTTTATAAATCTATACGTTTTGTGACGGATTAAGAATACAAAGCGACACTACTTCATGTCATTCCGTAGGTGTCGTAAGAAGCGACTAATGAAAACTCACGAAGCAAATTTTATCTTTGCAAAGACGTAGGTAGTAGAGTCTTCCTGATTTTAGCAGGCTGGTTCGAACGGGAAAGTACTACCCTCTCACAGAAAGTCGACATAAAGTAGCAGTAATTAAACTGTTGCGTTTTGTTCGGCGAGTGAGAGTGCCGGAGGGCCTATCCCATATTCCGTCTCACTCATCCCACTCCTCATCCTTTTCCCGACCCCGAGGGGCGGCAACGCACTTGTAACTCCTTTGGTGTTGCTTGTGTCCATGGGCGGCGGTAATCAGACATTATACTATTCCGTTTGGCTAGCGAACAATATTTAGGCCAAATCCTCCTATTGACTCATAATACTATTGCACAGTTAATAAGGAGAGGCCTACTGACAGCATGGACTGCGAAATGAATGATGGTATCAGGAGAGTCCTAAATAAATAACTTGATTATTTTAGCCAAGGACTCGAAGTGCTACTTACTGGCCTCAAACATCAATGTTACAGAATCCAAACTCCATGCGATCAGAGGAAAGCAGAGCTGAAACTTAGTGAAACTAGAACCTTATTTGGAGAAATGCATATATATTTTCCTAACTATAAGAGATGTTTGTTGCTTCCCCAAATCTCTAGAGCTCCGTTCGTAAATTAGCCTTTAACCAAATTCAGCGAAAGGCTTTTTTACCGTATTTGCTCTCCGTATTGAGGTTGGATTAGTGTTTCAATTAGTTGCGTAAAGACTAGATATACGGGTAACTGTACTGATTTTAAGAGTAAAATAAAATTAATCGTGTATATATAAACTGTCAGGCTGCTAGGCTTCGTGCCTCTTCTGACTATGAGAAGAGTAGGCCATAACCTACCATGCTGATCAAGTACGGGTTAGCATACTTCACTACGAGAAAATTCTAGCGAATTCACAGGAATGCAAAAAGTTAAGAATGGTGCAAACATTGATTCAAATTCGGTATTAATGGCGTGAAAAGGTTGGCTTGCCAAGCATATCTTGGTATTTATATTTAAACAGTATTAATTTAATTTAAATCAGCAGAATCAAATTAATAATTACGGCATACGATGTCACATTTAGACTGATTGATTTGAACTTGATTGACAAAAGCTTTTCTAGCTTTTAATGCCTGAAACCAAACTGCCCGACATCATTTTATGTGCGTCTATGCTGTACCGCAAATAAGCTATTAATTAAGATCAATTACGCCACACTGTTTATTCAGTTGTAAATTATTGAAAAAGAAACTTAATACTCTACAATTACATATCTTGTCTATTTTCTGACAATATAGAGACAAAACTCCGGTTTACTTTAATTAAGAATTATGAAGTCTTAATTAAAGTAAACCGGAGTTGTAAAACGTGTTCATAAAAAAACATCTTAAAAACCAAGCACAAATGCCATGCTCTACATTCGAAATGTAGAATCAAAAATTTTAATTTTATTGAAGTTTAACTGCAGTATACGGATTTTATCGCAATGTATTGGTTTCACTAAGTTATTACATTTGAAACGAATGATCTCACACAAGGAAAAAGGGTCTCAACCACTACCTGCGATTTGATGAACCACAAATACTCGCAAAAGAACACCGTTTTCTTCCAAGGATGATACGAGAGGCTATTGAAATTAATAAACACCCTAATTTCAATAGGGAAGATGGTTGGAATGTTCCTCCAGCTTGGGACCCTGTCATAAGGCCAATGAAACCCAAGAAGGACAAAGTCACCAGAAGACCTAAGGACACTGTGAGCTCATTCTGCGTAAATAGTAACACCAGTAGTTGAAAAATGTTTAATTAATTAAAGAAAAAGACAAATATCACCTCAGTCTGCCGTGAACATGAATCCTGCAAAGAATTCAAAACGTCGGCTAGTAATAAATTAAAAATGTAGTTTCTAGATCATTCGTTTCAAATGTAATAACTTAGTGAAACCAATACATCGCGATAAAATCCGTAAACTGTAGTTTAATTTCAATGTGTAACATTCGCGTAAACCAAAGAAGATACTATTTGAATTTTAACTCACCTTACTTTTTAAATCTCTTGAAAAACAACTCTACTTGTCTCAACCACAAGTTTCATACATACCTGCCAACAAAAAAAGAGAAATTTTAATAAAAACACACACAAAAAGAGGTTTCTACCCTACAAAACTGGTCTCTAGATTCCACTGAGCTGACTCTACAACGATTTTCACTATTCCGACAGGGAACTTGCGTGAAGCTCATTTAAAAAAGTAACATTTTGCAGGTAGAGTTCAGCTATGCTTTGAAAATTGCGATAGAGCCGTTTTAGTTGGCAGACATATTTAAGTTGAATGAAAATTGTGGATGCAGCTACTTTGAAAAGGCTATATTTAATAAAATTATGAATAGATAGCATTACGGAAGGATATTTTTAAGAGGCCGGGTGAATTCAGTAAATTTGAATGCTGGCTTCATTGACCTAGAGCTAACACTTCCCTACATTTTTGACTTAAAGTGAACGTATTTTGTTACATGGTACCACTTAAAATACATTTAATTTGTCGATTTTATCATAAATGCAATTGGACCAGAGAAGAAATTGAATTTTTAATACGTACATAACTTTGAGAGGTCAATAGTGCGCCCAATGTCTTCGAACCCGATACCCTCTGTATTGCTGTCTGTTGGTATCTCCACAAGGTTATCGCTGCCTGTTTCCACATGTTATACATACATACATAGACTCACGCCTGTTTCCCGGAGGGGAAGATCCTGACATATCTCTCTTGCATCATTCATCATCATCATCATCATCAGCCTTTAACAGTCCACTGCTGGACTATGCCTCTCTTTTGAAAGGAGGAATTGGCCTACTATACCACGCTAGCCAAACGGGTTGGTATAGGGTTTGTATCAAGTTTTCCTTCGCTTATAGTGCTGTTCTGTGCATAGTATGGTGCCTCTGTAGGTTCTTACGACACCCATGGGATGATATGGTGTGGTGACATTTCGTATTCTTAATCCGTCACCACACGGACATTCACTCCCATTAAATTTCTCATGCATGCTCTTCGGTTAAGGGTACTTTTAACCTGTCCTTTTTTTAGAATGTCTCCATTCTGGTCAGAGAACGTCCGTCTAGTTCAGTTTTCACATGTTATATGTCCCTATTAATATTTACTACATCTAATATTTATTACGCTAATCTTTTCATTCCCAGTATGAAAATACACATACATACAAATGAGAACCATGAAAAGAAAATTACCCTTTAGAAATAGGTGCAAATCCCTTTTTATTACGTCAATGATTCCTAATAAACCCCGATGTAGGTGCGCCCAATTTACGAGGGTGGCTATAGATTTAATTGAATCGCACTAATTACGGGCCAGCTTATATGTGACTGCTGCTTTTGGGATTGGGAAATTCTGCTGAAAGGGATGTGTGGTAATATTTTGATGTTGTATAATATTTTATAATTATGTTGTTACCAGCAACATGGAAAGTATCAGACTTTAATGAAATATTAGAGAAAGTATAAAGAATGACAGAACATAATAATCATTATTTTTCATTCGAGTTGTCAAATTAAATTAAATAATAGTTTTCTAAATGTGTATGGAATTTATTTATAATTATACAATAAATAAACATCATTTTATAATGTATATGTAGCTTAATCTAATCTAAATGTCTAAGTAGTATGTGTACAAAAATCCGTAAAAACCTTCTCCTCAGTGCTTGCAGCCCCAGTAGTAACTGTCTCCCCATCGATACACACAGCAGCTATAGATAAGACCACTCTTGACTCGGCCGACTCGAAAACCAAAACCAAGAAAAAGAACCATTTAATGAAGGAACAGAACGTGAGTGCTGGCAGTCAACAGGATTGTGTTGCATCTACTGATGGACAGCCCAACCATAAAAAACGACGAAACTTTATGCGTGGTTCTATTCGTGGTACTGCTGGGCCTAATATTACTTCTCTTCGGGCAGTTGACGAAACAAAAAGCATACACCTGTGGAATATGGAGTCCGGTCCCAATGAAATTACAGCATACCTACAACAACTGTATCCTCAAGCGAAATGCGTCGTAGATGAAGTAAAAGCAAAGGGCAACTATAGGTCATACAAACTGGTGGTGCCTATTGCGTAATATGAGCGCATGCTCTCGCCGGAGATATGGTCTGAAAATGCTCGGATTAAGCCGTGGATTGCCTTTAGTCGATTTCGCTCCAACGAACAGACTAAGCGATTATCACATGCCGAATAATTCTAAGCCTGGGGAAAAAAAACCGCTCTACCCGCATAAGAGCAGTGGCTACGCTTAATGTATTTTATCAAAACGTTCGAGGTATTAAAACAAAATTACATAGATGGAGAACTAATATGTCACTTCTGGATTGTGATAATTATTACTGTTGCCACTGAGACCTTCTTGGATTCTTCGGTGGAGAACTCTGAGGTTGTGTCCACTGGCTGGAATGCAGTACGCCGAGAAAGAAACGGACTGGGAGGAGGGATCATAATAGCTGCTAAGCCGGGAATTGTGCCTGTTCGATCCAGGGACTTGGAAACTGCTGACGGAGAAGATCTTTGGGTCAAGCTGACCGTTAGAGGAATTAGTGTATAATGTATATATCTGTGCCGTCTATATTCCTCCAAGTGCCGCGGATTCTGTGTATTTTGAGTGGTTCTGCAAAGTGGAATCCTTTTTGAACAATTTTAAAAGTAATATATTTATTATTGGTGATATTAACCTAAACAGTGCTTCAAAATCTGTCAACAGCTATTTTGCATACTTCCTTTCATTTTGCTCGATGTTTGATAATAATAATATACATAATGTTTTTGGCGGCAAATTGGATTTCGTCCTATCAAGGGATATTGATTGCGCTGTGCAAGTTCAGCCCGCTGAGGCTGGTGGCATTGTAAACATTGACTAATATCATCCACCCCTTGACATTAATATCAAACTTCTTACGACGTTGAGCAAAGAGAAGACCGGTCCGAGTAACCTCGACTCAGCGACCGACTGGAATTTTTGTTTTCGTTTACTTTACGAACTCATGTCAAAGACTGATTGGAGTAGTATCACTAGTGCCACGGATGTACCGTCCGCTGCTGGTGAGTTCTACAGAATACTATATAATATATTTGATATTTGTGTACCGAAAAAAAAGAAATCTATATCTAAAAGAAAACGTTATCCCGTCCGGTTCTCCTATGATATCATTAGAGATTTAAAGCATAAAATTAAGCTTCACAGACAATGGAAACGTTACGCCGACCCTAGTGTGTATTTTGCATTTTGTAGTATTCGACTTCTGACACTTGCGCAGGACAATCGGTGAGTCTGTCCTTACATTTGAGGAACTCGCAACTGTGTTTTGTAAGCGTTTTGAACTCTCGGCCATTGTGCCAGATCTCCTCAGATCCGAATGATTTGGAGGCCCTTACGCCGGGCCATTTTTTGATTGGTCGCCCACTTGTCGCCTTGCCTGAGTACCCCTATATTGATACGAGACCTGGTCGTCTCTCGCGTTTTGAATTGGTACGCCAGATTACTCAGAGCTTTTGGAAACGCTGGAATTTGGAATATTTGCACATACACCAGCAACGCGTTAAGTGGACCGACAAGATCGATCCACCCAAGATTGGAGACCTCGTTTTGATCAAGGAGGCTAACCTTCCGCCACTCAGATGGCGCAGGGGGCGCATCCTTCATTTGGTAACTGGGGCTGATGGAGTTCCCCGATTTGCTGAGGTCTTGGTGGACGATTCGATTCTGAGGAGAGCGGTTGCAACATTGTCACGTCTACCAACTGATTAGCGGACCGGTAGGCCGGTCCGGGGCGGGTGGATGTTTGAAATAGAATTAGTTTTTATTATAAGTCAAATCGATTAGATCGATTGAGTAACATTTTGTTTAGTCTATTGAAAATTTCTGACAATGGTCACACTGAACTGTCACTTCCGTTCTTGCCTTGAAAAATTACCACGTTGTCGTCTCGTACGTAAAATATCGCCTTTTGAATTAACGCGAATTGAATTAACTTGTATAATTGAACTAAATTGAGTAAACCGTCTTGAATGCCGACTGATCTAGTGCTGGCAACGGTAAATTGTGATAAAAGACATTGTGAACTATTGATTGACATAAATTGATCGCCCCTTTGAAAGCACATAAACCAGCTTCGCGAATTTGTATTGTGAATTCTTACCCTGCCGCCTTTGGTTTGCCCGGCAAAAGTTGAGTTGAACATTGACATTTGTAAAACTGAATTGTGATTTGTGAATCCTGTGAACGTGCATCGTGCCCTCGTACCAACGGAGAGGACATCAAGTTGGAAGGAACAGCTAAGTGGATAATTCATTCAATCTATCGTGGCCACCTTAGTTTTGTTTGTTTTTCTCTAACTTAGTTCCACTCCTGGCATCAGTAAGAGTTGGTAAGACATTTTATTAATATTAGGTGTAGTTAGGATTATAATTCATCGCTGTGCAACGCAGTGCATTGTGTCTGGATCCTTGTCTATCGTGGTCAGGTAGATGTATTACACCTTCCACTGCAACTCTGTTCCGAAAATCCCTACCTGGCTACGGTAATTCTAGACAACTTAAGTCTAGATTTATAATATAGCCATTAAGGCTGTTGTACTTCCAATTACCTTATTTTATACAATCTATTTCCAATTTAATTTTTGTATCCTCATTTTAATTTGTAGTTCAGTGTATTACAATTTGTTTTGTTAAAAGTAATTTAATTTTAATTATTTTCTTGAATTATACTCACATCCTTTTTCTATTTTCCGGATGTTCCGTTCTAAACGGGGGAGGTGTCACATCCCTATTTCCTATATAAAATTGCTGACTTGCATTATGCCGATTGACGTCAACAGCTTAGTGCAATTCAGCAATATTTTTCCTATAAAAGCCGGTGTCTTTAAGTAAAACGCGCTTGTTATTATTCTAGTGCAGTTGTAATTTTGGTCATTAGGACCAATACCCAACTTGTTGGTGTTCTGCTAAACCTAGAATAATAATTTCGGGTCAACCTGTCCTTCGCAGGACAGTCGTGCTGAAATCTAAGGTCGCGACCAAATTTGTGAGTGTAGTCCAAGTACTACTTAACTGTGTGATTGACCTTGTGTAGAATTTTGGTAACTTTGTATTAAAATAAATAAACGTTGTGTGACCTTCAGTGCTGTTTTTTTTTATAAGTGCTGAGTCGCCCGATCTAACAGGTCGCAAATGCATACATGATGCCGACACATTTTAAAACTAACAAATCAGCAAAATTGAATTTTATCCTCATACAATTAAGCTTTATTTTGCAGTGAGATAAAAACTCGTGCCGTGCTATCACAGTCTGCAGGGCCTTAAGATTACTTCGGTTATTTATTCATCAAGGTCACACCCCAAGGTGGATGGGTACAGAATTGCGTAAAAGTTTCGTATTTTTTTAAACATCAGTTGGTTGTAAAGTTTCCTTAGAAAGTAAAGAATAGAATTTTATTAGATTTGCCCTCCGTTTTCGTGGAACTAAAAGGTTTTATTCAAAGGGTTGTCCTGAATCTCATTATACGAAATTTGACTTAAGGATCAGCTAATTTGAATATTAATTCTAGGGTGCTTAACGTAAATTATTTGATAATTAGAAATAACGATAACCTCTTGAAGATACCAACATTCCGCTAAGGAGAGAGTCTCGGCAACCCACGGTCCGGTCCACTTATATTTTGAACTTACATACGTGCGTATAAACAAAATCCTTACTTATCGTTTGCTAATCGGTAAACAAATATATATCATATACTATGATATTACTTACTAAAAGTATCTTGAATATATGCTCGAAACTTTCCTCACCTTAAATGCTATCTCAGTCAATCAGTATATCCGTAACTCAACTCAAAGAAAGTATAATTCCTAAAGTCATTATAAACCACCGTACGGTTGGCGTAATGGTTTAAGCAGCCGCTTCACCACTTGATACTGCGCTGAGAGTTCTGAGTTCGAGCCCCACACGAGACAACGTTTTGTGCGGTCGATATTGTTTTGCTTCGGGTCTGGGGTTTTATTGCGTTGGTTGTAAAGTCTCCTACGATACAGGATTTATTACTAGCTCCGGAACAGTTTAAAAAAAAATCGTAAAGCTTACGGTACCACAATTTACATATTTTTCAACAAATTCAGAAGTTCGAGGGAACGGTGCATAATAAATAACATTGATCTATGAGAAGGACCCGGCTTAACGGTGATCAATCCATCAAGTTCAGGGCAAGGGATGCTAGTAAGGTTAAGTATTGGATTAGTTTCTTAATATTCAATGTGATAGTTCAAAGTACATTGAATGTTATTTTGGAAATTTAATCCAATCCCACGTTTTTATTTGGACTACTCGATTATCTTCCTCTGTCGAGTTCAGTTATTGTGAAACGAATACATTCACCCCTCAAGAATAATACAAATTACTTAAAAATAATGCCAATTTCATAATATGTATGTACTTGTATATTTTAATTATTATTTTACGCGTCGCGTCATCCCACTGCAGGCTAAAACCAGCTTCATTTAAAAATCTTTGACTGTAATGTATCATATTAAATGACAAGAATATAAGGCACCATGCTGGAAAATATAATACAGCAACAGTAACCGAAGATATTAACAAATTTGACAAATGCCCAAAAGAAATCATCTGTCTATATAAAATCTTTGCGTTACTTACTGATTGACAGACACGCTCCTGCCGAAACTACTGGACGCAAGTAGGTGAAATTTGGCATATATGTTCCTTGAGGATTGCAGGGGCGCACTAAGAGAGGATTTTTGGAAATTCCTCCCCTAAGGGGGTAAAACAGTTAGGCAGAATTCGTATGAAACTTTTAATTCCTTCAATGGATTTACTTCAAACTTTGTGTATTGGTTCCTCAAATGAAGTTAGTGAACACTTAGAAATTATTTCTGGAAATTCTTACCCTAAAGAGATTAAAAGGGGAGTCAAAGTTTGTACGTAACCTTTTGAATACTTCAAGGGATTAACTTCATACTTTCTATATTGTATTCTCAAAGATGGACATTATCGAGATGCTACATATTAAAATGCAAGCATGTTGTTATGATTTCAAATCAGTGGTTGCCGCACAATTTAAAATGGTGCTAAGTGTACGGTCTGACTTCGCTCTAGGTAACACTTTGTCTGATCTATTATTAGCTGTTGCTGTAGGAGTACTTCGAATCCGTTGACTGCATATTTGTGAAGTCCTGAGAGACATTATTTATTGTTTGACTCAGGATTTGACTTGGAAACAAAAAAAAACTTTTTTATATGCATATCAAATAGGCACTCTAAGGAAGAATGAATTTATAATAATAGGGGTGAAATACCCCTGATGAGGATATCGCGTCGTTGACGGTTCCTCAGGTTGTAGTTGTGTTGAAAGGTTGTTGAAAATGATGCACTGCACACGGTTATAAGTTCAAAGGTTTATTGCACTAGAAAAGTTCCTAACTACGGCTATGTTCAGTTGCTGAGTCGCACGTTACGTTAAATTGTTATTGTTTTATTGACACTCACATTAGTACGTTACGGATGTTTTTGTACGACTGAAGTTAATAAATTGTTTTATTGCTTGCGTTGTTACAAATGTGCTGTACGAGCAATATTGGCTCGTACATGCTCCCGAGGGAAGATAGTTAACGTCGGTGCATACCCAGACAACTGAACTTGCGTTACAAGTTAAATAGTAATAGTTTCTAAATATTTACATGTCAAGTTATCAGATAATAAAACAATAGAAATGAAAGCATAAAATAAACAAATATTAGTTATAGTTGAAATCTTGTTCCACTCGCTGGTTGTTGCCGAAGATGCTGCTTGGCCTGTCTATCACCTATTGTAGCGTACGCAGGAATCTCCGTCATCTCTATGTCTTCCGTTCTCTTTCGAGTCTCTGTGACAGTTTGCCGTGTTGTATTGGTGTCAGTTCCTTTACGGGTGGCGAGGAACTTTCGTACTCTCCATGCTATAATAGCGAGGACGCTTCCTCCCACCAGGAAGGCGCTTATGGTATAATTGCCGATCTCATGGATACTTATGTCGTTAGGCATACTCTCTCGTTCCTTTTGTGTATTTATCTGGGTGTCTAATAGTCTATGTTCGGTGGATAGATTTGGATTAGCTAGGACAATCTTTGTATTTTGAGACGTTTAGACGTTTGCCACATATCATTAGGGGTGTCGATAGTCGGTACATCCACGGTCATAGCGATGTTGGTCTTGCTACTAAAAACGTTGTATGAGTATATCGACGTGTCCTTATGTTGTAAAATGCAATCCTGACCTAAGGCAAGAAGCCCCACCTTTGTTATAATTGTCGTTGTAATACGACTCTCGCATACTATACGGGTCGCGCATTCGCTGACATAATTATATAACCATATGTTTGGCCTCTGTAGTTTTATCCATTGGTCGGAACATGGTTGTACTATCCAATCGCAAGTGATATTATGAACTGATTGACTCAGCATTTTTGCTTCGCACGATGCTGTGGCTCCGTGTAAGTTTCTTATCGGTGTGAAGGCGTGGCATATGTAGCTATCCGTTTTCATTGTTGTGCATTGTTGTAAATCGACATCATCCAATTGTATGTATGTGTTCTTTGCAAAGTTTGCTCCTGTGTACTCTGAAGTTGTCGCTATAGACATTGGTCGGCCGTCTGCTTTCTAAGTATAGGTATATTGCAGTATAATGTGTATTCATCGTCGCTTAGTAACGGGATATGTAGCTCAAAGAGTAGGTATTGTTCGGTGAGCCGCGCTCTCACGTAAATAAGCTTGTAAATGCTCTGAATGTTTTCTACATTACTGTTTCTAATTGGCAATGTTAATCTTTTCGATATAAAGCCGGCAATGTAATTGAGTTGCTCTGCTAGTTGTCTCGGCGTGAAAAGCTTCATGTCCAGATTTCCTCTATAGATATCTGTCAATGCATCTAAGAGAATTTGTTGGTTTCTTCGCAATATAGAGAGAAGGGAACTGGCAGTCAACGCTCCAGCGTTAACATCATTCATTGTTTTCATTATCTGAAATCTGTTTTCTAATATTGTTGTTCTATATTCCGTTGTGTCTATAAATTTTTGCAGAACTTGCAGTTGTGACTTTACAAAGTGCTCATTTTTCTTAATGATGTTGTTTTCGGACTCGATAATAAGCGTCTGATTTTTGATGAGTTGCAGTAAATACTGTTCGTTTGTTTTGATTCTTTGTATGTATGAGCGTATTTTTCTGCAAATTCGCTATCCAGTACACCAAATAGGGTCCTTGCAAGGTTTCCTACGCCGTCAACGTAGCCGCGACGCTTCCTTTGTTGATGTTGAGACAATAATAACATGTTGTATTCGTTCACCTGATTCATTTCGAATTTCAGCTGTTGTATTGTAGATTGACAAGGTTCGTTGGGCATAGTCTCACATAATTGAGCTAAACTGTTGATGAATGTCTCGACCTTTGTTGAACTTCGCCAGAAAGTTGTTAGATTATAATAAACAAGTAGTTTCCATTCGTCGTGAATAAGTTGGACATTTCCGATGGGGTCAAAGTAAACTGGTTGGTCGTCAGATAATCTTGTTATTTTAAAATGTTCTTGAGGTGCTGCTAGCGTACTTGAGAAAGTTGTAAACGCGACTATTAACACCAAAAGTAAACTGTTCATGCTAAATTCCTTTTTCGGTGGTTTTCTAAGATTTTGATCCTCTTTGCGTTTCTCGGGGTCAGTTAACGGGGTGAGTTTCGTTATGGGCCTTTTCAGTACTCCATTTTGTGTCTTGAGTGTGACTACTCGTACTAACTTGTCGCTTCCGGGATGCAATTCAACCACGCGGCCCATAGCCCACTTGCCGGGTGGCAGGTTATCTTCCTTCACGAGTACAAGTTGTCCTTTCTCTAAGTTTTCTCTTGTTTGTCGCCATTTATTCCTGTTCTGTAATAAATGCAAATATTCTTTCGACCAGCGATCCCAATAATGTCTGCGCATGAGTTCGATGAGTTTCCAGTTGTTTCTGATGTCTATATACTTAATTCCTTCGGGTTCATTGAGTGGTAGAGAGAGCGTTGGGCTCCCCGTAAGAAAATGTCCGGGAGTAAGATAGTCAAGGTCTTCTACATCCTCAGATAACGGGCTCAGCGGCCTGCTGTTCATGCACGCTTCGATTTGAGTGAGCAGTGTTGTAAACTGCTCATAAGTTAGCTTCTGTTCGCCGATTACTCGTTTCAAGTGAGCCTTCATGGAGCGTACAGCGGCTTCCCATAACCCTCCGGCAGATGGCCAAGAGGGAGCGTTGAAGTGCCATTCTATTTGAAGTTTGTTGATCTCCTTGAAAAATTCTGAAGATAACATTGTCTTGTATATTTGAAACTCTTCATTTAATACTCTGGCAGCTCCGACAAAGTTTGTTCCGTTGTCGGAATAAATGTGTTTCGGAGTGCCTCGTCTCGCACACATTCTCTTCAGAGCTGCGATAAAAGTTTGGGTCGATAAATCCGAGACAAGTTCGATATGTACTGCTTTTGTGCACATACACACGAATATGGCTATGTAGCCTTTGAAGGTTTTGACTCCACGGCCTATGTTAATTTTTATATTGACATGGCCCGTGAAATCAATCCCACAGTGTGAGAATGGTCTTGACGGAGTGATCCTCTCTTTAGGAAGATTGCCCATCAGCTGGTTAGTTCTGGTCGTCGCGTAGCGACGGCATCGTATACTCTCAGCATTTTCTTGACGGTTCGATTTCCACTAATGATCCAGTATTTGTTCCTAGTGTAAGCTAGCGTTAATCTTGCTCCACCGTGTAATGTTCGTTGATGCGCGCTTTCGATGACTAATCGGGTCAGTTTTCCTCCTCCTGGAAGTAGTACTGGATGCTTGGTTTCTTCTGGCAAGTTGGAGTAGCTTAGTCGTCCACCAACGCGTAAGATTCCGTCCTTGTCCAAAAATGGGTTGAGTTTCAAAATCGCGCTCTTGTTGGAAAGTTTTCCGTTTTTCTTGATAGAAATAATTTCGTCTTCAAAATAACTTTCTTGTACTGATCGAATAATTAAACATAATGCGTTGTCTATTTCGGACACATGCAGTTCATTGCGCTCGTTCGACCTTTTGTTTTGTGAAGCATCAGCAAAACGTATCACCCAGGCGAGTATTCTTGTAATGCGATCGATGTTGCTATGTCGCTCAAGTAATGAATTAATTAATTCATTTTTAATCGACACGGGTTCCGTAGTCTTTGTAATGTAACAATTCGTTTCAATACTCTCATTTGTCGTATACGCTTCCTTGGGGATAAGATCTTGTATTCCTTTCTCCTTAAGCCATTGAGACCCTTCCCACCACAGGGAAAAGTTAACTAATTTTAATGGCAGCAGTCCTCTTGTTGCGCAGTCGGCGGGATTTTCTTTACTTTTTACGTAACCCCAGTTTATCGCAGGCACGATGTTTATAATTTGTGTTGTTCTATTTATAATATATTTATCGTATTTGGTTTGACTGCCTTGAAGCCAAGCGAGGACCACTTTAGAATCGCTCCATCAGCAAATCTTGATGTCGTAATCTGCAAGAATCTTTGCTATTTTTTCTAGAAGTTTTGCTAGTAAGACTGCGGCACAAAGTTCCAACCTGGGAATCGAAGTTTTCTTTTTGAGTGGTGCGACTTTAGTTTTTGCGGCCAATAAAGTAGTTACGTAGGTACCGGTAAGCGATACAGTTCGACTGTAGATGACGCATGCATAGGCCTGCTCGCTTGCGTCACAAAAGCCTTGCAATTCTATAGTTGCATTGTTTTCGTTTTTAATCCATCTCGGAATTCTAATGTTATTTATGTTTGGTAGTTCTGATTGGATACGAATCCAGTCTTTTGCAATGGTATTGGGTACATGTTCATCCCAGTCCATGTTACTGCAGTCCTCATTCCATAACCTTTGGAAAATGAGTTTTGCTTGAATGGTCAATGGAGCTAACCAATCGAGCGGATCGTAGATCTTGCTTATCTCTGATAACAACTTGCGTTTTGTGTATGTTGTTTGCTTAGCGTTGTACGGCGATTCGGTAGTGAAATGGAAAGTGTCGCTTGCGTCATTCCATGCAATCCCTAGTGTCTTGCTGATTTCCTGTTGTTTGAAGTTGAAATCGGCAGTGCGTTTCTTGTCCTCTAATGCTACGTCGCTCAGAATACAAGGTTCGTTGGTAGCCCATTTTCGTAAAATGAAACCGCCTTTCTTTAGTAGCTCGTAAAGCTCTTTCTGTAGTAACTTGGTGTTTTCTATGGTATGCTGGCCCGTAGTGACGTCATCCATGTAACACTCGTTCAATAGCACCCTTTTGGCTAAGGGGAATGCGTCGCCTTCATCCTCGGCTAGTTGTTGGAGAGTCCGCATTGCAATAAACGGTGAACTTTTCATACCATACGTCAGAGTACACAACTGCATCTCCCTGAGTGGTTCTTGCATGGAGTCCCTCCAAATAATTTTTGAAGCGACTGTTGGTCTTGATGAGTCAGGATTTGACGGTACATTTTCTCGATGGCAGCCGTCAGGACATATTTGTAGCTCCGCCATTTAATAATAATGGCTAAAATGTCTTTTTGGAGGTTTGGTCCCTTTTCCATCAAGTCGTTTAGGCTGTAGCCGGAGTCTGTCTTCATCGATGCGTTAAAAACAGCTCGCAGCTTAGTTGTAGTCGAAATCTCTCTTAGTACGCCATGGTGTGGTAAATACGCTTGTACTTGCGTCTTGGATGCTGTAGCAGGTTTCATGTGACCTAATTGAATGTATTCGTTGATAAAGTGTTTGTACAAAGTACCAAAATGTTCTTGTCTTGCCATTTTCTTCTCCAGCTGTAAAAATTGTGCTATCGCTGCAGGTTTTGAGTTCCCGAGCTTTTGTTCATAATGAGCTTTCATTGGCATCTTTACCACGTATCTCCCATTGCTCAAACGGTTCGTTGTTTCTATGTAATATTTTTCACAGTATTCGTCTTCCTTCGTTGGTTCGGGTTCACATGAAATTTCTTCTGTCTCCCAAAACTTCGTTATGCTGTCTCGCTCTGTTAGAGTAACGAAACAGTTAAATTGCCTTGTGGCACCGCTAAGAATCCAGCCCAGTTTGGTTTGCTGCGCTACAGGTGAGCCATTGCTGGGCTTGAATATACCTTCTAGAATTACGTCCGAGTAAATATCCGCTCCAAGTAGTAAATCGATGGGCCCAGAGATGTTAAAGTCTGGGTCCGCCAGCTTGATGTTCTCCAGATGTGTCCAGTTCTTTGCGTTAATCGTTGAGTTAGGAAGGTTGTTTATAAGTTTGCTCATTACTAGTGCTTCGGTTTGGAATGTATAATCCGAGTATATAGATTTACATTCTAGTTGTATAATTCCTCTGCTCTTGCCCATTATAGTACCGACGCCGGTGATCGCGGCATTCATTTTGTTTCGGGGTAAGTTCAAGCGTTGAGCTGCATTTTCTGTAATCAAGGTCACTTGAGATCCCTGATCCAATAATGCGCGAAGGATGACGTAATCTCCCTCCTTGTTTTTGACCTTCAGCTGTAAAGTCGTTAAAAGTATTTCTTGATTGCCATTTATATGATTCGAGGTTCGCTCAGCCACCGTTGAGGTGGATGGCTTGGTTTGTTGACCCTTCAGATTATCATCATGAAGAAGAGAATGATGTTTAAAATTGCAGGTGCGGCATCTTTTCGTTGAGGTACATTTATTGCAGCCATGGCTAAACAAACAATTCTTACATAAATTCAATTTATTTGTTGTTTGATTACGCGATGACACATCCATGTTCAAAAATGTAGGGCACTGTCGCAGTGCGTGATCGTTTTTGCAGAGCGGGCATTTTCGTAGCGTTGCATGAAAGGTTTTTGTCGCCTTTTCTGCGTCTTTAAAGTTCATTGACTTAGTATTGTTATAATTATTATAATTACTTTTATATTGGCTGTTCTTTTTTGAACGAGATGTTTCCAAAGTCATGAACTTCAATTCTAGGAACTTCATGAACTCGTTGAGGTCCGGAAGCTCTCTTGAATGTTTCATTTTCTCTATGTAATCACCGTAAGTGACATCATCGAGTTTCGAAGACAGCAGGTGCACGATAAGTGGACCCCATACAGGAATATCGATATCGATGTTCTTCAGCGCATTCAAACATTCTTTCGTGGTATCATGGAACCTTTTCAGGTTCGCCGAGTTTGGTTTGTCGATAGATGCATGATTGAGAAGTGTATCGATGTATGACGTAAAAAGCAATCGCTTGTTATTGTAACGATGCTGGGTGATTTCTAAGCACGAGTCGTAATTTTCGGCACTCACAGGAAGATGTTTAATCAATTTTTCAGCTTCGCCTTTTAATTTCGACTTTAAGTACTTCATTTTCTGTGTTTTGTTTAGCGTTGGGTTGTTATGGATCATCTCAAAGAATAAATCCCTAAAAGAAATCCAGTTGTTATAAGCTCCGTTAAACTCTGGTAATTCTATTCGAGGCGTAGACTTCTCGTAATGAGATGATTCAAATATTCTTCTATTCAAATCTTCCTTGAGCTTGTCGTAGACTTGCTCCCAATGGTCGAATTTTGATTCATAATCTTCGTCGTCTCCTTGCAGCAAGTAACTTATCTCCCAGTGGATCTTATCGATAGCTTCCCACTTCGATTGTAAGATGTTAAGTTGATCTTGAAGCTGCCACTTCTCTTTCATCTCCTCCAGTTTTGTTTTGGCAACCGTACGCTGCAAAGCGTTGAAATTGCACATTTGATTGCGCAATAATGTCGATAAGTGTTTATCCGACTCATCTCTAGTGGTGTCTTGCGTTATGCTGAAAAATGAGGCAGATTTGGGTTTGGAAATACCCGAAAAAGTCGGTTCCTCTAATAACTCGGTTCTCAACTGAGTCATAGATTGCATTGTTTCGTCAACTATGCATTTTGTTACATCGAAAACCGTCTTCTTAAAGTAATCATGATCTGTGTTGGACGTTTCATACTTCTTTATGATCTCGTGATTCGTTCGAAATTCATCCCACAGCGATCGTAAAACTTCGATGCGCTTGTTGAGGTAATCTACGGTTTTTCTACTTCTAGAATCCTTTTTGTAGTTGGCTTGAAGAGCTTTGATTTTCTCATAGCTAGCCTGTTGTTTAGTAACGAGTTCCACAAACTGGGCGCAACCTTCTTCCGACATTGTTACTGCTAGTAATAGGTAACCGTGTGTACTCACGCAATTGGTTGTAAGTTAAGATGTTGACGTAAACAGTAGACGTTATCTCTGCTCCGTCGGTTGATACGTAAGGTCTTAGTCGCAGTGGACGTTATCCCCGCTGATAAAACTTAAAGATGCTGTATTTCCTACTGGTTTGTTACTGGTTGTTCTCAGTGTAGCCTTCCCTCCCCTACGTTATGTGCAACGTCTCAACGCTGCCGGTGAGACCCGCTTGTGGGAGGCCAACAACGCCGATTTGCTAACGTAGCCGGGATATACCACGCTGAGATCTTGCCAATAAGATCCACGACAGTATAAGACTTACCAATCGTGTCAATCGAAGGACCACTCGATGATGAGGATATCGCGTCGTTGACGGTTCCTCAGGTTGTAGTTGTGTTGAAAGGTTGTTGAAAATGATGCACTGCACACGGTTATAAGTTCAAAGGTTTATTGCACTAGAAAAGTTCCTAACTACGGCTATGTTCAGTTGCTGAGTCGCACGTTACTTAAAATTGTTATTGTTTTATTGAACTCACATTAGTACGTTACGGATGTTTTTGTACGACTGAAGTTAATAAATTGTTTTATTGCTTGCGTTGTTACAAATGTGCTGTACGAGCAATATTGGCTCGTACAACCCCTAGAGAGGCAAAATAAGCATTAAAAGCTTGTTTGAAAATTCTGTATGATTTGCAAAACAATAAAGCGGACAACACCCAGTTATATTAGTACTAGCTTTTGCCCGCCGCTTTGCTCGCGTTAAATTCGGGGTAACACAAATCTACTTTCAGTCTCAAGTTTTGTGAAGGCACTCCTGATAAGTCTAAAGATTTCAGAAACTCTATAGGGTACAAAGTAACTCGGTCAGTACATAATAACAGGTACATAATAACATCACCTTGCATACAATCAAATGTCAAAGCTATGTTCTAATACATGTCCAATATATATCTATAAACATTTTCGCATTTATAATTAGTAGCGAAAATCATTTCAGCCGTTTAAGCGTAGTATATAATTTATTAGTTTATTTATGCGAACAATTTAATCACCGTGCACAATATGACATTACGTATGAAGTGACAGTACTGACAGATATGCGATAGCACATGCGCACATCTGAGTTATTAGCGCAAGCGTTCTTACTTCCAAGAAGTAAATTTGTGCCGTAGAAACTTCTACCCTCCCTACAATCTCTTCCAGTTTAATTTTCGCAACTTAAGGTAGCCTATGTCTGTCTCCGTGGTCCAATATATCTCTATATTAAATTTAAACAAAATCGGTTCAGCCGTTTTAGCGTGAAAACGGTACATACATACATACATACAGACATACATACACACTCTCGAATTTATGATATTAGTAGAGATTTTTGCAGTAAAGATTTCAATAGGAATTACGATGAACATTTTTGTACAATAAAACATCCTGAGCAATGGAGAGAGCATTTCAAAAAGAGTAGAAATCGTATATGCATTTCTTTTCCCTCTAATTACAGAACTGCGTATGTCTGAGTGTGATAGCCATAGAGCTTTTACACATGTTTTATATAGCCTTAAATGACATTTGCCAATTTTTTTTATCTCATATCGATGTTCATCCAGCTGGAGTGAAAGCCGTATCGAAGATAAACTGCAATTTTAATTGCTACAAAATATTATTATTGTGAATATTATTACTTTTAGACAACAAAAAATTACAATAGTCTGTACTGCCGTCGGATGTAAAAGCCGAATGCGACTATTGACCGAAAATGGTCAAAAAATATCTTTCCACCGGTAAGTCATAATAAGTAAAATTGTAAATATCTGCCGTAATAATTCTACAATGCTATTTATAAAGCTTATACTTAAAGATAAAGATAATGACCACCGTTGACACATATTTTTATTCCATTAGTCACAATGAAATAAATATAATAGAAATATTTCGATAAAAAATATGAGTAATGTAATACAATTGTCAGTTAGAAAACCAGTTTCTGAAAGATTATAATTTGAAAAATTAGTTATTCATTGTGAATTTTTGTAGATTTCTGAAGAATGAAAATTTGAAACTAAATTGGGTCCGAAATATGGGAAAGGGGAACGGCAACTCTCCAATTCTTCTAAACTTTGTTCGCTTCATTTTGTGTCTGCTTGTTATCAAGAAGAATTTTGAAGAAAACTTTTGTATTCTTATACTGTACTTACTATTTTTACTAACCAGATATCTAATACTGAAGTTTATACTTCTACTTTATTATTATGAACTTAAATTTTTGTCAATCAATATATTACAAAATTGCAACTGTTAAAATAAGTATGCTATAGTTATCATATATACATATATGTATATCATAAACAGATTTGTGTTGTTATTTTCAGAAATGTCCGAAATAACGAAAACTTATTTTTAGAAGTGATAATAAAGCTTCAAGAGAGAACATGGCTTGCACTTCTGGAACTCAGGATGAAAATATTGTTCGTAAATGTTAACTGTTTCCGCCCATGTACATCCCATTTTGGTAATAGATATAGTATCACACCTGCCGGGCAGTTATCGTGTGCGTCACTTTGTGGAATAAATAAATGATTTTGACTTCTTTTTTCAATTATTTTCCAATACCAATGTCACAAAGAATGAGAACAAAATAACTCGCTGATTGCCAATGCACTCATCAGTGCGAGACATAATAGATGTTTAATTGTGTCTGACTGTCTAGTCAACATTCAACTGGTTAAATTATATACTTAAAAGAGCAGTTTTTCACTACTTCAAAAATTGTATTTATGTTTTAGTATTGTCAATTTAAGAGAAATTAAAGGTAATTATTTTCTGTCGGATTATTAAAATATTGTCAAATTGTGATACCGAGCAATGCTAAACTGCGCTGTATACTGTTCCTATCTAGGTACAGTCGAACAACTTCCTGCTAGACCACAATAAGGGTGAAAATCGCTCAGCAAGACATCCTTGCTTCCAATACTACTTTACACAAACATTGACATTCGCATACAAAACCAGTTTCTAGTGTGCCTCGACTCTTTGAGCGAGCCAAGGGATTATTTCGAACTGGTCCACCGCTGACTTGTTTCATTGTACATACCTGGAGGATTCGCTTACAAATAACAAGTAACCTACTTATTGTACCAAATGTATGGTTAAAACAAAAATACATTTAATCTTAATGCAAGTACTTTATATTATTTGGAAATTTCTGAAATGCGAATCATCATAGAGGTGGATAAAGTATACTCTTACCACCAGTTCGAAGTGGATACTTGAATTCCTTCTGTGAATAAGCGGTAGGCACTTCGAAGGACACTGTCAATTCGATTTCCGACTTCGTAATTTTATGAGAAAAATTGTATTTACCACTAATATTGCATTATTATTTCAGCCAAAATACTATCTTTGCTGGACATAAGTCTCCTCAAGATAGTAATCATATCTTATTATTACCTCTCTTTTTACAGTATTTGTTTCTTTGTAGGCACCTGTGTGCTATACTCTAAATAAAAGCTCGTAAAATAATATACCACTGGTATATTATTTAATCAAATGCTTATCTTGTATCTAAATACCGAATTATATACCAATACCAATCAAAGATTAATACATGAATACATCACTATTGACAGTCATTTCTTCTTTAAAAAAAAAGCGCGACATGAGTATTTCTCTTGAAATACTCATGTCGCGCTTGTATGCTTGCATGTAATTAATACAATACATTTGTCTCGGTTACATATATGACATTTTATATAAGTAAAAAGAAATAACGATAGGTTTCTTGTTTATGCTTAAAGCTATCTCTCCATATAATAATTACTCCTTGATCCTGAGCCATTCTCTCGGATCGGTGACAGCCATGTGACAGCCGACATGGTTTTGACACAAAGCGAAGTTGCATTTCAATACACGCGCATTTTAAAATGCCGTTCTTTTTTAGGGTTCCGTACCTAAAAGGTAAAAAACGGGACCCTATTAAGCCTCCGCTGTCTGTCTGTCACCAGGCTGTATCTCATAAACCGTGATAGCTAGAAAGCTGAAATTTTCACAAATTATGTATTTTGGTTGCCGCTATAACAAAAATATTTAAAATAAAAAAAAATATTAAGGGGGGCTCCCATACCATAAACGTGTTTTTTTTTCGTATTTTTGCTCAAAAAAACTAACGGTAACAGGTAGATGCTTAAAATGTTCACAGAATATGTAGTTGTATATTATCTTTCAAAATAAATAATAAAAAAAAATAATAATAAAGGGGGCTCCCATACAACAAACGTAATTTTAAGCAATTTTTACTCGATCTTAATAGACAGGTAGAAAGTTAAAAAATATTTAAGTATACAAACAACAAACGTGATTTTCTTTGGATTTTAGATGCATGATGGTACGAAACCCTTCGTGCGTGAGTCCGACCCGCACTTGGCGATATTTTTTATTTTTCATAGCATATGGCGCAGCTGGACAATGAAGCGGGATTTTTTTTAGAATATAACAAATATTTTTTTCTTGCCTATTGGTGTAATGGTTAGAAAACCCGGCTAGGAAATTGGAGGTCGTAAGTTGGATTCCTATGCATTCAAAATCTTTTTGTGAGTAAGATGATACTTTGTATTAGGTATGGAATAGTACGTATCTATAATATATCATTATTATGTAAGTTATAGATTATCTAAGTAAGTGTATCAGGTGTTTGCTCGCCATTGCTGTGATCTGTCTTGTTTGAGTCTAGTTGTTTATTTCCCTGAGATATTTTTTTTTCTGAAGTAACAGTTACTTTATTTCATACTACGCCTGCGACTACGTGAAGGATCCGTTGCGGTAGTTATTGCATTCATCGCGTACAGACAGACAGGACCCTACGAACACTTCATCCCTACTTAATATTATAAATTTTAAAGTGTGTATGTATGTATGTTTGTTCCGTTTTCACACTATAACGGCTGAACCGATTTTGTTGAAATTTAATATAGACATATACTGGACCATGGAGACGGACATAGGCTACCATTAGTTGCAAAAAATAACCTGGGAGGGATTGTAGAGAGGGTCAAAGTTTGTAGGGCATAAATCTAACTGTTGGAAGTAAGAATGCATACTAGGCATGTCCTATCTGTCAGAACTGTCGCGACATACATATTGTCATATTAAAGTATCCGTACAAGAGATTTGTGTCACCCCAAATATAACGCGCGCGAAGCCGCGAGCAAAAGCTAGTTTTATTATATGTATGAGAACAGCATACATATTTTCATCTTCAACTATACATTACTAAGTTCGTATATACTCTTCAAGGATCTAATATGATTTAGTTCCTTAACAATAAATATACTACTTTATTCAAACCTTATTTATGAGTCGTCTGAGGGAACTAACATAGCTGGTAACCTAACAAGCATTAAATACAGCTTGATAAACCGTGACAACTTCGTTAAGTTAAGGTTGCTATCCCTACTAATAATTATTATAAATTCAAAAGTGTGTATGTATGTATCTTTGTATGTATGTATGTATGTTCCGTTTTCACGCGAAAACGGCTGAACCGATTTTGTTGAAATTTAATATAGAGATATATTGGACCATGGAGACGGACATAGGCTACCATAAGATGCAAAAATTAAACTGGGAGGGATTGTAGGGAGGATAGAATTTTGTACGGCAGAAATTTTCCTCTTGGAAGTAAGAACGCATGCGCGAATATTAGAGTGATGCGCATGTGCTATCTGTCAGTACTGTCACATCATACATATTGTCATATTGTACACGGTGATTACATTGTTTATATATCTAAACTAATAATTATATAGGTACTACGCTCAAACGGCTGAAACGATTTTCTCTACCTACTAAAATTATATAATGCGAAAGTGTTTTTGTAGATAGATATTGGACATGTATTGAAACATGGCTTTGACATTTGTCATGGATACTGACTGAGTTACTTTGTACCCTATAGAGCTTCTGACTCTTTAGAATAATCAGGAGTGTCTTCACACAACTTGAGACTGGAAGTAGATACGTGTTACCCCGAATTTAACGCGCGCGAAGCCGCAGGCAAAAGCTAGTCTACTATAAATTAGCGCTGTGAGCTTGGCTCTTGCACTACAAAAATACTGAGCCTTGTGGAAAATACGGCGTGAAATTTACTTCAGACTTGTATTTTAAAATGATTTTTATTGCTTTGATGTTACATTGGATCAGCAATAGCCCTGTATAAATTATTATACTGTCAAACTGCTGTGTACGGGTCTCTTTCCACTATGAGAAGGGTAAGCCCTTGTCACGATGTTCACCTTCAGCGACATGCAAGTGATGATGAAGAATTTAATTCGCACTTAATTTTGAAAAGCCATTGGTGCGCATCGTGGATTCCAACCCGAGACTCTCTGCGTAGCAGTCTGTCAATCTCTTCAGCAGGCTATTGCTGCTTTGCATTGGTAATGTTTTCAAATATGTAAATCATAATAGTAAGTACTCGCTCCGTTGGCAACTGGCTCTTGTTTTTCTTGTATCAAAAAGTTGGACCACTTTGTCTAAGTATCAGCGACGGATACGAACAGACTGCCAGGGATAGGTTATCAGATAAAAGCCTGCGGCGTGTATGAGACTTTTCGAAGATACGTGCGTACTAA
Organism: Euclidia mi; assembly: GCA_944739405.2. Lineage (NCBI taxonomy): Eukaryota > Metazoa > Arthropoda > Insecta > Lepidoptera > Erebidae > Euclidia > Euclidia mi. Next base: position 8,779,584 of record OX123206.2, on the reverse strand, counting down.
AATTTGAACTGTCACGTGCCTCGAGTTTCTAAAAGCAGATTAAGTCGTCGGTCTTACCTGGGAAAGTGCTTTGAAGAAGACTGCACTAAGAATAAATCCTGTGACCTGGGAGGTTTTGCAAACATACAATCAACAAACGCAATGAACAACCAGACTTGAAACAATAAATTCTGGATTACACAGTATTGGCTCGTGTGGGAATCGAATCAACAATACTCAGCGCAGTATTTTATATCACTACGTCACCCAACCAGTCATATTTGGTTCAACCTCGAGTTTCTGTTACAGTAATGGTGGAACTGATCCGTAACCAAGAACCACAAATCGGCTTTTCTATTCCAAAACATATTTATTAAGTAAATATATTCATACACATTTATAAGAAAATAAAAAACGATTAAAAGCAGACCATGATACATGGTACTGCGGACGACAGCAAATAAATAGCTCTTTTTAAAAAATAAATCGTATTCGGCTGGATTTTCAAGGTTTGCCTATATTTAATCTATTCAACTAGGTCAGCTGAAAAAGCATTTGTATGTTTGCGGACAGTGATTATCTAGAATTAACCATATTAATTGGTTAATTTGTGGGAAAATACCATTTGACGTGATGTTAGCTCTGTGTAAAAACTGTCCCACTGCTTGACATAGTCCACCACGCTGCGCAAGTAAGACTTGTCAGACTTCACATGTTTTTCGATATCATTATGGGGAACTCTCAGACTGACAAGTCCCCTCGCAAATATCCTTTACCTTTTAGCAAACGATAGTTATCAATATCACAAATAACTTCGAAACTAATTGGTTCACATCGTAGCGTAGGTTTGATACCGAGAGTGTCTACGTAGCAGTCTGTTGATCCCGCTTATAGGTTAGGTTATGTTAGTTTAGCTGCAGTTATAATATTTATGAAAGTTCGTAGATAAACTCTGCATAGTGTGAACGTATCAAAGTGGATTGCAATTTTCAGTACCGTATGCATCATGTATCTGCTCAGCAGTATATTTATCTCTCATATAGACTACTGTCTTAATTTTAAAGTAATGTAGCTATATTATGTCTGTGAGCATATCTTATCTTTTTTAAGCGTTTCGTCTACGTACGAGCCTACCGTACTAGGAATAAATCCTGTGCAGCGGGGGAGTCTACAGAAATACAAACAACATTCTTCAGCAGTCAATTAAATGCTATGCTACAACACTACCGACGTCTGACGTTACATAATTCACAGCGTACTCATGTGTTCCCGCAGGAAAATCACCAACGCGTCCATAGAATACCTACACTCGCCACACACTAGTGTGAAGGGATCCTTACCTAACGCTCAAGGTCAATGCCGCTACCTGCGGTCGTTGTGTAGGCTACACAAGGTATAATTAGTTGGGTCAGTTGCTACTATTCCTCTATGTCTAATTGTCTTACTAGCTCTTAAAATTGCAACAAGTTTCCAAAGGCGTTTATGGTAATTTTACGATAATTGTTATATTTCTCTTTATTGCTTGTTCAATTTCTAGCAGCAATACGATAATGCTTTTTGTACTGCACTTAACTTACACAAATATCACAAACAGGGTTTCGTATATATACCTACTAATATTTATGTAACGGGTTTTTATTGCGTAGGTAAATATTTGAAAATAAACGTCCTTATATTTGTCCCGACGATTTGGTGTGGGTGATCACAGTTGGTGTAGCCCATGCCGAAACGTTGGGGCAAATATAAGGTCACACCTTCATTTTCAAAACGCGATAAATAGTTGTTAAATAAGGGCGGTTTCAGATTAGCATATTTTTCTGCGCGTATACGGTAATTCCAGCGTACGCGCTTACACGCGCGCTACATTACGCGCTTCAAAAAACCGGACTTGTGTAAACGAGCATATTTCGGCGTGTTCGCTCGAAAAAGTAGTGACATCTTGTCAATGTCAACATGGATTCTGACGACTCGTCGCGTCAACACTCGTGCGAATTGCGTGTGTGCCAAACGGCGCGCCTATACGCACCTATATGTGCTCCCAAAAACGAGCTTATACGCGTACGCTAATTTGAAACCGCCCTAAACATTCAAATTTAAAATTAAGAAACAAAAACAAATCAAACCGCAAGCTCACTCATTTTATTTGTACTAGAACTAGCACTTTTCTTGCAGGTATTACCTGTTTATTTCCTTCAAAACATAGACGATACAAAATAGACAGATACCCACTCGCACTAGACTAGAAAATTTGACTCGTTTGCTCTTTACTTAGCCCTAACGAGTCTTTGTGATGAAAATATTTATGGTAAAAACTGATGTCAGCATACGCTCGTTAACGAATGTACGAAAGGACGAATATCATTTCCCGTTGAGACAAAAACAGCTCTATTTGAAACTCCATACTTTTGACAAAGTCTAATTTTCGTGCTACACTTTTCCCGTGAGGGTTGCTCGCTTTTGAGCAACTGTTTTATGGATGTATTAGCCGGTCAAATAATACCTTTGCAAAGGCAACGAAATGATAAATTGGTAAAAGTGGAAACAAGTTTTTGTAGTGTTGTTTTATTGCTTACTTTGTGAGGCTCAGAAATAATTTCGTGGTACTCTGTGTCCGTTAGTTATTTTTTGTAAAGCCTCGCGCGATATAGAGTTTATTCCAAAGCTTCTAAATATGCATCGTTTCCTGATGCTTAACCAAATGAATCAATAGAAGCTTTTTGAAAATTAAACACATACATCACGCATGTGATTCTTTCTATACCTTCTTTAATATGTTATTTTAGTAACCGCTGCAAGATTCTCCATTGCTTTCATAATTATGATTTTGGATGAATATTCGTTTAATAGTTTTTTATAAACTAGCTGAGCTCGCGGATACACTTATACCATGATGTAATATAGCTTTCCTCGATAAATAGGCTATCTAACATGAAAATAATAATTCAATTGGAACCAGTAGTTTCAACCCAAAAGTCTAGCAAACAAACGTAAACACCAACTCTTCAGCTTTATAGTGTAGATGAGCTTACAGGGATCTGCAAATATAGCTGCAAGTATAAAATTAATAAAATCATGTTCACTTTTTACTAAAATGCTATTTTGTAAAAAAGGATAGAAGAAGGATCTTAAAATAAATATTTGAATGTCAAATCGTTTAGGCTAGAAAGTGACGTTTATGAACGTCAAAGTTCGAGTTTATTACAACAAAGTTAGATTAAAATTTACTGCTACGTTTGCGATGCAATAGATACAAACGACGAGAAAGAACGGGCAATAAAACTCATGGCCACTCTTTTCAATCAAACTCTTTCCAATAATGTAATTGTAATAGTTATACATTTTATTTTTTATTAGGAGCAGCAACTGATTCACGTTGTTAATTATCTACTTATGTTTATTATGTCAAGTATTATGACATAATAAACATAATTATAAAGAGACACATTACAAATACCTAGCTCTAGGGATACTTAGTATAAACACAACCAGTATTATTTCATTCGACCCCCGGTTTACCTGCGGTCCACCCACACACTACCTCCGTTACTACTAAAAGCTTTGGTCTGAGAACAAAACAGGGCTAATTTTGTAATAATATTATAATTAAAAGCAAGATTTAAACATACTATTAAATTGCCGTCCTGTCTGTCTGAACGCAATAAACTTAAAAACTAACCAACGGATTACGGTACAGTTTTTACCAATAGTGATTCCTGAGGAAGGTTTGTAAAATGAAAAAATGAAATGAAAAAATAGATACCTAGATATTTATTTCTTTGAAGATGAAGTGAAAAAGATATTTATTGCTTTCACAACCAAACAAACATAGGTGATTATAGGTATACAGAAACACAAAAATACAAAAAAAAAAGAAGAAAAACATGGATATCAGGTAGGTACACAACATGTCAGGGTTAAGTCGTGATGGGAAAAGGACCCCGTTCTTTTCTTCCGTGATTTTCTACGGGGCCCTCATAGTGACTCATGAAGGCGCAAAACAGCGGGTTCAGGTTTATAATCCATGCGGGCAAAGTTTAGTACATATTATTAAATGAAATCCCCCTTTCGGCCTATCTGTCTGTATGAACGTCATAAACTAAAACACTACGGAACGTTTTTGTACGGTTTTCACCAATAGGTAGTGTGATTCCTGATCAAGTTTTGGGTATATAATTCACGCGGGCAGAGCCACGGGCAAAGTCTAGTACATATCATAAAAAAAAAAAAAAAAAAAAAAAAAAAAAAAAAAAAAAACATCATAAAATGAAATCCCCTTTTCGTCCTGTCTGTCTGTATAAACGCGATAAAGTCAAAACTACCAAAGAAAATGCCTGCCTCCGTGGTCCAGTGAATAGCGTATGCGACTGCAGATCGGAGGTCCCGGGTTCGATTCCCGGGTCGGGCAAAAGTGCTGTGACCTAAAAATTCATGGCGAAATGTGGGTGTAATATTTACACCTTTGCCTACCCCTTCGGGGATACAGGCGTGAGACTATGAATAAATAAAAAATACCAAGAGATAGTGTGGTTCCTGAGAAAGGTTTAGATGTATAAATCTCGCGGGCGGCGCCGTGGGCGTAACCTAGTACATTTCTTTAAATCTCGTCTCCTTTTAGTCCTCTCTGCTTTTATGAACACGATAAACTCAAAAACTAACGAACAGATTTTTAGACAGTTTTCAAAAATAGATAGTGTTCGTTCTGAGGAAGGTTTGAGTGTAAAATTCACGGGGGCAGATCTTCCGCCTGAGTCTAGTTTAATATAACGTGGCTTGAATCTTAGACTGATTAATGGTCTAGTCAGCAACTAAAACGTTTGGTCTAGACGTAAGTTGATAATCTAAACCTCAATAAAAATGTCATCTCAATGTAATTTTCTTCAAGCTGAAAAGAAGCATCGGTCCTAGCGCAGTGGTCAGCACTGGGTTTCTTAATTTCAGCATTAAGTTGTCCTGCCTGACATGTAGAATTGCAAAACCTAAAATACTGAAGCAATTAATAATCTTAAAGAATTTCTATTAGGTAAACAAAAAACCAGCACTTAACGGTATTTATCATAATAACCTATGCATATTATACTTTAAAACATACTCACATATATTATATACATCGAACAAACCTGACATTACTTTATTTATACATGATTACATTGACTTTTTGCCTATGCGTATTTCATTTACAGCAACTGCATTTTCTTTTATACATAACTAGCTTTTGCCCGCGGCTTCGCACGCGTTAAATTTGGGGTAACACATACCTACTTTCAGTCTCAAGTTGTGTGAAGACACTCTTGATTATTCTAAAGACTCAGAAGCTCTCTAGGGTACATAGTAACTCGGTCAGTATCCATGACAAATGTCAAAGCCATGTTTCAATACATGTCCAATATTTATCCATAAACACTTTCGCATTTATAATTTTAGTAGGTTGAGAAAATCGTTTCAGCCGTTGAGCGTGGTATATAATTATTACTAGAGGACGCCAGCAGCTACGCCTGCATTTTTTTTAAATTTACCAGTTTTGGCCGATCCCGTGGGAATTTTGGGAAATCCCTTCTTAGTGCACCCTTACGGTCCCCAAGGAACATACATGCCAAAGGAGAATGACCAAAACTGGGCTATTTTGTGGCACGTTTGCTTCTAAACCATTAATATCTAGAAAATCTTCTTTTATTTTATAATTTTATGTATATTAATTTTAATTTAAAGCGAAACGGGGATTTTTAGTTTAAAATTAAAAGAATCTGCGTTGTTCCGGTCGTGACATCGCCATTTCATATTCAAAACTCATTTTGCATATTTAGGCAAATGTTTACAGTTTCTTGCAAACCCTTTTTAATAGGGAAAAATTGCATTCATAGTGAAAACAGAGTGACATAACAAAAGTTCTAATAAGCAAAATAACACCAAAATCTTATGATATTTTGAAAAATGTATTGTGGTGAAATATTTTCTATAAATAATAATTATGTTTATCCTTTTTGCAACATATTAACCACGAAATAATGTTTTGTACTTATCGAAAATATGGGAACATATTTTTATTATACTGGCATCTGTTATGTCTTACGCAAAGAAATATAACTAGTCCAACCTCTCTGGTCTTGCGTCAGTTATTTTGACATGAAAACAGTCAAATTGCTTTTTTACCTATGCTCATATCTCTTTATTGGAAAATAAGTAATTTACTGTCGTTTATATTGACTTGAAGAATTCTTTGTGGACCAAACAAGTTTATTCCGTGTTATCAAGACTCGTGGGTTGACTAAAGTATGAGACAGTCTTTATTGGTAACATTAGTATGTCGTCTGGATTTAGAACAACTAGTTGTGGTGAGGATTGCAGTTATGTTAACTGTTCCTTTGCGGTACCTCGGCAGCAACACGTCCGTTCTTTGGACAAGCTATCTGATTCGGAGCTCAATATTTTGACATCATGGATAGCGCCAGTCTGTGTAAGTGTTGTTTACTTCTCTTCTCAATTCCTACAATTCACTCGTGCTCTCCTCACCGAATATTCAAACTACTTTAATTGTTTGTTTCAGGAATTGAACGGAGTCTTATGTTTAGAATGCTATACATTAAATTGAAGCTGTTGTAACTTCTGAGGTCATACCTGCACCACATTATGGTATACGATATACAAGCTCCTGCTTCATTTTGAGGTGAATTATTTGAAGAAGATTTAGGAATAATAACAAATAAAATGAAGAATAACATAAAAACTGTGTTTCATTTACCTATTAAGCATAAAACAGTGTTGTTTTAATGCCAACTTTGTAATAAGGTCCAGTGGAATGAGCTTATCTTTTGCGAACTAGCCTCACTGAAATTCTCATTAATTGTACCAAATGGTATTAAGAATTCTCAGTAAGAAATATATCAGACTGAAAAAAACCGCAATCTAATATAATGTACAAGCTTTTGTTTCGTAGCTCCACTTCTTTTTACAACTATTTTCTATATTGTATAATATACATAGAGGCTTCAAATAAATGATATGATTGGTGATGATATGATTTAAACATATTACCGATAATATGTTTAAATCATATCATCACCGTCCTAGAGTTATGTCGGTTGCATCCAAGACTTCAACGCCTAGGAGCCCTGGGTCCGCTAAACAGATATGACAGAATATTAGCTTTTCCATAGTCTGACCGCCATAACCCAAAGGGAAAGCGATATTGTATGGTTTAGACCAGTAAGTATCGGTTTATTGGAGGGTACTGACTCCCCGTAACGACGTGCGATGGTGAAAGATCTTCATGACAACTGGGACCGACGGCTTAACGTAAGTACTCTTCGAAGCACGGGCGATAATTAACTAATTTACTACTATTTATATGATTAAATCATGTAACTATCACAATACTTAACCTCAAAATATTTGAAATCCTTAATGTCCGATAGCTAAGAACTGCCGCCGAATATCGTATTAATTTTTTCCTAATTTAATTAGGAGTATATTTACTACATTTTACGGGTCAAATCATCGAGAAGCAAACTTAGCCCATCTTCCATACAAATTTGGTCATTCTCCTTTCAACTTCCTGCGCCCAAAAGTTTCGGCTGTAGCGTGTCTGTCAGTCAGTCAGTAACACAAGGATTTTATGTATTAAGATTAGTTTAGATATGCGAACAATGGATTTTATGTATTAAGATTAGTTTAGATATGCGAACAATGTCATCACCGTGCACAATATGACCATATGTATGATGTGACAGTACTGACAGATAGCACATGTGCAGCACTCAATTATTCGCGCATGCGTTCTTACTTCCAAGAGGAAAATTTCTGCCATACAAACTTCTATCCTCCCTACAATCCCTCCCAGTTTAATTTTTGTTACTTTTGGTAGCCTATGTCCGTCTCCATGGTCCAATATATCTCTGTTACATTTCAACAAAATCGGTTCAGCCGTTTACACATGAAAACGGAACATACATACATACATACATACATACACACTTTAAAATTTATAATATTAGTAGGCATATAATTATAGATATTTAATATCACACCTATCTATATGACATTTTATAAAGCTATTTCTTTTTCTTCTATCTATGACTTAATTGTATTAAATTTATTATTACACCATTTATTATTACAACCTACCTAAAATACTATACTATCATTAATTTAATATGTGACATCCTTTTTAAATTAATCGACTTGGACTTTTTTATATTTATTATTTATGTTACGTCGACTGCATATTATTTTTCCCTATCATTATAATTAAGTATGCCTAGCCACCTAGGCTGCAGCTGAAAATCAGCGTTGCAATTCCGCATTGTTACATAAGCTGAGCTGTGGCCTATTAGACACAATACTGTACCGAACTTTGCGACATCATACATCTATAAATATACATCTGTGTTTCATTTGCGTTTGTTTGGTTTTTTATTATTTTGTATGTTAGAATTTATTATTTTCATAAGTGAAGCACAATGTAGCATTAATATTATTTTTTCTTAAATGTAGGACCATGATTTTTATTTTTTTGTGATTTAATAAACATTTCTTTCTTTCTTTCTTTCAATTCAATATGAAATTTGGACATTATGATTCAGTCGCCCGCTAAAGAAGGATCCATGAGGGGGTAAAATAAGGGTTGAATGTTTGTTCAAACATGGGTCTCCCATGTTTGACCGAAAGGAATTTGACAAATTTTCACTTCCCAAAAAGATTTTCGCATAATTTCATTTGCCTAATTGTTACTTAGCAAACAATCTATTCACAAAAATTTTAATGTTTATTTATATTATGTTTGTTTTCTAATGTTTGGGAAATGAACGTTTAAACTATAACTTGTTTACCAACTAGTACTTTTAACGTTTTTTATTTAGTCAAATATTGCAGTTGGAATAACAGTTTTTACGCAAAATCAATAATTATCCTAATCTAAATAGTTCAGTTCCAGATAACCTACTAAAAACAATCTCTTTATCTATTAATGCAAGTCATTTCTGGCACTCGCCGGCCGCTAACGCGGCACCGCTCGCTCGGCTCGTCACAGTCACAGGAGGTCACAGTTCTAACCTAACCTAACCATTTTTTTAATAATTAACATACTCTAACTACTTCCATAAATAAACTAATATCACCAAACGTTTATTGTCTGAAGATTGCTTGCTGTAATAAATCATTTGATTAAAGACCAAATGTCATAATGACATTATACTTGGTAATATTTTGGCAAGTAAAAATTTGACCAAATAAAAATATGCATACTAAAATCATTCAAAATATTGCAATGGTATAAAAAAAGACTGCTAAAATTTGTTTGGGTAATGAAATTTTGGCAAAATCTTTTCGGCAAAACGGCAGGATCCCGTTCAAACATATGTCGATTTTGAAGCCAGCACTGTGAAATTTGCTGGCAACAACTAGTCTCATTCATCATTATTATAGGCCCTGTATATGTTCTGTCCCGCATCTGGGCACAGGCCTCTTCCCACTATGAGAAGGGTTGGAATTAATACACAACGCTGGCCAAGTGTGGGTTGTTGGTCACATTTCTTTCGAGAACATTATGGAGTACTCTCAGACATGCAGGTTTCCTCACGATGTTTTAGACAAGCAATAATTATATAATCAGCCACATGATATAATCATACTAAAGGAAGCCATCAACATAGCCCGCATACTTTTTTAAATTTAACCCCTTCATCTCGATCGGGGCATTTTGGGCAATCCCTTAATACCATTAGCTTCTTGCACCCAATAATTTTGGCTGTTCGTCTGTCACTCAGTCAGTAGCGTAAGAATGTTTTATGTACAGAATTTTATTTATAGAAAGCTACTTTAGTACAGCAATTTTGTGGGTGATATACTTCAAGTTGAACAAGTTGCGAGGTTTGTAAGGATAGAAACAAGTGGCGTTCCGTTGTCCTGCATACCCCGACGGGAAAAAGGCGTGAGTATATGTAACATACGTTAAACAAGTTGTACGCAAAAGTTGTCCGTGATCCACAATAGGATGAATGAGTCATGTGATGTGCAGCATTGTTCTAAGAATACCAATAGTTTTCACGGTCTTATATAAAGTCCAATTTAAAACAGAGACTTTATAGTCTCTGTTATAAATATTAATAGACAAAGACTAATTCTTAGCCATTTTAATTGGAAATAATTATGTATTACTAGACGTCACCTGCGGCTTTGCCCGCGTGGTGGTCGTCGGTCATCGCGACTTTAGATAGGTTGTGTGCAATTATCCGATTGAATCCAAAATTTTGCTGCTCTAACCAATAAATATTTACGTGAAGGCGCCATATCGGGTAATTATTTGAAAATAAATCTAAAACCTTTAATGCGAGAAGGCTACAGATTTTATAAATTTTTTTGAACGCGCTTATCTCAGGAATATAAAAAAATACTGGTATGAATAGAAAAAATAATTGGATTATCAGATTTTTCTAGGTGGACCTGCCACCTAGAAAATCTGATAATCCAATTACTTTTTGGCTATTATATGGTTTAGACTAGTGTTGTCTAGATATTTGGGGCCAGACACTTAACGTGACGACTAACATATATTTTCATGGGAGCCAGGAACGATGGATTTATAATACGGTTAATTCTTATTGTAACCAACCAGGCTATTGAAGTGAATTTTATTTTTTGTCGCCTCATCGACACTATTATTATGATACTCTCAAGAATGTTTTAATAAGTTTCACAGCTGTTTAATTTCATTGCAGTTTCTCAGAGAGATGATTGAATCAAAAATAAGTCTATCCGAGCACCTATCGCCCTGTAAGTGACCTTCAGCCTTCTCATTAGGCCTACCTATATAGCGGGCGATTGCTTTTGTAATCATTTAACAAAATTACACCAAAAATCACTATTAACCTTCAAATTAAAAACGAAAATGTAGATGAAAATTTTCCGTATTTGGTCAGCAATTGCCACAGATAGCGAACAAACGTATTTGCATACGATAATCGGTATAATTGTGGCCAAGTTATTGTTCACCGTGGACTGTTTATTGCGATGATATTAAACAGCTGTGAACTTATTGAAACATTGTTCAGAGTAACATAGTAATTGTGTTGATCTGAGCCCTAATTCTCCTAAATAACTTTGTTCAAAATCCAGTTTCGATATAATGGCAGTATCATACATATGACGTATACGGTAGGTATTCTCCTAAATCAACTGATATAAGAATGATATCGCACCTAGATCGAAAATTGAACAATGTGTCAAAATATGTGTCAACGACGAACTATAATGACATTAATTTAGCAGAATACCAATTGTGAGTCAATTCAAAATCTAATCTCACTGCGTTCAAAATATAGCGTCAATGTCATATCAAGAATTGGCCTTCAGATTGTAAGAGAATTAATAACATCAATATAGCTCTCCAAATAGTAAAGCTGAAGTAGCCGAAGGCAGGGTGCAAAGCTCAAAGAAATGCTGGCCTTTGGAGCATCAATTTTCTGGAGCTACGGTTATATACCAAATGAAACATCAGACGTAGACATAGACGTAGTAAAACACTCTAGGCCATGTGGTTTAGCAACATTACTGGGATCTATCGCAGAATTTCGATCTGTGTGTTGAGTCTAGGAAAACCTATGTTCAGCTGTGAATATTTTCTAGTTAAGATAACAAAGCTTACTGTTTGTAAAGGAGTACGTTTGTGTCAATGGTGTGTCAAGTTTACTGCAAATTTGCGCAAGCAGATGGGCCCTTGTGTGGTAAAAGCACGTTAAGTGCGCCTTTGTATGCGAAAATTTCAAGCAAAATATATTTCGAATTAAAAAAAATATGTAATGAAATTAAATAATTCCAGACACAGTCGTCATAGTGTCATCAAAAGATTGACTCTCAGAAAAGGTTTACGGTTTAAAATACGTCTTTTACAGCAGTTTAATGCGTAAAATAATATATTACTAAACCAAAAGGGATATTCGGTCAATATCTACTTGGTAGTAATATTGACCGAATATCCCTTTTGGTTTAGTAATATAATTGAAGTTCGGTATATATCAGACCGAACTTCCACCAATAATTTCATAACAAAACAACTCAATATCTAAACACACTTCTTGCTCGCACACATGAAGAATATCATGTATCAGCGAAACAAAAACATAACATAAGAAGAATCCTTTACATTAAGTATTCCCCCGAATACACAAACCACCTAAACTGAATTGTCAATCACAATGATTACCCTTCAGTCGATAGAGCCGATTAATCTTGTCCCCCATTCACAAACTCTCTCCTTTACTCCCCAATCCCCCCTATTCCGCATTCGCTCTCCCCGAACAGCTTGATTTATATTTATCACCTGCTGTTCGCAAGGCTGATAAGAAGTGTTAGCTTGCTTTAGGTCAGCTCTTGAGGTGTCAGTGTCAATTATGTATTGAAGTATTTATTGTAGTTGGTTAGGTGGTTCAAATGAATTGGGTGGTTGACTTTTAGTGCATTGTGAATTTATTATACATAGTTGTAGATAATGAACGAAAGAAGTTGAATTGTACTGTTTTTCTTCCTCATTATAATCGTATTATGCGGCAAATAGATTACCAGTCTATTACCATTTACAGTGGAAATTGTACAGTGTTGACCATATCTCTATGGTGTTGACAGTCGTTACAGATAGTTTGAATCTCAAATATCCTGACAATTTTTCTTGAGACAGACCCCGAACTTGACATAAATCTTGTACAGTCGTGCAGTTAACGGTCACAAATACACCCAGACTTTAATACTGGGTATCTTCGAAACATGTTCTATCGAATTTTCAATTTGTTTCGCTCCCTCGGGCAACGACGGCCAAGACTAAGGCTGCGTTCACATTGTGACATCGAAACTGGCATTGTTCTTTCGATTTTAGTAGCATGGAAATGATAATAATTGAACTAAACAAATAACGACAATGTTCAACATCGAACCGCTCCAACGCATCTCATTAAATTTTGTATACAGGAGTTTTCAGGGGCGATAAGTGGATGTATATAGCTGGATTCATTTTTGGATAGCACGACCACAAAATCAAAAAAAAGCCGAGCATTCGATATCAACGAAATACGGACTCCAATATAATGCACTATTTATAATAAATGTTACTTTCGATATTTTGGGCACCAGCCTGGTTTAAATACAGGCGAGGCACTAAAAAGCGATATGAACAGTGTGAACCAGTTACTACATGTGGTTTAAGTACGTGGGAAGCTGATAACAAGTTTGTGTGTTTAACTTTGTATGTAGCAAGTACGTACAAATATGATATCATAATTAATAGACTTTGTAGGAAGCGGATATTGGTAAAAGGATATTGTATAAGAGCAATGTATTATATTATACTTTAATATATTGTCTTTACTATCTATATATATTATTAAATGAAGTAATCTTTTGAACCTGTTTGTTTGTATGAACGCGATGAACTCAAAAACTACCGAACTGACTTTTAAACGATCATCATTATGAGCCCTGTAAATGTACTGTCCCACTGCTGGGTACGGGCCTCTTCTCACTGTGCGAAGGGTAAGGCCATAGTCCACATCGCTGGCCAAGTGTGGTTTGGCAAGCTTTACATGATGTCTTTCGAAAACATTATGGAGAACTCGCAGATATGCAGGTTTCCTCACGATGTTTTCAATTTATTACACACTTAACTTCGAAAAGTCATTGGTGTGCCCCGTAGATTTGAAGCCGAAACCCTCTGCGTAGCAGACGGTCAGTCTCTCCACTAGGCTATCGCTGTTATAACGTACGATATTCACCAATAAATAAGGTGATTCTTACGAATTACGGCGGGTGGACCCGCGAGTAAAGTCTATCAAACTTAATAAAGCTATAGAGTTTTTATATTTGTTTGAAATGAATTATTTCGTAAAATTATTTTGATGGATTTGGAAAATTATTTTGGTTTACTAAAGCGTCATTCACGAGGATTGGCTATATCAATTGAGGATGCATTATCATGCTACGACCCTTAGGAGTAGAACAAAACGATAGAGAACACAAGAACGATGTAATACGACGTCTCAATGGCCAAATTGTGGCGAGTAAGACCACGAGCAACTATACACATACATACATATCGTCACGCCTTTTATCCCCGAAGGGGTAGGCAGAGGTGTATTTCTACACCCACTTTTCGCCAGATATACTTTAGTCCCACGTAATAAGGGGCGAGCCTATTGCCGTACCGGGCACATTTCCAGACTCCGTGCTGCTACTGAGAATTTCGTGACAGAAAAACCCAATAACACTGCCCGACCCAGGAATCGAACCCGGGACCTCCCGATCCCACGCGCACATTTATGCCGCGAGACCAACGAGGCAGTCGTATAGGGTTTGATGTCGAGTTATCCGTCTCTACGCAAAGATGGTATTTGCATCGTGTTATCCCTTAGTCGCCTCTTACGACACCCACGGGAAGATAGGGGGTGGTGACACTTGTATTCTATGCCGTCAACCACACGGCGACTATACATTATTCTGATATATTTAATAGGCATTACTGAACCGTGGCGAAAAGTGTCTGTTGATTCCTGGGAATAAGTATGTTTGTTGGCACCAGATTTAAATCTTTAAATCAGGTGACCGAAAGGTAAAAATCCCATCATTCCGCGTTTCGGTAAAGAGTTGGTATTTACTGTCATTAAGGTCTATGACAGTCTTTACACAGTATGTATGTGTGGTACCTTCAAAAATCTTGATATTGTCTAAATAACAAAATATGTATACTTGGAATTTGGGGTTAAGGTGGCAGTTATTTCGTGGAAAAGCTATTCTGTCAAATATTGACTGTTCTTGCAAGAGAACGACAAGAAATATATTATGCGGTAACGGTAATCTCTCAATCTGGTAATCAAATACCAACAAATACAGGTCGTATTTTTTTGGTATTACAATATAGAGCATAATTGTAATATATGAATAAATTATTGATTACTGTTATACTAGAGCCCTCTTCCTCCCATATAAGTTTTCTGTACCACATAAGACTGCATTGTAAAATACAATACACATTAAAAGTAATTTCCATTTATTCCGTTCCATCGCCCTCATTGACTAAGCTCTCCGAATAATCTATATAAGTTGAAGTGGCAATAGAAAGGCACATAGCTCGCAAACCCGATAGCCCATCAGCTTCCCCATCGGGCAGCAAGGTTCTAGAGTGGAGCACAGTGCGGTTAGGCGTCCAACAGTGGACATTTTTACTCTGATATGATGCTGACTATACCATTTTCCATACTGAATAGATGATGATAACGAAAAGTAAGTATAAAACCAATTTTAGGTCTCCGTTTCAGAATTCAAGAAAATGTTATTATAAAAATTCAGTTTCGAGCCAGGCACTTCGTTTAATTGAGAAAAATGTATCGAGGCCAAAGGTCTTCATGAAAATGAAATCAAATAATAAGTTGATAGGATCCAACTGTGTTGGACTGTGAAAGATTTTTGAGAAATCAAATAATTATCTTTTAAACACGCGCGTTGTATGTTTAAGAATATATATATACACGGGAATTAACATGAACATGAATTAAATATTTACATATCTTATTTTCCTTGACGTTTCGAGACGGTTGCACGTCCCGTGGTCGCAAGCTGACTGGTACAGCGATGTCACGTCTCCGAGTGTGAGGTAGAAGATTCTATTTCTACCCCCGGGTCGTTGATTTTTGAAGTACCGGCGCAAAACACACTAACCGTATCTGTATATTGAACATTAGCCCACTGCGCATTAAAGTGGGGTGTTTTTAGCCTAATCACTGGATTCCACCCTGATGACAATTTGAAGCCCTCTTCCCGATTGAAATACCGTATAGTAACAATGTGTCCCAGATTGTAACGAAACAAATATCAAACGAATAAGAGAACGTAAATAAATGATGTCGATTAGATAAATTATCGGCATCTAAAGGTCTAAGCGGTTTCACAAATCTGGCTGAACTGATCCTGAACCTTTTAGTTTCTCGACCGGTCATTTAGGGTTTGATTTCATCCGGGATAAAGGGATAAATATTTGCGTGATGCGTACGATGATCTGTGTCTGGGTGTAATTTATCTATAATTATATGTGTATACTACATTTATATAAATATATAAGAGTATATTTATGAATTATCTGGTTACCATAATGGACTTACCTTATTTGTTTTCAAAGACTCGCCCATGAGTGAACTACGAACATTATTAGTAGATGCTTTGCAAATATACATTTATAGACTCAAGACTGTATCCCCGAAGGGGTAGCCAGAGGTGTAAATATGACACCCATATTTCGCCAAGAATTTTTAGGTCCCACTTAATAGGGGGCGAGCCTATTGCCGTTAACGGGCACATCACCAGACTCCGGGCTGCTACTGAGTATTCGGAAAAATTCAGTAACACTTTTGCCCGACCCGGGAATCGAACCCGGGACCTCCGATCAGCAGTTGCATACGCTATCCACTGGACCAATGAGGCAAATATACATACAGTCTTAAATTGTTATATTTTATTTGAGTTTATTTATTACTAGAGGACGCCAGCAGCTACGCCTGCATTATTTTTAATTTACCCGTTTTGGCTGATCCCGTGGGAATTTCGGGAAATCCCTTCTTAGTGCACCCCTTCGGTCCTCAAGGAACATACATGCCAAATTTCAGCTTCCTGCGCCCAATAGTTTTGGCTGTATCGTGTCTCTCAGTCAGTCAGTAACGCAAGGATTTTATATATTAAGATACGTTCAAAAGAGACAAAACCATATGATAAATCAGATAAACATCACATCTGCTATAAACGTACCTCAAAGCCGTAGCTGTGGCAAAGACTAGCTTTTGAAATATGTATTTCATGTTAGCACAGTTTATATTACTGTACTAGATTAGTTAAACATAAAAAGTTACTTTTAAATATTTTATCTAGAGATAGTTTTAGTGAAGCTAGCTCGGTGTTATATAAGTAGCCAGACATGCAAATTGCCCTGTTTCCACTAAGTTGCGTCTAGCTCAACTTTGTGAGGACAAATAATAAAGTGACCTGTACCAGATCATGAAATCGCGATAGGGAATCTCTCAAATTTATATAACGGTTCAAAGCCATTACTTATTTGAAGAGAAAGGGATGTCAGTCATGCCGCCACTGATGACCACAGTTGGTGGAATGTATACCGAAACTTCGGGGTGACGATATTTTACCTTTATTTTCAAATATAGTCTCAATTCTGCATCGAAATCCGGTACGTAAATATTAGTTTATGTAGATAAGAGTAGTGCAAGCTTAATAGTTTCCAAGACAAAGAATGTAAACTAATCTCAGAAGATGAACGACAATAATATTTTTGTTAGCTACTAGAAATGTTCACATATTAGATCTCTCTATAAATACACAGTCATCATCAAAC
Source organism: Euclidia mi (assembly GCA_944739405.2). Lineage (NCBI taxonomy): Eukaryota > Metazoa > Arthropoda > Insecta > Lepidoptera > Erebidae > Euclidia > Euclidia mi. Next base: position 8,762,237 of record OX123206.2, on the reverse strand, counting down.
GCATTCCAAGCAGAAATTTCTTTAAATCTTGGAGCCCAGTATTAAGAATCATCGATATCGACACGCGACAGTGCAAGATATGATCTCATGTTATAGAGTGTGATAGAAATGGATAGCGATTCTTATATTTTTATTAGTGTGTGTATTAGTGTACACTAGTGCCAACAAAAATAATATGTAAACGTCTTTCTTGGGACTGAAATAATAGGGGTTTATTTAATTCCAAACAGATTAGAGTTGACAGTTAATATATATCAATATTATTCATTATTTAATTAATTATATTAAGGCTGCACCACTTATAAACATTATTAATTATTAAATTATTATAAGCATGCACTACCATGGGTCTGAAATACTAAGTTGTAATTAATATCCGTATAAAAAATGGATATAGAAATAATGAGACTCAAATAATTTGTATATCTCCATCGCTTACGTTGGCCATTTTCTCGAAGAAGAAAAGTTGGCTACAGGACAGGTGTCTTTACTAAAGAGTTAAAGAGAAAAGTATCTAATTTCTTGTCACCAAAACAGCAGTTGTAATATGCTATAGAGTGTTTTATAGTATGCTACAAGTAGACTGATCGTTTTTTTTTTCCAGTTGTAGATCAGCAATCGTCTCCAGAGTCATAATCTGACTTGATCTCGTGTATTAATAAATGGTTGATATTCCAATGAACATAATCCCATAAGTTAGTTTCGATGATTCAGGTCGAGTATTTGCCATCTTTTAAGTCGGTTGACATTTCCTGTGCTATCCAGGAGTTGCTTAGCAAGATTATTAGTATGATTATGTAGTCGCTTGTTGAATCTTATACTCGTGTTCTTAATAACTTCTTTGATAGTTTCCATCTCTAGCTATTCATGTATTTCGCTGTTTCTTGTAAACCATGTGGCTTGGGATATGGTTCTGAAAGCTATTATTTTGAATCTTTTGTAAAATTTCGACATTGGAATTGCTAGCGGAACTCCAAAGTTCAATGCCATAAGTCCAAATGGGTTTTACAATCACTTTATACACCAGAAGCTTATTGTGCAGTGACAGGGGTGATTTACCTCCTATAAGCCAGGATAGGCTCTGGAACCTCAGTTTTGCCTCTGTTCTTTTGGCTTTTGACATGGTTAGCCCAAGTTAATCGTCGATCTAATGACATACCCTAGGGTGCAAAGGGTTCACACCAAGAACTTAGGGTCCCAAGCCAACCTCACCTGCAAGTGGTGCACCTCCCGATCAACGGACGAGGCTCTGGCAAAAAAAAGATCCCGATAAGCGGCAATAGGCTCGCCACCTATTACGTGGGATCAAAACACTGGCGAAAAGTGGGCGTTTAATATGCCTCTGCCTACCCCTTTGGGGTAACAGGCGTGAGTCTAATGACATACCAAGGTACTTGACACAGTTGGTCTTTGGTAGCGCGTAGACTGATTTTATGATTTACGGCAAGAACACTGGCAAAACCTGTGGTAACTTAGCCAGGTTCAATCCCGAAATTAGTGATCTAATGTTCAGTGTACTTTTAACTACTTTCAAACTTTTGAGATTTGAAGCAGCAATGCGCTAACATAACGAATTAATAAAAAATACCTAGCAAATCTTTTTGAGAGTTAGAAGTAAACTATATTTTGCGCAATTCCGAGTGGTTGAGCAGCGCTTGCAAATTCGATGAAGTACTCTAGTGGCCAGACTTTTTATGTTTTATAGATGCACTCTAAAATGTTATTGATCAGTATATAAATAAAGTCTCTTACAACTACCTACTGTTAAAGCAGAAGGCAAACGTGCAATCGGATCACAGGAATTCACAATAAACTGCATTGCTGGCGTGGATGGGAAAAAGGAGTATGAGGAGGAGTGGAACGAGGGACAAGGAAAAGAAGATGAAGCCTCCGGCACTCTCACTCACTGAACGAAATGCATCAGTACACCTACTGTTTCTTTACGTCGATATTTTGAGAGGCTAGTACTTCCACGATCGAGCCGACCAATTCATGCTGATATCATCAAGGCTCTGCTATCAACTAAACAAAGACGTTATGTATGGAATATAAACGTCTGTGTATCGTACAGGTGCATCGATTCACTTGTGGTCGACTGGTCACTTTCCGTGTGATAGCAATCTGGTTGCAATGGCAGCAACTGTCAAATTTCAAAGGATCGTGAAATTGGGTAGTTCCCAGGGTCAAAATAATTACATTTTATTTAGTCCGTATTTGAAATTATAAAAAAACATTGGACACGTATTTTTTCTTTTTTCGATTAAATAAAAAATAATAAAGATATAGCCCATTAAAGTTACGTGTGACGTCATCTAAGTGCGAAAAAATGCAGCATGGTGTGACGTTATACGTAACTTTAATGAGCTATATCTTGGTCATTTTTGGTTTAATTTACAAATAAAAAAATACGTATCGCTTATTTTTGAATAATCTAAAGGACGGACTTATAATTTTTTTTGTCAACTAGCCTATTCTCTTATAAAATTAGCTGCTACAAATACGTTATGAGTTGTGTTGTTTTTGTTAACCGACTTCAAAAAAAGGAGGAGGTTCTCAATTCGGCCGGTATATTTTTTTTCGATGTATATACACCAATTTCTCCGAGGTTTCTGAACCGATTTACGTGATTAAAGAATCACACAAAAAAAGTTTTGTTTGATGCGGAATAGTTTCGAATTGGTCCCATAAATTTTGAGGTTTGAAGTTGGTGCCATGGTGGTGAATATGAGCTAATTAATACATTGTTTCGTAAGTATTAACTTGGCTTGGCACCAACTATATATCTATTAGTAAATAGCACATATAAATAATAGGTAGTATTTAATTAATATTGAATGAACGTGGCAATGCTGCCAGCATTCTGGGCACGCTTCCAATTGATGGCGATGTGGAGGATTTCCATGACGCCCTTTAAATTCTGCTTTTACTTTTTTTTTTATGTATTTCCTTTTATTTGTTAGTTATTTAAGTATAGAAATTATTGTTTTAATTTATGTGTAAATAGCCACTTAGTTATAGTTAGTTTTAACAACATTTATATTTATTAACCTATTAATATTAGTTTGGTTTTTGCAAATATAGTATTCATTTATCTGTGAATTTTGTTATAAGTGTTGGTAACATTTTGATCCTTCAATAATTAAAATATCAACGTCGTGCAAAAAAATTAATATTGAATCTTTATTATTTTTTACTTTTTAGTTTTTGATGTAGGATTTTTGTAACGTAGTTATTTTTTATTTTGGAAAAGTTCTGATATCATTTGTATTTATACTACAATGTTATAGCCTAAAAATGTTAATTCCTACGAAAGATAGATAGACAGAGCCTAAGATTGAGCTTAGTGGCGTGTTATTGTAGAGGCCTATATACAGTGGTGGTCTACAACGACCATCTACGGACGATGATGATGAATACACATGTCCTAAAAAATCTTAGTGTAGATGTTTCACCAGGGAACAATTAGGTCAGTAACCTTTTTTGTGACTTTATGACTAACGGATTGACTATCCATTATTCATATCCAGGGGAAAAATTGTGAAGCAACCTGCAATGAGACGAGAAGTCTACCAACTCAAGCTTTGCCAGCATGGTGGAATAGACCTTTTCGTAGTAAAAAACCAGCACTGCTATATTTTGTATAGAGGACTAATATCATTCCTTCATCCAATAACATTTTAATACAAAACACGGATATATCTTAGAGCATTGGCATCAACAAAGTTCATACCATCACTAGAGCAAATATTCCAATACTGAAATGTTTAACATAGCGCAGTTCGTGCACAACACTGCACATTCATCCATTCAAGTATCAGAAGCACGAACTTCCCAGAAACTTTAGCTCACGGGAAGTCTAGTGATGCGCATGTTCGGATAACGAGCTCCGAATATCCGAAATTGGGAGTTACACGAGATTTTGTGGCGAATACTTAGTCATGACTAATTGCGTAATACGTTTATGATTCTTTTTTATTTTATGATCTATTTCTAGAGAGATTATTATTTTTTAAGATTTTTGTCAGTTCCCTTTCATTTTGTTAATAGGTTTACAAAATGAAATGTATGAAACTAAGATCCTTGGATCAAGGTTGGTGCTCGTCTCTGGCGACCGTCTGTGATATTCGAAAAGTATATTAATAGCGTAGATTAAATGAATTCCATAAATCTTTCTTAACTTGATCTAAGAATGTTATTTTTGCCATATTCACTATTACAGTGCCCAATGTGACATTTTTCATACATACATACATACATAGACTCACGCCTGTTTCCCGGAGGGGTAGGAAGAGACTACGGAACGCCATTTGCAACGATCCTGACATACCTCACTTGCTTCACTCACTCCCATTAAGTTTCTCATGCATGCTCTTCTGTTAAGTGTACTTCTGACTTGTCCTTTTTTCAGGATGTCTCCAATCTGGTCAGAGAACGTCCGCCTAGGTCTTCCCCTTTGTCCTGTCCCATTCACACTTGCCTTATATATCTTTTTTGTCAGTCTGTCGTCATCCATCCTCTCCATGTGCCCAAACCATCTTAACATGCCTTTCTCAATGCTTGTCACTACATCTTCTTTTAGCCCACACCACTCTCGTATCACACAATTCTTTACTCTGTCGGTCAAAGACACACCACACATACTTCTCAGTGCTCTCATTTCTACAGCATTTATTCTACTTTCAAATCTCTTCTGCCATACCCAACTTTCAGTACCATACATAAGGGTAGGCAATAACACACCTCCATGTACAGCCAAACGTGCCTTTTTGGACACGTTTTGACTGTTCATAAACGCCTTCAGAGCTCCATTCACACTATTACCTGCGTTAACTCGCCTTTCAATATCTTCTTCATTCTTACCATCTCTTGTAAACAACGTACCTAAGTAAACAAACTCATTCACTTGTTCCACTCGCTGTCCGTCGATCATAACATTACAAGCCGTAACGCATTCCTCCTTTTCAAAGACCATAACTTTCGTTTTACTTACATTGACTTTCATTCCTTTCCTCTCTTACGCATCATGCACGATTGTTACCATCTCCTGCAACTCCTCTGCTGAAGATGCAAGTATTACCTGATCATCAGCATAAAGGAGGCATTTGACGAGTAACCCATTCATCCTTAATCCGCAGTCACTATGTTTTAAATCTTGCAAACAACTGTCCATGAAGAGGTTAAACAGCCACGGCGACGCTGCACATCCCTGTCTAACACCTTTCTCAATGTTAAACCAGTCAGTGT